>CM035596.1:8026324-9226324 GCA_020423425.1 Chrysopa pallens | reverse complement strand
AAATTCAATAACAACAAATAATATAAATATTACTGGATTTATAATGACTATTTATACTGGATTATAGACTATTATTAACAGGATGCCAAAGGAAAACAAAAATCTTTTTTCTAAAATTTCCGTTTGTTAATAATTTTGTTTTGAAAAAGCATAAACGTTTTCAGAGTGCACCCGCACTAGTTCTGTTTTTTACTGTATTTTTTATTATTTCGTTTTTTATTATAAGTTCGTTAAAAAATTAAAAAAGTTTTATAAAACTAATATGATGTTGTTTAATTTGTTTCGTATTCCAGAAGTATATTAATTTGTTTGCAACATTGCTATGGTTATTAAATAGAACTTTAATCAAAATAAATACTATAAACAAGTGAAGATATCAACTAACAGAGTTAATTTTATAGATACTCGGCATATGATTGAATTTCATTGTTTAGACTATTATATATATATATATATATATATATATATATATATATATATATATATATATATATATATATATATATATATATATATATATATATATATATATATAGGAAAACAAAAATCTTTTTTCTAAAATTTTCGTTTGTAATAATTTTGTTTTGAAAAAGCATAAACGTTTTCAGAGTGCACCCGCACTAGTTCTGTTTTTTACTTTATTTTTTATTATTACGTTTTTATTATAAGTTCGTTGAAAAATTAAAAAAGTTTTATAAAACTAATATGATGTTGTTTAATTTGTTTCGTATTCGAGAAGTGTATTAATTTGTTTGCAACATTGCTATGGTTATTAAATAGAACTTTAATCAAAATAAATACTATAAACAAGTGAAGATATCATATATATATATTATGTTTTTTTGGTATCAAGATGGGGAAATTCATGAAACTGCACTGGCCAGGAAATCTCCTTTTCAGGGGACTTTCGCCACGATGCGGGGCTCGAACAGAAGATGTTTAGAACAACTAGAACCGCTAAAACCCTAAGCTCTTGAGGATACTCCATTGTACACCGCGCGGAACCGCCGTCAGGTATATATATATATATATATATATATATATATATATATATATATATATATATATATATATATATATATATAAAATTCATAATATGTATCATTACCTATAAGTGTTTATTAGCCAAATTTGAGCTAAAATTTTGTTGCGGTCTGTATTAGGTAGCGGTGCGGTACAAACTTTAGATTAAAATTATTATACTCAGACATGTTTTGTGAGTCGAGAATAATAATTGAAAGATGCGGCCGCAATGTCGCAAGAATAGCGACCAAACAGAATGATTCAGATCAAAGTTTATCACATTTATCACTATTAAATAAGCATCAGGAACAATATTCAATCAAAAAATGGCACACACAATTTTCCTTACAATTGTACAAAATAATATATTTTCTGTAATGCTTTACGAATCTTTTATTATAAATTTAAGCTATTCGTAGCGCATTAATCGATTAGACTGTACCTTCAAAAGAATTGGGCACCATGCATCAAAATTTTTTCATTCGTTTCTATGGTTATGAAATATTAGTTTATCAATCAAATGCCTTATAAGTCTATGAAAGGTGAATGATTTAACATTGAAAGTTTCTCAGAAATTTGTAATTTAAATGAATAATTATTTATATTTGCAATTAAAAATAATTAATTTTGAAATTTCTTCAAACATTCTAACAATTTTATAGCCAATAAATTCAATTAAATGCCATTTTTTTGTAATAATTTTTATTTGACATTTGCTATACAATTTACATGCAAACAATTGAACAAATAATTATAATTTCTAGAATGTGAAGGTTTTATAACAAATTTTAGACACTTGAAGCGGATCAATCGTTTAAGAAGTCTGTTACACGTACTATGTACAGTACGAATAGTATGTACACTGCGAATAATAACTATATAAATTTACTCATGCTTTAATAATACACCCTCATTAGTAATATAACATATTATGTTACCATGGTAGCATTAAACTGTAGTTTATGTAAACAAATAAAATATTTTTGTTCGACAAAAATTAAAACTGTATATACTTTAATAAAGAAAATAATTTTATAAATTAAATACGAAAAAAAAGAAAAATGTCTCGAAAAGTGAAAAATGAACGATATTATGTGCAAGAAATGCATAAACATACGGATAAAATTAATAAAGAGTTAAAAAGAATACGTGGTGAAATAAATGATTTAAAATCTACATCAAGTTTGAAAGATAAAGTTTCACAGGAAGTTGCTAAGTTGGAAGAGGAAAAACAAGGTACAGATTAGTCAAAAAATTTTCTTTGAAAACTTTTGTACAATATATTGTATAATTGTTTGTCACTTAGGCTTAATTCCTAGATTATATTTCAAAGTTTTAAAGTTTGATTAATTATTTTAAAATGGAATAAGCATTGGAGTGAAATTAAAAAAAAAAGCCTTATTTATATAAATTTTAACAATCCCGTTCCTGACCATTTCACATTTCACAACAACTAAGACGTAAATGTAAAAAGAAACCATAAAATACCCAAGGACGGTTCTACACTTTCTATCGCCCGAGTGACATCCAGCGCTCTTCCCCCGCCTACAAATAACAAGACACTTATCATATGACTGGTGCATCCGGTCACTGGCGCCTAATACTGGTTGACGCCCGGAGTAGTTTACCATCGCCCATTCCCCAGTAGATCCGTCGCTGAAAATGTGTTTACTTGAGTTTCCCAAAGCAAAAGTGAAGCAATATAAAAGTGTAAACTTACTTCATGATAATTCAAATCAGTTTTATATTTTAATTTACAGCATTGGAAAATGAATCATCAAAATTACGTTTTATCATAAATATTTGCAATAACAAATCAAGATTGGATGATGTACAAAAAGAAATTCAAGAAAAACAAAGTGAAAATCGTGATTTATTAATACGTTTAGAGGATATTTACATTAGTCGAAAAAATAAGGAGCGTAATTTAGAAGCGATTAAAGCTGCGATTAATGAGGTTTGCTAATAATAAAATTATTTTATTCATCAAATCTATAACTATAATTATAAAATATAAAGAGGAAATTGTATTTTTCTATGTAACGAATAAACGTAAAAACTACTCGACCGATTTGTAAAATTCGTTTGTTCTTTGGGAAACTATACTATACCCCGGGCTACAGGCTACTTTTTATTCCTGTATTCCCATGGGAACGGGAACTATGCGAGTATAGCCGTGGAATACCTACTAAATCAAATTTAAACAGACGCTTTCTTGATATATAGACTAACAAATAAAATTCATTGTCTAAAAGTACAAAATAATTTTAATTATAAAATATAAGTTTTAATTTAAATTTAGTCTAAGGTTTGTAATGTTAAGAATTGGTGGTACTTATCAAACTTTGATTAATTAGTCTATTAGTCTGTTCGGCATCAACATGATGCAGAAACGATAAAATAGATAGAAAGCTGAAATTTGTATGATGTATTTAATAACTTAAAAGTGCGTTTGTGAATAAGCTTATTAATAAGTCAATTGGGCTTATGGATCCATGCCCCATCTTTGAAATCAAAAAGCCCATTCTTGATACATGTATGTCGTTTGTCAGATAGTCATACATAAAAATAGTTTACAATATGCTAAGCTGAACGGTAGAAAAGTTCAATTTCAAAAACAGTTTGTTACTTAAAAATAAACAAAATTTGTTGGGAACACTTTTTCATAAATTGTTTCATTTCGTCAAAATTTCCGCTCAAATTCAGGCAATTAACATATATATTATTTATATTATTGTATAAACAATTTTCATAAGTTTATAGATATTTTATAAATGATAATAAATAAAAATAATTAAAATATTGAACCGCATGTTGGGTATTTAAATAATGAACACTGTTGACTGTTAACATTTAATTCTAAATATATTATTAGTTAAATTTTGTGGTGTGTTTTTTGTTTTGTATATGCAAATTGTTTGATTTTGATATATTATTTTTTTGATTTAATTTGCTTGGAATAAACAGAAATAATTTTTTTTTTTGTTTTTTGATACCAGCATGTTTTACATTGACAATAAAACCTTAATTGACTGTATTCGAAAATACTAGGGCAGGTTAATAAGTTGTTATAAAATCTGAGAGGCTGCATTCGTAGCATCTCTAATGGTTTGTTTTTAGTAAGCATTATTCTTAATTAGATATCTGGCAAAGATGTAGCGAGCAATTGAAAAAGAACATCTACCGTTCATCAAATCTGGACCCGGAGACTTTCTTTCCTGGAGAATTTTCAAATTAAATAAAATACGCTCTGAGCTCAACGGTTTACTTCAAATGAAGAGATTATTGCACCACACTCAAATGTATTTTTTGAGTAACTACCACAAACTTTTCTGAAGGTTTTAAAAACTTGGAGGGACGTCTGGCAAAGTGGATTGAACTAGAAGAAGATTATGTTGAAACAAAAAGAGAAGATTTTCCCAGTAAAATTGTTTCTCTATCTTTTTCTAAAAACTTATTGCCATGCCTATTGAAAAATTACATGAATTCTACAAAAAAAAATATGCATATGTTTTTAATAAAAACTTGATTATTTTTTTGTTTTGACATAGAATTTTTTTTTTTTTTTTTTTTAATTTATGATTGGCATTGAAAACAGAATCCAATATTTGCATAATTCAATCAAAAATATTTTATTCATGAGAATACAAAGTTATTTATTAAAACAAATATATATATAACAACAAATACACAGCATAATAATGGGCACTGAACTTCCTAGTAATGTATACTTGACTATAGTAAAAATGCGACATCCAGAATCATTAAAAACAATATATTTATATGGTGGATTATTTTTAACCATATATAAAGAACATATAAGGTAAATGTACATTAATCCGGGATAGTACTTAATTACGAGAGCACTTACTTTTAATCAAAAAATAAGAATCAGTGAATAAATTTTTAATTTTTAATAATATCACAATCATTAGAATTAATATTTATACATGAAAAAACCTATCTTTGAAGGAACATTATGCCCCGAAAATCTGTGCAAAACAAAAAACCCATCGACTAGCTGCTAACTTGTTATATTGCATAAATGTTGTTCATGCGAGTGTGAGACAGCAGTGCTGCATTGTTAAGGATTTTAAAAATTACAGGTAGATAAATTATTAATTGGAATGAATAAGCGAAGTGTTTTAAAGATATTTCAATTAATTTAAACTGATTTTCTTGTTAAAAAGGACATTTTTATGATTCCCTAAATTATGTTCTTGATTCTACAATGCTGAATCTAATTACATGATTGTCCCGCAATTACGGAAAATAAAAGGCAATAATTTACAACTATCACTTTGAATTGAGATTTAAATATGAATATTTTATTTCGATAGAATCAGTAAATATCATTGTTATGAGATTATTACAGGATAGGTTAAATATGAAAAATCTAGAAACGAAATAATAGATTGCCTGATTTCGATAACAATAATTGTATATTTATTTTGAAGAATAATTATGGCCCCTAAAAGGTATACACATTAAAGTTTTGGAAAAGCTATAGAATAAATAAAAATGAGAAGTCAGTTAATAAAGCTTCAAAAATGTGCAAAATACCTAATTAAGCATTTATCGTAAAATGCTTAATTTGAGTAAGGAAATAGACAAAAATTATTCCTAAGATAATAATCTGTGATATCAAATATTTTCTGTAATTTCCTATTCAGAATATAAATATGATATTTGAACAAATTTAATATTTTTAATTTTATATGAGAATTATCAGATTCCCGTTATTGTGTTAACAGCTTAATTTTATCCTGAAATTATAGACAAACTCGATTTGATGAAAATTAACATTTAATACCATGGACAAGAGACGTTGTCACCAAAAAAATTTTCTGAACTAATTTGAAGAATAATTTTTTATAATAAAACAACTTTGATGTGAAACAAATTTATGTTAAATTCGGTAACTATCCACAAAGTGCGTTATGTCTAAACATCCCGTAATTAGATACATTTATCTTAAATCAATCTTAATGAAACATGTAATGCAATTTTCACTATTTTTAATAGTGAATTGGAAAAGTCGTAATTTACTTAAAATAATTTTAAATAAAGCCTTGCTTAAAAATTATTCAAATTATGCAATAAGATTACAGAATTTGAATGCGTGGTTATTTTTAAGAACCTAATTGCTGCTATTGATAAAAATAAATCCTGGATTGTAAGTTTCTAAATTCGTAAATTACGTATTTCATGTTACGATATTTCGAAGTTGAAAAGTTGTTGAATGTATATTTTCTATAGGCAATCATGTATAACTAATATAAATCGTAATTTATTTATTTATTTATTTTTATTAACATGAAAATATTCAATCAGAAATAAAAAATCGACAAATATTTGTAAGGCATATTCATTAAATTTTTTTCTCAAAATATTTATACAATTAATCAATATATTAGAACTTTTTCATTGACAAGTAAATTAAATTTTTATATAATTTTAATCATATTTACAAAATTTATTACTTTATATTTATATAAATGTTAATAATTTTGAATGTTTGTTTTCATTTCATACACTTTTTCCGCCACTTGTATCTTCTAAACATCCTTAAAATCAACTCTATCAGTTTCTTGATTTTCAATTATCTTTCTTGGTCGATAGTGTTTTCGTAATTTTAAAACTTCCAGTGAAGTGAAAACTAGTCGTAAAAAAGAAAGTTTTGCTTTGTTCAGTTTAAAATGAATATTTTATTTTAAAAGATCAAATAAAAAAATGGTTAACACTTTATACTG
Source organism: Chrysopa pallens (assembly GCA_020423425.1). Lineage (NCBI taxonomy): Eukaryota > Metazoa > Arthropoda > Insecta > Neuroptera > Chrysopidae > Chrysopa > Chrysopa pallens. The sequence goes on along the minus strand of CM035596.1, from coordinate 9,219,548 downwards.
CACCATATAAATCGTGTAGTTTATAGTTTTTCACAGGTATTAGATATGGAGGTGTTACATTTGTTTTTTGCCATCGAGTATATAAATTTGTTTACTTGATCAATTGAGTTGCAATTTGTATGTTAGGTAACAAAATACATTTTCTATAGTTTAATCACATACAAATTTCTGTATCTTTTTTTTGCATTTTTCCAAATGTAAATGCAATATTAATATTTGTTATTGTTTTAATAATAATAATATGGTTTTACATTTTTATAAGACAGGCAACCCACATCATTATATTTAATATTTATTCATTAAACTGTTTCCATATAATAAAAGCTCATTATGTGGGCAAAAAAACAGTGTATTGAGTGAAGACTACGGATTAGTAGGCAGTGGGCTGGCAGCTATATTTTTAAAGGTGATATGCTGATATTGGTCTGGAGTTTTGAGAGGGAAAATACAGAAAATTACCACAATAAGAGTTGGTTACTTCGTTCTTATCCACTCCGAAAGTCTAATCAACTTCTACGTTAATTATTATGCACAAAATGCTGTTATCGGGTTTCGAATTCATAATCTCCCTCTCAAATTATTCAAACGTTTAACCCTGATTAATATGTTAACTTAATTGGCCACTTAGCTGGTTTTTTTTTGTTTTTTGCAAAGTGTTTATACATAGCTGAAGCTATAAGAAGACAAGGCTACACTAATTGAATGTGGCTGTTTATTTCATAGATTCTCAAATTAGGGGAGGAGGCGTTGTAAAACTTTGTATGGCGCTAATCGATTTATCGATTTAAATAAAATTTTACAAACATATAAAAATTTTTTTAAACTTTGTGAGAAATGTTAAGTTTCATCAATATAAATTTGGGTACCTTGCCGATTAATGAAGAGAGTTATTATTAATTAAAAATACATAGAAAAAGCTGAACTTACAAACTTCTTTAAAGTGTTTAGTGTTTTACTAATTTATTTTTTTTCTATTACTACCGAGGGAACTTCGTTGCTCGCATAATTGTTTTTTGGCAACAATGATTAAGCTATTTAACAATATTGAAATTATTTTTTGATTAATGCGTCATGTAAAAATATCCAAAGTAACCAAAATTATATTATTGTTTAGGAAAATGCGGTACTTGAACGGGAGTTAGATAAGTTATCACGAAATGATCGTCTCGAATATTTACGAATGAAACAGGAATTGGATTCGGTGCAAAATGAAACTAAAGAATATGAAAATACTTTAGCAGAAAATAATGAGAAAATGGAGTTCTATATGAATAAAATTGATCATCCAGTAAGTAAGAAAATTTATGAAATTTCCATAAAACTTCGGTAAATTGGATGTAAATCAGGGAATTTTCGTTATCATTTCGGTTATTTCTCAGTTTTGATTTTAGATCGAAGTTTGGATGTATAAATTATAATTTTTGTAATTATTTTAGATTAAAAAATCTCTTTTCAATCTGATTTCTGAATATGAAACATTGCGTGAAGAACATGAAAATTTATCACAAATTATTCGAAATAAGGGTTCAGTAAAACACGAAGAAGAACAGTTATTGAAATCAATACGAGATACTCGAATGCAGGTACAAAGTATTGAAGCTGAAACGAAGAATTACCAAGAAAAGTTGGATAGTGTTCAAGAAATTATTGAGGGCCTGGATAAAGTCAGTTTTATTTTATGAGAAATGATTATGTCTTTTTTCGTAGAAATAAGGTTTTAGATCAGTAAACTTTTATATTTAGGATTTGAAAGAAGGGTACAGTGCACGTCATGGAAAATATTTAGAATTAATGAAACGTGAAGAAAAAATGAATCAATTTATTGAATCCGCTGTGGAGAAAATTGATAATATTAAAAAAATGTCCGATGCTGCAGATGAATCTATTGTGGAAGGGTTAAATTTCTGGTCGTTACATTTGGATGAGATGGACGATGGAGAATTTGATACTGATGATGTGGATACGGCAAAGCAAGAGTATCAAATGCAGCTAACACGTTTACACAATGTTCGTATTTATATTAAATAACTCAATACTTCGATATAAAATCGTTTAAAGCAAAATGATTCGGAAAAATTTGGTTGAACATATTGTTTATTTTTTACTATAGATTACTGAACGAATATCGCAAATCAAAAATGAAATAAATGAGTTACGTGACAAAAAAATGGACATCGAAAAGCAATTAATGGAACAAGATGATCCAGAAGAAGCTAAAGAGATTATACAAGGTTCAATTGAAACATTTACAGCTGAAAAAGATATTTTATCGAAGAAAATCAGTGCCACTGTTTCAGCGATCGAAGTTGCTATTAAAACGAATAAGGAATTAACGGTTTGTTTTAAAAGTATTTCAGAGGTTTACAAACCTGAAAAAGTAAGGTGGAGAAGACTATTAAAGAATGAGACATCTGTAATAAAGACACTCTATTCGCATATAAATAGCTTTAAAAAAAATAATACAAATCATCGATTGCAACCTGATCCTTTTTTAAAATAATATTTTATTCTTAAAGTGCTTGGTATCTTTAATAAATTTAAGATTATTTTTATTTTTTAAAGTGGCGTTTCAAAATATATTACTTTTTCTTCAGGCTATCATTATAAAGTTTGATTTATTTTTAAAATTATCAAAATTATATATTTCTTATAAGTTCTATGTCACTTAAATAATTAAAAAGTGTAAAATTTATTAAGAAATATCTTCTGATAATATAATTATACAAATATATTGAACCTAACTGCTACCCACCCGCTTCGGAAGGCAGTTTACACTTTCTATACGTCTTCTAATTATTAAGTTTAAGAATGTTTGTGCAAAATTTGAATTTGATTGGACCAAGGACTCACATTCTCTCATCCAAAATTTGCCACTATTTACACCCTCTTAGTAGTATAATTTCGGAAAATCTTTTTTAATCGGATGAGCGTATTAAAAAAGAATATATCCTCCAAATCTCAGATATCTGCGTTGAGCGGTTTAGGTTGTGCGTTGATCCGTCATTCAGGGCAAAGCAATTTATATGTGTTGGTGTGGTATGATCAATCTTAATATAAGATCGAGTAATTTTTCGAAAAAATTTAGTAAAAAATATAATTTTATCTTATATTTAAAAATGGATTTTCAGGAAACCACGCCGAAATGTCCTCAGTTTTACTACAACTACTATATTATTCATGTTTCAGTGATTCTTATAGCTCTTTATACCGCTAAATAATAATTTTTATTTCTAGGAAAAATTAGCAAAAAACCAATCGTATGCTGAGATTAAACAACTTGAAGAAAAAATTGACGAATTACAAAACATGAAAAACGAATTTGTTGGACGCATTAATGTATTAAATGCAAGTACAAATACTGAAAAAATAGCCGAAGAAACGTTAACTTTAATAAATACGTACAACAAAATGTTAACAAAAAGTGGATAAGCATGTAATCTACATTACCAGCATTAGAAAAAGAAAAATAAATTTTATTTAATGTATATTTTCATGTATAATGTATATTAAATATATCAAATCAACATAGATGTCGTTTAATCATTGAAAACACTCCTTTTTCAATTTTCTATATCACATGTCGGGAACTGTATGAAAACTACATACAATTTAATATCGAGAAATAATTTTCACGTAACGATGACTTTATGGTAATACAGAGTACTTCAATGTCTGAAATGAGAAAGTAAGACATAGATGTCATTGTAAGCACGAATTTACAAATAAATGTTAAATAATGTTAATACCCGTCATTGCCCGGATGCTAAAAAATTCTAAAATAAATTTATCAGTCAGTTGGTAATGTATCTGACTGCAAAGTACGGGAATGATTTCCAAACCACCGCGAATAAAATTACCGTTGCAATGGTTTGATGAAAAAAACGGATTGGAAACTGAATCCTAAAAATTAAAAAGATTTACTTGCCAGGCATATTATAATAATAATAATAGGGTTTAACCTCCGTTATTCAGATACGTCTATAACAGACGCTACTCACATCATTATTACAATATACAATTAAATTTTATAATGTGAGTGGAGACGCTTACTTCGTTCTTTATCAATCAACCGCTCCGTTAATTATAATCAATCACACTGCCGCTGCCTGAATACGAACCCGCAATTTCTCAGTCTTAGTAGTCTAGCGTGTAGCGGTGTTAGTGCTTTGACTCGCTCGGTCACTCTGCCGGTGGCAGAAAATTATTTATTTCAATTAGTAAATAAATTTTGAGAAATGTTAAATCATATAACATTCACAGACTTATATATCATTAAATTAATACACAGTGCCCATAATGATAACCGGTGATTTTCATACCCGGTGATCATAGGTAGGTATTCACTCGAACTCAATTGGTTAATCGTTATTTAATGTAGCTAACAATCTCCTTAACGGATTAACTTTTAAGTTAACTCATAAAATGTTAATGCGCTTATTAACAAGGCTATCAGTCATGGTACTGTATGTGTGTTATACATACGTAGAACATGCGAATAATGTAGATACAAAGCAAATACTTTTACCGCTCGACTGTCGAGAAAGAACTACCTTAACAAAAATCTAAAAACTTTGTTATCAAAAAAAAAAAAACGATTATGATTCTTCTTACTAGAAATATTGAGTAATCGATACTGATTTTTGTAAAAGAATATAATGTTTTTTATTTATCTAATCGAATTTTTCAGTGTTTTGAAAGTGATAAGATTTTTTTTTTTTTTTTATTAATAAAAATCTTTTATACCGGTAACTAAAATCAATTATTTTCAATAATCCCTTTTTTTTTTTTGATAATTCACTGAACGTGATAGATATTGTAGATTTTAAAGACATTCTGTATTTTAGCAATAATTTCGATGTCGTTTATACCGTCACACAGTTTTATGGTCCCAATTTACATTGTTTTTTTTTAATTAATGATCACAGTTAATTATTAATTAAAATGTTTGTATTTTAATAAATATTAAATTTAATATGAATATTAAAAATTTATTTAACAACAACGCTTTGTACTAATAATGGGCTTAGGGACACGAAATAATTTCATGTACACATATAAAGAACTAAATAACTGTAACTCGGTTCTTGAAAATCGAAATCAGTATGATTCAAAAATGTACACAAGCAGGTAATTGATAAGTGACTTATTTGGTTACTTTCGTATGAGTCAGATCTTGGAAACAATGCCGTTTATATTAAATGAATGATAGATGCTCCTTGTACCATAGGAAGGCCAAACGTCAAATTTTTTTTTGGAACCATCGATTTTCCTAGGAACACCACCAATCTTGAGGCAAAATTATTATTATTTTTTGTTTTTGTTTTTTTGTACCATAAAAAATTAAGCGTCTTTATGCGTCAATTCACAAGTAAAAAATATGAGAAAATAATACGTTATTTAACTAAGACTTTCGTTTTTCTATGAATATTATATATTTTCGATCGATCTTACTGTCTGTAGAGGGAATATGCACTTACATATCAATAACTACGATTTTTTAATAGTTGGCCTTCAAAGAAGCGTGACCACCCACCTTATTTGCTAAATTTAACAATTGCACACAAAAATTGAAACAATTGGCTTGTGTTCATGTGCAACAAATGTCAAAATTTTATTGAAATAATACAATGTATACTGTTTCGGAGAGGAGGTGGAATAGTTTTTCGAACTCGTGTGTACCTATAGATAGATACGTTAATTATAATTTTGACGTAAATTATACTAATTATAACATTGTTGTATACACATTAAAAGTTTTATTAATGAAGACATAATTTTTAGGATACCGTTGGGGTAGTGTAATAATGGCAAATACATATATTTTAAAAAATTTTACGATTTTTTGTCAAACCCATTCATTAGTTAAAAAAAAAAAAAGATATAAAATTTTATTAAATTTTGCTCTTATTAAAATTTTTCGAATAACTAGAACTTAGAAAACGACACTTGCTATACTACTTGCTATAAAATAATGCTTATCCGTAATCAGGCAATTGTCTGTATAATTAATTTGTAAATTATAAAACAATGTTAGTATAATAAAGAGGGATAGATTGAACTTTGTGACTGCAGTAAAAAAATATTGATTAAATAATTGGCAATATTCATTAGAAGAAGTATTGCTCTGAGCTTTGAGCACGATTTCCTATTGATTTAAGATAAATTATAGACAAGCACTCTTTGTTTGCAAAGAGATTTACATTGTGCTTCACACAATTTTATTAGCTTCATGTATACTTATTTATATTCATATTTATTCACGAATCTTTTTCTCTACAAATTTGACTTCTCAGTTGAATCGATAATAAATAATCAACTTAAATTTTAATTGTAATTATATTGATTTCATTTTGATTGCTAAATTAAGTTTTGTTTTTGATTTTTTATACAGTGTTTATTTAAATCTTTTATGTACTTCATCTAAGTATTCAGTATTTTCCACATCCTGAACCGAGTCTCTTTCTCAGTGATATTCGGGAGGAATTTGATCATTATTATCCGGTGCCAGGTATCCTTACCAATGGTTTTCCATTTGATTTTTACTTTGTATACTTCTTTCATAAAGTTATCCATAGCAACATATCCTTCCCTTCCCTGCATATGTAACATCCTATTATTTTGACTTATTCTGTAAATATATGTATTGTTTAGAAAGAATGAATAAATATTGAATTGAATTGAATGTATAGGAAGGAATTTTTTTAATATAAACTTGATACGCCACGTGTAGGTAAAATTTGTAGTAAAACAGTCGAATTCTAGTAGGAAATAGAATTATTTATTCAATTGTTTGCATGTAAATTGTATAGCAAATTTCAAATAAAATTATTGACTCATTATAAAAAATGGCATTTAAAGAAGGAATGATCAAAGCGATAATAAAATTTGAGTAAATTTCTATATTAAATCATGCAGACTTCATTTGATTGATAAAAATGTATTTCGTAACCATAGCATGTATGAAAGCAATTTTATGCACGGTGCCCAAAATGTTGCCATTGTCTTGCCAAAATTTGTCTAGATATGATACGATCTTAGAAGCGGTCAGGCTTAATCCAACGAATGGTAGCTTCGCACCACCGACCAATCGTCCGATGCTCATTCGCAATCTTCTCATTAATTAAATATGGGTTAAATAATTATTAAGGAGGGGGTTCATAGAGACCTATATAATAAAGACAATCTCTAATGTAATATACCTTGTCCATTTCAATATTCGTTCACAAATAACTGAAAAAATTTGTCATCACAATGTTATGAAATTTGGTATACACAATCTTAACATGAAATCGGAGTGCTTGTTGAAAAGTATTCCCGAAAAAAGTATTCTAGAGTGAAAATCAAAATTATTTTAGATTTAGAAATTTTTTTCAAAATACTCTTCGACATGTCAACATCAGTTTTCATGTCAAGATTATGCATACACAAATTTCTAAACAATTGGATAAGTATTTTTTTAGATATTTGTAATTGAAAATTGCAAAAACACAAATTTATATTTCTTTAGAGTAAGTTGTTTTTAAAGGGCCAATATAAGTCTCTATCAAAAACAACACTCCACTGAAAAAGATATTCAGGTTTTTGAAATACTCCGTAATTGAATAAATGTGGTATTCTTTTCGTACTAAAGTTAATTTTAAAAAGAACTTTTCTTTCAAAAATGATTCACTTTAAATTGGGTGAAGAAAAAGTATTTTATTGAATATTCTACGTTAAAAGATTGTTGAAAATATAAATATAATTTTTAGTTTTTATTATTTTAATGTACGCGAGAAATGGAAAATAGAAAAACTTTTCATAAATCATAGTGAAAAATTATAGAAATTTATCAAACATATATATATATATATACTTTTTTTTTAAATAGATGTATTAGAAAGTTTTCTTTCATTTTTTTTAGTGTGAAAGTTAAGTAATAGGCTTTTCAATTTAAAGATTTGTACATTATGCGTTTATTGAAAATGTTTATTGGAGGAGAAAGGGGTTTCTTCTAATTTTCTTTTGAAAGTATTCCATTTATCTTGTCTTTAGTGACTACTATCCGTACCGTTCATAATGCGTGGAAAGTACTCGGTTGATGCGCGCCACGAGTATCTAAAAACATTCAAATTGTGGAAAATATATTTATTTGTTCAATTGTTTGTATTTAAATTTTTAGACAAATGTCATTGAATAATTACAAAAAATAATATTTAATTGAAGTTATAGGTTGAAAATTGTAAGAATCATAGAATAAATTGCATAAGTAATTGTTTTTAATTGCAAATATAAAAAATTATTCATTTAAATTTTCAAATAAATTTTGAGAAATGTTAAATCATATACTTATATATATCATTTACTTGATACAGTGGTATTTCGTAACCATAGAAACGAATGCACAGTGCCCATAATGATACAAATTTTCATAGCCGGTAAACACAATCATTTGTAGTAATAACTCGATTATAAATCGAATCAATATGCCGATTATCATAGGTGAGTATTATTATCTCGTTAACTCGGTAATATTTAATTAACGAAGTTAACAATCTTCTTAACGAATTATCGTTTAACTTAAACAGTTTTAACGCTCTTATTAATTCCTGTTCAAATGAACTTGATTTAATGTCTTTTATTGGTTGCTAGTTGAGATGTTGCCATTCTGCTTAATACTGTTGTTTTATTTAAATTTCATAAAATAGCACTTTTCTACGGAATTGTTTTACTTAGAATGGTAGCTGGTAAATCGTTCGGAAGACACGTCATGATGAAAACTTTATCGTTGCTAGTTCTTGTACATATGTACATATGTACATATATATATATATATATATATATATATATATATATATATATATATATATATATATATATATATATATATATATATATATATATATGTATATATATATATATATATATATGTATATATATATATATATATATATATATGTATATATATATATATATATATATATATATATATATATATATATATATATATATATATATATATATATATATATATATATATATATATATATATATATGTATTGTATGAGATTATAGTAAGCGAAATATGTCTTTAAATAGAAAAATGTTGCGACATTTTCAATATAAATTATTATTATTTTGTGTTTATGGCAATTTGTTTATGTCATTAAATAAAAAGAACTTTTATATGGGTAAACTTGAACAGTAATTTGTAAATTGAATTTAATTATATAAAAAAAATAATTTATAGTTATAATATTCAGATAAAACTGATATACTAAAATTTTCAGGCAGTTTTTTTGCATCTTTTAATTTATTTTTCTCAATTTTATTAAAACTGGCTTCTGATAATTCAGCTGTACAGGCATTAACCAAATAATAAAATTAACAATTATGTGAGTTTGTAATATATATATATGAATATGGAACTTGATAAGGAAAGTACAAATATTTGAATGGATTTCTCTATTATTTAAAGATAGGAGATAAGGAATATTGTAAGGACCAAAAACATCCATACGGGCTAGGTAACTTAGAAACTAGGTAACTAGATAAAAATTAAAACAGGTAAAAGTGTTGCTTGTCTTGATTCCACGCTTATACCTATTGAAATTATAGAATCGATTGCGTGGAATCATGTGACTCGAGACTGACATGTTATTAATAACAACGAGTTTAATAAATATATTCTGAAACGGGTTTTATGCAAATTAAGGGAAATCTCCGAAGCTACTCATTTTGTAAAAATTATTGAAGTTTTATTAGCATTTTTAGATAGATCAAATACCGCCTAATATTTCACCGAGTTCAAATTTGTTTGAATGCGTACAATTCAAAAGGATCAAAAAGGATCTCGCTCTTTGCTTAATGAGTAATAGAGAGCTTAGTGAGTTAGATACTATATCTGATCTTTAAAGACTATTTTACTCCACGTATGAGAGTGCTGTCAAAATAGCGCCACACTGCTGTAAACATACAGAAATTTTAAGGCATCCTTCAGCATAAAGTGAAGAATGTCCTGTTTAAAATTTACTTAAAACCAGCGACAAAATAAGGATAAACAATAAACTTTTAAAATATAATTTAAAAGAATTGTCAAATATAAATAAAGTGAAGAATGTCCTGTTTAAAATTTACTTAAAACCAGCGACAAAATAAGAATAAACAATAAACTTTTAAAATATAATTTAAAAGAATTATCAAATATAAATAAAGTGAAGAATGTCCTGTTTATAATTTACTTAAAACCAGCGACAAAATAAGGATAAATAATAAACTTTTTAAATATAATTTAAAAGAATTATCAAATATAAATAAAGTGAAGAATGAATGTCCTGTTTATAATTTACTTAAAACCAGCGACAAAATAAGGATAAACAATAAACTTTTAAAATATAATTTAAAAGAATTATCAAATATAAATAAAGTAAAGAATTTCCTGTTTATAATTTACTTAAAGCCACCGACGAAATAAGAGTAAACAATAAACTTTTAAGATATATAATTTAAAATAATTCGCAAATATAAGCAAAATGAAATAAATCTTTTGATTGATTTAGGTAACGACGGATGTTAGATATTATTAATTAAATTATATTACTCATAATAAATTTGTTATTAATAAATGTATACCGTTTGAATTATAATTAAAGTGATTCATAATTTTAATATATTATTTAATATATCTAATAATAAACATTATTATTACATAGAGTTTGTATTAATTAATTTTATTAGTTAAATGGTGTTTAATATGCAAATATATTATAGGGAAAGATCTCAGCGCCCTTATTTAATTTTTAATAGAAAAGCATACAAAAATTGAACTAACAAATAATTTTAAATTTTTCCATGTGACCAATTACCTTTGAAAATCGGAGCCAATCTTATCTTTAGCTAAACAATTCATTGATTAGCATCGACTGAGGTAACAAACATAAAAAACCTTCAGTGGAATTGAGGACGTCGTCTATTTTGATGTCAGTGAAAAATTAAATTGTTTTATAATATAACGTTATTAATGTAGCTTAAAATTTGTCTAGGGGATGTTTGGACCTTACGATTGGTCTGACTGCTCATAGATGGTATTGAAATAGGTCCCTGAGTTTCAAACATTAAAATCAAGACTGAAATCATAAGTAGGATACATTTTTTTAAAGAATTTTAAATAGTTTGGCGAAGGTTACTGCTAACAGGATATATCTGGAAGTATGTATTATAAATTTTTTTTAATACTTTTTGGTTCATACATAATAAAAAATCAGTCCTGTGACTATAAGAAATACTGAGTTGTGTTTCTACATACCTGTAGCATCCTGTACATGTAAATAAGCAGTCGATACAAGATTGCAATTATGAGAATACAATAAAGTCTATACTGTTAAGTCTGACGGCCCTGGGATCTTGGATCATTATACAAACGCACGTCATATTTATTTTAACGTTTGAGTAGTTAGTTTTACGATATCTATCTAATTATCTACGCCATGAAAATTTATTTTGATTTTTAGTTCAAGCTATGAAAATTAATACCATGTGTAATAATTACATTAGGGGGTAGGGGGTAATAATGTTTATTAATGTATTTATCTCACGTTCAATCATTGAAAATCGTATATATCGGGTGAAAATATACTCAGATGAGTTCGATTCTGGCCGGAGTAAAATTAATTTAGCGATTTCCAAAAATGACTTACTAATTACAATTTTTTTAAATTTTTTTTTATATATTAATCATTAAATTCCACAAAATAAAGCTTCAGATTGTTACACTGCTAAAGTCATAGTGTCAATGTCAATTTTTGTATACTTATTAAGGGTATTAAAAAACAATCATAATTAAAATTTGAGGTCTTAATTTCGAGTTATTTATAATCAAAGTTCGGATAATTTATATTGAGGACAATAAGTAGTAACTAACGGTCAGAAACTTTTGAAAATTAATATTAATTATTTTTGAATTAAACAAACAAAAATATTATTCACCGTTTTGTTATTAAGATATAGCAACTGAAAGTTAAATAATACGTGAAAAATATATTAGTTTTACAGTATGTGTGATACACACAAATATGATTATTGTAGTATTGTGTAGTTTACCTATACAAACAACACAAATATTACGCACATATTTCCAAATTGAGACTTATTGTGGTACAAACTAGCCTACTCTTAATATTGCAGTTATATTAATTGAAATTTTTAATTTGAGGTCTTAATTTCAAGTTATTCATAATCAAAGTTAGGATAATTTATATTGAGGGCAATAAGTAGTAACTAACGGTCAGAAACTTTTGAAAACTAATATTAAAGAGTATAACAAAAATTAAAGGAAAAATAATTTACGGGCAATCTGAGGTTGGGAAGTGGAAGAAGGTGAATTTTTAAAGGTAAAACACGGATTATCTCGATTTCCGTCAAAACTACAAGTCTTATAGAAAAAAGTTAAAAATGTTTCTGCAATTGATGTGGAATGCAATAAAATAAGTATGGGATATAAAAAAACCTTTATTTGTTTATTGCACCCCCTACCTCCTTTTAGGATAATCACCAAAAATACGAACTTTTTGTCTTTGCAAGCTAGGAAGATGCGATTTTTTGGTTTATTTTCGTGTAAGATCGAAAGCTCAAGCAGCTACTAGTCCGTACATTAATGAAGAGCCACACTCAATAAATATTAAAAATAAACGAAATTCTGTTTTATAAATATTCAAAAACATCGTACGATAAAGGTAAAAAAAAACAAATAGACAACGAACTAACTCTTCCATGGATATGAATATAAATATTATATTATTATTATTATTATTCATAAAGAAATATTCTTACATTTTATTGCATACAGAGTACTTCAGGTATAACAGTAAATACTTTTGGAGACACCATTGTCAAAAATTCCACCACTGAATCCAATGCCTTATTGTGAAAATATCCAAAAATTTTAATAAAGTAATTTTAAATTTTGGCACCAGGTTTAGAACAAAAAAAAAAACACCAAGAAGTGACAAAAAAATTTAACAAACCTTTTATTAATTCAAAAACAAATTGGTTAAGAGTTCAAGTAAAGTTATTGATCGTAGTGTGCAGAAGTAATTTTGTACGAGATAAAATCAAGACGATTTTTATGCCTAGCGATGAATTTAACATGGCAACGTTTTCAACATCTATAATGACATTTTTTTTTGGATTTTAATAAAATGTACTTCTTTTATAATAATAATAGTATATTTTATTTGGCATAAAATCAAGCTACAAAAAAATGTAATTTTCAATTTCATTATGCATATTTAATTATCCATACTTCAAGATACTTGTTGAGTGGAGTTCGCAATTCGTCTATATTACCATCTCCTTAACATATTTACTGTTTCTCCTGTAACATTCTGTAAAAAATAATCGTTAAGAATAAAGTAACAAACAGCCAAGTGATATGAATACGATGACTTTATTTGTAAGATGTTTGTTCCTACTATAGCTCTTTTATCAGCGTATAACTTTTAATGTATTGCTTTATAAATCATTTTCCATGCTTAGACGCTTCATACTTACGACTTCCGTCATATGAAAATATATATTCTTTTACGCCAAGTATTTTTTACAATTGTTTATACTCTTGAAATATAAAATCATTGTTATACGTGACATTGGAAAGTGTATGTATACTATTTTCATTTATTTTCTCATTTTGCTGTGGTTATAATGACGTATAATACTGTCCAGTTAACGTCTGACCCATTTTCAAAAGTTTTATGAAGTTAAGCGCAACCCAAAACACAGTAAGAGAGCTTAAGATACTCCAAAAAAGCGTAAGACTTTTTTCAAACCCAATGTAATATTTTTTTTGTACCTAATTTTTCAAGCAAAATTGAATCGATGGTTCCTTTTGAAACTCGTGCGGCCTCAAATATTGTGGAACTGCTTTAGCTTTTTAATTAGACATGTTTGGTCATCGCTCCAAACTCAATTTTTCCAAAAATTATTTACTTAAACTGACGATAAAAACGATATCACGATATGAGTATGGCTACATCATTGAGAAACTTCCGTTTTTTCTTTAAACAGATTTACATAATACTTTCTATGCATAGTATAAACTTACAGTGTGTATCAGCTGACAAACAAATATCTGACAAACAAAAACAGAAAACGAAGTGTATTTGTTCGTAATAGATCAAAAGTTATTATTGCACTAGAAGCAATACGCACAAATTGTTTAAATAGGGAAAATAAAAATAATGGCAGAAATTTAATCAGCTTGGTATATCAACTAAATTTCGATTTTCAAATATTCCTTAAATTTTGTATTTAAAAATTTGTTTTATAAAAAATAATAATAATAATAATAATAATAATTGAATTTTAAAAAAAAATTTCAATAAATAATATTTCACAAATAATAATCTTTTGAATTAATTATTCTTCAATACGACACCACTAATTAAATATCACTCTCGACTATTTGTTACCAACACTATCGCCAGATTTTATAAACTTGTAAACATACATTATAAACTGATCCTTTCACGATTCTCCTATATTGGACCTTTATCGTCATAGAAAAATCTTGAGATTTATTTAGTTTTTATAAATGTGTTATATAATTATGTATCCAATTATTAATAGTTCGAGATTTTTCTAAACTTAAGATTTCAATTTTAATTTGGTTTGCTAGACTTATTTCAGAAAAATGTAAAATAAACATTGAACTAATTATTTTAAATCATAATAAATAGAAAAAAAAATTTGTTGTAAAACGTATATTATATAAATAACTTTAATTTTTAATAAAATTTAGACCAGGGCCGTAATTAAGTTTTCATAAGTAAATTGGAATAAAATTTTAGTCATCAGGCTATTAGTTTCAATATATTTGATAATAGGTACAATTTTATTAGGTCTCGTATTTGCAAGATAAAATTAAATTAAATTATCACTGTTAAACTCTGTACAAAAAATATATTTGTGTAAGTTTTAATTACTATATAAAAGTTTGTTTTTGAGTATAAATCAAAAAAAAAACCCCACCAACTAAATTATTATTCTCAATAGTAAAAAGAAAATATTATGACAATAGAGAAATTTAAACCTTTTTTTTTTGTGTTCACACCGTTCTATGAATGATGTCTTTTCTTCTTATGACGGATATGTACTTTATCAAGTAAGTGAAAAACTTTTCTGGTAAAGCTTTTGAAATGTGAAATTTTTAGAAATTTTTATCATGTTTACATATCTGCTTATAACTATTCTAAAACCAGGAGCTCTAGGTATTTGAGTAAAAATCGATATATTGTGTCTAGAAAACTAAGAAATTGTATGTTGCCGTATCAATTTTTGGTCCAAATTATTTTTACGAAACCCCTTACCGTCCCATTTCACAATAACTTTTGAAGGGATTTTAATACTCCGTTTTCTTACATAAGCTATTTCGAAAAACGGTCTACTGCAGACTTTTATACTCAACATATATGGTATATTAGTTTTAGTCTAAAGTTTATAGCGCTAATAAATATTGGAGCCAAAAATTTTGTAAATAATCTCACTCCTATATTTTATTGAAATGAGAGACAGATCATTTAAAAATTAACTAAAATGGTGAACTTTTCGAAAAATGTTACAAAAAAAAAAAGTTGTAGATCTTAAAAAGTCTTGTACTTTCTGAACATAATAAGGTGAAAGAAAATAGCGATTTGAAGTAATTCACGAAAAATTGCATTTCATTCAAATCATGTACCCTCTCGGAAAAGTCAATTTTGACCAATCAATTTTAGATCTTCCGAAACTTAAATATAAAAATCAATTTCTCAAAATTTTGTTGAATTCAGGGAACTTTTACTATATTATGGAAAAAAAGGACAGACGTGACCACCATATTGGCAAAATTAGATTTTCACATATAATGACAAAAATAAAGAACAATATTCAATTAAAAAATTGAACTTGATGATTTTTTTTTTGTTTGAATGTTTTTCCACCCTATTGCTTCGACTACAACGTTTACATAAATCATTTTTAAAAACATTTTGTACGTTTTGATATGCGATTAAATGTTGCACAACAATAGCACAATGAACACATCAAATAAAGATTAATGATTTCTTTGGCAATGGTTGATGTTTGGTTTTATACTAAAAATAATATCAATCTGCATAAAAATTCAATAGTTAAGAGTAAGTTACAGTTTGATATTCGAATAGAATCAAGTTTAATAGTGGAAGAGTCGAACGATTAAAAGATAACGATAGATACAAAATTTTTGGTATGTGCGTGCATGCGGTTGATGCTTTCGAACGCCATCTTACTTTACAAGAAAAACGAATTATTTTTGTAAGGTTTCGACGAAAGGAATGCAAGTGTCAAGCGTCGACCAAATCCAGTTACCCGCTACCACAAGCTTTTTTATGATAAAAAGAAAAAAATACGTATTTGATATTGTTCAGTCTAATTTAGAATGGGGACCGTTTTTTTTAATTAAAAGGTAGACCAGGAGCAGTGCAAGTTCATCAGTTCAAATGGTACCCTTTACCATTATACTTACCCTTACCTTTATACTAATCTATTATAATATATTATTATAATTTATATTTATGGTATCAAGTTTAAATAAATTATTTTGTTTAAGTTTTCATATAGCCGCGTGCAATTAGGTTTTTACCTCAGAACCCAATTATAGTTGATGGATTTCATTATTCTATGATTTTTGTTACAAAAAAATAAATATTTTTTGAATTTGAACTTTCCTTCTATCTTTTATAGTTTAAAAGTCAAAGATCCATTGGATCCAATGGTCCGTTTTTGCTCATTCACGAACTTAAACTCATTTTATGTTTGGAATAAATCACTAAAATTTCCACTCGTTATCTCTTTTTGTTTTTGAGTTATCGTGATGATGGGCGGAAATGGACTAATTAGAAGTTTCTATGATCACCTATACCAAAATTTTGTTTGTGCGGTCAATATTTCCTGGCGTAACGACCTAAAACTAATATACTCTGACATATTATGTATGTCGATTATAAAAATTGGTTTGCTAGATTTTCTTGTCCGAAACAGTCTGGCCTATCAATTTGAATAAAATTAGACAATTTATGCAATGTCGCTATTTAAGTTTATAGTACCCCGCAAACACCAAAAACTATGTACAAGTACCTGATCCAAGGTACATTGAATCGATCAGCTCTCGGACCAAAAATTTTTTATAATTATTTATTTTGATATATTAGTGAAAATCACATGTGTATTATTCTCAAATGGAATCAATCAATCAATAATATATTATTAAATGTTTGATTATTACACAATTGGGAATCAACACGTTATATGTATACAATAATTAACTTATTGTTATTAAATTACTTGTGACAATTAATTAATTAGTTTTTGTTTCTAATTAAAGATGTATAAACATGATTAATTAATCTTCTAGAGTAATGCCAAATACACGTTATATCTTTTTTTTATACCTTCATGTAGTGCATTCCGCTTAAAAAATTTATTAATTTATACTAAAACTATTAAAAATTTTTTGACTATTTTGTATTATAAAATATAAAAATTAAGATCAAATATTGAAGATAGACTAATAATACGGTCCTAAAAATGTATATCCTGAAAATAGTATTAATAATGAAGGTGGTATATCATCTTCATCATCATCTTCGTCTGAGCCACTAACACTTTTTCGTTCACCAAACATTCTTAGTTAGTTAGACCTTTGTCTTCTTCCCTAAAAATGTTGTAATTGAAGAAATTTATAATAGATAAAATAACTGGTATATTGAATTGAAATAATGAACCCACCAAGAACATTTTAGTATAGGTGTTCATAGAATCAACTTATTAATCCATTCTGTGTGCCCGTCCGTCCATTCGTCTGCCTATCCCTCATCAAGATAATCCATAAATGAAAAGAAAAAACTAGCTGAAATGTTGATGACGTTTTAAGACCCAACACTTAAACCATAAAAGATTTATTAACAAAAAACTTTTGTTGGAAACATATTTCGTGACATGATTATATTCGCCACAATTTCAGCTCAAGCTTTATTTAATAAGCATGCATAAAATATTGCAAGACAAACCATTATCTGTATATTTAGAGTATTTTATAAATGTTCATGATTAAAAATAATTCAATTATTTATACTAAATCTTATACAGAGTATCGAAACAATTAATTCAGTTAGATATTTATAGTGATTAGCAACGCATGACCAAAGCAGAAACTGGGAAAGACTTGATATTGGTCTTGATGTTGCATATTCATGTCTTGTTCTTGGTTTTGCTCAAATAATTTGAGTGTTGGTCTTGGTTTTATTTTAGTACTTCGATCTTGGTCTTGGTCCTATCTGATTTGATACTTAGGTTTTTCTTTTTTAATTTTACTAGTTATTATCATTTTGAAGGCTATAAAAGGTATACAGGTATAACTAATAAATAACCTATAATTAATAATTAACTCTTTATTTCTTCGTTATTTTTAGCTAAGTCTTGTTCTTGCATACTTGGTCCTGGTTTTGGTCTTGCTGATGTATAGATAGATAATCTTGGTCTTGTTTTTATGAAAGACCAAAACCAAGAGGGCATCACCAAGACCAATTTTCCTCATCACTACATGCTATTTTCACTTTTTTACTAAATATTTTTCGATAAAGGCAATTGACATAGCATTACTGTAAAATTTTTATAGGTGAATTTATTTTGATAAATTCGTATCGAATTTCTTTTAAACGTAACCTTTTTTAATCACATTACTGACCCAGTCAATAAAAAATACTTGATGAAAGAAAAACCAAAAATAAAATAAAATTTAACATCAATAAAATAAAAAATATTTTAATGACCTTTCAAATGGGATAATATGTCTTTGATTTTTATGAAGCCGTAAATTATATTTCGACAAAAAATAAAAGAAACAAAAAAACAATTTACCTCTTGAAATTTATTATTAATTTTTACATTTGATTTAACAAAATACAAAAAAAAAAACTCATATAACTCATTTGCTGGTTTGTATGAGAACTGTGAAGAAAAAAGTATGTATTCTTTTTTTTTTTTTTGATTCTTCAAGTGTTCTGAATTTAATAGGGTTGAAATTATTAAAAATAAATGATATTATAAAGGGTTCTTTTTTATACTTGGTTTAATTTAAGCATGAAGTTTTTAAAGTTAGCAAATTTTATTAGCACTAACAAAATTTGTTGGTATAGGTTTTCATGGAATCCACGAATTAGTCAATTTTCGTTTTTTCCTTTACCCGTCATTGAGATAGCTCAAATCGAACATAAAGAGATAAAGTGACCAGAAATCTTTTGTGTAGTATTGAATATACTAGTTTAGCTAGCAGAGCAAAGAATTGAACATTGAATTTAAATATGCTCAAAATGAGGAGCTGTTTAGGTGCTGCAAAATTAAATGTGAAAAAATAAAAGTTAAAATATAATGTAACATAATTAAGAGCTTCGTAGGTATTTTTATGGCGTGTAAATACATCACCAAAATTTCAGCGCGCTTGCTCTTTCGGACAGACGGGCATACGGAAATGGACTAATTAGATGATCAAACCCAAATTTTGTTTGTGCGGTGAATAATTTCTAGTGTAACAAACTTTATACTAAAAATAATATACTCTGACATATTATGTATATGACGAGCATAAAACGTCGATTGAATTTTCAACGTCATTATTCAATTATAACAGAAGTAACAAAAGCTTTGATATTTTCATTAAAAACTATTTTTTGATAGAATTTTCATTAAAGGTAATTTCCAATGTGTTCTAATAAATTCAATTATATTTTACATTGTCAATATGGAACATATTTAACTAAAGGTTAATTAAAAAGTTTTGCTTTGTAATTTCCATAATGCATTTTATATTTTAATATTTGTTCGCATATTTATTCGAATAAAAAAAATGGTCGTAAAGAGGGAACATTTTTTAATTCTTAGAATAAGCGATTTACGATTTGTATAAGGTCAAAGCATAAGATTCCATTTTTAACTGGTTATAGTTGAAGATTATATGAGGTGGTTTCTTTCAACGATAGAAAAGATTTATCATCAGAGCCTAGAATTTCTTTAAAGACATATTATCATATAACTTATACAGAGTTTAGGACGTTCCTAAGGGTGATTCGCGGTTAACTGATTGAGAGACTTTGTAAATTATGATAAATATAATTGAAAAAGAATGAGGTTAACTGAGCGCCTTCTATTACTTTCCCAAGCACAGAAATACAAAAATAATTTCAACAAGCCATTTTTCGAATTTGTTTTCAAGTACTTGCTAGGCTATGAGAAAAGTATTGAAATCATTCAAAAATTGCAAACTTTTTCATTTTTTTAACTAAACGAATACCGCATGTCATAATATTCTGTCCGTATGTCATAATATATGTCATAGAAGAAACTTCTAAGTTAGTGACATTAAATTGTCTTAAAGATTCAAAGAAAACTGATTTTATTGGGATCGGCCTGAACAAGGCAAGTTAAATAAAACATTTTAAATACTACTTTCTGATGGAGCCTTGTTGCGCATGTGTGTTTGGGCAATGTACAGACAAATTTGAGCTTAAAAGCTTATCAATATATAAACGGATCACCTGTACATTAACAGTGTATGCATGCGTGTCATTAGATGTACATGAACATAAATTAAGGTTATAACAAAATTGTATTGTTATTCTTTATTTACAAATACAGGTTGGTTTTTTTTACAGGCTCGGCTGAATCTCTTTAATCGATATAAGGTTATGAAAAAAGGAAAATTACATTTTTTATAATTTTTAGACTAGTTGAAATTAATGATCATTTTTTGTTAAACAAAAATTTATATGGTGTCCCAAGGACACTATAACTTCAAAATTATAGTCTAATTACTGTCCCAAGTAAATTTGGCATTCTGCCCGAACCAAAAACAAATCAGGATTTAAAATTTAAAGGTCTATTTCAACTAATTATTCAAAAAATACTCAATACTAGAAATTATCGTCAACCTGATTGGTTAACCTTCTAAATCCATTTTGATGAAAGATTCAGTAATCTGTTATACTGCAGGAATCTGCTTCCGCAAATGTATACCGGATTAATAGATTTATGCCAACAGCGTTAAAGCCATTGATAGAAATTTTGGGTTTTAGGCTCTTGATTTATGCAGCTACATGTCTTGAAGATTTGCAAGCGAGATTTTTAAAAGGTGATTACTCTTCTTCATCCAAGCCAAAATTATTTCTCTCTCTTACGAAAATTATAGCACTCCCCATTTAATCTGGGCTTTTAGTTCCTCCTTTTTTTATTCTTACGCTATAAACTTATCGCTAAGAAAAACATAATCAAGTTACCATCCCAATAGCTATTCATATTAGCAAAGCAAGCACAGGTTACTTCAACTAGATATCTTTAGTAAAAATGGCTACAATTTAATAAATCAGTTAACAAAAATGAAAATTTAATAGATATTGTTTAGTTATTATTTCAGAATAAAACATAATGTAAAAACAGTTTTGATTAAAAATCGATTTAAAAATTCACTAAAATTATTTGTTTCAGAATCTTATGAACAACCCGATCTTATTACTAATAAATACATTTGTCGGAATTATTTGTCATGGGTATCGTTTAATGACGGTCACAATTATTTTTGATGTTATTCAAAAGATTGCCCAACTAGTTTTTTTTTTTACAAAGATGTTCCAATTTACCAACAGAATTCCAACTTTGCTGCATTTGCTGTGGCTACCTAATTTGAAATTTGGATGGTATATTGCCCCTAGAGTCCACTCTGTAACCTGTTTTACAAACACGAGTAACCATTTTTAAACTATATTGAAAAATATTAAATACATTTATTTTATTTTCTTCATAACGTTATCAGTTAAAGAGAACCGGTCTTGTTAAAAAACCAACCTGTATATGTTGCAGCAGTGATCTTTCCCTTTTTGTTTGATTTTCGTTGGAGTGATACAAAAGCCAGACACGTTCACTATAAACCTAATTAGATTTGGTGAATTATATATATTTTTAGGTAACACAAAAATAATTTGATCATAACTCATATTATTTAGAATGAAAGAAGGAAAATAAGAAACGCACCTTATTTAACTTGATTCATTCTGTTATTCGTTGTTTTTCCTGTCTATTCTTTTTTTTTTATATTAATCATCCAGTTCCGTTTCACTATGGAGATAAACAAATTTGAGTGTTAATAACGAAAATTCGACACTATTTAATATTTTGGAATAATAATATTTAATATATGTGACGGGGTGTATATAGAGTGACAATTAGGTCGCATCAAGTGGCATTATATGACAACGAAATCGAAAAATAATTTATAACAAAAAAAGAAACGCTAATCAAACTTCAGGCCTCTTAAAAACTATGAAAATTCAGATTATTTGACCATTAGGAATGTTTCAAAGAAAATCAATTTTTAGAATTTCTTAGAAAATTTATATGTACGTACTTAGAAATGTCGTCGAAAAATTGATTTCATACCTTATGGCACTAATTTTTGAAAAACTATCTGTTAAAGATTGCACATTTAACTTGTAATCTGATCAATTTTGAAACGAAAGTTTTATTAAATAACAAAAGCAATTTTTCGGAGATTGTCTTAAAAAACTGAAAATCATTCATTGCAGGTATAATAATAATATATTAAAAAAAATTATGACAAGTGGTATTCATTAAAGTATAAAAATGAAAAAAGTTAGATACTTTTGACAATTTTCAAACTTTTTTTCTTGACCTGATAAGTAATATATAACGAATACGAAAAATGGTGCAATGAAATTACTTTTTGATTTCTGATTTCAACCAAACGCACGTTTTTTATTTTATAAAAAATATCGTAAAAATCAATCCACTAATTTGGACGAAAACCCACAGCTATCAGTGTCAAATTTAAACCAATTCACTTTTCTTTCAGAGATTAAAAAAAATAAAAAAAATTGTTAAACTTTAATTTAGTTTTACAACCCTTTGATGTTTATGAACCGGTGTAATAAGATTCTTTTTTTAAACCACTTCGTTAAATAAATAAAATTAAGATGTTTCCTAATTATACTATCATGCATATTTAATCCATATCTACTTAATTTACTAAAACTAAATAATAACACTATTAAAAAGTTGCAAATTACTACTGCAAATTGTTGTACATATGAATCTTTAAAACTTTTATAAATATATTAAATATTACTTCTTTGAACTGTCTCCGTGACCGGATGTGCCGGCAACAAATATTTTTAAGAATTAGGCCAACACGGGGTATTGACGATTGATTTACATAAATAATATATTTATTTAAATCAATTTAACACATTCTCTAACAGCTAATTTTTAAATTTGGCAACTTTTTAATAAATTTTCTATAATTATAAAGAGGTAGCTTAAATTAAAAAAAATTCAGTTTTCACCATGATTAGCCATACACGCAGTTAATGGCAGTCACGTTGAGGGAAATGACATTCTAAAATCCTAATCTAATCACCTTAATCTATAAGTTTCATAGCTTTTTCCAAAGTTTATTGAATAATTACAAAAGAAAAGACATTTAATTGATATTATTGGGTTGAAAATTATAAGAATGATTGAAGAAATTGCATTAATAATTAGTTTTAATTGCAAATATAAATAATTATTCTTTTAAATTGGTTAATAAATTATGAGAAATTTCTTATGTTAAATCATACATGAAAACATTTTGATGCACGTTGCCCATATGTAAAAGAGAATATTGCCGGTTTCGGGAAAATATTCGGTGCCAGCATCGACTAAGGAGACACTTCCATTAATTCCATTACTTTTTAGGTGAAAACGATTTAGTTAACAAACATATCAAAAATATTTTATGTATATATGTATACTAGAGTTTATTATTATTATAAGGGAAATATTGAATTTATGTTATTGTAAATAATCGGATGTCGCAATCGTAAATATTGATATAATTATTCACAGGAAAGTATTGTTATTTGATGTATCATAGAGGTTTTAGGTTGATTAATTAAAGATATACGGCCGCACTTACAACGTGATGGCACTACCTAGAAATTTTTATTTTTGAATTTTGCGTTTAATTATTTTACATCTATAGAGTGTTCTCCCCTTTCAAAAATAACATGCAACGCTCAATCATTTCGGAGGTAATGGCATTCGAAAATTTTCGTTTCAGCTTCATACACCAATACGATATTTTAACATTAAGAAATGGGCGTTTGGCACTCGGTTCTACTCACCACTTCTATTTTTATTTTTATTTTTTTTTACAGTTCTATAGTTTACTTGCTAGTGACGTCACCAATGCAGTTACCAATCACAGGGCGTTTCCGTAGCAGATAAAATTTCACAGACATTTTATTTCGTATACTTTGCAAAAACTATACATGATTTAGTTTAAATAAAATGAATACGATTTTTTTGGCTGTATAAGATAACATAGGTGGCCATATTTTGTAGTATATTTCAAATATCCTAAAAAATTTCTGATCTGATTGTAAAAGTTTCTTATTAATATATGAGATATAATAAACCGAAACTTTAATTTCTCTCTTCATAATAAATATTTTAGTGTAGAATATATAAATGTGCTAATTCTTCTTTAAGCTCTGGCGACTTTGATTGAATCATATATGAAACTTTCTGCATGATAAAAGTACCATTGTGTTAGTATAAATGTGTGTACTTATATGTGTGTTAGTAAAGTGTATGAATGCGTTTATGTAAAGCTTTAAGTTAAACTTGAGACTTAACATAATACAGAATGTACTATTACTTTTCTTACATTAAGGTTATATTAAGGGATTATGTTTACAAAATTTTTATCCAAATTTTTTCTAATGTAATAAATTTTCTGTGACCTTTCAGAATCATATTCCTTTTTCGTTGCTACAATAACTCAAAACTTATTAAAAATATATTGGAGTGCAAATAGTACATAGTAAATAAACATAGCTGCAAACATGGCTGAGTTGATAGAATTTCCTACCTACAATTGGACGTTCTAGGGATCAAATCCCGGAATTAGTAGATGTTTATCGAATAAACGTCTAATAGGCTATTTTTTTTAAAGTAAAAAAAAAAAAAATGAAAACATTATACATTGATTTTCCAAAGCTGCATTTATAGATTGAATCTCAATTGAGATCATTGATCTGTCTCATTAAGAGTAATTGATCCAAAAAATTAGACCTCTACAAGATTTAAAATCTCAAAAATTCCCACTTTCCGGAAATTTTACAAAATAAATACTATATACAGAAAATTTTTAAATCCAGCTGAATATCTCTTAAATGATAACGTTACAAAAAAAAAGAAAATATACCGTTTTTAATATTTTTCAGTCTAGTTTAAAATAAAGATCCTTTAAAAAAAATTGCGGGATGATCCAGGGACACTACAATTTCAAAGTTTGAAATGTCATCCTATACATTACGATAATTCAGTTTAAAATATTGTTTATACTGAAATCAATGGTGCTATCAAATTTCAAATACATTTAGGTAATCATAATTTTAATAAATAAAGAAAAAAAGAAATAATTAATTTAGAATAAATTGAGTATACAGTTGTTTAAGTACAACTTATTTTAGATAGAAGTTTTGGCTATTTGCAATTCATTATAAGATTTACAGAATTAAAAACAATTCTTTTCTAACACTATTTTTATTAATTTTTGAAAATTTGGGAAATTGTGTGGGCCTTTTTTCTTGGTAGGAGACTGTAGACAGTGCCCACTCCATTTTCCCCTATAAAGTTAGCTGTTTATAACGTTTTCAGAGAGATATTCAGTCAGACACAGTCTGTTAAAAGTATTATACTGAATATAGACATTAAAATTCGTAATATTTTCGAGGTGAGACTCTGTACCTATTATCGTTGTAAAATATTCTATATTTCATAGCTCTATATAGATATATTTAGTGTATATATTCGTTTTATAAACTCATACTTTTCAAGTAATCGTAATACTTGGCAACTATTATGTTATCTAAATAAGATTATATAGATAGCATACCGTTTGTAAACTATGTATTTTTAAATGACTATTTGTTCAAAATTAACGGTTGTACTTTGTGCACAGGTTTAATTTACCTTTATATTTGCAAATATGTTATAACTATCAAGTGAAGATAACAACTAAAAAAGTTAATTATTTAGATACTCGATATATGATTAAGTATCAATGTTTGAACTACTGATATATGATTTAAAAGCCACTGATGATAGTTGCAGTCCCATTTAAACCATCTCTAGTAGTGACAGAGATAAGAAAATTTTTGTATGATTCAAAATTACTTCTCGAAAATTGTCTCTCTGGGATTTTTGGATCGCTGATAAAGAATCTGATGTCAAAATGCAACCAAGGATGGCTACAACCTCATTAAATCCATGCGTAGAATTGAAAGAGATTAAAAAAAAATTTATAATTTAAAATTTCACCTCATAAATTGTTTTTTAGTGTTTTTTGGGGTCGCTAATCATGAATATGAGGTAAAAAAGAGACTAATAATGGTTGCAACAGAATTAAAATCACCATTAGAATTGAATAATTTTTTTTTCTTCCTGAATTCTAATCGTGGTTTTAATTGGGATGCCACTATCCTCAGTTTTATTTCGACCACGGATTCGTAATCAGTGAATCCG
This sequence comes from Chrysopa pallens, assembly GCA_020423425.1. Lineage (NCBI taxonomy): Eukaryota > Metazoa > Arthropoda > Insecta > Neuroptera > Chrysopidae > Chrysopa > Chrysopa pallens. Next base: position 9,192,926 of record CM035596.1, on the reverse strand, counting down.
AAAATCGCGGAAAAACGATTTTCAGGGAAAAATTTTGAATTTAAGAAATATCCCTGTCACTTTGATAGGTGGTTTTATTAGGGTTGTAGCTATCCTAATTTGCCTTAGATTCGTGACTCCAAAAACTCCCTAGAGATATTTTTTAACCCCATTAATATTTGGCATGGGAAACTACCCTAATTTTCTCAATTTTCAAAGTGAAACAGAGGTTAGTTGTGATGAATGTTCCTAAGATCTAAGGAACACGTACAAACAATAATTTTTAAAATCGGAACTGTTACTCCACTTTACCACATTCCGGCTTATTAAGTGGACTATACATCTATACCAAAAATATTTGTCATGTAATCCCTAGATATTTTCATTTTATGTTGGATATAAATATAATATTATTGTTTACAAAGAATGTAAAACAAGTATTTGAAAATATAAACAAATAAGTACAAAGTATATAAAAGGGCTTAAAACTAAAATATTTATATGTGAAACTACTTAAATCTTTGAACAATGTTTTGAAATTAAAATATTCCATGTTGTTAATATAGTTTATACCTCTATTTAGGGTAAAACCATATGACAAATTTCATATTTCAGTAAATTTTGTTCTAGGGCTATCAACTCCTACTGATTCCTAGAACAAAACTTACAAATTTTCAAATTTCCGTAGATAACAGAAATAGGCCAACAGAAATAAATATACATTGACAGTCAAACCAAGTGCCGATTTTAACGAGGTAGGGACCGTAGGTATAACATGATGGGGTCCTAATTAAGTAATAATAGTAATTGGTTAAATTCAATGCACAGTGCTCTATCTAATTTTCAATTTTCAGGTATATAATTTAAGAAGAATAGGAAAGGTTTCTTTTCTGTTAGAGTCGTATAGAAATTCCGAGCGAGAATTTAAAATTTTCAGAATTTATTTTTTTATATACATTTTTTTTTTCTCTAAGAGAAAATTAATAAACACATTTTGTATACAATTTAGCAAGGACTATGAAAAATCAAAAATATTAATAATAATCATCATAATCATAATAAATTTTTAATTTTTATTAACAATTAGAAAATGGCTATTATTTTTAAATAATTTTATAAATGTTTGTTAATATAATAAACATTTATTTATGATAAATATTAATTAATAACAATTACAAATTTGTATCATTATTGATTTATATAAATAAATGTTTATTATATTAACAAATATTTTTAAAATTATTTTAAAACAATAGAAATTTTCTAATTGTTAAGAAAAATTAAAAATTTATTATGATTATGATTATTAATATTTTGGATCTAAATTATGTAATAAGATATGGAAATATAAAAATTTTTAGTTATACGTAATTTCTAAATTGGAGAAAAATACTAATTTCATAAAAGTGGGATAATTCGCTATATTTTTTTATTGAGCGCGGCCAGTTGGATATTCTATATCTCTTCCCAATCGAAAATAAGATACAGACCTATAATTTTCTGGAGATAAGACATTTGCTTAATTCCTTTTTTTGTATTTTAAAGACATAAAACTAGATGCACTTAAATATAGTTTTTGCATGTTCTTATGTCTGGGTTAATAGCAAAGTGGAAAATTAGAAAATGATTTTCTAATCAGATTCTGTATAAAATTTCCCATCCTTATCAGAATTCATTTATTTTAAATAAAATATATGAATAGTTTTTAAAATAATAACAAAAAACAGTATTGTTGACTTTTATATATATTATTTTTTAGAAAATAAAAATTAGGTAAATAGAATAAGTCTAGTTGGAATTGGCACAAGGGAACCAAAACAATTTTGCCTCAATTTCTTTTATACGATTCTTTTTAAATTATCCTACCGAAATTAGACCAGGGTAGAAGCCATTAGAAAAAAAAATTCAAGAAAAAATAATTTAAAGGCGATCTGATTATATACAATTTTTCTCCTGTATAAAAATAGGTATAAACAAGTATTCAATAAAGAATATAAACAAAAAAAATATAAATGTATTACATTTTATTATCTATCCTTAAACATTTTTAATGGATGAAAATTGGGGACTTTTCAAACCTTTAAAAAAATCATATCTCCAAAAATATTAATTTTACTATTAAAAGTCAAATTAGATCTATTTCATTCGTATTTCATGAAAGAATATAAATAATTTTTTTCTGATGAAAATAACAATTCTATGCAATTGTTTAATGAAATACGCTGTTTTAAACAATATAACACGGAGTTTCCACACCGCAACATACACTTATATCATCAGTGGGAGGGACAATTGACAGGGAATCATGTAAAAATATGGAGCTAGAATAGTTTTTGGTATTCATGCGCCGTTTCTTACTAGACTAAATAAAAATTATGTTATAACATGAATACGAAAAATTTATTGTGTATATATACTGAAAAAACAACAACAACAACAAAAACGTGAAAAACATGTTAACGCATACATAAATGAAAAATAAATAAGTAATGGAAAATATACCTAAAATATATGTAATTATTTAGAGTACTATAATTCTATGTTTCCAGCTAGAAACAAGTTTAGAGTTAAAATCGACTTTACTCAATTATATACATATACAGAATGTACCACTATGTTTTTAACTATAATTATAAGATGATTTATAGATGAATCGAAAATTCGATTCAAGTTAGAAATTTGATGAAATTTGAAAAAATGCAGAAATTTATTAGATAAAAAGGTATACGCAAGGTGTTAATAGAGGGTTATTGACTACATATAGAATGTCAATAAGATCTAAAAATAGTCTTAGAGATGGTGATGGGAAAAAGTGAGTTTAGAGCGATGATTAAGCATTTCAATTTGAAAGACTTAATAGTAAAAAAAATAACAGCAAAGTTGGATTCAGTTCATCTTCCCCGTATATGTAACTGCATTGGGTAATTTAATATAAACGTGGTTGTAAATAAACAGAAGACGACCATCGTTCAGGACGTCCGTTAGACGCGGATATAGTGATTAGTGATCGTAGAATAAAATTGCGCGAAATAGTTCAGGTTATAGGGATTTCAATAGATGCTATCGTTTCAATTTTGAATGAATAAAATATCTTTGCGAAGAGTGTGGCATTTGTTCTTATCTTTTTGTCTTAGCTGAGAATAAACGCTACCTCTCTTCTACAGTTATTTTGGACCACATAGATAAATAACTACTATTTACAAACATTATGAAACTAAATGATAAAAAAAAAAATTTATATTAGGGGAAGAAGGAAATGCAATAGCCTTGAAATATCAGCTTTCCAAACTGACTTTAGTTGGAAAAATAGAAAATTTTGTTTTTCTACGTATTATTTATTGTTCATTCATGTATCTTGTAGCCTCCTAGAATAATTGAATTCAAAAATTTTATTTGTTATAATGAATGAATCTGTATTGCCCGTGGTGACCAGACCAACCGTTTCTTACTCTATTTTCATTACTCAATTCAAAATCTAAATCACTTTCAATACACTTTCAGAATGTTTTTGAGATATCCGCGAAAAATAAAAATAAAACTTCTTATACCTTTCACAATTTTCTTTTTTCGGAGTCAAATTATTTCTGAAAGTTTGTAAATGTCATTCCGAATCGAACAACACCATTTTTCGAAGGCGGAGAAATATGTTTGACCTAAAAGGCATCCATTAACTAGAGTACTAGTAATGTTACGAACATAATAAAGTATATTTTTTGTATGATTTAGTAATGTTGAAAAAGCATATTAAATGCAAGTGTTGCGTTGAACACTTTTCTGAAAGTTTGCCATGAATAATGAATAATGCTAAATTTTCTTAATTAAAGTAGACATGAGTTAGTCAGACGAAAACTATGGTGGAAAATAAATTATTTTAAATGTATTATCTTGTGAAATATTTAACTTTGTATAATATTAATCATATTCTTAAATAAAAAATATCGTACAAGTTGTCATGTGAATTAATTTTAGATTCTATATGAATGCACGGCCAAACAAATTTAAAAAAAATTATGTTATTTATTAAATAAATTAAATTTTAAAAAAATTAAAACTAAATTGAATTCTATATTTGTGTAATGTTTATAGTCTCGTGGGGAGGATAACTAGGGAATTGGGATTTATTTCTTTTATTTCTTAAAGACAAATAATCATTTTCTTTGAAATTTTTAAGGCTGGGCACATAGTCAAATAACATAGTTCATCTAATTAATTTTAAAATTAACTTTTATTAAAACCAACCTATGTAAGTTTTATGATTATAAATTTTTGTGAAATTATTATTTTATAGTTTACAATAATTTAATTAATAATTAAAACTAAAATAGAAATTCATTTTAAAAAAACTTACAAATTAATTATCATATTTAGATCGTTTATTATATATAATAAACAACATTAAAGTAAACCTATATAGAATATTATAATTTTTATTCATACATACATACAAATATTTACATTGTTAAAAAATACATATAAACACATCGTCGGTCTGATTTGTTAACCTACTAAGCACCCATTTGTAAAGTTTCCAAAGTGAATAAAAAACGAAACAGTATTTGTATTAATTTTGTAATGAAAATTCGAAAAATTCTGTTGGTTAGCTTAATCTTGCTTAACATTTTAAAAGTATAATATTCACGAAAATAATGAACTTAGACGGCTTTATACTTTCCCTATTAAAGGATATGATGCCAAATCCTTATTAAAACAAAATAATCCATGATAAAGAATATTATTTTTAACAAATTGTTTACATCCTCAAATATTTGACTAAAACACGAAATATTTTGACACGAATAATTTTGATAGTTGGGCTGTTAATTAAAACACACTGAAGACTCGAAACTATTAATTTAAGTAATAGTAGTAAATGATGAAATAATTCGTCGGATAATTATAAAACTTGGCTTCAAGTCATTTAATGAAAATTTTTCCAAATATTTGAGGTATATTTTCATATAAAATGAGCATTTCCAATACTTATATTGTGTTGTTTTCACACACAATTTTTAGTATGTATGTAGCAGGCACAGCTTGTGCTATCAATGTATATAGTTAAAATAGAACATTTAGTTTCAATTGTTTTGCTTCAATGATGAACAAAGTGCATATAATTAAACATAACATTTGCAGTAGATGTCTTTGTGGAATTTAATTACTGATTACTAATTAATAAACATACTTAGTTTCATACAAATGTAAAAGCATGAATACCTTCCTATTTAATGTGATAATTACGTAATGGTTTCAGGCTGTGTATATAATGTCTCATTATTTATCGACTAAAAATAAGTATGTTCGTTCATATTTCAATGTATGTTATATGTTGATTTTGAAGCGAACGTTTTATTAGATAACCAACGCAATTTTCTTACGATTGTCTTAAAAAAATCTGCAATCATTAATTGCAGGTATAACAATTGTATACCTTTTTTTAAAAATTTTGACATCAAATTTTTTATCAAAATGAAAAAAGTTAGCTTATTGTTTTCAATCTTTTTCTCGTGATCTGACAAGTAATATAGGTTTTATAATTTAATATACATTTATAAACCATAAAATTTTCCAGCATAAATGCCTTAAAAATACTCATCCAAATGCAATGAAATTTTGTATGCATAATATTGACATGAAAAACTAGTGTGTGTTATTATATAAAATCAAATTTACATTTTTACGTTAGAAATTTTTTTCCGGTAAAAACTCTTCTACATCTACTTGATTCCATGTCATATAGTTTCATAACATTTTGTATATGCATCTTTTGAGTTATTTGTGCTGAGAAATTGAAAGCAATGCATATTAAGGTAAATGTACTTAATTACGAGATGTTTAAACATAACGTACTTTGGTGATGAGTAACGAATTAAATATAAATTTCTTTCACACCAAAGTTTGGTTTATTATAAAAAATGATCATTAAAAATTAGTTTGGAAACATTTTTTGGGGGCTCTAAGTCTCTAATTTATAGTATTAAATGTCAATTTTCGTCAAGTCGAGTTTGTATCTAATTTCGAGAGAGCTGTTAACATAATTACAGGAATAAGTGAACTTAATGCCGTGATGTACATTTTTCCTAGATTAATATTAAATAAATGTTAAGTTTTATTTTAAGTTATTGATTTTATCAATCAATTTTACATATAAAACTAAAAAAAATTATCTTTTTTAAACTATTTTAAATTAAACATTTATCATACTTATTTTCTGAATAGGAAATCGCAGAAAATATTTTAAATCGCATTGTCTTATTAATATCTTAAGAATAATTTTTGTCCAGTTTCTTGATTTATTTCAAAGAGGCTAAATTTAGAATTCCGTACATTTTTGGAGCTTTGGAAACTGAAATTTAATTATTATTTTTTCTATAGCTTTATTGAAAGTTTATTGTATACCTTTAGAGGTCATAATTATTCTTTTAAAAAATGGACAATTATTGATATCAAAATCAAACAATAGAAACTATTATTTAGTTTCTAGATTTTTCATATTAAAAAAATTATTTCATTTAATTATTTCATTTCATTTTAACTCAACTATTTATTTCATTTTAACTCAAAAAATAAAACGAAATTTTCATGATAATTCTTTGTGACATGAAGCTCCCGTAATTATCAAAGTACTTAAAAACGTTGCACGTTAATTCGGGAGTTGAAACATGTTCAATTTTTAATACAAAATAGCTACTTAAAATTTAATTATATACATTTAAAATAATAAAAACAAATCCTGTAATTACGTCAATGCAATTAATGATATTCACTGATTCTATTCAAATATAATATTCAAAAATTTAAAAGACAATACAAAGTGAAAATTGAAAATTATTCCATTTTATTTCCCGTAATTACGGGACAATCCCATAATTAGATTTAGCATTCGAGAACATAATTATGGGAATAAAAAAAAGACATTTTTATCAAGAAAATGAATTGAAATAAATTGAAATAGCTTTAAAACACTTCCTGTATTCATTCCAATCAATATTTTATCAAATTTAATTATGAAAAATCTACCTGTAATTTTTAAAATCCTTAACAATGAAGCACTACTGTCTCAAACTCATTAACAACATTAATGGAATATAACATGAATTAGCTGATCAATGGGTTTTTCGTTCTGCACAGATTTTCAGGGTATAATATTCTTTCAAAGGTATTATAGCTTTTTCTTGTCCGAATATTAATATTAATGTGATATTATTAAACATTTGAAATTTATTTACTGATTCTTATTTTTTGATAAAATGTAAAAACTTCCGTAATTTTGTACTATATCGAAATAATGTACATTTAACTTACATATTATTTTAGTCAACAGCTATTTTGAAGCACACTCCTTTATGTCAAACTAACAACTCTTCATAAACCGCCTTAATGAATGCATTTACGACATATATTATAAATACAAAAAAATCTTCAGCGAAATTGAGCGAAAAATATGCAACACAGTGAAAAAGTTCGTGGAAACTGGAAGTATTAAAGAGGATGACAAAAACACGTGGTCTTGTCAAGATCATACAATTTTCACTATTATGAAACTCCACAAAAATAAAACCATTGGCGTCAATTCGCTATTTTTAGGGACTTAACGACTTTGGATTTCAGTATTTTTAATCAAAAGTATTCATGATAAAATACTTTAAATATGCAGTCCATACAGTTACAAATACATACACTATATTCATATATTCTTCTACATATTCTCCGTTTGTTTGTCAAGATTTTGCATACCAAATTTCATAACATTTAGATGATAGGTTTTCCATATATTTACGCCTAAAATTTAAAAAAAAATCACTGTATCTTACATTACAGATTGTCTTTATTAATATAGATTGTACAGGTCTCAATTAAAGTTTGTAACGCTATCTTAAATTGATTGCACCATCAAAATTTTGTTATATATATTGATATAAACACCTAATTTGTCCATTTCTGGTTGCCCGTCCGACGTATACCGCTGGTGAGTTATTTAAAACATAAAAAGTGAGTTGAAGTCTGTGAATGAGCAAAATCAGTTCTATGGGTCCAATGGATTCTTGACCCAACTTTTAAACTATAAAATATAGAAGAAAAATTGTTATTTCTGTGAAACAAACAACTTTTGTTTGAAACATGTTAGGTTTCTGCACAATTTAAGTTTAAATTTAGCTAATTATCACATATTGGTAATTGTATAGACTGGATATATATATTGTATTTTTATGAATTTAAAATAGTCCAAACAATGAAATTCAATCATATGCGAGGTATCTGAACATTTAAGTCTGTTAGTCTTTCTCTATTTAGGGTCAACATATCCTGGTTTCCTTATGATGGTACCACCTACGGGAAATCTCCTTTCAAAAAAAAAAAAAAAAAAGAATCATCAAAATCGGTTCAGAAACGACAAAGTTATCCGGGAAAACATATATCACTAAAAATTGTTTTTACCCCTTCTCTCCCCTTAGGCACATCAGATCGGGACCAAATTGAAATGGAACCACACGGGAAGCACCGTCATTCAAGTAAAGAAATCATCATTTGAAGTAACCAATTTAAAAAATATAATTAAACAAAAATCCAAAATATACAGTCGAATTGAGTACCTCTTTTTTGAAGTCTGTTAAAAATAAAAATCAAATTAGCCTGAGCTAGTTATAAGTAATTAAAATCTTAAAGGTTTTTTTGTAACGCCTATGGTCGATTTTATGATGACAATCATAATATCGACCCCACTCTTATGGACAATAAATCACATAAATACAGCGACATTAGGTGATAAATTTTCAATCGATTACTTATCAGTTTGTGAAGCCAATTTGGCTCATCGTAAGACATAATGGAGTGTCGATACGAGGCAATTGTAAGTGAAAATTAAAATTTTATAATTTAAATGTCTAATTTTATATCTTTTATTTTTTAGTGGATAATAATATTTTTTATATTGTTTTCATCAGTATCTGAGTCAAAAGGAACTCATGATACTGATCAAATTAAAATACCAAATCAAAATCAAACAACGACTATTCAAAATGGGTTTCCATTGGAACATCATAACACAACAACTATGGAAAACATTAAAAATGAAACACAAAAAACGACTAATAAATTAATTATTCATAATGGAACGAATTTTTATGAAAAACATCAAAAACAAGATACAACAACATCATCGTCGATTCTTAAAATGATAAATAAAAATGGAACTGATCAAAAAGTAATAATTCGAAACAATTTATTAGTAAATATGACTACACAGGGCAAAAATCTTCAAAATCAAAGTATTTTATCAAATAAAAGAACAAATGAAAACAATTCTCTTAAAAATTATCAAAATACAACGTTCATATCAATTCGAAACAATAGTGACAACGGTTCTCCTGCAAATTATCAAAATAAAACTGAATTTTCAAATCCAAGACATTCTTTGAAAAAATACCAATATTGGAAAAAACATAATTCTACAGCTTTGTCAATTCAAAACACTAGTGAAGAAAGTTATTTAATGAATGATCAAATAACAACACCAATTCCAATTGGAACCACCAGGAAAAATGATTATAATAAAAATTATAGTTATAAAAAACCAATAACAGTTCGAAACAGAAATTATCAATTGACGACACCACTTTCAATTCGAAAGACGAGTAAAAACGATTATTTTAATGAACATACTACACACATTTCAAATACGAGCGAAAAAAAATCTTTTAAAAGCTATCAAAATACATCACCATCAATTCGAAGCACAAGTGACCAAAAGTATAAAAATACGACTCCAGTTTCAATTCGAAGCACAAGTGAAAATAGTTATTCAAAAAATTTTCAGCATACGACACCAATTTCAAATAAGAATATAAGTGAAATAAATTACTTTAAAAATCATCAAAATTCGACTCCAGTTTTAGTTCGGAGCAGAAGAGAAATAAGCAATATTGAAAATTTTCAATATACAACACCAATTTCAAATCTAAACACAAGTGAAAAAAATTTGTTTAAGAATATAAAAAAAGCATCGCCAATTTCAATTCAAGGCAAAAGTGAAAACAGCACTGTTAAAAATTTACATTATTCGACACCAATTTCAAAAAGAAAAATTAGTAAACAGAATCATTTAATAAATCATCAAAATTCGACTACAATTTCAAATCGAAACATAAGTGAAAAAAATGATTTTAAAAATACGAAGCCAGTTTTAGTTCAAAACAAAAGTCAAGCCAACAATTTTAAAAATTCTGCTAATATGACAACAATTTCAAATAAGAATAACACTGAAAAAAATTATATTAAGAATTTAAAAAATTCAACGCCAGTTTCAATTCAAAGCACAAGTAAAAACAGCACTGTTAAAAATTTGCATAATTCGACACCAATTTCATATGGAAAAATTAGTGAAAAAAATCTTTTAAAAAATCATCAAAATTTGACACCAATTTCAAATCGAAACATTAGTGAAAAAAATGATTTAAAAAATACGAAGCCAGTTTTAGTTCAAAACAAAAGTCAAGCCAACAATTTTAAAAATTCTGCTAATATGACAACAATTTCAAATAAGAATAACACTGAAAAAAATTATATTAAGAATTTTAAAAATTCAACGCCAGTTTCAATTCAAAGCACAAGTAAAAACAGCACTGTTAAAAATTTGCATAATTCGACACCAATTTCATATAGAAAAATTAGTGAAAAAAATCTTTTAAAAAATCATCAAAATTCGACACCAATTTCAAATCGAAACATTAGTGAAAAAAATGATTTTAAAAATACGAAGCCAGTTTTAGTTCAAAACAAAAGTCAAGCCAACAATTTTAAAAATTCTGCTAATATGACATCAATTTCAAATAAGAATAACACTGAAAAAAATTATATTAAAAATTTTAAAAATTCAACGCCAGTTTCAATTCAAAGCACAAGTAAAAACAGCACTGTTAAAAATTTGCATAATTCGACAACAATTTCAAATAGAAAAATTAGTGAACAGAATTATTTAAAAAATCATCAAAATTCGACACCAATTTCAAATGGAAACATAAGTGAAAAAAATGATTTTAAAAATACGAAGCCAGTTTTAGTTCAAAACAAAAGTCAAGCCAACAATTTAAAAAATTCTACTAATATGACAACAATTTCAAATAAGAATAACACTGAAAAAAATTATATTAAGAATTTTAAAAATTCAACGCCAGTTTCAATTCAAAGCACAAGTAAAAACAGCACTGTTAAAAATTTGCATAATTCGACACCAATTTCATATAGAAAAATTAGTGAAAAAAATCTTTTAAAAAATCATCAAAATTCGACACCAATTTCAAATCGAAACATTAGTGAAAAAAATGATTTTAAAAATACGAAGCCAGTTTTAGTTCAAAACAAAACTCAAGTCAACAATTTTAAAAATTCTGCTAATATGAAATCAATTTCAAATAAGAATAACACTGAAAAAAATTATAATAAAAATTTTAAAAATTCAACGCCAGTTTCAATTCAAAGCACAAGTAAAAACAGCACTGTTAAAAATTTGCATTCTTCGACAACAATTTCATATAGAAAAATTAGTGAACAGAATTATTTAAAAAATCATCAAAATTCGACACCAATTTCAAATCGAAACATAAGTGAAAAAAATGATTTTAAAAATACGAAGCCAGTTTTAGTTCAAAACAAAAGTCAAGCCAACAATTTTAAAAATTCTACTAATATGACAACAATTTCAAATAAGAATAACACTGAAAAAAATTATATTAAAAATTTAAAAAAAACAACGCCAGTTTCAATTCAAAGCACGAGTAAAAACAGCACTTTTAAAATGCATTATTCGACACCAATTTCAACTCAAAACACACGTGAAAAAAATGATTTTAAAAATATTAAAAATACAACACCAATTTCAATTCGAAGCAAAAGTGAAAACAGCAATTTTAAAAATTTTCATTATTCGACACCAATTCCATATCGAAAAATTAGTGAAGAAAATTATTTAAAAAACCATCAAAATACGACAACAGTTTCAGTCCGAAACAAAAGTGAAAACAGCTCTTTTGAAAATTATCAATATACGACACCAATTTCAAACCAAAACATGAGTGAAAAAAATAATTTAAAAAATTTAAAAAACGCAACCCCAATTTCAATTCCAAGATCAAGTGAAAACGGCAATTTAAAAAATTTGCATTATACTGCACCAATTTCAATTCAAAACACAAATAAAAATATTGATTTTAAAAGCAATCAAAATACAACAAATTTTTCTACACCTGTATTAATTTCCAACAACCGCTATGAAAATATAACATCAAATCGTAACATTAACGAAAGCGATAATTTCAAAACACAAAATCAAAGTATAATTCGAAGTACACCACATTTAAATGTAACAAAACAATATAATCCGTATATAATTTCAGGAGTACCTACAAGTCAAATAACTAACGTGAATGATTTGCTTACAAAAGTAACCCCACACTTTGGATTCATGCATCAAACGACGACATCACCAACATCGTATTTAGGAAGCAACAAAACTACATCATTGGTTCAAAATAACTTAAATATTACTGAAAATAATAATTTTTTAATTCAAAGAGAAATTACTACAATACCATCGATAACCGCCACGTTAGCTGAAAGTAATATAAGTTTCAATAAAATTAATGCTTCGATATCTAGTGCACTTACAACAACATTGTCACCGTATTTTGCTCGAAGTATCCTAACATCATTTCGAAGCACCAGAGACAAGGCTGCACCTTTAACACAAAATAGCTTGGGTACTAGAGACAATATGAACTCATCAATTTTCATCGTTCCTTTAACAATCTCAGCAACAAATGCACCTATAGTTCAAAGTAATTTAAGCATTATTAAGACTATTAATGCTTCAATATTTAAACCAACGTATTCAGTTCGAAATATCGCAACATGGATTCGAAGCAATAGTGAAAAAAGGAATTCATTATTTCGTAGCACGACAACCCCATCTACAACTACACAATTAGCAAAAAGTAATTTAGGAATTGTTGGAAGGATTAATGTTTCGATATTAAATGGACGCAAGACAACGCTACCACTGTATTTAGTTCGAAATACCTCGACATCATTTCAAAGCACTAGTGACAGAACTACAGCATTCAGTCAAAGTAACTTGGGTCCTAGTAAAAACAGGAATGTATCAAATTCAAGCATACATACGACCGACCCACCGGCAATTGCATCATTAGCTCAAAGCGATATAAGCATTAATAAGAAGAGTAATGCTTCAATAACCACTGGACGTTCAACTACTCTCCCATCGTATTTATTTGTAACTATTTCGACACCATTTAACAACACCGGTACCAAGACTATAACATTAGTGCAAGGTAACTTAAGTGTTAGCGAAAGTAGTAATTCATCCAGTGTGCGCTCGACAACGCCTCCATCTTATTTAATTCGAAGAATCAGTAACAGAACAATATCATTAAATCAAAGTAACTTAAATGTTACTGAACGCAGCAATTCATTAAATCGAATTGAAATTCAAATTATGGCTCCAAGAACCTATCTAAACAAAACATCATCTTCAATTTTAAGCACTATAAAACCGACGACATCCATCAGTTTATTTAAAAACGGTCAAGCTGCAACTATAACATCGATCATAGAAAAAGACCGATATAAATATACAACTATTCCAATATTAAATGTAGAAAAAAATACATCAATTAGAAGCACAACTGAGACAAGTGCCGTTAAAACAACTAAACCGAGTTCAATTCTAAGTATCGATAAAACAGCTAAATCTTCCACAAAAAATATTACAGAGGACCTAATGACATCTGAAAGTTTTGTTAGACCAATTTCTAAGCCAGATGATCCAAATATGCTATTACCATTTTCATATTTACGTCGAATATATAATGACATAATTCCAAAAATGCATGCACCAAAAACGACTACACCAATATATCCAATTTTGGATTTAAAATATTCAGATACAATAGATTTAAAGGAACCACAATATCATATTGATGATATTAACAGTTTGTATAAGTTATGGTTAACGATGAGAGATATAAACACCAATCCATTTAACACGGCATTTTCAAAAGAGATCATTGAATTCCATAAACGATTCCCTTTCAAATATTTAATTCCACCTGGTTTTTCGAATAATATCCCTGTTCCAAATGTGGCAGAACGTGCTGATATCGTCGCACGCTTACAGGAAATTCAAAATGGAAGCAAAACGAACCCTTGGTCAATTGATAAAACCTCTTTTATGGCGTTTGTACCGGTATTTAATATGGAAAAACAACTGGATACCACTACAGATGATGTACCCGATGAAGAATTCGATGACTTGGAGGATATAGATCTAAATGAAGAAACGAATATCATACAAAAAGTTTCAAATCAGACTTTGATTCGGAAAATACGATCTCTTGTCAAATATCCAGAATGTTGTATAATTGAAAATCACACGTTGATTGTTAATTCAACAGCTAAGCCAAATTTAACACTTAATATATTATCAACGACACCAAAACTTCCAACACATCAAGCAATCCAGAATAACATGAGCTATATTTTAGCTACACCAAAGTTAATTCATTCTACTGAGAAACCAGAACCAAATGTTATTGAAATTCAATCGAATACTTCGATAACTCTTCCAAATAATGCAACGGTAGTAAAATCAATGGGCTTCAATCTAACGTCAAGTGATATGAAATGTAAACATAAACTTTTAAACGTGCCAAAAAATAATTCGCACATCATATCAGTTGAAGCAATAACCAAATTACAAACGATGTTAAATACACCTTTAAATATGTCAAAGGCTAATTTAACTTCAAATAACGTCTCTGTATCTTTGACTTCTACAGAAAAATCAAAAACATTTGAGACTGTTGAAGTTAGCACGCAGTTGTGCAAGTCAAAATTGATGAATTTTAATTTAACAACCAACACATCTACAACAAAAACAAACATTTCTTCAACAGAAAAATTCGCAAAAAATATGATTGTGCCGAAAAATTTGAATGTAACAGAATTTTCCACAGCAAAAACAAATAATTCTTCCACTGTAAAGCTTGAAAAATCTGATGTCAAATTAACAGAACATACATTAAATAATAACAAAACAGTTTTAAAGAATTTTTCTGAAAATCAAACAGAACTATCAATTCCTACTGAAAAGACAACTAATCAACAGTGTCGCACTCAAGTCGAATAACAATAATTCACTTTGGGATGTTGAGAAAGGTTTTTGCATTATTTTTTTCTTAATTTTTGTCATTTTTTTTTTTTAAATTGTATTAATAGTTTTAAAAAATATATGAGCTCAAATAATATATTTTATTCAGATATTTCAGCCCAAATTAAATATTCTTATAGTATTTAAAATGTATTGATATAAATAAGTCAATAAAAATGGAATATTCACTTTGGGATGTTGAGAAAGGTTTTTGCATTATTTTGCTCTTAATTTTTGTCATTTTTTTTTTTTTAATTGTATTAATAGTTTTAAAAAATATATTAGCTCAAATTATATATATTATTCACATATTTCAGCCCAAATTAAATATTCTTATAGTATTTAAAATGTATTGATATAAATAAGTCAATAAAAATGGAATATTCACTTTGGGATGTTGAGAAAGGTTTTTGCATTATTTTTTTCTTAATTTTTGTCATTTTTTTTTTTAAATTGTATTAATAGTTTTAAAAAATATATGAGCTCAAATTATATATATTATTCACATATTTCAGCCAAAATTAAATATTCTTTTAGTATTTAAAATTTATTGATATAAATAAATTAATAAAAATTGAATATTCACTTTGGGATGTTGAGAAAGGTTTTTGCATTATTTTTTTCTTAATTTTTGTCATTTTTTTTTTTAAATTGTATTAATAGTTTTAAAAAATATATGAGCTCAAATTATATATATTATTCACATATTTCAGCCCAAATTAAATATTCTTTTAGTAGTTAAAATGTATTTTATAAATAAATTAATAAAAATTGAATATTCACTTTGGGATGTTGAGAAAGGTTTTTGCATTATTTTTTTCTTAATTTTTGTCATTTTTTTTTTAAAATTGTATTAATAGTTTTAAAAAATATATGAGCTCAAATTATATATATTATTCACATATTTCAGCCCAAATTAAATATTCTTATAGTATTTAAAATTTATTGATATAAATAAATTAATAAAAATTGAATATTCACTTTGGGATGTTGAGAAAGGTTTTTGCATTATTTTTTTCTTAATTTTTGTCAATTTTTTTTTTTTTTGTAATTGTATTAATAGTTTTAAAACATATATGAGCTCAAATTATATATATTATTCACATATTTCAGCCCAAATTAAATATTCTTTTAGTAGTTAAAATGTATTTTATAAATAAATTAATAAAAATTGAATATTCACTTTGGGATGTTGAGAAAGGTTTTGGCATTATTTTTTTCTTAATTTTTGTCACTTTTTTTTAAATTTGTATTTTATTAGTTTTCAAAAATATTTGAGCTAAAATTATATATATTATTCACATATTTGAGCCCAAATTATATATTCTTATAGTAGTTTTTTTTTTTTAGTATAGACCTGTCTGCTAGTTTTCGTGTGACGTTCTATAAACTTTTATTATTGGGTATAAAAATATTATATATTCTGATGTGTTATTAAAAATGTATTGATATAAATAAATAAATAAAAATTGAATATTGACTTTATTATTTTAATTATCAAGGGCTAAAATTACTTTCCCTCCCTTTACCATGCAATTCTCACTACTCCCGTAATGGTGGGTGGAATTCCAAGGCTAAGGAGATTGGATATGAATTACAGAACAAAAGTAATTCATATCCAATCTCCTTAGCCTTTGAATTCACCCACCATTACGAGTTCCACGTTACAAAGAATTATCATAAAATATTCCTTTTTGTTTTTGATTTATATAAATGAAATAATAAATTTTTAAATATGAAAAATCTAGAAACGAAATCATTGCTTCTATTGTATAATTTCGATAACAATAATTGTGCATTTATTGTAAAGAATAATTATGACCTCTAAAGGTAAGTATACATTAGAATTTCGAAAAAGCTATAAAATAAATAAACATGAGATGTCAGTTTTGAAAGCTTCAAAAATGTTCAAAATGTCAAACGATAAAAAATGTCTTACGATAAAATAAGATAAAGTAAGGAACTGTACAAAAATTATTCTTAAGACAACAATCTGTGATTTAAAATATTTTCTATTATTTCTTATTCAGAATATAATAAAAAAAGTTGGATAAAAGTTAAAATACTTTTTTTGTTTTATGTGGAAAATCGATTGCTAAAATCAATTACATAAAATAAAACTTAATATTTCTTTTAACGTTCACTAAAATCCGTAATTATATGAACAACTTAAGGGATCATTTAATCGGAATATATAATGTAATTTCATTCTTGTTATTTTTGTCAATATCTGACATTTAAGTAGTTTGGCTAAATACACTCTATTATCGGCCATGATACACAGATTAATTTCGTTATTTTATTGATTGATACTATAAAATTGAATCATTTAATAAATGAATACCTGAAACATGTTGTATGTACGATATGTTGTCGTACATTCTGTGAATTATTTCGTATCACTAGACAATAAATTACAAATAAAGCAGACTCTTCAAAACATATACTCAGAAAGTTCAAGGAAGAACATACGGATATCCGTAGAATATATTTTAACTGTCCTTAGAAAATATTATACTAACTTTCTACGTGTTGAACCATATGTTCTGTTTTAATAATGAATTAGGATAATTGGTTCAAATTTTAATGATGCTATAAGTTGTTGAAAAAACTCAATTTTTTCGAAGTGTCTAGTAAAAATAGTTTTTTACATATTTAACATTTGCATATTAAACATATGATCCTATTATCCCTTTTAACATACGATTCCTTGATTATTCTGATCCATATTAAGGTAGTTTATCAACAGATGTAGTCCTTACATAAGAGAGTGTACTTCTAAACAGCTGTAGACTTGAAAAATTGAATTAATTACAATTTTCTGCGCACAAATAATTTAAAAAATTCTTATCCAAAAAATTTATAATGTAAAAATTGAATTAATTACAATTTTCCGCGCACAAATAATTTAAAAAATTCTTATCCAAAAAATTTATAATGTAAAAATCAAATTCGATTTTATATTCAAAAATTTTCTCGATATTATTATTTCTTCTTTTTTCGATAAAACCTCTACGATATTCCTCCGTTTTCATGTTAATATTTGTACATACCAAATTTCAAAACATTTGGGTAATTAGAGTGTTTGGGAAATGAGTCATGTCCAGCGGTTGTGGTATGTTGGTTAAATAAAGAAGAGAAAAATAAAGTACAAAAATTAAAAGTAAACAAATTACATTTAAATAGGGATTTTGGACTTATTAAGGAACGTACAAAGGCTAGAAATGATTTCTGTATTATTTAGAGATATGATATTAGGAATATTGTAAGGACCAAAAACATCCATACGGGCTAGGAAATTTAGAAACATAGGAGTGGGCAGGCGAACGTGATGTGATTTATATCACAGATTTGGTAGCAACATTTGCATCTAGTGCCGGGCACAATATGTATTTGATGTAGGTGAGATGGTAGAGTTGATTGAAGCCCGTGTAAATAGAGACCTTACTATGACATCTACAGCATTAAATTAGTCACTTAAAGTTTTAGGCCCAAGGGCCCTCACAGGTTATTTTCCGGTTAAATTTGGTTTTTTTTTTCTGTCAAAAATCTTTTTTTATTTTGGAACAATTATTTAACTATTGCGTAAAAAATATTTTATTCACATTCATGTCATAATAATAATATTAGTTTGTCTTGAATTTTTCTTTTTGTAGTTCATGAATAGTAATAACAATAGAGTTGTTATATTTATTTGAATAAAAAAAAAAAAAAAAAACAACCCAAATGTATTCTTCTATTAGACCAGTCGCTGGTAGTACTTAAGTATTGAATCAACATCCCTCAGTCACTGGACGTTAATTATTTTCACGGAAATAAAATGTTTTGGACACGGTAGTGCTGGTATACACTTCGATTGTTAGAAACCTCCAAAAGTGGTAAAAAGTGAAGAAAAATTATAGTAGATTGAAAACCATTGGAAATGGAAGAGAAAATAATAAAAATGAAAGGGGAAATAATTTACGGGCAATCTGAGGTCGGGAAGTGGAAGGGGATGAGTTTTTTATGTCAGAATAAATTTAATATTTTTTATGTCAATGTCAGAACATCGATCCCAATAGATATGAATAAATAAAATAAATTTTCTAAAAAACTTATATAAAATATTTAATTAGTTATAAAATCGTCAATTATGTAATATGCTTGTTCTACTAGAAATTTTTTAAGTTTGCTTTTAAATTTAGTAAATTCCATAGTTCGAATGCTACCTGGAATTTTATAGAAGATAATTTTTTGATGGGTAAATAGATGATGTTGGCCTGTTACGAAGCATCCCATTTGGTAATTGTACAGGCTGGGTAAAGTTAAAATATGTAAATTCTTGAAATGTTTCTCACAGCAGTCTCTGAAACCTAAGCTTAGCATGTTTCGAACGCATCTTTTGTGTTGGATAAATGCTTTATGTGTATGAGGAGAATTTCCCCGAAAAATTATCCGATATCTTAGATGAGATTCAATGAATGAATGGTATGCTGCAAGTAAGAGCTGGATAGATGCTTTTTGCCTCAACTGACGTACCAAAAAATTCAATGAACTGATTTTGTTGAGTCCATATGATGCCATTAGTCTTGTTAAATATCAAGAAGCCCCAGTACCTGTTCTATAAGGTATTATTCTGTGTTTTCCTAGCATATTTTTTAGTTTTTGTTATTTGTGTATTACGTTATCAGTATTATGTATATGTAATTCAAGTAGTCTATATATATATAAGGTCCATACATACACCATATATATAGGATGTTTCAGAAATCTGATTTTTGAGTGCTCATTGAGAATATGAAGTAATGTATGGGGAAATTCATGTGAAATGGGCAACAACAAAAATAGTGAGATTTTGAAATTTATTCATATTTGGCGTAATTATACTTCTAGATAGAATAAAGCTGTTCACATAATTTTTTTATGTATGAGCCTTTGTTATCCAGATATGGGCTTTTAGAAGGTTTCTCAATTCGACCATAAATATATATATATATATATATATATAATATATATTTTCCTAGACACAAAATATGTCCGGATATATTAATTTTAATCTAAAGTTTGTACCGCTATCTAATATTGATCGCACAAACAAAATTTTGATATAGATGTTTAAAGAGACACCAAATTAACCCATTTCCTCTATATATTTATTTAATTATTTTATATTAATTGCAAACGTATGAAGTAACTATTATTTCTTTTACCCCCCCCCCCTACTCCCCCTAAAATTTTGCAGATTTATTTGAATGTATTTAAACTACATGCAAAACAAAATCAAGACTTTTGCTGAAAGTTGATTCATTGCTTGATTGGTTCGGATTATTTCATTGGATAATACCAGGCTATAATTTAAAAACAGGAAAACTTCTGAAATACCACAAAATAGTATATTTCATCAACAAAAATTTGTTGTAGCGATGTAGTAAAGAATTTACATGGCTTGTATCATTTGGTTAAAGCTTAGAAAAATTTTGACTATATTTTTATTTTAATCAGCTATTTAAAATATTGGTTCTAATGAAAAATGCATTTATAAATGATTCAAGACAAAATTAATTAAATTCATATCATTTTAAAGGTAAATCTGCCGTTTTTTTTTCTAGGAAAACACTGTTTATTATAACTCTCTAAAGATTGTAAATTATTCATTTTATTAATAGTAGTAATCAATTAAATAATTCGGCTGATAATTATAAAAGTTACCTCAAAATTCTGTATTGTAAATTGACCGAAAAAAACAGCTTTATTTTCAATATATAAAACCAATGAAAATTCAATGATTTTTTGAAATAATTTCATGATAGAAACCCGAATATTTCACTGTTCGAATTATCCCACTATTCCCCTACTATTATTTTCTTCTCAGTGTAAATATTGGAATTTAAAAAAAAAAGGCCTCAAATTATTAATTTTATTAGTAATTTTGGGTAAACTAAAATAACAAAAGTTCAAACATAGGAAATGAAATATTTTCGATAACATTACATCGAATAAGTTTCTGAAAAATACGAATTGTTTGTACTGAATTCGTCGGGTCGGATAACATTGGCGGAAACCGAAATTAAATATACCTTTCCACCATGTATATGTTATATATGCAGGAATAGTATAGTTCGTTGTAATGATAAATATTTGCAAAATAACGAATACCATTCACTCAATGTGTTCCAAAAATACTCATTTTAATGAATGCATAATTTTTTTTTTCGAAACTCATATTCGGGAAACTACTTGTATATTATTTGGCAGACACCATCTTGAAATTGTTGAGCTTGTCACAGAATTTTTCCCGAAACCAAATATTTTCCACTGATTAAATGAAAAACGATCTTAATTCGACTGTGTTTTACCGCTCTTAATTTTCGACTGGGTGAACCGATTTTGATGATTCTTTTTTTATTTGAGAGCTGATGCTTCTCGTGTGGTCCCACTTCGGTCTAACTCTGATGCCTCTAAAGGAAGAGAAGGAGCAAAAACAATTTTTAGTGATATGTGTAGTCGTGGATAATTTAAAAAATGGATCACAAAAGGAGAGGTAAAGGGTACCAAAGGAGATAAAAGGGTCAAAATCAATTTTTAGTTATTCAATTTCATCGAAATGAACAATTTTTCGTGGTTGTATAAAACACCCAAAAGTAAAAAGAAATTAAAAAAAAAAAAAAAAACCTTCAAAAAAATGAAATAATAAGTAAAAAATAATTTTGTTTGGCGTTTAAAATTGGTTGGCATCGACTCAGAAAGGCAATTGGTCAAAAGCAAAAATTTAAAATATTTTTTTACTTTATAGTACAATTTTTTTTAAAAATTATTTTAAAACATTTATTTGCATTATGATTATAACGATCTGGTTGTTACCGCACACATTTTTGGTTAAATTTTCCTTTCTGTGCCCTCTCTTCTATTTAAAGGAAAAATGGGACTATTTTAATGATTCTTTTATGCAAATAAGGAAAAATGAACAATTTTGAACATAATGGATTCAACTAAAAAATTTCGTTCATTGAAATATTCTCACAAAGATTTTCTTCCTCATAAAATTTGTGTTGTTTGATGACAGTTTTTTTTAACTAAAATCACTTCTTGCATGAAAACGAATAATTTTTCTGAAATAATGATTAGAGTTCCAAAATGTTTGTTTTTTTGAAATAAAAACATATTTGCTATTTTGAGTACAACGATTATTTCGAAACATCTTCTATATAGGATCGAAAAAGAATACATTTTTCTATTTTATCAAAATGCATCCTGGTGCAGGTCTAAAAATATAAACATCACTTTCTGCATACTATTTTTCGTTTTAACAATTTATTTTTATTATTTTTTTTTTTTAAATTTAGTTTAAAGCTAGGTATTATTTACGTTCAAAGTATTTTTGAAATGTGATATTCCATTCATTAACACGAAATACAATTCATATAATTATAATAATTTATTATTTGTAATGTATAAAAATAATTGATAAACAATTAATTATTCAAAACAATATAAAAAATATTTTGATTATATTAAACTATTAAAATTACGCAAATTCAAATTAAATTTAATTAATTTTTACATATTTTTGTGATTGTACGAACCATTGGTAATCATTCCGAAACAAATCTATCTTATACCGAAAATTTCAATTGTTAAACAAGCCGCAGAAGAAGACTACAGGAATTTATCAAAGCTTGTCAGACGTTTACAAATTTGTAAGATACTTCTGTAAAAAAAAAAAAAAAAATAATTAAATCTGCTCCGATTTTAGCAAATAAAAACAATTTTTCAATTTAAAAACTGCCACCTTTCACGATTTAATCGAGATATGCACGAAATCATCTGGCTGCCCTTTTTTTGTATTAAAAGTATTTGGCGAAATTGGCGCATATTGGACTCTCTGGAATTAAATGAATCGGTAAATATAGTATTGCCGATATCTAAAAA
Source organism: Chrysopa pallens (assembly GCA_020423425.1). Classification (NCBI taxonomy): domain Eukaryota; kingdom Metazoa; phylum Arthropoda; class Insecta; order Neuroptera; family Chrysopidae; genus Chrysopa; species Chrysopa pallens. Next base: position 9,169,819 of record CM035596.1, on the reverse strand, counting down.
ATTTGCGTTTGTTGAGAGACGTTTTTCAACTATGAATAACTTATGGACTGGGGCAGGAAATAGTTAAGGAAAAGTTATGAGTACGAATAAACTATGCAACGTTGTAAATTGTTTGAGTTTATAATTAAGTATAAATAAAATGCTTAACTGGAAAACTAATAAAATATCAAATATTCGATAAATTTAATAATGTTCATAATAATAATAATAACAATGAGTATTAAGTGACTCTTTAAAATCATTTCTGGAGAATAAAAATTGAAATTTGTTAATAATTATTAAAATAATTATATAAATTTTGAGTAATAATTTTATTATTATTTATTACTACATATTGTTTTTATGCCGTTACATATAAACCAATTCGTATGAACAGACGACGTAAAGTATCTATCTCCCGACTTTCTTATATTTAGCGGTGGCATCCCTATTAAATTTTTTATTTTTTATTTTCAAATTCAGATTTCCTTGATTAAATTTTTGGTTTGTATTTTATAAATACGTATTGCGATAACAAAGTAGTATGCATTAAGTATAATTCTTCAAGGAGATGAACTTGTTGCTAATTTGATAACGGTCTGTACAAATGTATCGAATCAAATTTCAAGTTAATTAGTGTTTATTAATATCCTAATAATAATACAAGTCAACTTAAAAACTATAGCACCTTGCCTAAGCTTTATCTATAATACATCTAGTTATATCGAGATTACAATATTTAATACATCGTTTAGGAAATAATAAAAATTTTACATAAAAACCATTGAAAATAAAGTTTAACCTACTTAAAAAATATATGCCATTATATGAAATAAGATATATATACAATTAACATTACACCGGAACAGATGCAATCGACATCGCGTGGAACCCCTATTAAATTATACGTTGTGTCTGGATATAATACGAAGGTTAACCTAAAATTAACTGTGCATGGCAAATTTTATGACATTTTGATTATGATGTCGATTTATTTCTGATTTGAGGCCTTATTACCGGAAATGTGGCCGACAAGAAAATGCAAGCATTTTCTAAAGAATGATTTTTTTATATTATGTTACGTTGGTTAGCTGCAACTATGTTCTAAAAGCGTAAATACTCGAAATTTCAAAGTTTTATAAAAAGTAATTTGTATTCTAGATAACCAATTGAGCATAAATTTATTAAATTTCACTAGCCAATAATGTCGTTTTTACAGGAATAAAAATTGGTGTATAAGTAATTCCGACAATGCTGTCATCAGTTGAGGGATTTACTCACTAGCAATTGCTCGTTATAAATCACAGTGAAATCGTTTTAATCCATAAACTTGGTGGATTATTATTTCATTTTCCCATAAATAAGCCCTATGGGCGTACAATAATTAAATGTAATCTCATTCCTTAATAAAAATCTCAAGGTCGTGCCCTCCCCTAGTAAGATTTAATGAAACTGATTTGGAATTTTTTTATTTGTATATTATTATAATCGTCAATTGAAATAATTCCATACACTTTTTTCGCCACTTGAGTCTCCCAACATCCTGAAGGTCTATTATAATATTACGCATACTTTAACAATTATTAACGTGTATGATTCAAAGGACTCTAATATGGGGCATTTCAATACAAACACAACATCTGATTGAAGTATTCTACAGTTTGCCTATCACTAGACTGGGATAATAGTAAATATTTGAAATTTTGGAATACTCAGTAACGCATATGCTACGCTTACCTAACTCCTCAATTCATTTTTGGTATGCTATTGAATAAATATATATAACATATAAATATGCGGTGAATCCCATTACCATGTTCGTTTCCCAACTATCTGATACCAATGAATGTAAGGTATATTCAAGAGCATTCACATGTAGTAAAAGAAAAAGAGGTACTATTAGACCAGTGTGGAAGCCTTTAAAAATGGTAAAATATCACAAAAAATTAAAGTATAATGAAACCCACTGGAAACGTAAGAGAATATAACAAAACTGAATGGAAAAATAATTTACGGGCAATCTGAAGTCACGAAGTGGAAAGGGGTGAGGGTTAGGGTAAAACACAGTTTATATTGATTTTCGGCAAAACTACGTAAGTCCTATGGAAAGAAGTTAAATGGCAAAGTTTTAGATAATGAAAGATTAATTTTTTTTTTTTCACATAACCTCAAAATATTTTGATTGAAAATTAGAGTTTATTCCTGTTCGAAATTATATCGCAAAAGCATAATTATTCAAAATAAGTTGAAATTTTTTGATTGAAAATTAGAGTTTATTCCTGTTCGAAATTATATCGCAAAAGCATAATTATTCAAAATAAGTAGAAATTGTTTTATTGAAAATTAGAGTTTATTCCTGTTCGAAATTATATCGCAAAAGCATAATTATTCAAAATAAGTAGAAATTTTTTTATTGAAAATTAGAGTTTATTCCTGTTCGAAATTATATCGCAAAAGCATAATTATTCAAAATAAGTTGAAATTTTTTTATTGAAAATTAGAGTTTATTCCTGTTCGAAATTATATCGCAAAAGCATAATTATTCAAAATAAGTTGAAATTTTTTTATTGAAAATTAGAGTTTATTCCTGTTCGAAATTATATCGCAAAAGCATAATTATTCAAAATAAGTAGAAATTTTTTTATTGAAAATTAGAGTTTATACCTGTTCGAAATTATATCGCAAAAGCATAATTATTCAAAATAAGGTGAAAAAATAAATATTTTAAATAAAATAATTACAGTGTATTTTAAACATAAAAAGGTAAGTTTTCGTAAAAAAAACATTTAATTTATTTTTTTTTTTTTTTGTAAAAGAAATAAAAAGCCAAAAACTTGGTTATTTCTATTTTTAACATTAATTTTGAGGTTATGTGTATAAAGTGTAAATACAAAAATTCTAGATGTTTCTATTTCCTACAACTTTGCTATTTAATTTTATTTTATGGGACTTGTATAATAGTTTTGTCGGAAATCGAGATAAACGGCAGTGTCTTAAAAACTCTACCCCTTCCACTTCAGGACCACAGATCGCCCGTAAATTCCTTGTATTTTAATTATCTTCCGTTTCCAATGGGTTTCGTCCTACTATAATTTTTTTTTTTTTTTTTTGATTTCAAAACTGATCGACCCTTGTCTATATAGGAAATAAAGGTTTCCTGTAATCTCATGTGTAGTATTTTGTTCAAATGTTATAAAAAGATGTTTTCTTTTTTTTTTTTGGCAACAAAATGTTTTTCTACTAAAAATACTAACGTTAAAAAAAAGGAAAAAAAATAGTCAATAGGATAACATTTTTTCTTCTTCCCGAGACTATTGAAATATAATCTTACATGAAGATTTAAAATTGCCTTATGTGTGGTCTGGATATGTTATTCATGTAAATAGAATAGGCGAAAATAGTGTTGGTTTTTGTTTGGCATTAAAGGAATAACTTGCATCAATTTGTGAAGTAAGAAACTGTAATAAGTATTATGTAGGAGGATAAAAGTTTTCTCCATTGTTAATACGATCTATAAAATACATAAGAAATATAGTCAAGTTGGCCGAACGGTCTGAGTCGGCAGATTTCAGCTCTGGTTCCCAAACGGGAGTGTGAGTTCGAAACCCATACTTGCCGGAAGGTTTATTCAAATGTTCTTAAAATGATTTATACAATCAGAACAATATAAAACACCTTCCCTTTTCGATTGAAAATAGTTAAGTCGGCCGAACGGTCTAATGTGAAAGATTTAAGCTGTGGTTCCCAAACAGGAGCGTAGGTTCGAACAACACACCCGACATAATTTTTCTTCGAATGTTCATAAAATTATTTATATTATCGGAATATAGAAAATATACAAAAGACGTTTTCTCTGAATATGATATTTTTAACTGATTGGAATGAAAATTTTTTATAAAATTTAGACAATATTTTGTAACCTATTCGTGTAATCAATAATCAATGGTGTTTTATTATTTTGTATTCAATTTCCTTTTTATAATGAATTTACTATAGTTAGAAACAAAATTAACTTTTTTGTACTGATGAACCATAAACGGATCATTTATTAAATTGTCTAATTGAAAGGATACCTTTATTATTTTTCAAAATACCATCAAATTCAAGTGAAAGTAAAGTGTAGCACAATGAATCTGGTCAGATTCGAATCCTTGAAAGATTTTTTTTTTAAAATAAATCAATACTTTTCAATATTAGTTGTTAACTGAAGTACGATTTACATTTTGTTTAATATCTTTTACGAACCCTATTATTTTTTTTGCAATAAGTTAAGGAAATTTAAGATAGATTGGCTAGTAACTTTTTGCGATATTTTGTTTCAAAAATAAACCCACAATTTTGAGGTCTTTTTGTGGTGTTTGTAGAACTTGAATAAATTTTTTAAAATTTCCTCTGTTGATAAATTAATATACTTATTCGAAATAGGCACCATTGAAATAATTATGATTACGAGGTATACATGGTATATATATATTATATATATATATATATATATATATATATATATATATATATATATATATATATATATATATATATATATATATGAAATTTCTTTGTATATTCTATGAAATACAAAAATTTCTTTTTCAGATAGGGAATTTTCAAGAAAGAGAATAAATTAATTACAAAAACATCAAAAAAATATTAATAAATAATTTTAAGAACAATTGAATAATAATAATTAAATATTTTGAAAACCATATTGTATAAAAAATGTTAATATCACTTGAATAAATGTGTTAAATTTGAGGTCCGAAGTCACGCTACCCAGACCGGAGATTATATCTAGTGCCTGAAAACGCTCGACCAACCATACCGTGTTGAATAACAAAATAAGTTTTTGAATAAATCAATTTAAGAACATTTAAATATAAAATCTGTCTTCTATGGGGCTCGAACGCACACTCCCGTTTGGTAACCAAATATTGAATCTGCCGCCATATATCTATTCTTTATGAAGACTCTCACTCAAGGATTTTTTTGAATGTTCACAATTACAAAAATAGGGAATATAATTTTAGTCTGACAGCTTTTAGACTAGTTTATAAGAATAAGTCAAAACTAATATCAATCTATTTAATTAATGCGTTGGGTTATATACTAAGGGTAAATCTTCTTAGAACAATGATGAATCGAAATAATGTTAAGTAGTTTGAGATGGTGTCTGGTTGACGCCAGAGAATTTGTTTATATTATATTTGTTTATATTATATTTGAATTATTTAATACACGTAGTCCCATATCAGGATAGGTAACTAAAAAATATTTTTTATGGGCGTTAAAGAATCACTAAATTAGTCAATTACCGTAATTGCGTTCGTCTCTCTGTAGGTAGACTGAATGCAATAACGATTATAAAATTTGATTTCTGTTGATAAAATTCAACAAATGAAAATTGCCTAATTTATTGAAAATTAATTTTAATATTGAAAATATTAAAAATACAGATTTGGTGGCGCATTTGATAACGCGTCTGAGTACATATTAAAAGATTAAAGGTTCGAATCCTGGCAAGATTGAATAATTTTTAATATCGGTTAAAATTTTTGATAAAAAATATAATAGCACTGTTAAAAATTTCTTTTGTATTTTTACAAAAAATGCGTTGGAAGTAATTACGCACCACGATTTAGTAATTTTAAAACTCAGTTTTGTAAATTTACTATACTATTTATTTTAATTTAATATAAGAAAATTACAACATATTTGTTGAAATTTACTAAACTTTTACTGAAAAAAAGTTTAGTAAAATTCCTAACACTTATAGTAATTTTAAAACTCAGTTTTGTAAATTTACTATACAATTTATTGTAATTTAATATAAGAAAATTACAATATATTTGTTGAAATTTACTAAACTTTTTTTCAGTAAAAGTATAATTTATTTTGTTTTTTATTGTTGAAGTCGATTAGAAAAACATAAATACAGAATAACATTAAAAAAAAAAAACCAAATTGAATTTTGGTTTTATATATTTACCACAACATTCTTTTTTTGTTTTGTTTATTTTTTTATTCTATTTTTAAGGAAATTTCTTCTTTTGTTATGCAATTTAGGTAACCATATAAATAAATATTAGGTAAATGAAAACGATGAAAATATTGCTCGATGAAAAATAACCGGGTATTTGATACGTATAGATTTTCCATACGCTCTATCCTTATATATATACACTGTGTTTTACAAGATATACATTTTTAATATTATATCAATGAAGATAAGTTTTTAGTATAATGTAGTTGGGAAGAATAAGCGTTTTCTTTTAATATGTCAAAGATTCGGACAAATAAAATGTTTTGAAATTGTACGACTTTTATTTAATTAACGAATATGAAAAGAAACATTTTTTATATATATTAAGCCCCTTTAGATCTGGGCTTTAAATTATTTTAAAAATTGTCCTTTAATTTTCAACTGAATGTTGGTTTTCAGTAAAAACCTCCAGGTCTTAAAAAACAAATTTCTCCAACCGTTGGGTTTTGGTTTATCTCTAAATCCGATTTATTTTCCGATTTGCTCGGTTTTCGCAAAATGCCTTTTATTTCAATGCATTGGCAGATATATACCTGTGGCTACGGCACTATTTGCGAGACATCAATGGATCCATGAATTTTGAACCATGAAAAATAGAAAATAAAATTAAAAAATGGTTGTTTCTTAATTATATTTTTCGATTTCTTGGACCAATTTCCTAGAAAGAACTACATGTTGATTTTTTTTGTGAATACTAATGATTAAAAACAATTCAATCATTAATACTCAGCCATACGCTGAGTATGTTAACAATTAACACTGTTATTTGTATTTTCTAATTTTTATTTGTTTAACATCTATTTTTTAGTTTAGAATTAAATTTTGAATATGTATAATATATTAATAGTAGCTTAAGGAACTATTTCGATAGTTCTTTAAGGACTTTCATTAAGGATAATAGGACTGAAACTGATAGAAGAAGACACAACGATAGCGATCTAATGGTTTTTGAGCATTAGATGCTATTCATGAAATTTTTTAATGAAATCATATGAAAATTTTCGACGATTTTTTAAAAACTATACATTTTTTGGGTGCATTTCAAAAAAACTGCGAGTGTGTACGAGCTATATTTCAAAATTTCCCATAGCATGTAAAATTAATTTAAATGACCTGGACTAGTATCCACTTAATAAAATTCCATACTGATCTTGCAAAATATACTTATCTGATTTTCACAAGAGTAAAATATTTATAATCATAGTACTATTAATCATGGAATGAATAGAATTACACAAAGATGTTATACTTAGAACGCCGAGAAATTACTTAAATTTAAAGAGGCAAAGTTTCGATTTTTGAGGCAAAACTCCTTGTTAGTTATGTAGTGACATGTAGTGATATGAATTACGGTCTGACCAGAAAGCAAGCAATGGAATAGGCATTTGAATTTATAAGAGCAAATTTTTAGAATTTTCCTGAGAGAAGAAGTTTTCTTTCTAGAAATCCAGAAATATGTTGTGAGTATTAGCTGAGATTTTTAAAAAGTTCTATTTTATTAATTCGATATAAATATTTAGTTAAATTGTTAAATTTTTAATTTTTATTTCCAAGAATTAATGTAGTAACCTTCAACTTATGTTATACAAGTTAATGAATTTGTTATCAAGCTTTAAATGATTTTTTATTTCTCTTAAACAAAGTATGGTCATCTCTTCCGTAGCCTAAGTTCAACTGCCCTGGTTCAAATGTATTTGGTGTTTTTATAGCCTGTTACTGGAAAAAGATTGATTTCGTGCCTTGAATAAATAAAAAAATAAACATTTTTATAAATGAAATCTTATGGCTCAAACGTTGGCTCAGGAGTCCATTGAATTCAATAAACCGATTTTGCTCATTCAGGAACTTGATACTTTTTTTTAGGCTTAGGCTTTTTCAGTTATCTTGATTATAGATAGGCAGGCAAATGGGCATGGACTAATTAGGTGATTCTATAAACATCAACCAAAATTTTGTTTTTGCAGTTAATATTTCCTAGCGTTATAAACTTTAGACTAAAATTAATATATCCTGACATATTGTAAATATGTTGAGTGTAAAAACGATCAAAATAGTTTTATAATTCTCAATAGATAAGGATATGAAATATAATATCAGTTGTAATAAATTTTTTATTTCTTTTTTTGAAATAAAGAAATAAATACCAATTTTTGATTGTACTTTTTTTAAAAATACAAATGTAATGAAAATTGACATGAACAATCTTGACATGAAAACTGATGGCGTATCGAAGAGTTTTTCACAAAAAAAAAAAAAAATCATTTTATCTTAGGAAACATAAACATAAAAACATAAACATAAAATTGAAAAATATTCAAAAATAGGGGTCTTATATCTTGTGTCAATACCTCTTAAAACAATATTAAATTATTAGTAATGTATTTTTTAATTTACCAGGGTATATTAATTTTAGTCTAAACTTTGTCAAGTTAAAAATTTTTGATCGCACAAAATTTTAGTATAGATGTTCATAGAATCACTAATAAGACAATTCAAAAACAAAACGAGATATCGAATTGTAATTTTATTGAGGTATTATGTACATCAACACTGAGCTTAACTTGATCCATTGGGTCAAATTCTTCAAGGAATCAACTTGTGAACCATAAAACATAAAAGAACAGTTTACAGCAAAAAATGTTACCTATTATGTTAACTATTGCTTGAAACATTTTTTCGTAAAATTTCGTTAAAAATAGCTCAAAAATTAATAAAGAACCATAAGTTGAGTATTTAAACAATTAACTCTGCCGTTAAATTCTCTTGTTTTTTTTTTAACTAATACCATTAACATCTAAACAAATCGGTGTAATAAAGAAATACATTTTGTTTACACGTATAAACTTGATTCCTTCTTTTATTATTGTCGGATCATAGTCAAAGCGGGCTCATCAAATGCAAACCAATATAACCATCTCTTAATCGACATTATATCATACAAAATACAAAAATATAGCACATTCAAAATTATATTTCTTTGATGATAGGAAGACATTTGCAGAATAAGTTTCAGTGAAAAAACAATTGTTGAAAGAATAATTGATTAATTTTTTTGGTCAGTTTTATTTGTGTATTTGTTGTTATAAATCAAACGGATAATTTGGTGAGTATTATAATTTTTTAAGTTTACTTTAAGTTTATCTAGTTTTTCAATAATGCTTGCTTATTACTTTTTATACTCGACATTCATATAATAAGTCAGAATATATAAAGTTTGTAACGATAGAAAATTTGACTGCACAAAAAAAAATGTTCTCTAGATGTTCTTAAAAACACGTAAAAAGGTTCATCCGTCTGTCCGTCATCAAGATAACTAAAAAGCGAAAATAGAAAATACTGTATTTTTTTTTTAGACAATATCATTCCCTTCACATATAGTAATTTTAAAACTCAGTTTTGTAAATTTACTATACTATTTATTATAATTTAATATAAGAAAATTACAACATATTTGTTGAAATTTACTAAACTTTTACTGAAAAAAAGTTTAGTAAAATTCCTAACACGTATTGTAATTTTACTAATCAAATGATACTCAATATGTTTAGTAATTTTATAATGAAGTATTGTACTTATACTATACATTCATTCTATATTCAAAAATATTACACAAAGTTTGCAGTAAATTTACTAAATATTTACCAGAAAATGTTTACTCCTATTACAATACACATATTGTAATTTTCTCAAACAAATCATCCTAAAAATGTTTTGTAATTTTAGTATGATATATTGAAATTTTGCTACACAATATATTTTAAATAAATTAATAAAAATTACTCAATATTTGTTGTAAATTTACTAAAGATTTTCGATATGAATATTGCAATTTAGCTCAATAAATAAATATTAAAAATGTATGGTAATTATAGAATACTGTATTTTAACTATACTCAATTATTCATTTTACTAAAATTTCGGAAAATTATAAAATATTTGTACAGTCGAGTCTCGTTACGAGTGCTGTTTGTTTTATTTTTTTTTTTTTTAACTAGACTCCCGTTAATATGAGAAAGATCACTTATAGGACTCATGACGAGACTGTAGCAATATCTCGAAAGATTTACTGAAACTTAGTTTTGAAATTTTACAATACGCGTGTTTAAAATTTATTTAACAACCAATATAAAAAATATTCAGTTAATTTAAAATAAGGTACTCTTATTAAAAGCTCAGTTTGATGAAATTATAAATATTCATGAATTTTAATTATTTATTAGCATAAGTCAGTAATTTCACACATTACAGATATCGTTTATTGCATAAAATGATCTCGTCATTTTCATAAAAAATAAATTATTATAAAATATCCGTAATTGAGATCATATTTCATTACAACAATAAAATATAAATAATAATATTATTATTTTTATAGAAAAAAGCACCGTAATAATACAATGGTATAATAATATAATAAGTCATATAATAGAATAGTAAAAAATATTATATATATATATAGATTTTTATTTGACATAAATCAAAAAATACAATTACAACAATCGTTCGAGATACAAAATAATAATAATAATAATTACAAATACAAAAACAAACAAAACAAAAATTAATCAAATAATTCAAATAAAGATTGATACAATTTAAAACAAAATGATTCACTATTCAAAAATAAAAAATTAAATATCAATAAAATAATTTAAGAAAAATAGAAATAATAATAATAAAAAATATTAAATAATAAAAGATAGTAGAGTAGTCGTCATATGTTGATGTAGTTACTCTTTGGTATGCTCTGTAGTATACGGCTCAATCATCGTGCTCAACTTGATGACTTTAGGATGAACATTTGTTGCCTTTCGGTTTCCACCCCGTTTCGTACCTTTCGGAGGGCAAATTTCGAAAAATTGTCTGAAATTTAAATTAAGTGGTAAATTAATTTCATATAAACAATAAAAAAAACAAAATGACACAATTTTTAAAACATTAAAAATTGAGACGAAATAAGTAACAAAAGAAAACTGAATAAAATAAAATTTTTTATTTAAAAAACGTCTTAATGCTAACTCTATAATGTCAAGCTAAATTCACAAACTTGACAATATTAATTTAGAGATTTTTATGACATTTTTTCTTTAGAGAAACTTAAACTTAAAGTTTTTAAATAGAAGTCAAATTAAAAAATATTTATGCAGAAGAGTTGAAAGTTAAATTACAATAAAATTTTTATACAAACAATGTTTGTAAATCCAAAATTTTTTTCATAAAATTCGACAAACATTTTTGTAAAATTACAATACAAGTAGGATTTTTACATCAAGATCGTAAAATTACAACACATCCTACTAATTTTCCTGACATTTTTTGAAAAATTACTAGAATTGTTTCATAATTTCGCAGTGGTAAATATCGATTTGTAATTTTACTCAACCTTTGTTTTGTAAAATGTTTGTAATTTTACAAACATTTTTAACAGTGAGGGTATTTCGGTTATAAGCAAGTAAATTTCCCTCTTTGTTTAACCAAAAGTAGTAAGATGAAACCTATTGAAAAATGAAAGGAGAAATAATTTGTAGGCGATCTAAGATCGGGAAATGGATGATTGACAGTTTTTAAAGGTAAAATACGGTTTATCTAGATCCTAGAGAAAAAACTTATATCAAAGTTGTAGGTAATAAAAAGATACAACAACTTTTTTATTTACACTGCTTTATCGATATTTATTCAATATAAGATGAAAAATCAAAATTTGAATTAACAAATTACAGTTTGTTTGTAAAATTTTTTTGCAAAAGATATAAAAAAAACCAAAAACTTGGTTATTTCAATTTAACTGGCCCCTATACCCCTTACTGGCCCCTATCATAAATGCTAACACTGACTATGCTACGAGTGATTATGACTATTTTTTGAAGTAGTAAACTGCTAGCTTATTATAAAGCTAGCAGTATTCTCATTTTTCGGATATCCACTGTAGCATCAAATTGTATTTTATGGAATTAAATTAGCGATAATTAGGGAACTATGATATGAGTGTTTCTACCCATTTTTGGAAATAGTAAACTACTAGCTTAATAAAAATCTAACAGTATTATTATATGTTGGAAAACCACATGAGCATCAAATTTTATTTTATGACATTAAATTAGCACTAATTAATGAGCTTCTGTCCATTGGACTCAAACGTATACTGCTAGCTTAACATACGTTTGTTTTGTTTGGAAATTAAATATGTTTTAGATTATAAAATTATATTATATTCTGATTATCAATAATATAATAATAATAATAATATTAATAATAATAATAATAATATTATTATTTATTAAGTTAAAGTTTCTGTAATGAATACACTTAACTTCATTGTTAAAGTGAATGTGAACATAGTAAAGTGACAACGCTTTAAATTAATTATATATTGTTTTTATCTGTTTGTTATATTCTATATTTATTGACACAGTATTTAAAGTTACTCACTATATCAGTTATTAATTTTTTTTTTTTTTTTTTTGAAATTTAGAATTTTCTTTTTGCGAAAATCTCTTCGACATAATAAATAATAAATAAATAATTTTCAAATTATTTATTATTTTTTCGAGTTACTTTTTCGAGATATTTACAAGCATTAAATTTGTAATTGATAGTATCAATAATTTTTATTATTAATTAATTTGTGTTTATTTATAGGTTAAAGTTTAATTGTGCAAAATGATGATTATAACTTTAAAATTACGAGCGTTCGCACGAATGTTAAAAGAAGTTTCAGGCGACATTGTAGATGTTGATATTCCAAACGTACCAGAACCAGTTACTTTTAGTGTATTAGTAAAAGATGGTGTAGATGTGGAAAATATGGCAGAAGTTATGAGAAATAATAGTTTATTTGGTAAAATCATTGAAGTAGACCTTTATCCAGAACACATTGAACACACAGAAGACTATGGACCTTATGAATTGTTTTGTAGTATGAATACAGATGCGCAAGAATCTGAAAAAGTTGTTAAAATAATGGATGATACAACATTTGCAAGGATACTTCAAACACGTATTAAATGTTTTGATGAACCAAAAAATCACATCGTTGTAATATCAAGCGACGAAGAAGATTTGGACAATGATGTACCAAAAGATTCAACCGTTGTTTCATCAGAAAGTGTGTCTAATGATGAAAATAAAAACAATAACAATAATGATTTGGACAATGATGACACAACATTTGCAAGGACACTTCAAACACGTATTAAATGTTTAGATGAACCAAAAAATGACATCGATGTAATATCAAGCGACAAAGAAGATTTGGACAATGATGTACCAAAAGATTCAACCGTTGTTTCATCAGAAAGTGTGTCTAATGATGAAAATAAAAACAATAATAAGAATGATTTGGACAATGATGACAGAACATTTGCAAGGACACTTCAAACACGTATTAAATGTTTAGATGAACCAAAAAATGACATCGTTGTAATATCAAGCGACGAAGAAGATTTGGACAATGATGTACCAAAAGATTCAACCGTTGTTTCATCAGAAAGTGTGTCTAATGATGAAAATAAAAACAATAACAATAATGATTTGGACAATGATGACACAACATTTGCAAGGACACTTCAAACACATATTAAATGTTTAGATGAACCAAAAAATGACATCGATGTAATATCAAGCGACAAAGAAGATTTGGACAATGATGTACCAAAAGATTCAACCGTTGTTTCATCAGAAAGTGTGTCTAATGATGAAAATAAAAACAATAACAATAATGATTTGGACAATGATGACACAACATTTGCAAGGACACTTCAAACACGTATTAAATGTTTAGATGAACCAAAAAATGACATCGATGTAATATCAAGCGACAAAGAAGATTTGGACAATGATGTACCAAAAGATTCAACCGTTGTTTCATCAGAAAGTGTGTCTAATGATGAAAATAAAAACAATAACAATAATGATTTGGACAATGATGACACAACATTTGCAAGGACACTTCAAACACGTATTAAATGTTTAGATGAACCAAAAAATGACATCGATGTAATATCAAGCGACAAAGAAGATTTGGACAATGATGTACCAAAAGATTCAACCGTTGTTTCATCAGAAAGTGTGTCTAATGATGAAAATAAAAACAATAATAAGAATGATTTGGACAATGATGACAGAACATTTGCAAGGACACTTCAAACACGTATTAAATGTTTAGATGAACCAAAAAATGACATCGTTGTAATATCAAGCGACGAAGAAGATTTGGACAATGATGTACCAAAAGATTCAACCGTTGTTTCATCAGAAAGTGTGTCTAATGATGAAAATAAAAACAATAACAATAATGATTTGGACAATGATGACACAACATTTGCAAGGACACTTCAAACACGTATTAAATGTTTAGATGAACCAAAAAATGACATCGATGTAATATCAAGCGACAAAGAAGATTTGGACAATGATGTACCAAAAGATTCAACCGTTGTTTCATCAGAAAGTGTGTCTAATGATGAAATTATAAACAATAACAATAATGATTTGGACAATGATGACACAACATTTGCAAGGACACTTCAAACACGTATTAAATGTTTAGATGAACCAAAAAATGACATCGATGTAATATCAAGCGACAAAGAAGATTTGGACAATGATGTACCAAAAGATTCAACCGTTGTTTCATCAGAAAGTGTGTCTAATGATGAAAATAAAAACAATAACAATAATGATTTGGACAATGATGACACAACATTTGCAAGGACACTTCAAACACGTATTAAATGTTTAGATGAACCAAAAAATGACATCGATGTAATATCAAGCGACAAAGAAGATTTGGACAATGATGTACCAAAAGATTCAACCGTTGTTTCATCAGAAAGTGTGTCTAATGATGAAAATAAAAACAATAACAATAATGATTTGGACAATGATGACACAACATTTGCAAGGACACTTCAAACACGTATTAAATGTTTAGATGAACCAAAAAATGACATCGATGTAATATCAAGCGACAAAGAAGATTTGGACAATGATGTACCAAAAGATTCAACCGTTGTTTCATCAGAAAGTGTGTCTAATGATGAAAATAAAAACAATAACAATAATGATTTGGACAATGATGACACAACATTTGCAAGGACACTTCAAACACGTATTAAATGTTTAGATGAACCAAAAAATGACATCGATGTAATATCAAGCGACAAAGAAGATTTGGACAATGATGTACCAAAAGATTCAACCGTTGTTTCATCAGAAAGTGTGTCTAATGATGAAAATAAAAACAATAACAATAATGATTTGGACAATGATGACACAACATTTGCAAGGACACTTCAAACACGTATTAAATGTTTAGATGAACCAAAAAATGACATCGATGTAATATCAAGCGACAAAGAAGATTTGGACAATGATGTACCAAAAGATTCAACCGTTGTTTCATCAGAAAGTATGTCTAATGATGAAAATAAAAACAATAACAATAATGATTTGGACAATGATGACACAACATTTGCAAGGACACTTCAAACACGTATTAAATGTTTAGATGAACCAAAAAATGACATCGATGTAATATCAAGCGACAAAGAAGATTTGGACAATGATGTACCAAAAGATTCAACCGTTGTTTCATCAGAAAGTGTGTCTAATGATGAAAATAAAAACAATAACAATAATGATTTGGACAATGATGACACAACATTTGCAAGGACACTTCAAACACGTATTAAATGTTTAGATGAACCAAAAAATGACATCGATGTAATATCAAGCGACAAAGAAGATTTGGACAATGATGTACCAAAAGATTCAACCGTTGTTTCATCAGAAAGTGTGTCTAATGATGAAAATAAAAACAATAACAATAATGATTTGGACAATGATGACACAACATTTGCAAGGACACTTCAAACACGTATTAAATGTTTAGATGAACCAAAAAATGACATCGATGTAATATCAAGCGACAAAGAAGATTTGGACAATGATGTACCAAAAGATTCAACCGTTGTTTCATCAGAAAGTGTGTCTAATGATGAAATTATAAACAATAACAATAATGATTTGGACAATGATGACACAACATTTGCAAGGACACTTCAAACACGTATTAAATGTTTAGATGAACCAAAAAATGACATCGATGTAATATCAAGCGACAAAGAAGATTTGGACAATGATGTACCAAAAGATTCAACCGTTGTTTCATCAGAAAGTGTGTCTAATGATGAAATTATAAACAATAACAATAATGATTTGGACAATGATGACACAACATTTGCAAGGACACTTCAAACACGTATTAAATGTTTAGATGAACCAAAAAATGACATCGATGTAATATCAAGCGACAAAGAAGATTTGGACAATGATGTACCAAAAGATTCAACCGTTGTTTCATCAGAAAGTGTGTCTAATGATGAAATTATAAACAATAACAATAATGATTTGGACAATGATGACACAACATTTGCAAGGACACTTCAAACACGTATTAAATGTTTAGATGAACCAAAAAATGACATCGATGTAATATCAAGCGACAAAGAAGATTTGGATATACCAAAAGATTCAACCGTTTTTTCATCAGAAAGTGTGTCTAATGATGAAAATAAAAACAATAACAATAATGATTTGGACAATGATGACACAACATTTGCAAGGACACTTCAAACACGTATTAAATGTTTAGATGAACCAAAAAATGACATCGATGTAATATCAAGCGACAAAGAAGATTTGGATATACCAAAAGATTCAACCGTTGTTTCATCAGAAAGTGTGTCTAATGATGAAATTATAAACAATAACAATAATGATCAGTTAGATAAAGAAATAAATGACAGAATAGAGCAAAGTGAAATGAGTATAGGTACAAGTGATATAGGTACAAATGATATAGAGCAAAATATAGAGACTTTAAGTGATTGTTTGCATAATCTTCGTCGACTTTATAATGCGCTGGAGGATGATAAAAATATTGACGTTGAATGTGCACAATTAACACATGAAGATGGTAGTTACGTATCTAATCTCAATTTTATTATGATGATGGCCGATAATGAACAAACATCACATGAGACCGTCAAAAATTGAAGTTATTTTTATTTAATTTAGTTAAAAGCCTAAATGAAGTTATTTTTATTTAATTTAGTTATTTGACCGTCAAAAATTGAAGTTATTTTTATTTAATTTAGTTAAAAGCCTATGAACATAACGGTTACATGCTATGTCTGAGGAACTGGAACTAAAATTTTGAAAAAATACAAGTCAATAGAAGCGTCACAGATGACTCTACCTTCGCCAAATACCTAAAAGAAACGGTCAATAATTCGAAATTCTTCATGTAGCACTAAAGGGTTTCAAATTAAACATTTTAAACCCTTGAAATTAATTTTTTTTTTTTTTTTCATTTTTTTGGTCCATAACTATTTTTCTATTTGTTATTTTCAAAAATTTTAAGGACCAGTGTACCATCGGACAGTGCAATAAGAAAATCTGATCATACATCAGACAAAATTCTTAAACAAGCGCATATCATCGGGTATCATCAGATACGTACACAATAACACACAATGAACTAATGAACTTTCAAATAATTTATATTGATTAATTATTTTTTTTTTTAACTAACAGAAGGCCTACATCAGACAAATCGTAAAATTTTCTGATCAGAAATTCTGATGCTATTTCAGTATTATTACGCGTACTTTAATAATTGTATAACCTACAGCATAAATTCATTGTAAATTAAGAATCAAAATTGTTTTGAAAAATTGTTTTGAATTGTTTTGAAAATGGCTAAACAAGTCGAAACGATCGTCAACAACATGTGATAAATTTAAAATAAATAAATAATTAAAAAAAAAAAAAATTATGTTTGTAATTAATTATTTATTTTGTAATTAATTATTATAAGTTTCAATAAATTATTTTAAATAAAAATATCAGTGTTTGTTATTGCTAAATATTGCTAAAAAAACTATAATGAACTTTCACAATTTAACGCTCGATAAAATTAATATATGTTTTAACTTGTTACACTCAGTTCTCTCGAGTTTTTGCAAATTGTTTAAAAAGAAGGAAGGAAAAATCACAAAAATTTTTCTTTTGAAATCTAATAAAACTAATTTTATGAAGTAAATTCGATAAAAACCATTTCAGAAATTTGATTGACATCGTATACGAACATGCGTTATTTTCGTTTACATATTCGACATTTTTGAGTTATAGTTACAATAAATTAATTTCAACAATCGGTGATCAAAATATTTTATTCTTCGAAGAAAATCATTATTATTAAACTAAAAAAATACAAAATTTCGATTCATCCTCCTTTTTAACAAATTTATTATTTATTTTTCCGAGGTCATAATTGTATCAAAATTTCAACAACAACAAAATATTGAGATTTGGTTTAGAGTGAGTGAACGCTTTTGTCTGTTTTAAATTATTTAAGAGAGTTTTAATTTGTGGAAATCCATTAAGTCTGACAGGTTTTTAATCTGTTTAATCGATTTTTCATTTCAGTATGTACATATTTACCCATCGTGTAGACTTTTAAGTAAGGTGGAGTAGAGGTAATCCAAATGTTAAACTCAGGAATCGTACTCTTTGATTAGAATATTAACTCCAATAATCGTTAAATGTTAAATTTTTGAAATTTAATCGCCAGTTAAAGTTAATCATTAATAGTTAGCCATTAACTGTTTTCTTTGCTTTGATTTGAGTAGAAAGAAATCATTTTAAACATGATCCAGGATTTGATTCAATTTTATTGTTTTGAGTATAAGTATTAGGTTCCATATTGTAAAGTAATTAATTTGAAGGTCTATTTATCTAATATCACATCATTGGCATCAACAGAAACAATTAATTAAAATGTCATCTTTTCTTGGAGAAAAAACAGTACTAAATAGAATGGCAACATGTCAACAAGCAACTGAGTTTTTTAGTTAACTTAAACGATAATGTGTTAAGAAGATTGTTAACTTCGTTAATTAACGATTACCGAGTTAATGCCATGAGCAGGTGTTACAGAAAATAAAAGACTGTCAGCCCAATACAAGTTAAAGTTGAGGTATATTAAAATGTAGAAAGACTTATATTGCGATATGGAATTCTAAAGAAATGAACAAATATAAAAAATTAATATTATTAAAAAAAAAAAAAATACTCTTTTTTTTATCTGAGAAAACACATTAACATCCGGTATTGAAAATGCAAGAGTTTTTATGATTCTATCGTTATTCTATTTCTACACTTACAGAAAAATTATTTCATTTTATTTTTCATACTCAATAAAATGACTCACAAAATTAGCTTAGATAGAAGTCATATCATAATTGTTTAGAAATCGATTTTTATATTTTCTTTCGGTGGGATAATTCAAAATCTCCGCAAATTTTATTTAACCCAAAAAATGATCAACATTGAATTGGGCGTTTTTGCAAAATATTGTTTACTTCATTAGCTCCATATTACTCCATATTATATAAAATATTTCAAAGTATATTAATTTTAGTCTAAAGTTTATATAGCTAACAAATATTGGCCACATCAAGAAAATTTTGGTAAATGTGCTCATAGAATTAACTAATTTATTTCCGTTTTTCTTGTTTGAGTATTTTAAAAGTAAACAACTTTTGTTTGAAACATTTTTTTCTTAAACTGTTTAGATTCTCTATAATTGCAGCTCAAATTTAGCTAAAAAAAATACATATATTTGTAATATTAATAGATATTTATACTGTATAAACTGCATCTTTTATTATACTAATATTAATTTTATATATTTGAAATTTCAAAAATAACATTCCCTCTATAATTGACATTTACTAATTCTACTCAGCAAACTTTAATTCATCTTAAACAGTTTACGTCAGACCATACCCTTCGATACATCAGCACCTCTTTATTTATTTATCAGCTAGCAATAAAATGATTTGTAAGCCTGTGAATGGTATTTGATTTAACAAGGAAATTTCTGAAAATTTATTAAAAAATTTCAATGAATAATTATTAATATTTGTAATTGAAAATAATTACTTAGGCAATTTTTTCGGTAACTCTTATAATTTTCGCCAATAATAACTATAATTAAATTTCATTTGTAATTATTCAATAATTTTTGTTGAACATTTGTTATACAATTTAATTATGTTTTCTGGAATGCGAATTTATTTTTTTAAATTACACTTTCAACTTTTATTATCAAGTAATGAACAATTATTCTTTTATTTTGAAAATATATTGCAATGCATGTAAGATTATTGTGAATAAAGCAACTGTGGGTGGAGTTTATAAATATCAAGGTCTATTTGAATATGGAAAAATGTAAAATTTGCTATGATTTATTTATCTCCAGGGCGTGTAGCAAATTTAAATTTTTGTCTTTTGTCACAAATAAGTAACACCCCCTGCTTGTGTTCAATATCTTTTATGACCCGTATTGGTAAGATGAATGGTTAAAAATGATATACCTGACCAACGAACATAAGCGGCATTGCATTGCAGGCAAGATGATCTATAAACATTTATTAGGTTTTTTTTTTTTGCATTAAAAATTGGTTTGCCTGAATTATCAATATTATTAGCGGGTGGTATATTACATTTCCGAAAGAGATTTCCAATTTCATGTGAGAAATTGCCTACATGCGGGAGACATACATAATAATTTTTTGTTTTGGATGAAAGATGTTGAAATTATTAATTTTGCATAGCTTGGTTTTCTTTTTTATTAATAAGATTTCTTTTAATTTGGGGGTCCTATCCATTAATTACTCCTATTTGAATTATGGTATTAGTTAATTTAGAAGACCAGGAACTGAAAGAATAAGCAAGAATAGTGACCTGAGTAAGTATTTTTTTTTTTTTTTTTTTTAATATATTAAATGATAAATTATAGTTACTCGTGGTGCATTAATCGATTAATAAATCCCTTTCAAGTACTACCACAGTAAGAAACATCGTGCTGATGAAGTGTAGCTCACTTCATTAACAAGTTGTTCTTCGTTAATCTGCAAATTTGATTTTATTCATATTCAAATGCTCACATATAAAATTTAATATTCTGATTGTAATTTACATTTAATGACGTCACGTAAGACGGTAACGTCACTGAAGACTTTATAAAATGTCGTTATGTTTTTAAGGCATCCTTTGTGTACACAAAATATTTTTGATGAATTGATTCAATTCTAGCATCAAACTTGTTTTGTCGAACACAATAGCTATAAATTCCAATCTAACAATTCTTCTTCGTAGAGATTTATAATCGCTAGTTTAAAAGTATACTCCATTTCCAAACAAACGTAACAATCTACGATAAACTCATGATTCTCATAACTTTATTTCAATAGTAATACAGGAATTTTCAGAATGTTAATCTACTGTAATAACGAATCATAATTAGTGGTTTTCAAATAATAGTTAACTGTATTCAAATTCATAAATACTTCATTTAAGAGCGATTATCCAGAGCTGTTATTGACATATAGGAGTGTGCTTCCAACAAGCGGTTGACCTAAATTACATTGAATATTTATTGTATTTCTTTCAATTTACATTTCCAAATATATGAACAAATCATCCGAGCAAAATGATTCTTATTCCAGCTTCTTTTATGTATGTTTGTTTACGATATGAACCTTCAATTTTCCGACTGAATAAAACATGTGATATAAGTTTTTCTGCAAAATTTCAAATTATTACCCCGTCATATTGCCAAATTTTTTATTGAGTTTCAATTAACTTTTTTTTTTATTCCAAGTACTGTGAAGGTCGTTATCACTGCAACAGGGATAATTTTTTCTTGGGGCATGAAAGATTACGAATAATTCGCAGACTTTTTAATTTTTTGAAGTAAAGAATTTAGTATATTTTCATTTTACATCCAAAAATATATACTCAAGACCTTAAAACATTCCATGTATTTGATTTTTTAATATTAAAGTCCCAAAATTTACAGTTTTTTTAGACGTTAAGTGTTGCCGTTTTAATCAAATCTTGCTTTTGTAGGCTGGTACGTTTATTTTGTAACAAAGTATACCATTCTACTATTCAATTCATTTAAATGGGTTACGTAATTTAGTTTATATGATAAGAGCATAGACGAAGACAAAAGCTATACGAAAAGCTTTGGTTTTCGTTTTATTTTTTCGTTGAAAACGATTTATATTATTCCATCAGATATATATATATTTTTTTTTTGTGTGTACACAAATAATATGTTAGATAATACCGAAAATTCTGAATAGGTGACTTATTTGACACCTTCTAAATAGGAATATTCAGCAATTAGATTTTAATCTTTTTTGTTTATGTGTAGGTTTTCTTTAAAGACGGTTTTTTTTCCTGAATACTGTATGTCTCCGAAAAATGTTTCTTTTGCTAATATAGTTTAAATTTCGTGTATAGGTTGACCACACACTACTATACTAATCATATGTATGTATATAACACATACTGTTAAGCCAGTCTATTTTTTCAAGATTTGTTGAACTTTCAGTTGCTATAACAAAACGGTGATTAATTTTTTTTTTTTTTAATTTCAGAAATAATTATTATTCTATTAGTTTTTCAAAAGTTTCTGACTGATTTGAACTTTGATTAGAAAAATTCGAATTTAAGACGGTCAATCGTCTTCAAATGTTAATGGTATTTGTAACAAAATACCTTTAAAAAGTATACAAATTTCTAGAATTTTTTACACTATGAATTCAGCTGCACAACTACCTTAATCTGTAATGTCTGCTGTAACTTTCTGACAACTTTGAACATTATAAATGATTTTACCAAAATATTCTAAAAATTTTTATACCTACTACACAAGATAATCCTTTTTTTTTTTTTTTAAATTTATTAAAGCTGGCAAGATGATCCGTGTACAAAACAAAAGAATGCGTATTAGGTGGACAAATTTTGAATAGAAACGTAACGTATCACTAAAAATTTGTCTAAATACTTGAACCATATTGTGAAGAGCACCACTATATTACAATATGAGTTGAAATATCTACATTATAATTTATTTGTAGAATATCGTAGAAAGTTAGACTGGAAATGTTGGTTGACTCTTAAATATCCATATTAGTTTTGCTTTGACGTTGTTTACTTTACGAGGTAGCATCAATAACACAAAGGGGCATAGTGAAATCATAACGTTTGCTATCATACTATTAAACTTTCACATATGAATTTGAAACCATTTTATTCTTTAAAATTGAATCAATTTACGCTTCATTTAATTTGTTAATTAATATATTCACCAGCGTGCTGGGATGATTCGTGACGAATTTATTTATAATTATTGTTATAAATTTCAATTTTTTGCCTAGATATCCTAGATTAAACTGTTGGTTTATATTTTATAAATACGTATTTCGACTACAAAGTAGTAATCATCAGTATGAATTAACTAGTAGGTATAATTCTCTGAGGAGATGTTACTTGTTGCTAATTTGATGACGGTCTAAGTTTTAGTATAGATGTAATCATTTCTACTTGCTGCCGATTCTTTCAGTCCCTGGTCGCATAAATTATCAGCGTACCGTTCTATGGTCCACAGAGCTTATGCTATCCCGCTTTCTAAAAGCGATAGAAGCAAGGAACTGAATACCCGTATTCTAATTGGATTAAATAATCGCCATAACCCGCAAATTATAAGAAATCCAAGCTATGCAAAGTCAAATATTTCAATATATTTCATTCAAAACAAAAAATTATTATATTTCTCTCTCTTATAATAATAATGGTAATTTAGCCATACGAATTTTTAATGCTTAAGAAAAAAAAACCAATCCTTTATAAAATTGTTGTAGTTTATCATGCTCTCAGTGTAATGCCGCTTATATTGATCAGTCTGATAGAACATTTTTAACCAGGTAAAAATAGCACATAAACAGCCATAAAACTTCTTCTATATTCTTCATTCATCTTACCAAATAAATGTCATAAAATTGGTATTAAACACAAGCCGTAGATGTTACATAATTTACCATAAAAGCCAAAAATTTAATTTACTAGTAGCCCTTGATATCAATAAATTAAATAAAAACCCAAATTTTACAATTTTGGAATTATAAATATCGTAAAAATATATATCAACTCCACCCACAGTTTCTTCATCCTCAATAATAAAAGAATAATTACGCATTACTGGATAATGACTTTATAAATCGAAAGTGTATTATATCATAAATAAACAGTAGATGACAAAATGGAATACTGTAAATTAGCCCACACACCAAGCTATATGAATCAAGTAATTGTTCTTGTTTGTTTGGTTTAAAATATCCTATTTCTGATATGTGTGGTGTGTAATCGTATACATTTCTATAAACAATATGTAATGTGTATCATTAACTGTAATTTATTATGTTTACGATCACGTTAGTTATATTAATTCAATAGAAATATTTTGAATTCAATTTCAAAATATTTTGTTTCATATTGTTTGATTATATTTAACACCTGATACATACATGTTATCAGTATGTTTTTAATAGAACATTTTGTTTGTAAATGCTCTGGAACATAAATTTATATAGATGCGTACTTAAAAGAAAAGAATTATTTGTTCTGGATAGTTAAAAAAAAAAAAAAACAAAACAAAATAATCAGATAATTGATTAATTAATTCAATTTAAAATAGTGAATAATTTAAATGGTTAGTTTTAAATTTTACATTTTTTAAAAAATCATTAGTAAACCAATAAAATTTATTCATTTTTTTTTTAAATAAAATCATACTTTACGTTATTTTGAGTGGCTTCCAAGTTTTACATTTTGTTAATAAATCAATAGTAAAACAATGAAATTTATTCATTTTTCTTTACTAAAATCATATTGGGCTGCTTCTAAGTTTGGCATTTCCACAATTAGTACTTAAATAGCTATATGTTGATGCTGAAAACCGTGATTAACAGAAGCGAGTTTAATTTGAGATTTTTTTTTATTTTCTCTTGTTAGTGATTTTACTGGAACGAAATGAGTAATTATACAATTTTTCCTTCGTTCTAGAGAATTATTCGTATGGACTTCTAATATTTGTAATTATTTATTATATTCTGATCAGAAAATCTTATGTCACTAAATAACATGTATTTTATATTTATAGACCCTGCACACGGTAAGATTTCTACATAAGATATTAGATTTTCTGATCAGCAAATCTGATGGTGTGCGCGTACATATAATGCTGCCTGAAGTACCATCAAAATTTCTGATCAAAAAATCTTACGATTTGTCTGATGTAGGCTATCTGTTAGTTAAAACAGTAATTGAATATTTGATAGTTCATTGGTTCATTGTGGTTTGATGAGCCGATGATATCCGATGATATTGCTTAAGTTTTTTGTCTGATGTATTATCAGGTTTTTTATAAGACTGTCCGATAGTGTGTTCTGAGCCTAAATGCCAAAAAATCGGGAGCCTGGAGTAAGCATAATTTTTCTGGAGTCTCCAGACGTATTCTGGGAACTGGCAACCCTATCACTCGTATCGCGTCAAACGATTGACATTCGTCTTCCATATGGTATGCAAGGTACCGATAAATTGTTTTTACCAATGTTAAATGTAAACATACTTATAGTTTGATTTCGATATTTAGGTATAATACTTTCTTCGTTTTTGATAAGCGATCAGATGTTGCACAATGAACACTTCAAATAAAGATTGATGATTTCTTTTGCAATGGTTAGTTTTATACTAAAAATAATATCAATCTGCATAATAATTCTATAGTGAACAGTAAGTCACCATTTAATGCTCGAGAAGAGAATCAAGTTATCCTTTATAGCATTGATTGTTTCGATATATTAAATAGAGTAAATATGCAAAAATTTCAAATTATTGGGGAAAAAAATGTTAAGGGTTGATATTATTTTTTAAGTTAATTCATTAAATTTGAGATATATTATAGCATAATCTGCTTTCAAATACAATTAAACCATTCACAGCGTGGTATTTTTGCCGGTAGTAGCATAATACTGAATAAAATTCAAGAAAATAATATCTATTATTAAATACATATAAACAAAAAAATGTATTTTTAAAACTGTACACTTTTAAGAATAAAAAAAAAAAAATTGCAATATGTTTCTGTTATATCCCCCTCCCCCATTATTAATCTGTATTATTATTTTGATATTATTTATTTATATTGTTAACGATTGGTTGAAAATGATGGCTTAGAATATGATACGAATATTTGTTTCCTGAGAAAAAAGTTTCAACTCAAAAAAGCTCCATTCATCAAGAAATATTGAACAAAAAATTTTATAAATTACATCTATTCCACAATAGGAAGAATAATTTTTAAGGTATTGCCGTAAGTCGTCTCCAGAGACCACAAACTTGTAAGTATTATATTTGTCTGTTTTGTATAACTTTTGTTTTATTACAATTTGTTACCTTAGAAAAGCCAAAAACATAGGAAAAATTCGGTTGTTTCATTAAATTTTATTAAAAAATTTTTGCTTTAATAAAAAACTAATTTTTTAATTTAGTTCAATTCAGTCTGTATTCGATCTGTTTTAAATAATAAATACATTGTACAAGGACAAGACAAAATAATAGGATGGGACATATAAAGGGAAGAGTAAAGTGTGTCGCTATTGGTTGACTTTGTTAGGAACTATTCCAGTTTAACCTTTCTGCAATTCACAAAGAAAATTATTGGTAAAGACAGTTGGCACCCAATTTTGATGATCCAATACCTACCAAATATCATTCATGAAGTGACTCGGTTAAGGATGTGGAATACACTTAATACTAAGATGAAGTACAAAAAAATTTAAAAATAAAAATTTAAAATTATAGATAGCGGTAAATGATTTATTTATAAATTAAAATGAAATTACCATAATTAAAATTTTAATAGATTTTTAATAATCGATTCAACTCAGAAGTCAAATATGTAAGAAAAAATAAATGTCACAGATAAATATGCATATAAAATAAATATATATAATTAATAAAAGAATATAATTAATTTATTATCATCAAATTAAAATTCGATGATTAATCTTTATATCAAGTGACCTAAAACACTAGACTGCTATGGTGTGACGTCAGTTTGGTAAAAATTATTAATTGTCTTTATCAGTTCAATCGAAATTGTTATCTTAATTAGTAAAAAAATTATTGAAATTGTTAGGTTAGTATTCTCAATATTATATACCAGTCTTACATCACCAAAATGGCAGGCAGCAGGTTTTACAGGAATAAAAAAGGTGTGAATTTTAATAAAATTTTATGGCCAAAAAATTTTTGTAGAAATATTTATGTTTTGTGAAATTTTATGAAGAAATCAATATTTTGAAGTACTTTTTCAATAGAGTAAACTATCCTATTGTGCGCAGCAAATTGTAAGTCACTCAGCAAACGAAAAATGTTTGTCTATCCATTTTAAAGAAAAGGGAAATCGTTACCAAAGCTCAGAGAAAAACTTAATCGAATGAAAAATTTTCTATGTGATTCTATTATGTAATATATGGCACATTTTTATTATTATTATTATTATATTCTGGTTATATTGGCGGAATAATATTTTATAACAAAAGAGACCAATCATATATTAATATATATATAAGCGGGGGTATTGATCAAACAAAAATAAGACATTAGAAATGAGAAAACCATTGGGAAATGCATGTGACAGCTTTTCTTCTGTAAGGAAAAACATTACCATATATAAATAAGACATATAAATATATATATAGACCAGTCAATTTATCATATATACGAATTTTCCTTTTATATTTTAATATATCAAATTCCCATGTCACAATATTTTATCATGTTTATGTTTGGTCGCGATTAAGTCCGAAACTACTTAACCGATTTTAACGTAATTTTTAATGTGCGATTTGTTTCAATTTAAAAAATATATTAATTTTTATTTTATTCCTTTTTTTTATTAGATTCCTTTTTTTTTATTAGAAACTTTATTACGATCTTTGTACAAAATTGTACAAAGTTTCATAAGTTTCTAAACGATAGCAGTCTCAATAACTCTTATGAAGGTCGAATAGACACTCGATAGAATCGAAATTTCTACACTGTGTGAATTTTCATGCATATTGCAGTTTTTAAATCGCTTTTTCTTAATCGGGGAAAATCCGGAAAAAATGTTTCTCAAGGGGATTTCATATGATAAAAATTAATTAGCTGGCAATTAAATATGTTCCAGGCACGAGTGATTCGGTTTTCTGTATTCGATGTGGAATGATTAAGGGAAATTAGAAATTGGTTGTTTTTTTCTTATCTGTTTATCCAATAGGTTAAGCTGCAAACATTTTTTTTTTTTTATGAAAGCAAGGAAGATGCAGTTTGTTGCAATAAATATGAAATGTTTTGATAAAATGTGAAAATTGTCAAAGCAAAGTGTGACTGGGTCGGCTAGTATTATATATATATATTATATATATATATATATTCTTTTTAATATTTTAATTAGTTTTTTCATCTTTTTTATTGTATATATAATTCTTTTGTAAATATTTATATAAATTTAAATGAAATGACAAAAATTCTATTTGTATTTAAATGTGCCAACTGATTTCTATAGGAGATTTATCAAAAGAGATACTCGGACTATCGGATCAAATAAGAATTATTATTAGGGTCAATTTAGAGGTAATTTATAGTCATATATATTTATAGAATTCGATCAAATTTTTGTGTGTGTTCCTTCTTAGCCACTTGATTTTAATATATACCATCATTACTTACAATACCAATTATGTTGCCTACACATATGGGACTTTTTAAAAATATTTTGCCATAAAGTGAGCATTCAGACTGAAGGCCTTCCTTATTTTCTTTGGAAGCGAACGAAGTTAAAGATTATCTACCCTCTCTTTGTATTCTATTTAATCGATCAATAAAACACGAAGAATTCGAAGTTCTTCTGTAAGATACTTTTGTATCTGAGGTGGTCATAAATTGTAATTATTTTTGTACTCGATATACATAATATGTCAGAGTACAATTTTTGCTTAAAGTTTGCGAAGCTTCCTAATATTAACCACACAAATAAAACTTTGGTATAGATGTTTATACAAACATTTAATTAGTCCATTTTCGACTATCCGTCATCAAGATAACTCATACACGAAATGAGATAGCGACTTTTAATTATGGTAATGTATTTTAGACAGAAAGACGAGTTTAAATTCATGGATGAGCAAAGTTGGTCCGTTGGGGCCACTGGGCCCAACATTTGAACCATAAAAGAAAATCATAAAAATAAAAAATGTTTTTTTTTTTTAAACTTTTACTTAACTTCGTCACAATTTAAGCTTAAATTAAGTTTTATTAAGTTTAATTAAAGCTTGTTAAAAATAGATCAAAGTTTGATATTCAATTATTTTTATTAACTTCGTCACAATTTAAGCTTAAATTAAGCTTGTTAAAAATAGATCAAAGTTTGATATTCAATCATATGTCGAGTATATAAACAATTAACTCAGTTAGTTGTTATATTCACTTGTTTTTAAAAACCATTTATTATAAATCTCGACTGAATATGGCCACATTATGGTTTAATATCATATTTGTCGCACACATTTCAATTTGAGAGTACCAATCGGATTTAAATTTTAGGTATAGTTTATCATAAGAATCGCTTGGCGATGATAGTATTTTATTAGATTATATATCTACCAACTTACGATTCAGTGTAAGTTTCATCAAAATCAGGTTAGTAGTTGTGAAGATAAATGTGTCTAAGTTAAATCATATACCGAGTGTTCACAGAATCATTTTCTATAGTTTGTAATTTATTGTCCTGAATCCTTGTGACCAATTTAGTTATTATAGAGTATTTGTGTGAATATAGTAAACATACACTTGTAGAACATTCAACGTATTATAATACACAAACCAATCCCTCTTGTTGATGTGAAATTGTTGAAGTGAATTATATTTTTTTTCTTGTAAATCTTAATACTCGCTTTGCCTCTTTGTCCTAAGGAAAATGATTTTGTGAACAATCGGTATATTATTTTTTTTTGTATGTAAGGTTTGCGTATAACGTTTTATAAAGTAGTCCGATTTAAACGATTGCTTTTTTGCAGGAAAATATTTTGGTTGGTTAAATTTATAGCACATTAGTATTTACAAAAAATTTTAATATCAAGGGAGGTGAAACAAATCGAATTTTTAGAACACTTTAGAACTATAACTGAATAAAAATGGATTTAAAAGTAAAATAATTAAATATTTCATCGTGATCAATTACTATTTAAATTCGAGGATAATAATATTGCGAAAAACCATTTTCGCCCATATTTTTTAATGAAATTTTCTTTCCTTTAATGAGGAATAAAGAATAAACAAATCAAATTTGTAAGGGTTCTAAGGGGATAAAGCCAAATATATATTCTAGAGCACTTTTTCTCCATGACAACCCAAAAACAGTGACATTGAATTATGTTTTTATTAAACCATATAATAACGTTTGTTTGTTTTTTTTTTAGTTCTGAAGAAGATGCAGTAAAATCAATGGAAAGCCACGAAGAATGGTTACCAACTAAGTATTTGGTATTTACATTCAGATTAGTTGATAAACTTTCGCAAAACGTTTAAGTTAAAGAAAAACTTGTATTATATAATATAACAATTTTGATTAACGACAATTCTCTTACTTTTGAATAAGGATAGTGGGAAAATTACCGAGTGAATAATCTTATGTTTTTATGTCATAAATATGTATTATATTATATTGTTTAGCATGATTTTGTTATTTATATACAGGCTGTTACACTGAATGGATGCCAATAACTCCTCCTAGTTCAACTCCTTCTAGTTCAATGCACTTTTACACACATCCCTCCAAATTCTTAAGTCGTGAGATTAGTTTGTGTATGCTTATTAGGTGCGTTTTAGGTACTGCAAAATGTAATGAGGTGATATTTTTAATTGTACAAATTGAGTAATGAAGATGCACTTTTGCCGGGATATCACACTGTCATAGGAATTCTGAAATGAAAAATATAATAAAATAATGTAAGTACTAAAATTAGGTGCTTTTATGAAATGCCTTTAATACATCAATTTATTCAAAATTACCAAAAAAATCCGTGGTACAATTTAAAAATACCTAAGTACATTCATAGTTTTTATTTCAGAATTGCTCGGACAGCGTGTATATCACGGCAGCAGTGTATCATTTTTCTAAATTAAATATTTGAACCACTCATTTAATTTTGCAGTACCTAAATAGCATATAATTTTGAGCATAAGAATTTGTATATACGATGATCTCATTTAATGTAACTTACTGTTCGCTTTTTTACTTATTTTAAATATCCAATCTTATGAATTTTGGTGAAACGATTATAAATTCAAACTTCATTTTTTCTCAGCCCGGATTAAATTCAGAACCAATCTAGTAAATATTTGTTCAAACCGACTTGATCTTGCAAAATGAAACGACGGTGCCATTTGAATCTTCTGTGACCTCAACAATTTCGCGCAATTATATTATTTCGTTACTTAACACCATATCGTGGATTTAAACGATCATTTCTTGGGTACTCCCGTTTAGAGGAATTCCTGAACGATGGTAATCTTCTGTGTCCACGCTTAAATTTATTTATCTAATTATAGATTGTTACAAATATTTTTTATCAGTTTCATTTAAATAAAACCCAATTATTTCAAATGATAGTATAAACGAGATCACGTTATGAATATGGCAGCCACTGTCTCGATAACTAGTGAGAAATTGAGCTTACTAAAACCAGACCATTAACGATGATATGGACGCGATCTCTTAGATTTTCTAAGAATTTATTGTTCTGCCCTATTATGTTAATCAAATTATTTAAAATCGGTTAGGTTTTGAAAATTAAAATTAGTTTTTATGACAGCAAACAAACAAAATTTGTTATTTTTGTTTTGAAGATTCACCCAATTCAAGTTCGTTCGTTCAATCGTTTCCTCGCCATCAGATAATTCATAAACGAAAAAGTAAATGAATTTTGAAATTTAATAAAATGAACTTTGTGGCGTAATTAAGTTTTAATAGGTAAATTAGATGTGTCTATCAAACATATGTCTCTTCTCTTTATGAAACGTATACCACTAAATCTGATACTAACTACACATGTCCTCGTTGCCATTAAATAAACACTCAATATATTTGATATAATATTTAATATCCATATGTTGGTATATACATTGGATTTTCCACCAAAAAGCATTCAAATATACACTTTATGCATCGGTTTTGAATAATGACATGGAGTAGCACTTGAAATTGGTTAACGTGGTTTACAGTTTTCCATTTTCTACCTCAAACACCGGCTTTTGTACTCAAAATTATAATATGAAATAACGTAATATTAGTGTTATGTGTGATGATACATCTCATCATATTTATCTGTATAAATTCATCACTCTATATGTGCAACGTGATTGAAAACATGTTGAAAAATCAACTATAAAACACATTGTCCATTTATATAAGGTCTATACGCTAATCAAGTATATACCATCTTATGTTATATTTTTCGGAAAAAAAAAACTATTTCCAAAGGAACAAAATTACGTTCATGCATTCCTGTCGCTAACGTCCAATAAATAATTGATGCAAATGATTTGTGACAATTTTTTGAGCCTGCTTTTCGAGAAACATCAGGTTAAGAACTAGTAATTACACAAATTATTATAACTTTTTTTGACCGAAAGAAGTGATTGATATATATTAAGCTGTAACTTTCGATAGCCTTGTTCGATTTTGACGAAATTACTTACACATTGATCACATTCAGGAAATTCACTCTAGTAGGAAAATTTCACTTTCCCTTCCGCAAAAAATTATTAAAAAATATTTTTTTTTAAAAATAATAAATATATAAATAAATAAGATTATTAACCGGTTTCGAACACCGAACCTTATAGTTTGGAATTTTTTTCCCCCACCACTAGGCTATTGTAATATGTAGTATGTATATTTAGTATTTTCTTTTTTATTTAATACATATAATATTTAATTTTTTAACAAATAATATTTAATTTTTCTAACTAAAATCATGTTTTTTGAATTGTGTCAGACATCTTCTAAATTTTCTGTACGTATTATTTGTATAGGTACTTTTAATTAACTTCTGAGTGAGGCCTATAGTTCACAGAAGTACTAGTATTTAATATATTTTATATTATCAACTCAATTGCTTTCTTAATAAATTTGATAGTTTTTAAGATTTTTTCTATTACTCTTCTTTTCCTGTTACTATTTTGGTTGAGAAAGCTTCCCTAATTTTTTCAAAGTGAGCCAAATGTTACTAATTATGCATATTTCTTAAAGTCTAAGGAAGACGAACAAACAATAATTTAAAAAATCGCAGCTGTTCCACCACTTGTTTAGGTACCCCGTCTTATTTAGTGTGTCATAAATAGACTTTACATTATTTCGCACAGAGGACAGAAGATATCCATGTAAGTTTATAGATTAATAAATACAATATACGAAATAGCTTGTCGTCATCCATCAACCCATTGCTGAAAATACAGAAGACAGGAACGTGTAATTTGGACAGAATATTTCTGTTGTGACCCGTGCATATATCATAATTTCTCGAAAATATAATAAATATATCAACAAATAAAAAATATTCTGAAAACATGTAATCGAAAATATTTATTCGAAAAATCATTATTTACGAAATGACATTGGAAAAGAAATGAAGTAACTAACAGAATCATTCCATTAGATATTCTGTTTGTGCTTGTACAAATATTTACTATTAATATTATAAAAATACACGGAATACGTATACATATGAAAATCAAATTTATACTACACATATTTAATTTAGCAGCCGTCATCCAACCAATTATGTGGTATCAACAAAATTTTAATATGAACTTTTTTTAATGGTAATGAAAATTGTACTGGATCCATTGAGCCTCGAACACTGTGGTACTCTTATTAAGCTGTGCAGTCCCTAAAGTACATATTTATTTATTTAATGCAAAAGTTACTGATTTAAGTAAATGTCTTAAATCAATAAATCATAAATGAAATGTAAAAGGATCTATGGAATTTAAAGAATATAATACTATGTTAAAGCGATTTGTATCGAAAGATCGTAGTCCGATACGTTTCGTATTTTACACGCGACAGGTGGACAATAAATAAATTTTCATTTAAGTTAATTACATAACCAAAAAAAAAAAAATCATCTAAGCATAATATACAACTTTAGTCGAAGGCATAACGTACAGTCTAGGCATATTTTAAATGAAATTCGCTGTCTCTTAAGAATCTGTTAAGGGTAAGAAAAAAACAAAGATTCGGGATTCGAGCTTATTAATACTGTTGATATTAAATTATTGGGATTCAATTAAGAAAAAGTAGAAGTGTCACAATATATCAATTTTACTCTAAAGTTTGTAACGCTAGAAATATTGACTGCACTTTAATATTGGTAAGGGTGTTAATTCAATCGCCTAAATAGTTCATTGTTGTTTGTCCGTCCATCCGTCCGTCATCAAGATAACTCAAAATCGAAAACATTTAATTGTATAAACTGAATATTTAGAGAATTTGAATATTTAATGGATGCTAATGATTAAAAACAGTTGCATTGTTACTTAATCATATCTCAACTAACAAAACAATATACTGGGTTAGTTGTTATCTCCAGTTGTTTACAGTCTAAATGTAACGGGTTAAAATGTTTAGGTAACAAAAAGATCTTGTCGATAATTTTTAATTCTTAAGCACATTTTTATGTGACAAAAAATAAATTTTTATGCGATATAGCTGAATTGTTCGATGTGCCTTTGATATGTATAGGGTAAACTGTTCAACAGTGAACCACGTCCTAAAATGAAGTACTTAACATTGAACTGTCCATAGTAACAAAACGTATATTGTGCATCAGTGGAAAAAATTTTTTCAAAATATTTATTCCAGTTCCTTACGCATACTTTATAATCGTGTCAAATTTTGTGTTTAAATATAACTGTAAGTTAAACATTCCATATGGGCATTAACCAATTTAAAAAAATCAATACCTCATGTCCAACATTGAACCATGAGCAAGAAGTACATAGTCAACCACTAGTTTTACGTACTCTTGAGAACAAGACAACAGCTCTCCGGCTTCTTAAACTAATGGAGAAAATAAGATATAATGCAAAATGATAGAAAATCATTATATCAATTTAAACTGAGATTACACAAGCGGCAAATGTAATGTAGACACACTCTTCAATTCGAAAGATTTTCGAATGATAATTTTACAATTTTATAACCCAGTACGCGGTTGTAAAACTAGATAATTAGTCGCCATTTGAATTATAATCGATATAAGTAAAAATTGGTAAACTGTTGGACAGTTTACCCTACTGGAAAACATACGTGGGTGAAGTTGGAGGTTAGGTTTTGCTTGTTTAACAATAAATTTTATTGAATTATTATGTATAGAATTATTTTACTAAGTACAATAATATTATGGTATTTTATATCCTCCCTTTACAAAAACATGAATAAGATTGTTGGGGTCCAGTTCCTATTGCCATAATATAAAGGTATGAAATAATAAGTGAAAAAAATAACTATCAATGTTGATTATTTAGATACTCGGCTTATGATTATGTATCAATGTTTGAACTATTTTTAATGATTAGAATTCATAAAATACCTCTCACTGATTTTTTCATAGTTGCAGATGTTCTAAGGTTGTTTGTCTAACAAAGCTTCATAATATTTTCCGTGTAATTAACGGTTTTGGGATATTTTTTGAACATACTTATCCCTTTTTTTTCAAATTCGGTAGCTTTCTCATTTCTATGAATTCATAAATATCGATGCATCTAGTTAATACTGTCTTTGTTACATTAATCTGGAAACTTTACTGGTTGGATTGACTTCAAAAAATGCTGTCTTTATATAAATGTATTCCCAGAATTGATAGTTTTAACCTCCATAGATCATGCCTTAATGTCTCTAATGTGTTTGCTATTAAACTTAAACATATACTGTTTGGATAGCATTTTCCCAGTTGTCTCTTTTCAGATTTTCACATACACTCTAACGACGATTTCCATAACAAATTAAAAATTTATACGATGGGTGAAAATACAAATTTAACATTTTCCGTATTTCATCATAAAAGGCTAACACATATGTACGTAAATTCTTACGTATAATATATTGCGTTCGTTATGGCTGAACTTTGTCCAATGCAATATCATGTGCCTAGAATATGTAATATGCGGTATAATAATTATGGTATGTAAACTAATCATAATTAATTTTAATTGTGGCGAATGATTTAAATTATGCGAGAGAATTGTTTAAATTTATGTATGAAAATCATATAAATTTTCATTTCAGGTTATTTTCAGTTATAAAATGAAATAAACCTGTAATGAAATAGTTTTCTTAGTGGGTTCTTATGGATAATGAATTTTTAGTAAACGAAATTTCACAGTAGCGTATAGAAAAGTCGAAAAGAATGTTTTAAGTATATTGTAAATATGATGGTGGCATTTACCATTAGTTTGCTTGAAAAGCTTATCATGTCTATCACTTTATATGAATAATGCATAACAGTCTATCATATAATAAACACTATCTATTTGATATTTAATAGTCTTTGAAAATGCAATATTTGTGATTATAGCATATACCGTATGATTTATTGAAAATGTTTTTGGGGATACAATTTTTTTGTCTTAGCGGGCGTTTAAGTACTAGTGCTAATGAAAACTCAAATTTTCAATATTAAAATTATTAATTAGAAAATTTTAAAATTAGAGGAAAAGCAAGTTGAAATACTGTCGGTAAATTGGAACACCTTCATAAACAAGTAAAGAAATTTTTTGAGAAATATGAAAAATAATAGTGGTCGCTAGCCATTAAACGATAGCCAAGACATATAAGATACTAAAGCAAATAATTTTGCTGAATTTTAATATCGGTTTTATAATCAAATATGTTTTTACATAACAGTTATTTTCTGAAATAATATCTAAACTATATCTATGAAATTTTCATTTTTAGGTAACTAATTTATTAATTGGTGACCATTTTTACTAAAGATATCTATTTTAAGTAGCCCATGCTTGATTACTAGTGTGGAATATCTATTGAGAAGGGAATCTGGAATACCATTTCAAATAATATTCACTTAACTTTTATGTTTTTCTTTTATGAATTTAATCATTTTCACCTAAAAAGCACCTACGAATTTTTTTCACATTGCTCTGTTGGCGCGATAACACAGTAACAGTCCATCATCAACTGAATTTTCGTAATTAGAAATTTGAGCACCTAATTTATATTTAATTACAATTTTGAATACCTTTCTCTGTTAGCTTCACTCTTATAGACCTTTCTTCATTCGGTTAAAAATAATTAAAAAAATTTATAGTACTCTCGAAAATGTTATTCAGAAACGAAACTAAACGATAGATGAAAACATTTTCTAAATCAGTAATTAATTTTTTATTTCTTTTAGTTTTTTTCCAGTTCTATAATATTTTCTTTAGTACACACTCTGTAAAATTCTGTACGTGAAAAATAAATGTGAATAGTTTAAACCCATATCATACCTGCCTCACTCTATGTTAACCCTTTACGTACGTTTTGTAACACCGAAAGATTGACATTGGTCGTGTCAAGATAAAAATCCATTATTTTTCGGAAAAATACTTATGAAATGATAAATTGTTTATTCGCCTGGACATATATATATATATATATATATATATATATATATATATATATATATATATATGTGTATATCTCTATATTTCAATGATTTAGCCATCACATAAAATAAATATGTATATAGACTTTATTTTTGTTTATGCTACAGTTAAAGTGTAAATTTAATCAATGTATGAATTCACTAGTTAATAGTTAATATATGCATTAACTAAATAATTCAAAATAGTATTATATCCTAGAAAAGAATTTAGACAAATATTTAAAGTTTATTCGAGCATATTCTACCTAACAATTTAAGCCTTCATCTACGCTGATTTTCTGTTTCTTGATAAATCATTCAATCTCTAAGAAAAACAATCTTAAAAAAAAACATATTTCATTATAAATGTTCCAAATAAAATATAAATTACAGTTAATGCATGCATTCACTGGTTAATGTATGCTTTTACATTAAATTTTAGATAAAATATCAAATTTACTACCTAGATAATATGTCTTCTAAATTCTCTATCCCTTTTACCAATACAGATGATAAAATTGGTTGTGAACACAAGCCGGAGATATTACATATTTACGTATTTTCATTTTTTTATATTATAATTGATCAAACTGCTGCTGTCCGGATCCCTCAGCATAAGTTGTGAAAAATCTCCAGTCTAAGTTAAGGGTATTAGTGCTTTTACTTACTTGACTCGGTGCCTTTACTCACTTGAGACGGTTAATTTTGATTATATCCAAATGCTGATATAGTACGAAACATAGACTGGATAATTAGATTATTATAAACATAGTTGAAATTTAAACATATGTCGATTATCTGAAATATCAAATTTAGTCTTTAATTAATGCATTATCGTCAAATCGTACTAGATAATATGCACTTTTGCTAGAATAAGTATTCATCTTATTATTAATTTGATATTTTATCTAAAAATTAACGTAAAAGCATACATTAACTAGTGAATGCATTCATTATCTGTAATTCATATTTTATCTGCAACATTTATAATGTAATACGTTTTTTTTTTTGTAAAGATTGTTTTCTTAGAGATTGAATGATTTATCAGGAAACAGGAAACAAGCGTAGATAAAGGCCTAAATTGTTAGGTAGAATATGCTTGAACAAACTTTAAATATTTGTCTACGTCAATATTCTTATCAACCGATATAAAAATATTACTTAGATTGAATTCATGATAAAGATAAGATTCCATATATCTTATTATTACGTCCTGGTTCATATTTGAGTCTCAAGAAAATGTCGTTAATTGATTGAACGTATTGAGATCCATGGTATAATTGGATAGTTTTGTATGTCCTTTGCCTGTATTCATTTATCTATGTTTGTTCCTATGAGCATTATCTGATTTTGATTAAATTCGGTCTACAGATTTCTGACATACACTGAATAGTATTTTGGAAAATTTCATTAAAATCTCCAAAAAATTATTTATACGTACTAAACAGATGCGGTTTGTTCGATTAGATGAAATTTGTTAGGCATGTTTAATATATATGCTTATCAATTACACTACAGCCCCTTATTTTGGAAATAACTCCAAAAATACCAACTTTTTTTCTGATACTATAGAGAAATGCGTTTTGGATGTAAAATAAATAAATAAGTAGGGAAAATAAAAATTTTGAATTTTTCTATAGCATTACCTTCAATATAAGGTAGTGCCAGTGTGAAATCATGCCGATCACGAATTCATGTTCAGCGACCTCAAAAATCCCCGAGTAAGTGGTTTAGGCTAATTATATGATAAATTGCTATAATACTCCAAAGGACGTTAAAACACCCGCTGTTGGCATCAGGTACTCCGAAGGCGTATTCGTGCTCAGCGACCCCGGAAAGCCCCTTGTGGCAAAATTTAACTCATTTTCACCATTATTTACCAAGTATCACATTTTAAATAACTGTCTACTTCAAAATGCAATTCTGAAATGCCATTTTCTTATGCACAAATGCAATTTAAAATGCATAATTAGACAACCACACCAAACCACATTAAAATCCGACTTACTGCGCAAAATATGGCAGTAAGGCCTATTTTTGTGTTTCATATCTTCGACTAAATGAAATTAAATATTACGAGAATTTACAATTTATTTTCAAAATATATTGTCACATTTATGATTTACACCGGCCATAAAGATATACAATTAATTAACTGTATCATTTTCAATATGTACAGCATCCTAGCTTATAATTCTAAAAAAGATAAATTACAATTTTAAAATGTGGGCAATTCTCTTAGGGATATAATTTTAGTTAACTGACTTCTTTTTATTAAACC
Source organism: Chrysopa pallens (assembly GCA_020423425.1). Taxonomy (NCBI): domain Eukaryota; kingdom Metazoa; phylum Arthropoda; class Insecta; order Neuroptera; family Chrysopidae; genus Chrysopa; species Chrysopa pallens. Next base: position 9,129,846 of record CM035596.1, on the reverse strand, counting down.
CTTTTTTAGTTAAATTGACTTTTTACTGAGGAATAACCCTTTTTTTTTTCGTCTGAAATGAAGCGGGTTTCAAAAATTTCTTCCCGCGTAATGAATGCCTTAATTTTCATTCTGTATTCAATCTGTGAATATTTAACCACAATTATTTTCCAGTGTATTCAATTTTCTTTTTAATACAAGTACTTAATTAAAATTTACGAAATAAAAAATAAAATTCATAAATCTTGGTAAAAAAAAAATTGGTAAACAACATACATAGTAAATCTGTGTGTTTTCATTAGAATTTTCATAATGAAAATTGCTTATGTAAAAGAGTATTATCATTTTGATTATATGCATCTATTTTAAATATACAAACAAAATCTCACAATAGATAATTATAATTCATGTAGTTGTTCCTATCTTGTACTATAATGCTATTTTATATTGGTCAAGATACAAGACTAAATAAAAAAAACTGGAGGTTTTTAACGTGGTAGAATCATGTTGGCCATCTGTATTTAAATAAATTTAGTAGCTTTTAAATCCTGAATAAAAAATTAAATGTAATTTAGTATCATATTTAGTACATAGAAGTCTATTTGTAAATGCTTTAATTTTTAATTTTATTAAAATTGTTCAGCAAATAAGCATTAACCTGTAGCAAATAAGCATTTACATAAACTAATATATACTTTGAAAATAAAAATACCAATACTAGTAAAAGAAAAATCAAAAATGTAAAACTTATCTCTGAATCTGCAGTTACACGTAGTGTAACATCAGGCAAAAAAAAATTTAGCATATAAAATATAAAAAAATTTCGAAAATATTATTTTCGAAAATTTTGCACGTATATGACTCAACAAAAACTTATTCAGATGGCGTATTAAGTTATATTATCAAGTAATGAATAATTATTTTTTTTTTATTTTGGAATTATATTGAGAAAGCAGGTAAGATTATTGAGAATGAAGAAACCGTGGGTGTAAATACAATAAAGGGGTGTTGTTAAGGTCATTATTTATAAAAAACCAAATTTTACAAATAATTAAACAGACCTTAATAACTCCCTTAATTAAAATTCCACCCACAATTTGTTCATTTTTAATAATCTTACCTACTTTCTCTATAAATTTCCAAATTAAACGAATAATAATTCATTACTTGATATTGACTTTGTAAGTCTAAAGTGCACTATTAATTTTAAAAAAATTTTAAGTGAAAATTGGATAAAGTTTAAAGTTTCCATTATTTTATAAAAATGGATTTTCACAAAATAAATAATACATCTATTAATTATCCAAATGAATTGAAATTTGGTATATAGAAATCTTGATATGAAATCGAAACGGACATTTTTTTCTTCTTTGATCACTTCATATACCTTCAACTATGCAGATAAAATTAATTAAAGTATACAATAATTCCAGTAAAAAAAGCAAAAACCGCATAGCAGCCAGTTACAACATCGTTTATTTGTGCGGAAGTTAAAAATCAAATTTTATCTCATATACGGAGATTGGCATCATTTCAAAAAGTACAAAATATTTAAATAAACAAAGTTTTATAGTAGAAGCTATCATCATTATTGAACATAAGCACAAACATTAAGGTGATTTCAATGTTACCAACACTACAAAAGCTTACAAATAAAATTGTTTAACTAACCCTAATTTTTTAACAGAATTTTCCAAAAAACTTTATTGGAAGTAAAAAAGATTTTTTAGTATTCTTTCTATCTAATATAGTCGAAGCAACCGCAGGGGGGGGGGGAAATTAAATAGCAAATTTTCTAGATGAATATTGTTCTATCTAATCGAATAGTGTATTTTGATAAATTTCGGTCAAAAGCTTTCTTGTCGGCATGGCCACATTTTTATTTTTCTTTTATTATTTTTGGATATGGCATCCGAGTAAAAATTTAAAAATATAAATGTTTGGATACAAATTTTCTACAAAACCATGTTGTTTTACATGATTTACATAACTAAACTACTTGCTAATTAACTACATTACTTAATCAATGTAAAGACAGCTTAATGGGCTAGCTATAAACGAGTTAGTTATCTAAATTTTTTAATTTAGACAAAATTACTAGAATAGAAAAGTACTCGTTTAAACTTTTGATATAATTAAAAGTAATTTTGTTTCGTTTTATGTCTATAGATGTCTATAATGTAGTATTTCTACTGAAATTGTGCATAAACTTTTACATTATATTTTATCAAAATTTTAGATATATATATAGACAATATACACAAACCTGTATACTTTGAAAATAAACATATTAATACTATCATTAATATTATCAAAGAGAGCTCTCCAGGATTTATCGAATAAATTTCGATTTTTTGCCCCAATTTCTAGATTAAAATTTTTTCTATTTAAATTTTATAAATACGAATTTCGACAAGTAGTCTTCATGAATATGAATTAGTTAATCGCTATAATTCTCCGAGGAGATGTTATTCTTTGCTAATTTGGTGGCGGTGCATTAGAAATAAATTTTAAAAATGGTAAAACGTGAAATAAAATTTTAGTAGTATTAAACCCATTGAAAACGGAAGATAATATAACAAATATGCAAGAAAAAATAATTCACGGGCGATTTGCGGTCGAGGAGTGGAAGAGGGTAAGTTTGTTAGGGTAAAACACGGTTTATTTTGATTTCCGGTAGAACTACAAGTTCTATGGAAAAATGTTAAATGGCAAAGTTGTAGGTAATAAAAAGATCTACAACTTTTGTATTTAACCTTTTTTCACATAACCTCAGATCGCCCGTAAATTATTTTTACTTTCATTTTTGTTATATTATCTTCCGTTTCCAATGGGTTTCAGCCTCCTATAATTTTATTTCACTTTTTACCATTTTTAAAATTTTCCACCCTGGTCTAGTAAAGGTCTCTATCAACAACAGAAAGCCACCTAATAAGTCAAAGTATTCAAAAATAAAAAATAAAAATTATTTATTTATAATAACTCTTGAATTTGATAATTTTTTTTTCATATAATTCACCTTAAATAAACAAAACTATTTACACATAGATATTATCTCACAGTGTCAAACAAAAATTTTTCCCATTTTTAAATAAAAATACATATGTATGTATGTGTGGATAAACTTTTTATATATCCAACAAACATAACCTCAAAATCGTTTACACATAATAATATAGTATTAAAACTGGAAAAAAAAAACGGATAACAAAAGGGTATTTTAGTTTACAACGAGGATGAAACAAAATTAAAAAAACAAAAACATACACCTTTTGTAATAATTATAAAATAAACACCTCGTCACAATCCATTTTAAAATTATCAAGTAAATGAATTTGGGTCATATGTACATATAGCTCTGTAGCTTGTATGTGTGTCAGCGTCTCATCACACATGCTGGAAAATATTTTCGTTATAGAAATATATCGTTCATCTTCCTTAGTAATTGTCAGTGTCGTAAAATAATACTAAAGCAGGATTGAAACATAATAACTGAAGCACTATTATGTACAAATTTTAAAAAGTTTTGCGCCCTAATAACTCAAAAAATACTACACGAAAAACATTTTTCAATATAAAATCGAATTTTGATTTTTATCTTAGAACTTTTTTTTATTTTTACCTTAGAAATTACCAAATACCTTTCGAAGTCGGTGCCCATCTGCTGTTTAGCTAAACTATCAAGAAATCTACAGCTACAGAACTAATAAGCACCCATTTGGTAGACTGTTTATATTGGCGAATATGAATATGAAAGAAAATGAACACATTTTTCATTGCAACGATATAGAACCAACAACAGCTATTTCTAAGTAGAAAACTTTTAAGTACTATCACAAAATATAAATCTAAATCAGAATGGTCTCTTATGATTCACTGCAGCTGTGATCATACCACTGAGCGGACCATAGAAGCACCTAAAGAGTACCTAATTCTGGTACTTAGGTTTTAACTTTGCAGCTCCTTAAAAGCACCTAAAAAGCACTAGTTTTGAGCAGTGATTAATGTTAGTGAATCATTGCAGTAGTTTTTGGTAATTTTGATTGAATAGCTATACTTCAGGCCTTACCAATCGATACATCAGCGTTACTTCATTTATAATCTTTTTGTGCCACTTTTTGAAACTGATGGTAATATGAGATTGTAGTTATCTTCTCTACTGCCCATAATTGTTTTGGTTACAAAATGCTATTAAATATTGAGTCATATCTCAATAAAATGATATATAACTCTGTGAATGAACTACTATAATTAAATGTCAGTTTTTGTAATTATTCAATAATTTTTATTTGACATTTGCTATACAGTTTACATATAAACAATTGAACATATAATTCTGTAGAATCCGAATGTTTTATTGCAAATTTTAGACACTCGTAGCGCATTAATCGATACGGATACACTGTTATGTTATACATTTATTACAGAACATATCAGAAATAGTCATAGTATGTGTTAATTGAAATTGTAATTCAAATATCACAGAAACTGACTACAAGAGACCGTACTGGTCTTGATAAATATTCTGTGATACAATTATATTTGTAATACCTTTAAACTGACCTGCATGTAATACTAAATGTTTACTGTTTATGTATCATTTCTATAACTACATTGTTCGCTTTTGTGCTCTTACTAACTATTATGTATTTAGCCCTAGTTTTGAACCCATTTCATTGTTTCTATTATTATAGTTTCTACTTTATTGGTTTACAAAGTAAATAAATTTCAAGGGTCATTTAAGGAAATGACTCTTGTAATCTACTTTTAGTCAAATTCATAAAACTACGTAATTTTTTACGTAACTATTTTCTTACTTTTAAGATTTGTTTTTTAATGAAAATTTTTCAAAAAAACTCGCCTTCAAAAAAATAAACAAAAAATTAAAAATAATTTTAAATTAAAAACCATAAATAATTTTCTTATGACCAATTATCTTTCCCAGTCGAAACAAACTATGCAATTTAGCTAAGGATACGATTGGCACCGACTTCGAAAGGTAATTGATCGCAAGGAAATTATTTATGGAAATTTTTAATTTAAAATTATCTTTTACTTTTCAATTCATTCTTTTAAAGGTAATTCCTATTTTATTTTTTATTTTTGAGTGTTCTACCAAGAAAAATTTTTTCTTTGGATGAAATTTAATCATTAAAAATTGTTCTTACCCATTCATTCCCATAGGGATATCAGATCTTGGTTTCCTTATAATGGTTCTACTCTTGGGATATGTACTAACAAGATAATCATATGTCTTAAAGATGCACTGATAAAGGTGCATATTTCATAATTTATCATAATTTAAAGGTGATTTTATAGTTATTTTACGATTTTATGCTTCAAATAAAACCAAATTTATAATAAGTTCGAATATAATTTTTAATAATAAGAAAATTCTATAAAGCTCTTACAAATCAATTCTAAAATATTTAGTCTTGGTTAAATCAAAAAATTATTTTGATTTTATAAATTATTTATAGATCTGAATCACATTTTTTTAATAAAAGTTTAAACAATAATAAATTATTATAAAATTAAAACATTTTTAACTCTAAATCACAAATAGCCATGAATAAAAGCCATTTTAAAATTCTTTATCACGGTTTTTTTATTAATTATAAAAGTTTAAGTGCTAATTAGTGATAATACAATGAATCATTCGTAAATACTTAATTACAGTCACTATTGAACTATAGTAGTATAACATCGGAGATAATAAAATAATAAAATTCTGTAAACTTCTATCAAATCAACTATTTAAAATATTTAATATATATCATAAACGTTTATGCACTATTCAATCGTTAGCATTAAAAAAAATCACATTTTTAATGCTACGTCAATATTCGGTATTGCTCTTACAAGTAAAGTTAGAAGACCGAAAGCAATCATCCACATACATATTGTACTTAAAGTTGAGACACAACCGTTTATTGTAAGCTCGAAACAGCGGCAGAGCATATTTCATACCAGAGAAAGACAACGCGCTATGTTTTGCATTCATATTGCAAGACGTCGATTATCTTTATAGGATTCTCGAAACATGACAAATAAAAGATAACGAATCCAAAAAAATTTTCCAATGAAATTACTTGTGATGAGAAAAGTTTTGAATGTAGGTCAATGAATCTCAACCTTTTACAATTGTTGCTATCATAATTTGCATTGGAATAGTCTCTCAATCATTTGAGCACGAATTATTCTTGGGAACCTCCTAAACTATGTATATAGTTCTTATATGACAATATGTCTTTAAATGAAATATGATGATATAGCTTTTCTATCGTTAATTTTTAGAATCAGTTCAGTAACCTCTCTAAAATGTTTAAAGATTCAATGAACAACTATACGAAAAATTTGTTCTTGCCTTCAATATTTTGAACCATTATCATTCAATTACTTAAGCTCCAATCATCCATGTGCACGTCGAAAACTCTGTACAAAGTCTTATATGATAATATTTCTTGAAAAAAAATATGCTACACGCAATTGTTATAGCTTTTTTATCGTTGAAAGAATGTATAAATCAGTTCACTTGTACCAAAGATTATCCACTAAAATGGACTAAGGATTCAATAAAAAACTAAACAAAAAAATTTCCTTCAATAGTTTTACCCAATACATATTTGGTATATATACAGCGATTAATAATACCTTTGAGTAGTGCTTATCAAATCATTACTGTGCTAAAATCATAGATATTACTGTAATTGTGTTACCTGTAACAATTGGTTTGATATCGAGTATAAAGAAACAACTCTTCCCTTTAATACAAAGCTAACTGAATACACAGATGTTGTTGTTGTTTTTTTTTTTTTTTTTTGTATTAAACTTGAGAAAGATAACCGCTTTCACAAAGCCGAGAATTTTCAAACTTTTAATTAATTGTTTAAGTTTTGTTATTGAATATGATTCAGGTAAAACAAATGACATTCTTAACGGTTACGACTGTTCTTATTGTTGTTGTTGTTGGTATTTTGGGGGGGAATAACGAATAAACGAGATGGAATCACTTTAAAAAGAAAGTGGTTTCTGACAAAATATGAAGATAACCTTTGTACGTACGACAAATTCATTTAATAGAAAATGTACGTGTTATGTAGGAAGTGATTAATGTGGCAATTATTTACAATGTCTGGAAAGTTTGAGTGTTGACTGAAACTAAATAAATTAAGTAAAAATGACCAGAAACAAGCAGTCATTCTAATGGTCCAAGTTCGATTTGGTTTGGTATAGCGAGATTTTTTTTCAAAACTCTATCGTGTTGAAGATCTAGACCATACGTTCCCCGGGAACCTGGACTTTAATTGGGACCGGGCGATGTATTGATCACACATTCCTTCTATTTGCCGTGGTAACTACCGATATTTCGCTATAATTCGAGTACTAAGTCCAATAAAAAACAATGATCTGTTGACATGTGACATGTGCAAACTATTACATAATATGTTCACCATTGAATTTAGAGTCAAGTTAGCATTAGTAAGCTCAAATGTCGTCTGAATACTTTTTACAAGCTGTGCATAATTGTTACAGACTTGTATTAACTCGATCCAAAATGCTCGGACTCGTTGTAACATGATTCCAAATTTCGTCTGGAAATTAAGCGACAGGGTGAATATTATGACGATGGTCTCTATACCAGCTCAGCAATTAACAAATAGGCCCTTACTAACTCAAAATAACTTGACCCCAAAGTATTCACGCAGACTCTTGATGACTTGACTCACAATATCATTTTTATCACACATATTTTAATTTTTTCGAAAGACTTGCCAATTCAACACTAAGGGATGCATGAAATCTGGTAAATAATTTTCTCATATTATATAAAAAATTTAATAATATACATTTTTCTTACTTTGTATAGTAAATAAAAGACTCCAATAAGCGCTTAAGCCCGGTAGCCGGTAAAACGTTTATTAACTTGTGTTTTAATAAATATTATCATACGTTTATTTTAGACACATATTAACTGACTCGAGTATTTAAATAATGGCCAATTTACCTTTGTCTGGTCTTTTACATACATAGGTTTTTTGATTTGTGTTATACGAGTAGCAATACATGTAGAGTTTCATACAATTGCTCTTTTCTTAAGTATGCTTTGTTAAGGTTAGTTACTTATTTTAGAACAAAAAATAAAAATTATATATTCTTATTTATTCCTATATTCCTATAATATCTTTATTTTAGTATAAAGTTTGTAACGATAAGAAATATTATCACAAGTCACAAACAAAATTTAGTGATGGATGTTCATAGAAGCACCTTATTTGTGAATTTTCTATCCCTATATCCGTCAATCTGACTTTCCACTCGCCCTCCATCAAAACAACAAATGAAACGAGATAACAATTTCAAATTTCGGTGACGTATTTTAGTTATAAAAAGTATTTATTAAATTTGTGAATAATCAAACATAATCAAAATTGATCCATTGAATGCAATGGATCCATAATCTAACTTTTTAACCTAATGGAAGAAAAATTTAAATACCAAAAATGTTTGTTTTTTATAAATAAACAAGTTTTGTCTGAATTTTTTCTTAAAGTGTTTAAATTAGCCACAATTTCAGCTCAAAATAAATACATATGTGTATATATGTATATGTTTGGACAACTTTATGGACTGCATATTTAGGCTATTTTATGAATTCATTAAAATTAGTTCAAACAATGATACTGAACTATAAGCTAAGTATCTAAACAATTAACTCTGTAAGTTATTTTCATTTGTTTAATATTTATTTTTAATTTCCTTAAAATTATAATTTTTTAGATATTATAATTTTACGCAGACTTATAGACAGACATAAAGTCTGCGTAAAATCTATAAGCATTATAGGAAAAGTCTGAAGTCTGTATACAAAAAGTCTGTAATGTATAAACGCATCATACAAGAAACATTCGGAACAATTAAATCGTTTTTAATTCCGTATTTATGTGTCTTTTCGAGTATATAATTTTTATCTTGAAAAAATATGTAAATTTCAATTACAGAAATTAAAAATATCCATTTCGTCATACGGTTTTATTACAAAAAAAAAAAAAATATAAATATAAATAAAAATAACAGAATTGCTGTTAATAAATAAAAATTATACGGATATTATATTATCATATAGACAAATAGACTTGTATGAAAGATGTGTGAATAAAACGTTGATTTACACGCTAGTTAGTATACTGTCACGACGTTGTAAATGATGATTTATTATCAGTGGCGGAATATCAAATAAAATAGTTATACTAGAATCGTTTTGCTGAGTCCAATCATTATGAGCTCCGCGATCTTAGCACCTCATGTGCGGAATTTCGATTGACCAATTATACCATCTGAAAGGTCAGAAATTGGTCATAAAAGGTCAGTTGGTCTCATTAATTGGTCAGCATCAGAAAATTTTTTATTAAGGATTAAAGTTTTTCAAGGTCAATTAATAATTTTAGCACCTCATTCGCGAAAAATTTTCTGATGCTGACCAATTAATGAGACCAACTGACCTTTCAGATGGTATAATTGGTCAATCGAAATTCCGCACATGAGGTGCTAAGATCGCGGAGCTATCATTATGCATTCACCCACCAGAATTAATTGTTGAGATACTAGACACATAATTGAAAATCATTATTTAGACTATTTTTAATTAACATTCATAAAATACTATGAATATCCAGTCTATACAGTTATAATATACTAATATGTATGTATTATTATTTTTCTACATGTGTTTATTAGCCAAATATATTGGCGCAGGTGATCTAACATTTTAGGTGATCTAACGGATTTCTACGACAATAATTTAGTGCTTTTTATTAATAACCGAGACCCGTACATTCGTTCTCTGATTAAAATTCACAGATGATTATTAGAGTCGAGCACAGGTTTGTCTATTCGGAGTTTTGAGGGCTTCTTTTCGGAATTTAATACTTCACCCAGTGATTAAAATTATTAGGTGACATTTTAGGAAATTATGATTAAAAAAAATGCTACAAGAAAACTAACAAAGATCTTCATTGAAATTACCTGACGTTTTTAACACTTGCGCCAATATATTCTACACTATTTTTATGAGATGAATTTCCTGTCACTAGTAGAGTAAGTTCGGGTAATATGGCATAGATACTATAAATACAATAAAAAAGAAAATTTATGAGATAAAACATTCTTTACTTGTTAATTCAATCTTAGAACTTAATTAAAATCAACAATTATCAATTAAATGCAATTAACTACACAAGCATAGCATTAATAAACATTTTTCGTAGTCTTGAACAATCTTTATCAATAATCATGGTACTTCATTGTGGCCTAGGGCCATATTGATCACAGATGAAATGAGCTACATTGCCCACCATAATAAATAAAAGCAAGAAATGACAGAACTAATCTTTGCGCTGCTTTGTAGAACAATATTCGAAAAAATCTACTTATGGTTGATTCTCTAGTTTCTCAGATAATGTAGGTTTTCTTTCCAAGTTTGTATTAGACAATTTATAAGCTGGTAGATTTATTTTAGCTGTCAAATTTCTTTTACTGGTTCGGCGAACACAACTTTAAAGCTTTTATTAAGCCTTCTACTAAGCTTAAAGTTTCCTCTTTTAAAGGAAAAAATACCAATATGTAGAAAGTTGATGTTATATAAATTCAACCTTGCTTGGGTAGACCATATTGGCCGTATTGACCATGTATAGCTATTATGGCCTAGTATGCCATAATTAACACAGAGTACATGAAGGAAGATAAAGGGTATGCCATTATAAAATATACATATACTGCTGATGTTGGTTTGTTTAGAAAATATGATTCTAGTCCATATTGGACCATAATACCCGAAACTGCTGTATTAATAATAATTATTAAAACGCTTTAAGAATTAAAATTTTTGACAGATTTAAATTGAAGATAATCCAGAGCTTTAATATAACTGCAAAAAAAAAGAGAAGAAGTTTTAAACGCCAGTGAACTACCAAGTATTTGTATAATATTTTACATGTTTTGTTCAGAACGATGTAGTTTTGTTTTTTATTCATTTTTTTTTCATTCTTGTTTTTTCGTATGAACGAATGGAAAATATTAAAATAGAAATAGTTTTGCTATTATTTAATATTATTTTGTTTGTTTTCATAAAATTTATAATGTCTACATTTATGTAGTCTCTTTCTTTTGAGTAAAAACGTCTACATTACTTTAAAGGATATATATTGATATGCGTCTAGTCTGAATCAAATGTACAAACAAATAGGATTGCCAACTTCATATTGGGGGGGGGGGAAAGCGAGTCTTGTTTAATATTATCAAGGATGTACTGGATCGTTTAGATCCTCGGATATGGGTACGAATAATCAATGACCAGATCCGCGGATACGAATACGAATCTTCTCACTTTTCAACTCAATCAATTGACGTCAATGTGAGTGACCTTTTACAAGTTGACGCTTAAGTATTGTAATAGTTTAGTATTGTAAATTTTATCACACTAAAAACAGAACAAAAGCACAAACAGTGTACTTCTCTAAACTTGAGTAGTTTCAACTTGTAATTTACACTAATATAGTAAACAGTTATTTAATACTATAGAAATTGTTATGATCCTTTTTACCAAAGAATCATTGAAAGAAGTGAGAACGATTTTTTTTTTCTGTACTGCAATATATAATAAATAACCATACAAAGTTTCAAAATGATTCAGTTATTTCTTCCCAGTTTAAAAAGTCCTCAAAAAACTGTAAAAATTAAGGCGGTTTCATGTATCGCCCCCCGTAGCCAAACATGACTAAGGCATAATTCAAGGGATCGATGCGACGCATCCTGGAAATTTCTTTTTCTACCATATATTTTATATGGGAATATTCAATTTTTGTAAAAAAAAACAGAACGAGATTCAAAACAAATAATTCAAAAAATAAAAATTAAATAAGTCAATGAATTCTACCCCCTATCCCAAAATCCTCTTGTTTGTTTTGAATTAATGGGTTTATTATAAGTAATAATTATAGGAATTAATGGGTTTTGTAAATATACCAAGTATAAAGAAATTAATTGCAGCCATTTTTTAGGAAAAATATTAATAAAATTTGCACATTTTGCCCAGAATCCCACTTTTTTGAATTTTATTAGAGAAAAGTTTCAAATAAACGTATATACAAAGTTGTAAATATTGATAATTTAGGCCATTATACCAAGTTTGAAGGAAATCATGGAAGCAATTTTTAAATAATTCACGAAAAATGGATCTTTTCTTGAGATGAAGTACTCTTTAACTAAGATCGATTTCGACAACATATATAATTTCTCGCCATTAAACATACAATTTTGTTCGGAAAATATATAGACCACAGACATACAGATAGATTTCCAAACAATCTTTATTTTAAGTCCGCGAATCTCAAATTTTTTATTTCCATTAAACTCCTATTTTACTCAAAAGTATTATTTATGGTAAAAGATAGTTTACAAAAAGGTTTAACAGCTATAGCGACTGTCGATAGAGCCACAAAAATAATAATTAAATAAAAATATAATTTAAGATTATGCAATCTATCCCCGAGCACTCAACCCGATATACTAGGTAAAACGAATTGACCAGTGTATCCCCTACAAAAATTCGCTCAATGAACGCAAAGAAGTTTTCATATATAAAAAAAATTGATATCATTAGCCAAATTATGTCATGGCAGATTTGACATACAGTTGCAATTTTCCATAAATGTTGAAAATACTCTGTTTTTTTTTTTTTTTGTTGTAACATATAACTTTACAATATAAATATTAATTATTCAAAATAGACTCGTCGTGTTCATTATTGTAGCTTTGCGCGCGAGCTTTTTAAATAATATGTTGATTATAATCTACAACATTAGTAAATTACGTTTTACCTAGCGACTAGCTTGCATATAGAGTAGTAATCTCTAATATTAAATATATTATAATTAATGTATTAATTAAAATGCAAATGTAGAGAAAAACCGTATATTCTGTTGTATATAATAATTTGGATAAAATTATTTTAATATTTCATATGTGTGAAATATGAAATTTAGAACTTATAAAGATAATAACTAACAGAGTTAATTGTTTGTATATTCGATATATGATTGAATATAAATATTTAGTTTATACAGTTATATATACTTTTATAATAATATGAATTGTAATTACCAAAATGTGATAATTAGCTAAATTTGAGCTTAAATTTTGCCGAATCCAAAAATTGTACGAAAAAAATTTGCAAACAAAAGTTATTTGTTTTAGAAATAAAGAAATAAACATTTTTTGTATTTAAATTTTTCTTCTATCTTCTATAGTTTTAAAGTTGGATCATTTCAGCTTGTTATCTCTTTTTGTTTTTGACTTATCTTGATGATGGACAGACGAACAACGATAAATGGACTAATTAGGTGTTTCTAAGAACACCGACACCAAAAGGTTGTTTGTACGGCCAATATTTAGTAGCATTACAAAATTTAGATAAAAATAAATATACTCTGACTTATTATGATAAAAGATTTTTCTAAATATTATTTAGAAAAATGAACTGTTTAATAATAATTTTGAGTTTAAATTCATTGATTGAATGCATAATATGTTATTGCACTACTTAATTGGGCTACTACGGCTTTGATTTATGTTGAGTTGAATTCATTTTCGATAATTTCTTATGGCATATTATGAATATACTTTTTGGAAAATAGTAGCGATTTCAGTTTTTTTCCCAATTTCTTAGATCAAAAATTTTTGTATTTTATAAATACGTATTTCGACTATTAAGTAGCCATCATCAGATTCAATTAACTAGTCGTATAAATATTTATAATTCTATTCTACTAGTTCCCCTGAGAATTATTTCGAGCTAATTCATACCGATAATGACTACTTTGTAATCGAAATATGTATTTATAAAACACAACGTCTATTATTACAGCATAATATACAATGTATTTTTTTTTTTATTTTAGTGAACAGATTAATTATCCAAATGTAATGAAATTCGGAAAGCACGATCTGAGCATGTAAACGTTATTAAAATGTTATTTTATAATTAAAAGTGTTTTTTCGCGAAAAATTCTTCATCCCATTATCCATTTTCATGTTAAGTGTGCAATTGCCAAATTTAAATAAATATTTAATTATTTATTTTTGTGCGAAATAAAACAATACAATGTAAATAATATTATAATGCATTAGAGATAGTTTCATTTTGGATTTTAAGGACTCTTAAAATAACTTTATACGCTAATAAAGTATTATGCCATCTCGTATTTTATTTTTTAAATTGTGTTTCAGTAAAACGATAGATAGTGGTATAAAAGGTCTACGTTAATTAGTAATTACACTATCTAAATTAAAATTTATTATTCGAATTAAATATTACTGCTAAGTGATATCACCAATCGCAATCAAATTTCATTCAATAAACAGTCACATTTTTCGTCAAATTGAAAAAATTGTATCGATTGATTCAGATGAAAAGTATAGATCCATATACGTAACCGTAACCGCAGATTCGGACACTGATTATTCATATACGCGAATTTCCATTTTTAACGATCTGACATATGAGGTTTTAATAATAAATGAATATTTATAAAGCTATATGTCATTGAAAATATTCATGATTGATTTTCAAAAACATCAATTAGTTTTTTTTCTCTCGAAATCATAGAAAAACAGGAAGATCTCCAAACGAATTATACTTTATCATTTTAGAAGTATACATTTTATGCGCAAGTTTCTCAAGCTAACGTATACTTATATGCATGATACATACAAAGTTTTATATTCATATTTTTCATTTATTTAATAAAATTCGAGATAATTTGACTGTATTAAAAAGCAATTATTATTTTGATCCAGTTTTAATTTGTTTTCAAATTCATAAAAACTATATAATTTATTATCATAATTCAACTTTGTAGTAAAAATGATCCATGTATAAATAAAATATGGAAATTGGGACCAAGTTCCAGTGTAAAAAATGTCAGCATATATAAACAATAAAAAAATGTGTGAAAGACGTCATAAATTGACGTCGTACTTGAAATAAATCTAAACCATTTTAATTTAAACAACAAAATCTAAAGTCTTTGATGATGAGAGAAGCAGTATGAAACAGTTAATTCTGAAGCCGTCCTAAAAAGCGTTAATTTTTAATTCCCTTACGGAAGTCGTCTATATTACTTCTATAGATAGCTTGAAGTTATACCCATGGGATTGATACCAAATAACGAAGATGCTAAAGAAAGAAGCGAATGCTAATGATTTACTCATTACGTCACGAGAAAAAGATTGAAAACGATCGAAGGTCACGAGAAAGGTAGTTAATTTTTTTCTTTTCGATAATTAAACGAATATTACTTATCGTAATTCTTCTATAAATATATAATTGTTATACCTTCAATTAATCGTTTTCTGTTTTTTGAACCAATTAAAAAAAATTTGCGTTTGTTATCAGCTGAATGAGAGTCGGAACTTGGGCAGTAACACAGCCGTGCGCGTAGATAAAAACGTTTTTAAAAAAAGAAACAAATATATGCAATTGTAGAAACTAGTAATAAAATTTGCATCAAAATATAAAATATAAGGGCTTTAATCGACATCCGAATTCGGTGAAGTTTAAAGTTATGTAGCTTGAAACCGTATTTTTCATTAAGTGGTATCGGTTAAAATAGAAGACATAACTGTCGCCATATCAGTACTAGCAAAAGTATGAACTTCCTAGCATAAGATTACAATTGATTACATTAATAGTCTTATTTAGACCTCTTAAACAAACGTCTTGTCTGTCCATTGTATTTATGTTTGACCACCCATTTTACACCTAGTTTTCCTACTCTCAACTTTCAATCTGAAATTTTATAAAATAAATTGAAAAATTTGCAGAATACTGGTAACTGCAATTTAAAGATGGCTTTTTTTGCGATCTTGAATCGCATATAGCAAGAAAACGAAGCATTTTTCGAAATAATTCTTAGAGTTAAAAATTGTATATTTTTTTCCAATTTATTTTAAGCAATCAATAAAAGAGTCGCAAAGTTTGTAATCCATCTACATTAATTTTATCGACACGAATAATTGTTAGCAAATGTTCGGGTTGTGTTTATTTAGTAGATATTACATATATTTAATTGTACATTAGTATAATTTTATGGTATTACCACGATGCATCAGTTATTTTATACATTCAAATAACGCCACATTCATTTTTAAAATGGATATCTTTTACATTTATTATTACTAATTTGATTAAAGTCATACGAACTTGTTTTTAAATCACTAGATAAAAATGTTTTTTTATTACAAAGTTTCGTGAAATTAGTTCGAGAAAAATTTTTATTCACTATACTTCTTTTTTTTTATAATAAATATAACTATCTGGTTTGATGTTTTAAAAGTTTTAAAATCTTAGAAATGTAAAAATTAAAAATTAATAATTTTGATTAATTGAAAGAAACCATTGTAAAAAAATTGATTGATTTATTCATATACTTCTAATTGATTTGTATAACAGAAAAATCCACGATGATGATTTATTTTAACTCTTGGGGACCAATTGGGTCTTAAAGATTGGATGCTAAGAAGAAATAAAAGTTATATGATGTACTACAGGTTTTAAAAAAATGTTTTTAAATAACAGTCGCATGAACAGTTTCGAGCGCGTCAGATATTGTTAATGTAAGTATACCTTATCCGAAGTCCACCTGAAGACGGTGTTATACTTATCATCTGATTTTCTTGGTAGGGGTAGTCGTACGGTACAAAAATTACTCAAGTGCATCTCGTCTTACCTACGAAACATTTAACTAACCCACTCGAGTAAATAAAAAAAACTCCTGTTGGTGTCCTCCACTACTAGTATTTTATTATGAAAAATTTTTAAAAATATCACTGAACCTTAAAATTTCTTGTTACATTGTGGAAATTGAAAAATGTATTAAAATTACTAAAAGTACAAAAATTTTACATTTTTACTTGAACCACAAAGGATATACGACCATTTCTCATTCCCCAGACTGTATATATACGTAGATTTCATAAAATTTCGAATTATGAAATAAAGAAAATGTATTTTTCTATGAAAACTTTTTATGAAACATTACCTTTTACTCAATTATCTTTGATAATTTAGTGACATGAACAATTACAGTATTTTCTGATGTAAAGGAATCTCGTAAAAAAATAATGTTCCAACTTTTACAATAAAACAACTTTGTAGTTGGATATCAGAAGAAAGAGTTTAAAAACAAGGCTGTGCCGATCTTACCCAGATGATGATTTTCAAATATTAGTTTATACAATAAGATACCCATGGAATTTTATATCTGACTGATTCTTTTGTCTTAGCAAGATATTTAGAAAAAATATCGAAAACTTGGATTAAAAAATGACATGATGATCCCGAATGTCTCTATAACATGTCAAAATTATGAAATTAATTTGTCTATTTCAGTTGACTGTTTACTCAAAAAAAAAAAAAAAACATATTGTTATATTATATTTCCTAAAAAATTATGTTTGCCATTAAAAGGTATGTAAATAAAAAATTTTTTTTAATATATACAAATTAATATTTAATTTGAATTTGTATTTTTAATAATTTGTATTTTTTTTTGTAGTGAAATAAAATGTAAAATATTTAATATAAAACTATACGATTCAAATCATATCTCATAATAATAAAACAAAAAAATATTCATATTCATTTAATTAAAGCAAAAAAAAAAAAAAAAATCTTCGTAAAGGAAAATATGCAAAATTCAATTTTTTATATTTATTATGAAAAATAATTACATGGTGTTCACTTCATTTTTTTTTTTTGCTAATTTTTATTCTGATTATGTTTTGTAAAAATATTGTATTTTTTATTGTGGCTCTAGTGAACGGATTTTCTGCCCTATCAACTCTTAACCGATGATAAAATCAGAAGCTTGGAATTATTATTGTCTACAGACACAGTTATTATGCGCAGCATGTGAAAACACCGCGGGATCTTGGTTCCCAAGTTACAACAAATATTTAAATAGAATGCAGTACTAATTATATAATTTTTTATATTTTCAATGCTCTGTTGTGGCTTAGAGGTTGTGAAGCTTAACAATATATTATAAACCTTATGGATAATTCCCACAGGTGACCCGAAAAAAAAATTTGATTTAATTTTCTGTCCCTTTCTGTTATAGCAGTTTTGCTGAGAAAACTCATCGGCATTTTAAAAAAAAAAAAAAAACTCATCGGCATTAACTCGTAAATTATATACAGAAATAGTGTTCAAAATAATTCGGTGCAGTAGCTTAGCAATAGTAAAGGGCACCAACAACTTTGATAACATGAGTTGTGGAAAAAATACTTTTCAACTCCAAAAAATTTAGAATAAACGGAAACGATCATAAGCGAGTTACATCACGCGAGTTCTGCTCGCCTTATACTAGAGTTAAACAACGGACGGACGTTATCATCAATTTTGCTCCGATTAATTTTGATACAATTCTTGAGATATTATGCTATTAATTAAAAAAATAAAAATAAAAAATTTTGAAATTTCTGTCTTTTAACCTCACTGCTTGTTTCTATTTTGATAGGAGAGATTGAGGAACCCATAGAAGTAAACTCTTGTCTTTTTGTCCCACTTCCACCCAGAGTTTCAAATGAATAAAAGCGAATGGTGTTATTATCGTACTTAACATGCTTTGATTTATCACTGAAAAACGTTTTAGTCTTACAGTAAAACCGTTACTCCATCTCCCACGAGCTCTAAGTCTATTATTATCTTTACTATCACAAGTTAATAACTTTTACGATGCGAGTAACTTTACACTTTTCAATACATACATGTATAAAATACAATTTGTACAAATTTTCATTACATGTATAAAAATATTTTTCTATAGAATTTATTTTCGTAATGATTCTGCTAACAATAAATTTTTACCGTATAAGTAAGGTACTATTCTAGGAATTAATTTAATTTGAAATCAATTTGGTTTGTATGATTGAGATAGTTTGTTGATTATTTCATAATATTGAACAATATTGAATCCTTATGATAACTCATAACTTATAGTTCTTCCGCTGTTTATTATTTATTTTGAATTATATTCCACGTATGCCTGAGTAATTAATTTTAGTAGTTAATATTAAGGAAGTTAAGTAGTAATAGAAAAAAAATTATAGTAGATAATGATCCAAATTTCGTATGTTATAGTTAACGAAACTTATTATTAATTAAAACAAAAATTTGGGTACCTTGTCGATCAATTAAAAGAGTAATTATTAATTAAAAATCCACTAAATACCGTTAATTAACAAATTTCTTATTTGTGCTAATTTACTGTATTTTTAAAAAATAATAACTCTCTTAATTGATCAGCCAGGTACCCAAATTTTGTTTAACATGTTTCGTTAACTACAACATAGTAAAAATTCGGAACATTATCTACTAATTATTTACTGTATTTTAGAGTTATTTTACTTTCTTTTATTTATTTTCTTATTTTTTCTATTATTGCCAAAGGACCTTACTTAAGCTAGTAACACTAGAAAATATTGAAGCCACAAAGAAAATTCATAGAATCACTTAATTAGCCCATTCGTCCGTCATCAAGATATGTCAAAAATGAGATAGCGAGTATGATGGCATGAATTAGACATAAAAAGTGGATTCAGTTTCATGAAAGAGAAAAATCGGGCGGTCGAATACAATTATTTTACCATAAAGTATAGAAGAAAATTGAAAGAAAACTTTCGTAAACTGTTTAGAATAGCCAAAATTTCAGCTCAAATTTATCTATTAATCACATATATTTACAATAGTAATAGTGACGGATTAAGCAACCGGGAGGTCCTTATTTTTAAGTATTTTGCTGAAAGTTAACAGAAAAAATTAAAATACTGAAACCAACTTTGAATGATAATATATCTCAGTAACCGTTGATTTCAGACCTTTCTAGCAAATCGATCTTCATTACCGACCCATTTTTTACCCCAGTTTATCGGAATCATATTTGGCTGCACAAAAAGGGAGGAGTGAAAACATACATTCACTCCAAAACATGGAGCCATGGCCGGCGTTTTAATAACCTGCTGGAACACTTAGATCCTTAGAGGATCAAAAATTCTATCATTTATGAAGTGTATGTCTCTTCTAAATTAAATCATCCTAGCTACTCAATAGGTGGAAAGAATTGTATTTGTTTTATGAAATTTTTTAGACATGTATTTACAAAATTTTTCATTAACTGTTAAGAAAATGTAGAAAATTAATTTTTTTGTGTGAATGAGAAAGTAAGAAGAATTTCAATTGTTATACACAATGTTTCAAGAAGTATTTTCGGACGCAGAAGTATAGACGAATTGAATTTAAACATTCTATATAAAAATTTCTGTAATTTTTATTTGGTTTTTTTTTTTTTTTTGGACAATCGACAAATAAGACCATAGAAACCGGTGTACCAACAACGAAACCAAAATGCATTCGTCTAAATGGTGGAATTTTTGAAAATCAAACTAAAAATGTATAATAAATAAAATTTGAATACAAGTTATAAGATATTTTTTATTACATTTCATCTATACTACTACTAAAATATTTACTATTTCTCCTTAAACATCCTGTATACAAAATATAAGAAATATTGATTAATGGAATGAGGTCAAATATGCACTTGAATCAACTTAGTTATTGAGTGCATTTTGCACGAAAGCGATCGATTCAGAATTAACCAGAAAAGATTGTAATTTTGTCATATGTGATGGTTGTAGGTATGCAATACAGGACCGTATTTAAAACATAAAAGGGGCTGCTGTTTTCGAAATTCATACATCTAAATTTTTATCGTCAATGAAAACCAAACTAAAATTTAAATATTGCCACCAACACATGAAAAATTGTTTATACAATATCATTGAAAATTCTCCGATGTAGATCTAAATGAAATCGCCTAGTATTGTACTGCTATATCAATGGGGTTCAATTTGTGGTTAATATTTTCATTAATAAACCACATCTCCATTTATCTGTGCTCAGCGTTCACTGAATACGTATCATTATTTCGAGAATACTAAAGCAATACAAAATAGTTCATTTAAAAATTTATAAATTTTTGTGAATACTGGCTTTTATCGTATTGTTTAAAAAATGTTGATAAATTTGGCTTGTTAACAAATAAATTATTAATTAAAATATTATTATGGTTTTGACACAAAAAATATAAAATAATATTATTAGGTAGTATAAATACAAGTGAATTGTTTTCAATTTGTGTGTGTTTGTCAGTATCATTTTATTAACTGATTATATCTATATTACAACAACATTAAACAGGTTGCCACTCATTTTCTCATTTTCTTTAGAACAATCGTACAAAAATTTTTTGAATATTAATGTTATTTATATAGCATTTTTACTCACAATCAGCATTTGTGCATACTAACATTATTTATCTTAAATTTTAAAGAACAGTGTATATAAGTGTCATGGGCATCGATAGGACGTCTTACTGTACAATGAGCCCTTAGTATAATCAATATTTTGGGTATTTCTGAAGATTTTTTAAAAATGACTTCAAATTCATATTCGTAAAGATGCTTCAATTAAAGTGATAAAAATAATTGTACATCTTCTCTATTATTTGCAAAAATGATATATCTTATCATAAATGTATATTTCTCCTTAGGAATCAAATTTACTAATTTAAAATTTACCAATTTGCCCATCTATGGCTTATCCCTATTATCCCCTATGACCGTGAAATACGAAAAAAAATTGCTTAAGAAAATGATACCTCCCTGAATTGTAAATACGTAGTATGTCATTTTTTTAACATACAATATCAAACCTATATGTATACAAAACCCTTTAAATGTATCCCTTGTGTACTAAGTACTCCCTTCTATTTACTATCATCTTCATCCAAATCATTTCTCCCACCATTTTCTAATATCGCATACTAATGAGACCACATACTATATGTGTTAGGAAAAATATTAATTTCATATTTTCGCACATATCGTGAAAAAATGATTCAGTCTTAAAGATTCGATATTAGTTTCAGACAATCGATATTTCAACAAACAAACATTTTTATTCTTATTATATACCATTTTTAGTCTAAACTGTGTAATGCTAGAAAATATTGAAGACACACTCAAAATTCTAGACTTAAAACGTAATATTAAGTTCATGGATGAGTTAAATGGGTCAATTGTGTCTTATGGATCCAATACCCAACTTTTAAACCATATGAGATGGAAGAAAAATACAAAAAAACTTACTAATTAATATGACTTGCAATCTGTGTATCGAATTTCTAGTTTTAGAAAATACTTGCATGCGACCCAGATTCGGTATAACTTTAATGCCCGAGTAACGTGCTTTCTAGTAAGATGCTCATGTCTGACCATGATAAATTTTTAGTTAATATAATACTCGCATTTCCCTTTTAAGTTTTTTGAAAGTAGTTACAACGTGCATAATTTTTTTTTTATAAATTTAATTCCTATAGTTTTAAAGAATCAGCCTTATGGAAATGGTTTTAATTGTCACTCACCACTGAGACTATAGAAATACAAGGAGGGTTTAATTTATTGATTTCCAGGGTTTCTAACAAATTTAAATTCTGTCTTTTGTCGCAAATATGTAACATCTTCGGCTTGTCTTTAATATCAATTTTACGATCTGTATTGATAAGATGAATGCAGAAGTTATAAGAAGTTGTATGACTGTTTATGTGCTTTTTGTATCTGTTTAATAATGATCTACATTAGAAACATTATATTGCGTGCATGATAATCTTTATACACCCCTTTTATTAAGAATGGGGTTTATTCTTTTAGCATTAAAAATTGATCTGCCTAAATTACCATTATTTTTTAAAAGCTAGTTGTAAATTTTTTTAAGGAATTTTACCTGACGCATTTTGTAAGACATATTGATACTATTATATAATCTTATTATATTAAAGATGTATTATTATGTATTGCTTTGATGTTTACACCTGAATTAAACAACAAATATACAACTATCCAACTAATATTTACCCCCATGATTGCTTAGTTATTATTATATAATAAGGACAAGATTAATTTACATAATAATTAATCATTAGTTGTTTGTGATTTCTGTTAATTATAAGAAACTATAATTTTATACCATTTTTGCTATGAATATTTCGATTTTTAAAAACAGGCACATGTAGTTTTTACATTATGCTCAAAAATACATTAGGAACATGAATAAAAATATATGAAACTCAGTACATAAATGATTTCGAGATGGCTGATGAAAATAATTATAACTGGCAAAAATAACTTTGACTACCTGCATTTATTATGCATATAAATTCAAAATGCATTCAAAAAGTGCATAATTTTTCTATTATAAAATCTCTAATAATGAATTTAGAAAAATAATGCACTTTTTGGATGAATTTTATGTATTTTAATCGAAAATTCAAAAAAGCAATGAATTATAATGGTAGACTTTTTCTTATGCGTTTCTGAACAACGAAAAAACTTTTAAGTCTCTACGACCTGTGTTTTAAAATCTAGATATTATTTTCTAAATAACCGCTTTGCATCTATGAGTACAAAGTCCATATCTCGATGGAATTAGACTCATTATCAGTTTTTTTCTTTTAATTTGAAAGCGGTGCGAGTTGCGTTTGGTTAAATGGGTAAAAGTTAGAAAAATCAATTATTCATGCTTCCAGCGAGGCATTTCATTATAATCAAGAATCTAAATAATGTTTTTGTTTCTTGAAAAATGATTGCATTTTCAGTTTGTTTATCTTCCAAATTTCATAGTTTCAAGAAAAAGTTTTAAATAATTTTTGGAAAACCCGAATGACTACTGTATTTATTAGAAAAAAATTGACTCTGATGATAGCAACTAACATTGTGTTGAGTTTCAATGTTTGAACTTTTTTTCATCATTAGAATTATTTTAAGCATATATATATATATATATATATATATATATATATATATATATATATATATATATATATATATATATATATATATATATATATATATATATATATATATATATATATATGTAATCATTAAAAATCTAGTGGCCAATAATAAGAACCAAAATCTGTATACATATCAAATTTTACAAACATTTAAAACAGTTAATTAAAATCATAAAAATTTTGTAACAAAATAAAGCCTTCACACAAAACGTTTCACAATAAAATGGCGTTTCACTAAAATATTATTTTACAAAGGAACAATAAATTTTAAAGCCGTATGCATATGAATGCAATATTAATGTACAATTTAATTCTAGAAAAACGATTCAACCGATTCAAGGATCGGAATGGACATGTATGCAAAAATATAGCACCGCATTCTGTCAATGGTAGAATAGCTTTAATATTATCGATTCGCATGTTGACAGATCAACCTTTGGTCCAACTAATTTTTTAGGCTCCCACCATCCTCTTTAGTTGTTACATTGATTTATATGAATTTGGGAAAAAATAATAAAAATATGAATATTTTTTTATAATTTTATTTTATATGAATTATTTACCAAATTTGAGCTAAAATTGTGGAGAACTCAAACATTGTACGAAAAAATGTTTCAATCAACAGTTGTTTCTTTCACAAACATTGAAGTTTATAGTTTAAAATTTTGGTGAAGGATCCATTGGACCCAATTGACCGATTTTGTCTAATATACGTCATAAAAAATTTCAACTCGCTATCTCATTTTGTTTTTGAGTTATCCTGATAACGGACGGACATACGAAAATGTACTAATTAGATATTTCTATGAACACCTTTACCAAAATTTAGTTTGTGCTATCAATATTAGCTAGCGTTACAAACTGTAGACTACAATTAATATATCCTGGCATATTGTATATATGTCGCGTATAAAAATAAATTATCTATTATAATATAGATTGTCTTTATTATAGAGATCTCTATCAAAATCATACTCCCAGCCTATCATCAACTAAAAAGCTATATATACAATGATACATTATTTTATAAGTATATTATTAAAATATTACGTGATTCCTTGCCGTAATGTTCTTTGAAAACTGTATACTAAAATGTACAATTTCATTGAATTGAAATGTACCTACACAGGTTTTATTATAAAACATTGAATACATTGTCATAATTACCAAAATAATTGAATTTACAGTTTTCAACAATTTAAGTATGTAAATTACACCTTTAGGGATCATGTGAACTATTGTTTTATAAATTTCACATAATATGAACCTTGTTCAAACCTGGACCTCTTCATCATATTAAATAAATTAAAAAAAGAAGAAAATTATTTTAATTTTACTACAATACTGTCGTTTGACAATGAATTGCATAGTTTTAAATTTTAACATTTTGAATGAAAAATTTAACATTTATAAAAAATTTTTGGGTAAAAACTTATCTCCATATTATGGATAGCTTATGAAAAGCGTCTCAACGTCTCTTAATTGTGAGTGAAGAACTAAAATGAATCAAACTGTGCAAGCCAAAGTATACGATCACTGATCTGTATGATAATTTTGCAGAAATAATTATTTTTATAGATCAGGGTAGAAGACTTTAAAAATGATAAAAAGTGGAAAAATATTATAATAGGATGAAATCCATTGGAAACAGAAGAGAATATAACAAAAATGAAAGAAAAAATAATTTACGGGTGATCTGTGGATAGCAAGTGCAAGGGGGTGAGTTTTGAAGGGTAAAATACGGTTTATTTCGATTATCTGCAAGTCCTATGGAAAAGAGTTAAATGAAAAACTAAAAACTGGGTTATTTCAATTTTTCACATAAATTTTGAGGCTATGCGAAAGAAGTGTTAATATAAAAAATTGTAGATCTTTTTATTATCTACTATTTATTGCCATTTAAATTTTTTCCATAGGACTTGCAGTTTTGCCGAAAATCGATATAAACCCTTAAAAACTCACCCCTTCCACTTCCCAACCACAGATCGCCTATAAATTATTTTTTCTGTCATTTTTGTTCTATTCTTTTCCATTTCTAATGGTTTTCATCCTACCATATTTTTTTTTGGTTTCAAAAATTATCGACCCTGAATGGAATGATCCAATAGTTCGGTTTATTTTTTGTTTAAAAAAACAGCGCGTAATTTTTTGCCAAGAAAGCCGTTAACAAAATTACATAATGAATAGTATCTTTCTGAAAAATTATTATTATTGTCAAATTTTTTCTGAAAAGATGAGAACACAAACCATAGACTATAGTTAATATACTCTGGCATACTCTAATATGTCGAGTATAAAAACTGGTCCAATCTTGGTGCAAATTTCTGGTTTAACCGGTGTCTGAAGTACTTATACAGTCATTACATATATATTTTAGTAGCGAATTGTAAACAAATTTCATATGATATACTAAAGTGGACTGTGCTCACTAAATATTGCATTCATAATAAACTATAGTTTAATTAAAATAAGCAACAATTTTGATTAAAATCGAATATGATATTTGAGATATGCCAAATACATTATTAGTATTTTAGCTTCCATCCCCACCCGACATCAAATCTGGGTTAAATACAAAGTGATTAGAAAATTGTGTAGTCGGATTGGTACGTCTGAATATCAAATTTTGGTTTAGTCTAATTAGATCTTAGTTGTGTCGAATGAAAAATATTAACACGGAATTTTTATACCGGCCTTATATAATATGTCAGCGTATATAAAATAGGATTAAAATAGTTTGTTTGAATTCGTGAATGAGCAAAATCAGTCCATTGGGTCCAATGGATCCAAGTTTTGAACCAAAAACTTTAAAAACAAAAAATGTTTGTTTAACAAAACAAACAACTTTTGTTTGAAACATTTTTTCGTATTCTGTCTAGATTCGCCACAATTTCCACACAGCTCAAATTTAGCTAATATACATTTACATAATTACAATACATATTATTATAATATATGTATTTATAACTGTATAGACTGGATAGTTTTTATGAATGCTTATGATTAAAATAGATCAAATATTGATAATCTTTAAATGACGCTAATTTTTACGTTGAGCTAATCTCAAATTGCAATTAATGCCTTCAGCCTCGTCTAGTCCATGCCACTGGCATGTAATTTTCAAACAGTAACGAAGTTTTAATTTTAAAAAGCATCACACGAATTAGGGGTTTGCATGAAACTGGACGAATGAAGCAAGTGTTATTTCTTAAAAGTGTAAACGTGAGTTATTTATGTTGATATACCAAATTGAAACTATTGACGTCTCCAAATGTGGCAGGTATTACGTACAAAAAAACACCATTCAAAAAATTGAAAATTTCCGAACAGTTGATTTGGCCGAAGCGATCGTTAATCACGATTAAGCTTTTAAAGTTTTTATTTTGATTGGGAGGCTTTGTGCTCGAATCGTGGCATTTTTTCTAGAAGTTTTTTTTGTTCATCCTTCATAACCTCCGTTTTTGTCCACATAATAAATATCAACTCTACCCTAGACCCACTACCTATGGAAAAATGGAGATAAAATCCTAATTTTTTGTATTTCTTATGAAAATAAATACAAAATATATAAATTGAATGAAAAATAAAGCATCCATCCAATTCTGATTTTTCACATTCTCAAGAAAATATCACTTAATGTATCTTAAAAAAAAAAAAGCTTCCTAGAAAAACTTATCATGTTAGAAAATAAAGAACTTAATATGTTTTTGCAAAATAAAAAAATTTCTTTCGTAAAAGTTTATCGGTAAAAGAAAATTAATTATATACATGAAGTTATGAGTAGAAAAACTATATGGAAAACTTTTTAATTTTTTCATTAGGTTTATATTATTATATATAAATGCCGGGGGCATATCATAGATTCCAGGCATAGGAGAGTGGGCATTGATCGTACCAAGGATAGGTGGAACATTATTAGATACGATATCGAAATTTCTAGAAAATTTCAATGATATCTAAATTTGAAATTTTGCAGTAATGTGAAACCTTAAGAATCATCAAAAGGTTGTTCACTATTTTGAAGTGTAGATAAGGACTAAAAAACACTATATCTAAAAAATTACGCCTTCAATCGTTAAGCAGATGTTTGAAGGATCAAAAATAAATTTAATCGTAAATTTATCGAATTCGTAAACAAAAATTACCCTCATTTTCTCGATTCTTAAAAATTTTGTTGTCCTTAATTTCAATAAAACTTTGTTCGTATGTTAATTTTGATCAAAAAAAGTTGAGATAATGCTTTGTTGGTTTTATTGAGATATTTTTGGGGGTACGGCGCGTTTCTCTTGAAAATAACTTAGGTATCCATGTGCCCAAATCATTAATTACAAAGTAACAATTTGGATAAAATGAATATAGTTATGAGGTACAATTTATGATTTATTATCGCTAAGTAAGGTAACGAATATCTCACGTAGGTATTCTTTTTTAGTAAAAATTTCGAATTTTAAAGGGTATTAAAATTTTAATAAATTCCTGGACTGAACGATATGCCTTGGACAACTACATATATGTAGTAAAAAATATTATATTGACTGCTTATTTCATCAAGTATGTAAGTTTTTCATCAGTTTATATTTTCTTTTCCATTGTTGAGTTCTGCTTTCTTATTTAACTCATCGAAATAATGTTAACGATTTTTATATAAGATGAGTCGTATAAGAGGCTTTCATTTTTTATTTTGTAGAGAAAAATTGACGTGACAAACTTGAATTTCTTGTACTACCTATAATGCGCCTAAAAACACTTTGTTTTTCGGCGTAAATAATTAAAAATCAGAGGTGGGCATTAATTCTTTCCTTATTGATAACGAAGTTAACAATCTTCTGAACGGATTAACTTTTAAGTTAACCCAAAAAATGTTAACTAAAGGGTTTGACGTTTTGAATGTTCTAAGATACAGGGAAATGGATTTATGAGAATGACTATTCATAAAATTTGGAACGATAAGAAGTAATAAAGGCATTAAATCTTCTGAGGCGACCAACATATTACATGATCGCAAATAATTAATGGAGGTGCTGAGATGAAAAGAAGAATAGTTAACGGATGTCATAATTTACACAAACAGTGTGGTTCTTATGAAAGGTTCAGCTTAAGAGGCGATAATACCAAGGATGTTTTTATTTTATTTCCTTTATATTTTACCTTCTCAGAGATATGAAAGTAGAATGGATAAAGCAAAAAATATCTAAATTTTCCGAATTTTCATTTTAATAATCGCAAGTTTTTCCAAAAAACATATCTCATAGTCCACCGAATGCAACCTAGAAATAAATACCAAAATTTTTTTTTTAATTCCCTCAATGGGGGTATTAAACAAAAGAGCTTGACTAATATAATACACTATTGACAAATTTCATATACAAGTTTTGTCTGGGGTTTATTAAATTTTTAACTTGTGTTAGTAAATAAAAATCGCTACTAGTTACCTTCAGAACCATTAAGTAGTCACCATGGAGATTCTAAATAGTACGTTGGGTATTGTATGTGAGTATGAGCTACGAGGAATCAGTTAACGTAAAATATATATATTTTTGTCATCCTAGAATAACATAACCTTAGTTAGAAAAACAACAACAATAACAAAAGAAAAACAGAAAAATACTTGTGTTACAATGAGTAATAAAATAAACATTGTAGAATGAAAATGTACTCAAGTGAAAATTAACAAAATATATTAGATGGATTTGTAATTCGACAGTTTTTCAACAAGGTTGAAAAACTTTTTTATATATGTTTATATATATATATATATAAATTTTTTTATTTATTTATTTGTATAATATAATATAATCTTCGTCAAGCAAACAGAGCAAAGTAAGCAAAATTGAATTTAAATGTGCTCAAAAGTAGTTCGATTTTGGTGCTGCAAAATTAAATTAAGTGCTCTAATTTTTAATTCAGAACATGGGGTCATTTTGATGCACTGCTGTCATGATATCACGCTTTTATCTGCTTTTATGGTGTGTAATTGAGAAAATTAGACTTATCTTTATAGGTACTGCAAAATTATACTGCTGGCCGGGCAATTCTGAAATTAAAACCATTATATTATTAATATAATGTAATTACTAAATTAGGTGCTTTTTAGAGGCAATCATGGAATGCCTTCAATAAATCAATATAATTAAAATTACCAAACAAATCCAGGCAACATGCTAACTTGACAATTTGTTAAAGTGAATCATGTTCCATGTATGTTTTTCGTAATTTTGATTAAATTAATATATTGAAATAATATTGAATTATTGTATATCATAAAAGCACCTAGTGCTGATACTTATATTATTTAATAAAAGTTATTTTTTCACGTTGGCAAAATGCTCCTAATTTTATGTTGCAGCAATTAATTTTGAGCATACATAAATTCAGTTTTGAATACTTTGCACTGTACGTTCGGCCCAGTCACAGAGGATATTGAGGCACCGTTCTCGCGCTGCGCCGCGAAATAAAAAATAGAAAATGGGTTTTTCTTACGTCTAACAAATTATATTTCTTGGGTTAAAATGTAGTATTATACATAGAACATAGATGTCGCATAATAATCAAATCAGATTGCATAAAACATATTATAAAAACATATTGTTTTAAATTTTTTAACAACATGAATATTACATTCACACACAACACAGAAAATTAATACAAATTTTTCATTACAATTTAAAACATTTATTTATATATATATACCATTTTCAATTTTATTGTATTCAATATATATTTGTTAAATATTGTATTAAATACAAAAAAAAAAAAAAAAATGAAAACATATAAATAGGGTGTTTGTCTTTTGTAAACAACAAAAATTATTCCCTAAATGTTTTATAACTCACATACGTATATTGCTATTACTGTTTTAAGTCTGGTAGACTTGAGCTAAAACTCGTTTTTATACCTGATTTTATTCTGTATGTGTAAAAAAAAGCCAGGAGATCAGGCTAAAAACATAATGA
Source organism: Chrysopa pallens (assembly GCA_020423425.1). Lineage (NCBI taxonomy): Eukaryota > Metazoa > Arthropoda > Insecta > Neuroptera > Chrysopidae > Chrysopa > Chrysopa pallens. Next base: position 9,098,942 of record CM035596.1, on the reverse strand, counting down.
TTTTATATTGGATTAAGTAATATTGGATTAAGCTTGAAAATTTTAAGTGGAAAATGTTTCTTGATATTGGTAATGCATTCAGTATAAAATTTTAAGAGCTTAAAATTTTTTATTAATTCTTGTTTTTAAGTCTATTATTTTGCGAGTAATGATTAGCTTCTGGAAGAGTAACTCTACAAAAAAATAATAAACTGTGACACATGGTATCTGAACAAATCAAACGTGCTGGGATTCCGCAATGGTGGACATGATGGTAAACCTACAATAAATGACATTTAGCTGCACAATAAGAAAACAACTTGAAGGAGTAAATTGTTATCAGTATCTAGATGTTTCCCTCAGTTCAAGACTATCCTTAGTAGATCACTTCCATGATTTGAACTGCAAAAGTTGTATCCGCCAGTACGCCATCCTACGAAAATGATACTTTCCTTTACATTAAATGAAAAGATGATTTAAACTATCAGATATTCATTTAGCATTTATAATGTTTGTGAGATCCTAAACGTGGAACTAGCAACCCCAGTATCCCCTTCTACATATTCCAGGTATAATATAATACACATTAAATGTATACGCTATGTTATGTGATTTATTTGATCAAAATAAATTATTTAAAAATTTGACAATTATTTAAATAAATAAATATTCATTAAATATTTATTAACAATTTATTTAACATATTTGATATTTTTGTATGATTATTCGATTAACAATCGTTTTTTTATTGCTCTGATATTTACATAGTTTGTATATTTTGTCACTTCGACTTGAGTTTGATTATAATAAATATATTTCCATGTTATTGGAGAAATATTATATTCGAGCAAACTTTCCATGTTTGATTATCGAACTTTTTAACAATAAAGTACCTATAAAAATACCTATGATAATTTTTCTAACGTTTTTCTGGCAGTCCTGAATGCGGCTTTTATAACTGTTATTAGATCTCTGTCCATCATCTCCCTCTTCTATCAATTCTGCGATCTTCGTTTTTCCTTTTTAATATTACCACTGTAACCGTTCTGTTAATATGCCCAATCCACTTTAGCCTATTGGCATTTATAAAATTTATTTTAGAAAGATAAAATTCAGATAAATTATAAAAAAGAAAGAGAAAAGAACTCCATGATTGACATGAGCGACGATGAAATACTTGTACTAGGATCTTCTGTAATCTTTTACAGGCCAAAATTTTGTATTTCAATTTGCAACAAATCCCTTAAATTTTTACCAGCCTATAATTTTAAGAGGTGTGTCTCATGTTGCGTGTGGGCTTTTGTAACAAGTGAATGGGGTACCGAAAAAGAGAAGATGCCTCATGAAGATCGTACAAAAAAATCAGTGACACTGAAGTGGAGTATGCCATATAAATTTGTCAGCAGGATTTTAAAACTAGTGACATGGGCTAAAAAAGAGGACTTTCCTCATTTATCCTATGAAAACCCGATTTCACAAACATCATAAATAGCTTTCTTTTTGTAAAATTTAGCTTACCTCATTTTTAGCTTACCTCATTTTTATCCAAACGGACAGTAGTTAGATTCTAAGCGTGGCAGAAATTGAAATCGCACTGTAACACATAAAGCAAAAATTGTTGTATATACGCTTTCTTGATTCGCTTACCCAAAGAGGTTACACAATGATTGATTCGGGTAAAATTAACTTTCCAAAAATTTTTAATCTAAGGTTCAAATCAGGCAAGGGATAATACAGTTTTTATGGACCTTACAGGGTAGCCTCGTAAGAGCCATACTACTTCTAAAATTCTAGTTGAATTTATCTAATTTTACACCCAAAATGTGACAATTTTATTAATTCTGAAATCAGATGTTCAAAGTTAATCATTTTCTTTTTAAATTGGTACAAAATTTTGTTTAAGTTCTGAAATTAGCCAGACAAAAAACACATTTACATCAAAGCATTTTTTTTTTTGTACATTTTTAATTCCGGGAAATTAAAAATACTTGTATCAAAGTTCAAACCCATTTTCCTAGATATCTATTTGTCACAATTCATCAGCTAGTTGTACATGTAAATACTGTAACCCTATGATTCCCAATCACATACCAACACAATAAAATATGCTTTTTAAAACTTTGGTGTTTGCTAGTAACTTTTCGAAAAAACAATGTTTAACATTTTAACAGCGAAACAGAAGTAAGGTATCAAATATTTATACCTAGTTTCTATACACAAAACACAAAAAAATGTAAGCACATAAATCATGCGAGATTCACACACTCAAACATTGTTTGAAGTGTAAAAAAAGAAGAAAAAAAATGTTGGAAAAATGTTTTGACGATCGAATGTTCATTGAATTGAAAACCAACAGTTTTTGTTTTGGAAATAAAAAAAAAAACTTGTATATAACATAAATTCAACAATATAATGATCAAATGGTTTAAGTTGTATATAAGGGGTGGGTGCTCTATTACGCAACCCATTTAAATACATATTTTGAATTTTTTTAATTTAAGGGATATTCATACAACTGCTAGATTTAAAATACATTCTTAAGTTATGTTATTTCATCAGCATCACGAGTTTGCGCCAGAGAAAATGTATACATGCTTTGGTTCTTTATCCCAAACAAAGAAGCAGAAATATATTACAAAGCCGTTAAGAATGGAAAAAAGTGAACAAAAATTATTGTAGAATGAAACCTATTGGAAACAGAAGAGAATATAACAAAAATGAAAGGAAAAATCATATACGGGCGATCTGAGGTCGGGAAATGGAAGCGGGTGAGTTTTTAATGGTAAAACATGGCTTTCCGGCAAAACTACAAGTCCTATGAAAAAAATGGAAAACTTGTAGGTTATAAAAAGATTTACTTTTAAACTACTTTTAAATTTTACTAATTAATTTTTCCGCACATTATCAGTCATTTTTTAATTTTCCGAAAATCACTAAGTGAACTATAATAAATTGATGCTCTATTAATTTATTTGGGTAACGAATTTCCATAAGACTACATGTAAAATTACAATTTTTTTTAAAATTACAATAACTTTTTTAACAGTTTAGTGAATTGATTTGTAATTTATACAGGTGATTTGAAATGGAATCATGAACGTTATATAAAACTTTCATTCGTCTCGTAGCATTTTTATATACCTCCCAAACATCCAGAAATAAATATAAATAAAGTCAGATATCCCTTTCAAATTCAAAAGAAATTACTATGTAGTATAATAGTTACGATCCTGAAATTTCAATTTCCCTGCAAAAACAAGAGGATGATAAGTTTTCTATTTCATCGAATATATTTTACAATAATACCTGTATGCTGCTTATATTTTAAATTACTTGCAATCAACGTAAATTTATTATACGAATGCGTACATTTTAAAATTATTGTACTCATAATGTATAAAAAAAAAAAGAAAATTTTACGATTCGAAACCACCACCAAATGTTATCTACATGTATTAAGTTAAAATGTGAAAATAGAGTACAAGAAGTAAAAAGGCCACACACAAACAGCAGTTTACATTGAATAACACGTAAGATTTTATATGTTATATAGATATAATATACTGAACAATTTTCCTAATATACTCTTCTCTTTGGATAAACTGAAAAGTACTGAAAGCTTTTAAAGTAACGTATATATTATATATACACACACACATATATATATATATATATATATATATATATATATATATATATATATATATATATATATATATATATATATATATATATATATATATATATATATATATATATTTGGACGGTATGTTCTAATATACGCTCTATTCACCCACAATAAAATACGATGCGCGCAAACCAGTAACCACATACGCAAGTTGTATAAAATATATTTTATTTGTGTTGGATTGAAAAACTCTGATTCAGAAATTCATTCCATTGAATAGATTTTTCATTAAATTTATACAATTACAAGAATAAATTATTAAGTAATTAATGAGTAAAGGGGAATTTACTAAAAATTGAGACCTCTATAACATTGTGTTTTTTCGATTTTCGCAGAAAAATAACACTAAAATATTTCTTTATTTTAAATTATTACCTAGTCTCTATATTGAAACACAAATAACAATTAAGGTAACACTCATTTTGTGTTACCACTTAAAAGTATAAGAATTCAATTTCAATTGAACTTTTTGTATAGAGTAATTTTGACCCAAAAGACATAAAAGTACAACTGATTTATTTATTGAGATATTGATAACATTGCCCAGTATCGAAACATAACGAATTAGATAAAGTATCGAACACGAAAATCGAAATATTAAAGCAGTTTCAGGAATAGAATGGAGACTTAAATAATCTTCTTTTTAATTTCTAATTTGTTTTCTACACTTTATGGCGGAAAAACACCTGTATAGACAACCGAAGATTATAAAAAACTGTTTATGCATCAAAAAAGCATGAAACGCTCCATTCTAAGCAAACCTTTAATAGAATCGAAACATTAACTGTTTAGGGATAGGAATCGTTGGTTGGTGGATAAGACGTGGTAAAATAAAAAGACAGTTGGAATCTCAATAAAAAAATCCTTTGCTTCCAAAAATATAAAACATAATTTATTAATGAGAATAAAAAAATATTACTGCTAAAAATATTTGAAAATTTTATATTTCTGAGACACAAAAAGAAAACTACTTTTGAGCTAGGCTATATTCGACTTCAATAAGATTCATACCATCACTAGACAGACCATATTCAATTCTAGGTAGAAAAACTATGATCTAATGTAATGCGTTTTTCTTCAAGAACTTAAAGGTTGAATAAATTTTCAAATAAAATGATATGATTTTCTTCCATGGCATTTATATGGTATTTTTTTATGCGTTTCAAATTACGTAGATCAAAGATACGTCAATAGTTCACTTTAGAAATTGGGTCATGTAATCATCAATTTGATGATTTGATTTTTATTTGGCTCGTCTATATTCATACTGGATGTTTGGATAATCATACTTTAGATAACTAAATAGATATACTCAAATTAGAATTTATTTTTTAATTCAATAAATAATTTTCAGCCTCTTAGACATCGATTTTATTAGGGTCATGTGGGAAATTGTAATAAAACAAAGTAATTTATTAATTTACCCACAGGTAATCCAAAAGTTAACTTCGTTAATCGTTAATTTTATAATAAGAATATTATTTCCGATAATAGTTATCACATTAACACTGAATTGTACTTAAAAATAATCGGAATAACCATAGTAAATTCAGTACTTTAAGTAGTGTCCATAATTAGTACTTTAAGTAGTGTCCGTAAAGTAATTAATTTGAACGTCTATTTAACTAATATCACAGCATTGACTGACAGAAATGAAAAATTATAAAAATTTTCACTAAAGGACAAATAATTATAGTTTGCTAAGAACTAAAAACGATAAACGTATGTTTTCGACATGACGTGTCTTCCGAACTATTTACCAGCTAAATAAAATAATTTCGTAAAAAAATGCTATTTTAGTAAATTAACAAATTATTTTATTAAAAAAAATTTTTACGACAGTATTTTATTTAGAAATGGTCCTGATAGATAGGTTTGATGACGCTTTTTGGGAAAAAAAATAGTATAAAATTAAATGGCAACATATCAACAAGCATTCAATGTAACGGATCAAATTAAGTTCATTTTAACGGAAATAATTTTAACGAAAAAATCTTATCATTTTTTGAGTTAACATAAAACTTAATAAGAAGATTGCTAACTTCGTTAATTAACGATTAACGAATTAACGAGTTATACACATCTATGAATTTAATAAATTTCAATAAATTATATCAAATTTTTAGGCTATTAAAAATAAAAATTTGTCAGAATGCGTACAAGCTAAGTAAATTTTGTATATTTGCATCAAACTGTGCTAAAAATTTGTGTGTGGATTTCATGTGTTAATTTTTCAGTATTTTTATATTACTTAATGTTTAACATAAAATCAGTGATATAAATAATTATAGGAAATTCATGCATTGATTTTAGCACCATAATAACAAAAATAATGACTATAACAAACTCAACTGACTGATTTTTCATAGACTAAAAAATATGATAAATTATTGTAATATATGAAACACTATATATTATTATGAAACACTTCGTCTATTAAAAGTTTTATGCCCATGGCCTTTAAATGTTGGTAGTTTTAAATAGTTCATAGTTATCCCGGTACTTATTATCATGGTAGCGTTAATGTCCAATATAAAATGCTATACAAACCTCACTTTATCACATAATAAGTTTGTTACATAAAAAATATATGCTTTTATTGAAGTCTAAGACTATTGGTACTTCTTAGAGCGCGAATCACCTATCTAAGCCAACATGTATAAAAAATTTGATCTTTAGGTCTTTTAAACATTTGAACATGCTTAAAAGATCTTGTAATATAGAATTTTGCAATTTTTATACATACATACATAAAATATTTACACAAATACATAAAGATACGATGCTTGTGTGAGTCAACATATACATTATTTTTTAACTTTTAATAATAGGAAATTTTAAGCATATAAATCGGTTGACTCACACAAATATCGAATATTTATCAATGTATTCTTCAAATACGTTATGTATGTATATATAAAAATTTTGCTGTTTTATATAAGTATATTTTAACATTGTCTTCCCTATATCAAAAGATTCAAAAAACGATCTGTATACAAGAATAGAGGTGTACTATATACCCATTATAAGTGTTTTTCCAGTATTGATTTTCACAGAAATAATTATTTCCCAACATGTTTGAATATGAAACTAAACAACATTGTGTAAAAGGATACGGATCTAGGTCTGTGACTCACGTTTCTTAATTGTCATTTAAATTGTAGGTGTCTTGAGAATATCATGAAAAACCACATGTGAAAATGTTTTCTGCATATAGACAATATAATAGTAAATTATTGTTTTTCGTATAGTGCAGCTTTGTTGACGTGGAAAATTTTTAATATAATTCTTTGAAAATCTTTACCTTAAAAAGAAATAACTTATTTGAAACACTTTTTTTATAAATTGATTGCATAAGAAACTAATTATAGATCTAGCTTAAGAGCAAACAAATTACTCTAAAAGGAGTTGAAATTTAGAGGACTGTTGCAATGAAGGTGCCTGAATTCATTATTCAGCATATTATTAGTCCTGTGACAAATCACAATTTTAGAAAGAACGGATAGATAATTTAGTCGATTGTACGACATTGTTGTGTGTCACTTTGACGACGAGTAGATTGCCGTGATTGTTTTAACTTGATATGATTGGACTCACGTTTGCTAATCGAAAGTTTATAAGTTTTTTTTTTTTTATTTAAGAATATAATTAATTAATTTGCAGTATTGTTCAAATAGCCCTCAATTGGTTATTCAAATAACCAATGCTGGTGAATGACTACACTTTATATCAATCAAAATAGGAATGAATTAATAATATATTTTACGTTCATTTTTGCATTTCATATTTTTTGACGAGATGGTATCCGAAATTAACTTACCCAATGGATCACTTCTGAAAACATTGCATAGGTTTTTTTTTTGAGCAATTTCTATGAAATATGCATTCCATGTAATTTTTAACATATTTGGTCCGTTGCATATTTATTATAATCATTTGTTATAATAAAATATTTATTTAATATTTAATATACATTTTTTTTTGGTCGAATTCCCAAATGATAAAAGTGTATTATTAATTATTATTGGACCTATAAAAGCGACAAATTTATACCAACGGCAACAAAATGCATAATAAATAAAGGATGATTGGTGCATTTCAGTTCAAACTAAAGTTTGAGTCATTCTTTACGTTTTGTTGAGAAACATATGATGTTTTGAAATTATTTTGAGAAATTTTAAATGTAATATAAGATTTTGAAGTACTTTATGGACGTTTGTTAATTGGCTTTTTTCTTTGATTTTATAGACATTATACTTGACTGATTTGATTCTGGGTAGCTGAGAGTCTATAATCTTATACGTTTTATCCTACCAAAAACTTTGCAAGTCACTTTATTTTCGTGTTTGCGAAGGCAGAAATTCCGCCATGTATTGCAAGCACTTGTGCATAACGCAGACTTTTCACCATTACCCATACTCTTACCAACATTGGCTAAAGTCATACAATCGCGGTTTGGCAATTTGAGTACAGTAAGCAGACTCTTGCTTATAGCTTAGTCTTTCTCTCTTATTGCACAAATAATGTTTTCAGTATACTGAAACTATGATAGCTGTGCTAACCTCTATGATACCGGTCTGATTCTACAATTGCTATATTTTAGATCAAAATAAGAAAATTGATTCATAAGACAAATTCAAAAACAAAGTAGTTATAATTTATTCAATATTATTTTCTTTTCTATCTTTTTTTTTTCTGGAAAACGATATTTAACATGTAATTTTATGGAGATACTAACAGTTAACGTCATACGTTGGTATTTCCCTTTTTGTTCAACTAAAAATGTTGAATGTCCATATCTTGCTTATTTTTATAGATTTAATCAATAAAAAAATAAATTCTGATTCATGTTCGTAAAGTAAAGACGGTCAAATTACAGTAGTAAAAAAATTTAGTCCCAAATCCCACTGGAAGTAGTCTGAGATAATTTGTCCCTTTTCTTTTGTGCATATGACACATTGTTAATATAAAATAAATTTACGTAACTATATTGCTAATATTATTTTCGAAGCAACTTTTAACTCACTAAGAAGCTTTGGATGTGACACCTATTGCCCACGTTTTCCACAAAATATTTAAACAATTTCATTATGAAATAACTCATCAAAATTTTTTAATATTTTAATCGCTCGAATGACCACATATCTTAAAGTGCATCACCTTATTATAAAATATATTTTCGTATATAAAAAGTGCATGAGTGCGTGACTATAAAAGCTTCATAGTGAAATGTTTTACTAACATAATAGATGTTTAGCCGTAAAATTTTAAATTTACAAACCATAACGATAAATGGACAGGCATACGGTTTATTATATGGATGAATGTTTGGAACAAATGTATAATACATTCGTTTATATAAGGCACACCATACATTATCAAAATTTCCTGACAATATCAATTTCTTCCATGACAGGTTCATAAATTATGTAGCCTGATAGTGGTAACCGTGGCTTTGACCCGTGAAATTAAGCTTGTGACTATATATAAGAGTAAAAATAAAATATTTTTCCCTTTTTACTTTTAAAAATATTCAGATTAAAAGATAACGAGCTGGAATTTTGGCAACGTATTCTTTACATAAAAAGTGAATAAGCAAAATACGTCCACTGGATCCAATGGACACTTGACCCAACTTTTAATCTATAAAATATAGAAGAAAAGTTCAAATACAAAAAATGTTTATTTTAGAAATTTTATGGTAAAATATTTGAGTTCTTCACAATTTTTACTCAAATTTGGCTAATAAACATATATATATAGGTAATTACAATACATATTATAATTATACATGTATACATATATAACTGTTTAGACTGGATTTTTATAGTATTTTATGAATGCTAATTAAAAGTAGTCCAAACAATGATATTCAATCATATTTCGAGTATCTAAATAATTAACTCTCTTGTTGTTATCTACACTTGTTAAATATAAAACAATCATCTGATGAAAAAGCATACTCATTCAATGTATTTTTTTTTTAATTTTGAAAGTCCACTTCGACCCATTTGTTTAGATGGATCGTTGTAAACTCGCGTGTGATCTAAATGAGTGTTTTGAGCGTTCTGAGCACCAAGTGGAATGTACACTGTCTATATAAGACAGTGGCTATAAAAATGTATGGTTAACCTTAAATAGAACTCAGTCAATTTGTACAGTATGGTGGCGGTGGTGATACATTCAAATAATATACATGTTACCTATATTTTCATGTATTTTGAATAAAGAACACCACTAGTTGCCGCATGGTTGAATTCAATAATATAACATCATAATATGTTTTTATTCAATATGTGGGTAGGTTTATACACATCGTATATTATATAATGTAGACGATTGTTGGCAGATATATGACATTTTATCATCGTATTGTCCAAGGTATGACTTTAGACGAGTAACAAAAGATACCTTCATATTAAAAGCGTTTTTTTTTTTTTTTAATCTTAAAAAGATCCACAGTTTTTGAGTTAAGTGTCATATATTATACGCACACCGCGTGCAAGAGAATGGCTTGTACAATAAGTCAGTATGTATCAAAGTGTCTCCTTGATATAGTCACAACATCGACACCATTTATCTCAATTATCGAATCGACGTGTGACTATAAGTGGAACAACGCCGAGTCGGGCACGGTGGATAAAGTAATAGTCACAGTGTGCCTTCCATTCAACAGGAGGTGGTTGCTCGCTTCCCTTAGAGATGTACATGAGTACGCCTTTCCCTGATCGGGTTTTCCTAGTAGTCAAGAAAGATATCTTGCCCGAAGTGCTGAATGTTGCATTCGTACTATCATAGATTACGTCCGCGTAATCGGCCAAAGATTCGCGACACCCTGGTAGGGTGGAATGTATAGGATTTCCGGAGTGCCACTTCGTTTTTCTTATTATTTAAATACCTTCATATTTAAATAAGAGTGCATACTGCATTGTACATAATTTCGGATAGTGATTATTTGATCTGGGTAGTTCGTGAACGACCTAGTTTGGAAGATCGCTCTTATTGCTGACCTGAACGAACTAGTTCTACGATGATTCCGCTAATAGGTCCCTATTTAAGCCTGCGAAAGTTTTTTTCATAGAAGTCATTCACCACAAACCAATTATTAAAAAAATATCTCAAAAATATGGAAATCTACCTGCCTAGGTTGGGTTCCCTTTGATTTATATAAATATTATCTCTATAGTGTACTGCATCCTAACCAGACTAAAATGCTTCGAGGCAAGATATCCTTCTAGGTAAAACAAAAATTTTACTCGACTATATATCATGCTCCGAAATGCTATATACTTGTAGTATATATCTACAATCATAAGGGCTGTGATTAGTGTATAGAGATTCAATATTAGTATTCCGTATATGAAATCTTATTAATTTATTTGTATATAGAAAAATATTCACGCGACAAACTGAAATAAGCCGTAAGTTTTTTGTGCTCAAAATAGATTTATCTTCTAGAAAACGTATAAGAGCACTGTGTTTCAACATATTTTCATTCGTTTCTATGGTTACGCAATACTCGTTTATCAATCAAATGATACGTAACTCTGTGAATGGTGTATGATTTAACATAGGAAATTTCTCAAAATTTAAATGAGTAATTATTTATATTTGCCATTAAATATAATTACTAATTAGTGTAGTGCCTAGGGCGCTCAAAATATGAAAATCTTGGATTTCATTCACTATAACTGAAATCCAAGGGAAAATTTAGGGGAAAAATTCTTAAATATAATATATTTTTTTTTTTTTTTTAAATTGACTTTTTCATTCTCGATTTTACCTATTTTTTGTTAGTTTATATGAGAATTTTTTTCATATTAGCCATTGAACCATTGCACTTTTACACCAGTGTGTAATCTAACACAACGTTCTCCAATAAAACGTCATATAATAGACAATAAACCCGGAACCCCACACATGGTTAATATTTAAACTGATATATTTTTTTTTTATATTTTAACATGTTGTGTTTTTTAAACAGGCAGTTTTGATAGAATTGTCAAATAAACAAAAGAAACCAAAAGTGGATAAATACAAAAATAAAAAATAATAACTTTTCAACAAGAACAACAACAAAAATATTTAAAAAAAAAAAAATAAAAAATAAAACCAATTCTATAAAAATGAAACTGGAATAATTTTATATTTAATACTACATATTTAATAAACGATTTTCCTGTTATCAACAACCCTACAAAGGCGATGCAGATGAATCAATTTGATGCTAAGATTATGATATGGCACCAAAAAATGTATCTTAACAGCTGAATATTTATAATATCTTCAATTAATGGTTAGGCCTAAGGAATCAATGAAAATTCATTGTTTGAAAACACACAAAAGTGTTAAATAAATTTTTCGAATAACATATAGTCCGGGAGGTATTGGTGATTTCAAACCAATCAATTTTCGATTTTATTGAAAGTTTTTATGAAGTTGATAATCGAATGTCGGTTCTGCAGGCGCAACCAAGGTGGAGGAATAATAAAATATATTTCAAGTCGCTGGAAATTAATAATATAGATAGTTTCAATAATGTAGTAAATAAAAAAAATAGCAGAATATTTACGGGTGGAATAATTGTCATCTGAATATGGCATTTGATTGCCTTTGATGGAAATTGCATGGCTATTGAAATATAAAAAGACTATTTTAAATGTAAGGAATATTTTACATTAAAAATAGTACGTTTTTTATTAGACTTCCGATTAGTCGGCGACTAGTCGGTAAGGCTGACTATGCAGTTTCGAAATCGGCGATTACTCTGCGCCTATTCGCTAAAGAGCACCAACTATCCAGCTTATGACATTGTATGAATTTTGTTCCTCTGGAAATAGTTTTTTTCCGAAAAATATCTATTTTAATTTCTTGAATATTACTGAGTAAATTTTTCACAACAATTAAAAAAATATTATCATGCATTTACATGTTTGTTGTAAAAAATAAAATAGGCCAATAGTATATCTTTATCTCTTTTGAAACCACAGATTACAAAAAATAACACAAGATGGCATATGTATGATTATGTTAGTAAAATTTATTAGCTAGTTTTTTATTGTTGAAGTCGGTTAGAAAAACATAAATACAGAATAAAATAAAAAAAAAAAAAAGTAAAAAAAAAAAAAACCAAATTGAATTTTGGTTTTATATATTTACCACAACATTCTTTTTTTGTTTTGTTTATTTTTTTATTCTATTTTTAAGGAAATTTCTTCTTTTGTTATGCAATTTAGGTAACCATATAAATAAATATTAGGTAAATGAAAACGATGAAAATATTGCTCGATGAAAAATAACCGGGTATTTGATACGTATAGATTTTCCATACGCTCTATCCTTATATATATACACTGTGTTTTACAAGATATACATTTTTAATATTATATCAATGAAGATAAGTTTTTAGTATAATGTAGTTGGGAAGAATAAGCGTTTTCTTTTAATATGTCAAAGATTCGGACAAATAAAATGTTTTGAAATTGTACGACTTTTATTTAATTAACGAATATGAAAAGAAACATTTTTTATATATATTAAGCCCCTTTAGATCTGGGCTTTAAATTATTTTAAAAATTGTCCTTTAATTTTCAACTGAATGTTGGTTTTCAGTAAAAACCTCCAGGTCTTAAAAAACAAATTTCTCCAACCGTTGGGTTTTGGTTTATCTCTAAATCCGATTTATTTTCCGATTTGCTCGGTTTTCGCAAAATGCCTTTTATTTCAATGCATTGGCAGATATATACCTGTGGCTACGGCACTATTTGCGAGACATCAATGGATCCATGAATTTTGAACCATGAAAAATAGAAAATAAAATTAAAAAATGGTTGTTTCTTAATTATATTTTTCGATTTCTTGGACCAATTTCCTAGAAAGAACTACATGTTGATTTTTTTTGTGAATACTAATGATTAAAAACAATTCAATCATTAATACTCAGCCATACGCTGAGTATGTTAACAATTAACACTGTTATTTGTATTTTCTAATTTTTATTTGTTTAACATCTATTTTTTAGTTTAGAATTAAATTTTGAATATGTATAATATATTAATAGTAGCTTAAGGAACTATTTCGATAGTTCTTTAAGGACTTTCATTAAGGATAATAGGACTGAAACTGATAGAAGAAGACACAACGATAGCGACCTCATAAACCATTAGATGCTATTCATGAAATTTTTTAATGAAATCATATGAAAATTTTCGACGATTTTTTAAAAATTATACATTTTTTGGGTGCATTTCAAAAAAACTGCGAGTGTGTACGAGCTATATTTCAAAATTTCCCATAGCATGTAAAATTAATTTAAATGACCTGGACTAGTATCCACTTAATAAAATTCCATACTGATCTTGCAAAATATACTTATCTGATTTTCACAAGAGTAAAATATTTATAATCATAGTACGGATACGTAGTATCCGTACACGTGCATAGTACGTAGAAGGGGCTTGTTAATCGATTGATGCGCTACGAGTATTTACAATTTGTAATCAAACATTCTACGAAATATAATTATTTGTTCAATTGTTTGCATGTAAATTGAATAGCAAATGTAAAAAAAAAAAAATTATTGACTAATTACAAAAACTGTAATTACAGTTATTGAGTTGAAAATTGTAAGAATAATTGGAGAAATTGCATTACTAATTATTTTTAAGTCAAATATAATTATTCATTTAAATTAGTAATTTTGAGAAATTTTCTATGTTAAGTCATATACTTTTCACTTATATATATATATATATATATATCAATAGATTGATAACGTAAAATATATCGTAACCATAGAAACGAATGAAAATATTTTGAGGCATGGTTCCCATACAGCTTACAAGCAATGTATATTATGAACAGTATTCGATGTGATAACACGTTACTTTTTATGATGTTACTTTAAAAATTACTTTTTTTGCAGACTGGTGTAAAGTGAACACAGAAAAAAAACATACATACATACATATTGAAATAATGTGGTTTTTATCTATCGTAAAGGAAAATTATGGAATTGACATTCATACTAATGTTGCCCCATCGGGTATATAGAAGGATTCCGTTACATATTTTTATCCAAAACCAGACATTTCACATCATCTATACTAAAATTGTGATGAACTGAAACATTTTACGACAAAATGTTGCGAACAAAAGTTTGTTTGTTTCGAATATATAAACATTTTTAAAACTTTTCTTCTCTCTTTTATACTATAAATTTGGATCCAGGACCCAATGGATCGTTAAACTCACTTTTTATGTTTATATATATACTTCAACAAAATTTTAGCTCATTATATCCCTTTGTTTTTGAGTTATCGTGATGACGGACGACGGACGAACAACAGGAAATGGACTAATTAAGTGTTTCTATTTCCTAGCGTTACAAACGTTAGACTAAAACTAATATAATCTGACATATTATGCATATATCGAGTATTAAGAGAATTAAATTTCTTGCTAAATTTTGATCATGAAATTATTACTTGAAATAATATTTGAAATAGGCAATTAATATATTCAGATCGTTATGATTACTACTATCGCACACACACACATATATATATTATATACTAACCCAGTTATAAACATTATAAAATGTCTTCTATCTCATTCTGTCGCACGTCATATGCTATAGATGTATGTGATTGTCTCTTTTAACTGTCACAACTATAAAAATTTTCACTTGAAAAATTTGCAAAGAGTGAATTTTTTCCAAAAATTATAAAGTAAATTTCACTGTATATTCTGAATATGATAAACATGTCTTCCAAATTTGATAATAATATAATAGTTTAAAAAAACTAAAAAAACACGCATGCATGCGTAGTTCGCGCACTAGCTCTATCTTTATTACTCTCATGCAAAGGATCCGTTCAGATGCGTTCTGCAGCCAACTTCAGAGAGTTACCTACAGACAAACAAACATACGAGTGAAGCTAATAAAAGCGTGTTAAAAATGGAACTAATTAGGACGTTACAGTGGAACAACGTGCATAGATACATACGAATGAAATTCCAAATCGTGTAGTTATACCATTAATATACAATCCTGGTATTTCATATATCAATAACATGAAGTTAGATGGGTGATGGTTATAAAAACGATACTTTAAAAACTAATATTGATAATAAATTACTTATTTAAAGGTAGAATGTTATGTTAAAATTATTGCTACAATCTCATTACGTTTGTAATTTAAATATTACATGATTACTGCAGTCATAGTTTTAGTTTTATAATGTAAAATAGAAAATCCAATTTTATGAAGTAAAGCCATAGAAATGATTTCACAATTTCTTGCGTTTTCATAATTGGGATTTGGAAAATTAGATGATATATTTAATCTTTTGATAAAGAGTGATCATATACTGAATTATTTTGCATATAGGTACTTATTATGGGCTTTTTTTATTGAATTCTTGTCAAAAATTATTTTAGATATTATTTTTTTTTATTTTTGTAATATGCAAATTAACAAGGATAGCAATGTTAAAGATTCATGCATGGAATTCATGCCTATTTGTACTTAATTAAAAAGAAAAAAAATTCTCGAACATAAAAATCCATCCACTATAACTGGGTTCCCATGTAAAAATTTAATTTCACTCGACTACATACTATAATATTATATCATCTAGCATTGGCTAGAATTTTCTAATGTTTAAATATTGATGATAGAATATATATACTTAATGTCATATTTATGTTAAAATTATTTGGTTTTATTGTTCACTACACAGATTCGAGAATTGAACCATGTTTCCAAAATTAATTTTGCTAATCAAACATCAATGCACTGAATGGTAGCTCGTGATAGAACAAGCATAATAATCCCGGCGGTTGTGGTAAATTCCTACAAGACAGAATTTCAAAATGACATAGATAAATCAAAAGAATGTTTTTCAATAAGATAAACAGCTATTAATCATGGAATAAACAGAATTACACAAAGATGTTATACATAGAATGCCGAGAAATTAATTAAATTTAAAGAGGAAAAGTTTCCTTTTTTGAGGCAAAACTCCTTGTTAGTTATGTAGTGAAATGTAGTGATATGAATTACGATCTGACCAGAAAGCAAGCAATGGAATAGGCATTTGAATTTACAAAAGCAAATTTATAGAATTTTTCTGAGAGAAGAAGAAAAAATAAATCAGCAAAGATTGATTTCGCGGTTTTCTTTCTAAAAAAATAGTTTTGTGTATTGCAATGGCACCAATTTCAATTGCATGTAAGTATTATATATGAAAGTCTATAATTTTCAGTCAATTATATAGTGTTTATATAGTGTAGTAATGTCAAGTAATTTCTTGCAAAAAGATAAAAATAAAAAAATGAACTGCCGTTAAAAGAATAAAGTATAAAATAATTTTAAATTTTTCCTTTTTGAACATAATTACTCTTTTTAATCTACATCCAAAAAATGGAGTTTGACCCGAATTCATGAAATATTATTGGATTGACCTTCTAAATGGCAAATGTTTAATACTAAAGCTATTCTAAACACAACTCCATTGACAGCATAAGGTATTCTATTTTTGAATACTGAACTTTGGATCTAGGTTCTACCCTATTTGATACAAAGTATACCTCAGAAAAAGTACCTCAGAAATTTTTAATCAAGCTTTTCTTGTAATTCAGTTTATAATAAAAAATTATTTTATTTTATCAGCTTTTAACTTAGGTTCCCGCCGAAATTAGATGATAAGTGAGAGTTTCTATTTCGGCTGAAAACGTAGTTTTGGCTCAATACAAATATTATTATATGTATATAATATATACAAGTTAATTAAACAACTAACAGACTTAATTCATGCCATTCTTGACATGTAGTTGACTGTCGACAAGTATGATCTATTTTTAATCATTAGCATTCATAAAATGTTCTAAATATCGAACAAATATTTCAAACAAAACTTATTAGTTTTAAAAAAATAAACATTTTTATAAATGAAATCTTATGGCTCAAACGTTGGCTCAGGAGTCCATTGAATTCAATAAACCGATTTTGCTCATTCAGGAACTTGATACTTTTTTTTAGGCTTAGGCTTTTTCAGTTATCTTGATTATAGATCGGCAGGCATATGGGCATGGACTAATTAGGTGATTCTATAAACATCAACCAAAATTTTGTTTGAGCAGTTAATATATTCTAGCGTTTTAAACTTTAGACTAAAATTAATATATCCTGACATATTGTATATATGTTGAGTGTAAAAACGATCAAAATAGTTTTATAATTCTCAATAGATAAGGATATGAAATATAATATCAATAGTAATAAATTTATTGTTTCTTTTTTTGAAATAAATAAATAAATACCAATTTTTGATTGTACTTTTTTTAAAAATACAAATGTAATGAAAATTGATATGAACATTCTTGACATGAAAACTGATGGCGTATCGAAGAGTTTTTCACAAAAAAAAAAAAAAAAAATTTTATCTTAGGAAAAAATAACATAAAAACATAAACATAAAATTGAAAAATATTCAATTTATAATTTATTATAAATAGAGGTCTTATTTCTTGTGTCAATACCTCTTAAAACAATATTAAATTATTAGTAATCAATTAGGGTATATTAATTTTAGTCTAAACTTTGTCAAGTTAAAAATTTTTGATCGCACAAAATTTTAGTATAGATGTTCATAGAATCACTAATAAGACAATTGAAAAACAAAACGAGATATCGAATTGTATCAAATTTGGGTCAAATTCTTCAAGGAATCAACTTGTGAACCATAAAACATAAAAGAACAGTTTACAGCAAAAAATGTTACCTATTATGTTAACTATTGCTTGAAACATTTTTTCGTAAAATTTCGTTAAAAATAGCTCAAAAATTAATAAAGAACCATAAGTTGAGTATTTAAACAATTAACTCTGCCGTTAAATTCTCTTGTTTTTTTTTTAACTAATACCATTAACATCTAAACAAATCGGTGTAATAAAGAAATACATTTTGTTTACACGTATAAACTTGATTCCTTCTTTTATTATTGTCGGATCATAGTCAAAGCGGGCTCATCAAATGCAAACCAATATAACCATCTCTTAATCGACATTATATCATACAAAATACAAAAATATAGCACATTCAAAATTATATTTCTTTGATGATAGGAAGACATTTGCAGAATAAGTTTCAGTGAAAAAACAATTGTTGAAAGAATAATTGATTAATTTTTTTGGTCAGTTTTATTTGTGTATTTGTTGTTATAAATCAAACGGATAATTTGGTGAGTATTATAATTTTTTAAGTTTACTTTAAGTTTATCTAGTTTTTCAATAATGCTTGCTTATTACTTTTTATACTCGACATTCATATAATAAGTCAGAATATATAAAGTTTGTAACGATAGAAAATTTGACTGCACAAAAAAAAATTTTCTCTAAATGTTCTTAAAAACACGTAAAAAGGTTCATCCGTCTGTCCGTCATCAAGATAACTAAAAAGCGAAAATAGAAAATACTGTATTTTTTTTTCAGACAATATCATCCATGGGGATAAAACTCACAATTAAAGCACTTAAAAACACTTATACCTCCGTACCTAATCGCTTTGTATGTCCGAATAGCTGATATATTAATTAAATAAACTAGTATTGACCAGCGATAGCAAGCCGTAAAAAAATCGAATAATGCAGAAATGTTTGAATTAATTTTGTAAAATTATGTATAAATTTCTTTTTTACAGGTTAAAAAGTAAAAATTACAAAAATTAAGAATAAATGAATTTTATACATTATACCAGATAATATTTACATTTTCAACAATCAGTTTTTGACAATTAATCTAATGAATATACTTTAATTAAAATTATGTTTTCAATATTAACAAATGTATAAAATTCGCCATTAATTCAAAGATAATTCAAAACAAAAGAACTCCTAATTAATGTATCTAATAATTTTTCACAAAACCAGCGAGTTATTTGTTGAAAAAAGTTTTCGAGAAGGCTAGTGTTACAAAAAAAATAATTTTTTGAGGTTAATCGATTTTATTTATAGTTTCTAGATTTTTGTCGAATACTTTAATTTATTTATTGCAAAATGATTATTTATTATTCGATAAAATTTTTAATAACTCAATTTTTGTTCCGTAAATTAATTATTATTTCAAATATTTGGAGTAACTGTTTTCGAATACTGACGATATTATAAAAAATTTAATAGAAAAAAAATCATTTTTTGAAATTAATTTATTTATCCATTTTAGAACAAAATAAAAAACTGAACGACTGCAGCAAATTTTGAAAGTAATTATTCAATAATGAAACGAAGTTATTCTCAAGTAGTGAAAGATGAATTTCCAAAAGTAAAAACTAAAGCTCAGCATTCTAATTTGCCGCAAAATAAAAACATTCAGCTACATGCAAATTTTGTGAAACAAATGATCAACCTGGCACCGAAATTGCCCTGATGATAAAAAAAAAAACACCGTCTAATCCGAATGAATTAACGGATGGTAATAAACAGATACTTTCACTCAGATAATTACAAACGTGAAATGGAACAATTAAGTGAATCGTTTTCAAAACAAGTTCAAGTTACATCGTCACCACCATCTGAAGAATATGCACGTAATCAAATGGCTGAACATGAAAAATAGAATGGTTCGAAAAATTTCTACATAGAAATAATTATTATTAAAAAATAAAAAATTATGATTAATCCAAATGAACCAAAAAAATGGAAATTTTTATTTTTATCAATAAATAAAAAATTGCGTAAGTACAGCATTTTATTTAAGGGGATTAATCAATAGCTGTTAGACTCACACAATTTTCCACCTTACATTTTCAAAAAATATAATATTGACTTGATAACCTAGGGATTGTCGATAAGTTTTTGTTAAAAAAGCATTTCAGAATATAAAATCAAATTTCATTTTTTCATTATAAATTCGTCTTCTACAAACATTAGGTTTTATGTTAATATTTTCCATTCGAAATTTAATTACATTTGGATTTTTTGAGTTATTTGAGCCGGAAAATTAAAAGATGTGTATATTGCATGTTATTTAAGTCAACAGGTGTTAGAAGCACACTTCCCTTACATAAAAAGGTGTGCTTTTAACAGCTGTTGATAAACTGCCTTAAGATCGATTATCCACATCTGTAATTGATATACAAAAGCGTGCTTCTAACAAGCTGTTGACTTAAAATACATGTCAACATTAAAATACATGTTTTAATGTCAATATTATGCATACCAAATTTCAAATTATTTTTTGAGTTATATTGGTGGATTGAAAGATTTTTACGCAATGGAGGGTGCTTCAGTATTATGATCCCATCCCCCTTAAGGATGATTTGTATATGTACTAGCTGTAAAATCTTAATAAAATTTTAAAGATTATGCAATGAAAATTTTATGGCGTATTGCCATTGGCTACTCGATTCCTTAAAAAAAAAATTGATAACCATTTTCTTTCCCGTTCAAAATAAATAAAAGCAAATACTCCAATTGAAAAAATTCTCAACAAAAGCTTTTATAACTTTTGAAAATGCCTCACTTAAATTTTTTTTCTTTTAAGCAGTGGGAATGTTGTGTTATATTTTCAATGAAATTTTTATAATTGGAAAATTTTTATAAATGAACGCCCTGTGAAAGCACTGCCTTTTTCAACAAATAACACAAAATTTTCCCATCGCAGAAATTTGTTACAAATATTTTTGTTTGATTTTTTTTTTCTTTTTTTGGACATCAGTTATAATCAAAATTGATTTTCTATCATTTTTCAGATTTTTGTATCTCGAGTATGCCATTATTAAACTAATCATTTTCAAAATGATCATAAACGTAAAATTCAAGAAGTATTGTTAAGTGATGTTAAAGTCGATTTTAATGGCACTAAAAACAAATTTCACAATTCATATATACTGGTGTACGTCAGTATTATAACTGTGCACAAGGATTCGATACAAGTACAAACATATCTGCTCCACTATTAAATCCATATGTAATTGATAAACTACA
This sequence comes from Chrysopa pallens, assembly GCA_020423425.1. Lineage (NCBI taxonomy): Eukaryota > Metazoa > Arthropoda > Insecta > Neuroptera > Chrysopidae > Chrysopa > Chrysopa pallens. The sequence goes on along the minus strand of CM035596.1, from coordinate 9,077,287 downwards.
GTAGAAGCCTTAAAAAATGATAAAAAGTGGAAGAAAATTACAGTAGAATGAAACCCATTAGAAAAGGAGGGGAATATGATAAAAATGATAGGAAAAATAAATTACGGTCGATCCGAATTTGGTTAAGTGGGAGGGGGTGGGTTTTTAAGGGTAAAAAATGGTTTCTCTTGATTTCCGGCAAAACTACAAGTCCTATGGAAAAAAATAAATGAGAAAGTTGTAGGTAGTGAAAATATCTACAACTTTTGTATTTACAATTTTTTCACATAACCTACAAATTTTATAAATTTTCATTTTTAAAAAAATTTTTTTTTTTACGAAATTCGTTGAAAACTTACCTTATTATGTCCCAAATACACTGTAATTTATTTGATTTAAAATAGTTATTTTTTTGCCCTATTTTAATTTAATATCAAAAAAGCACCCTAATTTTCAATCGAAAATTCTGGCGTCAAAATATCCTTATTTGGCTTATTCCAAAAAGTTTGGGGGCTTTTTGTTCGTTGAAATCTCTACTAAAAAACCCACCCCCTCCCACTTCCCGAACTCGGATCGACCGTAATTAATTTTTTTCTTTCATTTTTATCATATTCCCCTCCTTTTCTAATGGGTTTCATTCTACTGTAATTTTTTTTGGTTTCAAAAATTATCGACACTTGTCTAGTCTATGAAGCTAATATTTAAAATGAGAAATAATATTTATTATGCATTGCCACCACCAGGTTTTGAAAATTACCCAATTATATCAATGAATATTATAATTTCAATTGCTATATTTTCAATTTGAATATTATAAGATCAATTGCCATAAGCAACACAATGGAATTCTTCAAATGCCATTAATTTGCTTTCGAATCTGGTGTTTCATTTACCAATTACGATGTTCCTTTTCAACCTCTGAATTATGATCGAAGTATTATCTGATTTATTGTTGACCCAATCAATCAGTTTTATATAATCCATAATGTTGCGATTTTGTCCATTATTAGATGGAGCAACAACCGAAAGTGTCACGGAGCTGAACTATTGTTATTATTAAATAGAACACCATGAAATCCAAACGAATTATCCATGTGAAATTCACAATATATTATATTGATCAATTAATGAAGGATTAGATAATTTAATTGAAATGAATGGATTAAAAAATAACATTCCATTTAGATAATCACAAGTGTAAAATGGAACAATTATATCCAGGTATTGATTTTAGTGGCAATGAAAATAATTATATAACTAACTAATGATTGTAATTTTTTTGAATATGTAATGTCGTCAATTATACCTGGATCAGAAGATCTACGTTATGCTTCATCGTTTTTATCACCATAATAATTTATATGGAAAAAAATAGTCATATTTTAAATAACGCTTCTCGGCTATGAATGCTAGTTTTACAAATCTAGCTTAGAAATTTAGAAAATAATGAATATAAATAAAAAATACTTCAAGCATTTTAATATACGGTTTTTTATTTTTTATTTTTTTTTGTAAATTTTGTATTAATAGTTTTAAAATTTAAATAAAAATTATTATTATTCAATTAAATGTTTATTCATTTACAAATAGATGCATTTTACTGTCAAAATAATAAGATAGAGAAGACAATTTACGTGAAACAGGTAACGAAAATCATGTCAAATTGTGGAATTGTTTCCCGTTAGGTCCAGTGATACTTTTAGATGGCATAAAAGTGTCCACATAATTTTTGTTTTGGAAGTTCAGTTTTCATATCGGTCTCTAAAAAAATTGAAATAATTGCCTAAAGAAAATTTTTCTAATATTTTTCAACGAAAATTTAATAGTCGATTACCACAGATGAATCGAATTCTCAAAAATTGAAAAGTGAACTTAGTCACCTAATAAATGAGAATGCTTTCAAAAAGGTTTTTATCCATATAATCTGAAACTTACTAAATTTGCGCCGATCTATAAAGAAGAAAACTGAAATATTCCATCGAATTATCGATCAATTTTCATAATCCCAACAATATCAATGGTTTTTGAAAAGATAATTAAAGTCAGACTGGTAAACTATTTTGAAAATAATAAACTGTTTTCAGAATCAAAATTTGGTTTCAGAAAGGAAAAAACCACAATAATAGCACTAATGAAAATTGATAATTCACATTTACTACAGATTGGACAGAGGTAAAAAAGTCAAAACTAGAATGTTCGACATAAGCAAAGCTTTTGTCGAACATTTAACCAATACTACCTCTTTTTTTATTTCTTACCTTTTTTAATACCTACCTCTTTTTTAATTCTTTCAAATTCGTTATTGTAAATATGAATGATTTGAACAAATAACAAAATGCAACAAATTTTAAAATTTTTCGGATATTTTTCAACGAAAATTTAATAGTCGATTGCCACAGGTGAATCGAATTCTCCCAAAATTTAAATGGGAACCATTTTCTGTTCCGTGCAAAAGTTATAGGAGTTTGTCAACTTGAAAAAGTTGATAAACTTTTTCAAAATAAAGAGAATCGCCTTCAAAGAAATGAACTGAAAAGTAAAAATAATTTTAAATTAAAAACTTCTATAAATAATTTCCTTGTAATGAATTACCTTGCCCAGTCGACGCCAACCAATCCATTTTTTTAGCTATGGATAAGAGTGGCACCAACTTCGATAGGTAAATTGTACTTAAAAAAAAAAAATTTCTAATTAGTTTTTACTTTTTAGTTCATTTTCTTGAAGGCGGTCCTTTTATTTTTTTTTTCTGAAAAATTACTGGGTGAGAGTCAGGTATACATACTAGCCACTAGACCATGTGATTACAGAAACATATTTAACAACATTATCCTACGATTAGACTGTATATATTATCGAAGCTAAAAATCAAAATTAAACGAAATAATTGTTTTTTAACATTTATTCTTTTAAATTTATATCTGAGTAACAAAAATTTTTAAAAAAATATTAATTCACAAATTTCGAAATCATTTTTTTATAAATATTTTTTGATTATTTTTCAAAAAAAAAGTTCTTTATTTCTTCACTGTATTAATAAATAAGTTTTGAACACACTGTAAGTACCCTCACTATTATGTACTACTGTATTGAGGTTTGTTGCTCTTTCGGATGATCATCGGGTTTACGCACTATACGAAATTCATATACCAATGGATAAATAAATTGGATTGCTGCTTGAAGATTAGTAGTCTTACGTGCGAAGACTGTTATACTTCCTGTAGAATGTATATTCAGTGTTGCCTTTGGATCTAATAATTGGCATGAGACACCTGGATTTAACTCTGGTTCGTAAGTAACACATTCCCTGTGTTGCATTGCGAATGACATGATGTTTATTCTAAATGGCATTAAACATACTCCCAATATGTTGAGTATTCGAAATTTACTAAATACCACCTCAAAACCAAGATTTTGTAAACATCGAGCAAATCGGCGTGATGCGATTAATGCCTCCTCCACACTCTTAGTGCCTGTACACACAATTTTACCTGACGACCAAATATGTGCCGTTGCAGATGGTCGCCGTATTTTCATTATGACTTTATTCCGCGCACGTCGGTATTCAACGTTAAAACCATTTAATGCAATTTGTCGTAAATCTAGATGACAGCGTACACGGAACCGGCACACTACATTATGTATAATGATATTAACTTGTTGTTCATCCGATGTATTATTCGATTGTGTAAGTTGATTTTGTTGTTCGTTAACTGCATTTATTGTTTCGCAATGTGATGTCGATGCATTTTCATTTTGTTGCAAAGTTGGAATTTCATTATCATTTGTATGGCTGGATGCAGCCATTTCAAATATCTCAATAAGTACTTCACAAAAATTAACTTTATTTATTATATCAAACCACAATTTAATACAACCTTATGCAATCAACGAGGTACGACTTATAAAATCAAATTTATAGAACACACGAAAAAGCACATTCAGCTGCCATTGTGAAGTGTCACGTGATAATATTAAAAAACAAAAGATCAAATCAGCATTGTTTCACAAATAAATTTAGAAAAGCCCGCCAATACGAATACCCAGGACATCTCTAGTACATTTATATGTATTATATATGTATATATTTATATTTTAAATATAAAAGATATATATTATATATAGCATATTATTTAAGTACACTTCTTACATAAAGGAATGTGCTTCTAACAGTTGCTGATAATCTCCTTTATAATTTAATATCGCATACATGTATACAGAAAGGCTTAAAAAAAAAAAAAACGCAACGACCTGAATGTTTTATGATAATTTAAAACTCGTGAATTTTATAATTTATTTAGTTTCATTGAAAGTTTTCTTAGACTAACAAAATTAAATCTGATAGACGAAAAAAGTGCCATCAAAATCAAGTATTTTGTAATATTAATTAAACATGAATGATTGAGGTCGGAGCGTTTTTCATTTTGATTTGATTGCACATTACTTACAGGAAGTTTAGAATAATTTCAAACATATGAAATCAATTTTAATTATTTTAATCACTTTCGTATATTATTTGATAACATGTATAATACAACTTTTCAGCAGCATTTCCAAATGTACTTATTTTTAGTTGTAGGTTTTAACGACCACGATGATGTTGATTCATGTTGTTGTCCTTTTTTGAAGGCAGTGCGAAAACTAATTTTAAAAAATCATTGAACATTGACGATAATTACAACCACAATTTAATTTAATTACAACCATTCTTTTTAGTGCCATTAAAATCGACTTTAACATCACTTAACAATACTTCTTGAATTTTACGTTTGTGATCATTTTGAAAATGATTAGTTTAATAATGGCATACTCGAGATACAAAAGTCTGAAAAATGATAGAAAATCAATTTTGATTATAACTGATGTCCAAAAAAAAAAAAAAAAAAAATCAAACAAAAATATTTGTAACAAATTTCTGTGATGGGAAAATTTTGTGTTATTTGTTTAAAAAGGCAGTGCTTTCACAGGGCGTTCATTTATGAAAATTTTCCAATTATAAAAATTTCATTGAAAATATAACACAACATTCCCACAGCTTAAAAAAAAAAAATTTAAGTGAGCCATTTTCAAAAGTTATAAAAGGTTTTGTTGAGAATTTTGTCAATTTTTTCAATTGGGTTATTTGCTTTTATTAATTTTGAACGGGAAAGAAAATGGTTATCAATTTTTTTTAAGGAATCGGGTAGCCAATGTCAATCCGCCATAAAATTTTCATTGCATAATCTTTATCAAGTTTTTTCATCTAGTACATATACAAATCATCCTTAAGGGGGATGGGATCATAATACTGAAGCACCTTCTATTGTGTAAAAATCTTTTTAAAAAACATTTTATAACTCAAAAAACAATTATTTAAATCTTTTGAAATTTGGAATGCATAATAGTGACATTAAAATGGACGGCTTTTTCTCGAAAAATAAATTTTTAAATATAAAATCGAATTTAAATTTTTACTCAGGAATTTCGAGAATTTCCTCGTGGAAAACAACTCGCATGCCCTCCGTTTTCATATGAATATTGTTCATACCAAATTTCATAACAATTCGATAAGTATTTTTGGAGTTATTTTGGCGCGAATGTTGAAAGAAATACAATACATATTACATGTATTTTAAGTCAACAGCTTGTTAGAAGCACGCTTTTTTATATCAATAACAGATGCGGATAATCAATCTTTAGGCAGTCTATCAACAGCTGTTAAAAGCACACCTTTTTATGTCAGGGGAGTGTGCTTTTAACACCTGTTGACTTAAATAACATGCAATATACACATCTTTTGATTCCATTTGTACTCTATGTAGAAATTTTTCTTACCATTCTGTTTTTCATGTTCAGCCATTTGATTACGTGCATTATCTTCAGATGGTGGGGACGTGACTTGAACTTGTTTTGAAAACGATTCACTTAATTGTTCTATTTCACGTTTGTTATTATCTGTGTGAAAGGCTGTTAATCCATCTATCTCACGCAATTCATGAGCTTCAGGGACTGGCCATAAAAGTATCTGTTTAATTCCATCCGTTAATTCATTCGGATTAGACGGTGTGTTTTTTATCATCGGGGCACTTTCGGTGCCAGATTGATCAATTATTTCACAAAATTTACAATTAAATGGATTCGTGCACTCAAATTTCGGAATGTTTTGTTTTTGCGGCAAATTAGAATGCTGAGCTTTAGTTTGTACTTTTGAAAATTCATCTTTCAATACTTGAGAATAACTTCGGTTCATTATTGAATAATTACTTTAAAAATTTGCTGCAGTCGTTCAGTTTTTTATTTTGTTCTAAAATGGATAAATAAATTAATTTCAAAAAATGATTTTTTTTCAATTAAAATTTTTATAATATCGTCAGTATTCGAGAACAGTTAGTCCAAATCACCGCTTATGGAACTATGAAATTTATATCTTATGTTTTTATAAAATTAGTTTAAGGAATTGACACAAAAAATAAGATGAGAAAATGATATATCTATTTTGGCCCTCAATTAAAACAATAACTTCGAAAACAAACGTAATTTTTCCCTTAAATATTTGAAATAATAATTAATTTACAGAACAAAAATTGAGTTAAACATTTTATCGAATAATAGATAATCATTTTGACAATAAATAAATAAAAGTATTCGACACTAACCTTCTCGAAAACCGACAATATAAATTTAAAACAATTTAATCAACTACCGAATTTTCCGTTTTATTAGTATGTATTAAGTTTAAATTAATTGAATTATCAAATAGAACTGATCAAGCAAAAATAAATTTAGTAAACAATTTTTTTTCAACAAATAACTCTCTGGTTTTGTGTAAAATTATTAGATACATTAATTAGGAGTTCTTTTGTTTATGAATTATCTCCGAATTAATGGCGAATTTTATACATCCGCTAATTGAAAACATAATTTTAATTAAAGTATATTCATAAGATTAATTGTCAAAAACTAGAGTATTATATTATATGAATGTCGAGTATAAAAAGTAATAAGCAAGCATTATTAAAAAACTAGATAAACTTAAAGTAAACTTAAAAAATTATAATACTCACCAAATTTGATTTATAACAACAAATACACAAATAAAACTGACCAAAAAAATTAATCAGTTATTCTTTCAACAATTGTTTTTTCACTGAAACTTATTCTGCAAATGTCTTCCTATCATCAAAGAAATTAATTTTGAATGTGCTATATTTTTGTATTTTGTATGATATAATGTCGATTAAGAGAGGGTTATATTGGTTTGCATTTGATGAGCCCGCTTTGACTATGATCCGACAATAATAAAAGAAAGAATCAAGTTTATACGTGTAAACAAAATGCATTTCTTTATTACATCGATTTTTTTAGATGTTAATGGTATTAGTTAAAAAAAAAAAACAAGAGAAATTAACGGCAGAGTTAATTGTTTAAATACTTAACTTATGGTTCTTTATTAATTTTTGAGCTATTTTTAACGAAATTTTACGAAAAAATGTTTCAAGCAATAGTTAACATAATAGGTAAAATTTTTTGTTGTAAACTGTTCTTTTATGTTTTATGGTTCACAAGTTGATTCCTTGAAGAATTTGACCCAATGGATCAAGTTAAGCTCAGTGTTGATGTACATAATACCTCAATAAAATTGCAATTCGATATCTCGTTTTCTTTTTGAATTGTCTTATTAGTGATTCTATGAACACCTATACTAAAGTTTGTGTGATCAAAAATTTTTAACTTAACAAAGTTTAGACTAAAATTAATATACCCTGGTATATACTACATAAATGTTAGAGAATAAAAAGTTTCAAATTTTATTTCTAAAAGCTGACGTGCAAAGCTAATATGATTGATGCCTGAACAAAATTACAGCCTTCCAGAAAAATCGTTACGAAAATCACCCACGAGTTCTCAGTTAATTACGGAAATTAAAAAATACATTACTAATAATTTAATATTGTTTTAAGAGGCATTGACACAAGAAATAAGACCTCTATTTATAATAAATTATAAATTGAATATTTTTCAATTTTATGTTTATGTTTTTATGTTATTTTTTACTAAGATAAAATGATTTTTTTTTTTTTTTTTTGTGAAAAACTCTTCGATACGCCATCAGTTTTCATGTCAAGATTGTTCATGTCAATTTTCATTACATTTGTATTTTTAAAAAAAGTACAATCAAAAATTGGTATTTATTTCTTTATTTCAAAAAAAGAAATAAAAAATTTATTACAACTGATATTATATTTCATATCCTTATCTATTGAGAATTGTAAAACTATTTTGATCGTTTTTACACTCAACATATACAATATGTCAGGATATATTGATTTTAGTCTAAAGTTTATAACGCTAGGAAATATTAACTGCAAAAACAAAATTTTGGTTGATGTTTATAGAATCACCTAATTAGTCTATGCCCATTTGCCTGCCGATCTATAATCAAGATAACTGAAAAAGCCTAAGCCTAAAAAAAAGTATCAAGTTCCTGAATGAGCAAAATCGGTTTATTGAATTCAATGGACCCCTGAGCCAACGTTTGAGCCATAAGATTTCATTTATAAAAATGTTTATTTTTTTATTTATTCAAGGCACGAAATCAATCTTTTTCCAGTAACAGGCTATAAAAACACCAGATACATTTGAACCAGGGCAGTTGAACTTAGGCTACGGAAGAGATGACCATACTTTATTTAAGAGAAATAAAAAATCATTCAAAACTTGATAACAAATTCATTAACTTGTATAACATAAGTTGAAGGTTACTACATTAATTCTTGGAAATAAAAATTAAAAATTTAACAATTTAACTAAATATTTATATCGAATTAATAAAATAGAACTTTTTAAAAATCTCAGCTAATACTCACAACATATTTCTGGATTTCTAGAAAGAAAACTTCAGGAAAATTCTCTCAGGAAAATTCTAAAAATTTGCTCTTATAAATTCAAATGCCTATTCCATTGCTTGCTTTCTGGTCAGACCGTAATTCATATCACTACATGTCACTATATAACTAACAAGGAGTTTTGCCTCAAAAATCGAAACTTTGCCTCTTTAAATTTAAGTAATTTCTCGGCGTTCTAAGTATAACATCTTTGTGTAATTCTATTTATTCCATGATTAATAGCTGTTTATCTTAATGAAAAACACTCTTTTTATTTATCTATGTTATTTTGAAACTCTGTCTTGTAGGAATTTAAAAAGGAGGACATTTTCTGTATTAAATTTAAAATATCTACAAATACTAAATAAGTAATCTTGATCAGATTTCTAAGCTTCGAAGTTCTCTGAGGCTCACTTTGGTATTTTGGCGAAGTTTTAATAGTTTGTGCAGCTTATCAATCTTAAAGTACACAAAGTACGTACTCCTTCCCCTTATGCTTCCTATCATATTAATAATATTTAGTGTATCTTGAATCTTAATTTGACTTTGAAATAGTGAATTTTGTCTTAAAACAAACTTTTTGTGATTGTCTGAACTTCAGGTGTTTTTGCGATTGTATTAGAAACCGTAATACACCGTCGATAAGTTAAATTTTTTTTCGTTTGGATAATCATGAATAATTAGTATTTAAACAATTCCAAAATAACATTTATTAACGATCATCAGACTAGTTTTTGAGATAATACAAGTAATATATCCGCTAAATCAGGCCCTGGATCGTATTTTTGTTGATACCTAAAAAAACAGTAAATTCAATCGTGAAATCGCGAAATCATAAATTTTCGCAATTTTGTACCCTTTTGAAAAAATCATGCAGAGATCGGATTAATATTATTTTCACTTTTGCCCCTTTTCAACTTAATAAACCTGATGGCGTGCAGGATTGATTCCTGTCAGAACTTGAAATGAGAATCTTCGCATATTATAATTCATTAATATCATACACATTGTATTTTTTCCAATTTTCGCTCACAAATAGCTCAAAACACAACCCTAAATTACATAAAATTTGGCATGCAAAATTACAAAGCTGTTCCTGAAAAGTTCTTTTCCGCCAGGTATTTTACTTTTCCATAATTTCTATCTCAATCATAATTGTATATTTGAATTTAAATTTTCTATTTTTCACATCAAAATTATCATTGAAATTAGATTCAATAAAATATAAAAACTTGTAAATTAAATTAAAATGATTCAAAAACAACGAATTTATAAGCTATCAAGCTATCAAGTTTGTAAACGATGTTTAACATGTAATTTATATGGAAATACTAACAAATGACGGTATATGCAAGTATTTTCTTGTTTGTTTAATCAGGATTTTCGAATGTCCATATGTTGCTCAATTGCAGCTTTCCGAAGATCTGTCTCGTTCTCCTTCCCTGTGAACACCATTCCAGCGCTTGTTTATACATGCAATTGTTGGACTTCCAAAACGTATCACCAGTACGTCATTATTTCCTCAAAAGACGAAAAAACATTTGGGGCCTAAAATGTCCCGCACTCATTTTGAATAATTTAAAATAAAATTTTGTTCTGTAACGTTAATAAACGAACCCTATATTTATTTCATTATAATTCGGTAAAAACTTGCAGGAAAAGTAGAATGCATATTTAGGTATTATTGGTTATGTAAACGAACGTGGAAAAAACCCATCAACAAGAAAAAAAAAAGAAACAAATGGAGGGAAATTATTTTTAACCATATTTTTCGATATACTTTTTTCGTATAACAATTTTTATATATAAATTTTCTTTGCAGTTTTCACGTTATGAGTCACCAGAGAGCTTTAAAAATTGTTATGTTAACTATAGTACTTTCGTTCATAACGTTTATTTTCTTCTTTAGTTAATTTTCTTTTGTTCCTTTTCAGTTTTTAACCATCTTGAATATTAAACAAATTTTTAAAACTAATATTATCGACATTGATTGAATAACAATAATTGCTTATTATTGAAATATGGGTGGATCAATTTATACATCACTGATTTTACCTCACTAAGAAACAAAGTATGATGAATATTTTGTCTATAAGTTTGCCACTTAGATTCTAATGCATTGGTATTTTTGGTTTTATTAGAGACATTTCTGAAAATATTGATACTATTACAAGCTTATCATTTTTCAATCTTTAACTTTAATCACGGTTTTAGGGAAATACGAACAAAAAAACAGACACAAACAGACAATATGCAATGAAATATACATTGTCTTTCTTTAACAAATAACTAAAAAATAAATAACCATCCAAATGTTATGAAAATGGTTTTTCCTGAATATTGTCAAAGATTTTTTTCTTAAAAAATATTTTTACACAGTTATATACTATATCAGACTATATTACTCATAGTCTAACATTTGTAATGCTAGAAAATATTGAAACCACCAATACAATTTTGCTATGGATGTTTATAGAATCATCTAATTAGTTCATTTCCGTATTATTATTAGTTCATTTCAGTTTATGCGACCGTCCGTCTGTCATCAAAATAACGCAAAACCGAAAGTAAATAGCGTGCTGAAATTTTGGTGGTATAATCTAGACCTAAAAAGTAAGTATCAAGTGAATGAGCAAAAGCGGTACATTGGGTCCATCAGATTTACGTTCCAACTTTTTAATCATATCAGCAAAAAATGTTGACTTTTTCAAACTTTTATTTGGAACATTTTTTTGTATACTGTTTAGGTTCAAAAATTTCTGCTTTCAATATATACTAATAAAAAACAGTATAGGTATTATTATTATATATATATTTATTGAAACTCAAACATATATTGAGTATATAAACAATTAACACTGTTTGATGGTTTCTTCATTTGTTTAAATAAAAACAAAAAATCGAACTTATATTAAATTTCCCCGAAAATCTCAAAGGTACAATGAATCCTTGACCCAACTTTTAAACTGTAAAAGCTAGAAGAAAAGAAATACAAAAAACTGTTTATTTTTTGACACAAATAGCTGTTGTTAGATTTTTTTCTAGTTCTCTACAAATGTGGAACCTATTTGGAACCTATACGTTTGTATCACACAAATTATGACAAGAAAAGTGCATGACGTAAAAATTTATATTTATAATATTAATATATTGAAAACAAAACATGGTGGTGCTATTTTTTTTTTTTTTTACTTCTTCATAAAACATTTCTTCATACTTTTTTTAAATACTATAGAGAGTTTTTTGAGCTGATATGATAGAAAATGCTTGAGAAGACAGTAAATTTTGGAAAAAATTAAAAAAATAATTATGATTTTAGAAAATTAATACATATATAATTTGTTTTCAACCTTAATAAAAATGGTGTATATATTGATCGGGCAGGTAGATAATTTTTAACCAAGTAAAAAGGGCACACGCACAGCCACAAACCTCTTCTAACTTATCCATTTATCTTATCAATACAGGTCATAAAATTGATAGTGAACACTAACCGTAGGTGTTATCTAATTGCGACATAAACTAAAAATTTAAATTTGCTAGACACCCTGGAGATAATAATAAATTAAATAAAAAAACTCTAATTTTACAATTTTAAATAATCAATTAGACCTGAATAACTCCCCTTTATTAAATTTGTAATTATAAATATCGAACAAATATTTATCCAATCCAGTCACAGTTTTTTCATTTTCAATAATCCTATTTATTTTCAAAATAAAAGAATAATTATTTATTACTTGATAAATAATAAGTGAAAATTATACAAAGTAAAAATTTTAAATTAATTTTTAATTCTGTTTTAGTAGATACTCGACAAATGGCTGATTTTTAATATTTTAATCTTTATTATTCATAAAATACTCTAAATATTCAATCTACACAATTATACATACCTATATAAGAATAATAAATAATGTAATAATATATGAGTTTATTAAATAAATTTGTGATGAATCCAAAGATTTTAATAATTTGATTTATATCTTAGAAACGTTTTTCGGGGAAAACTGTGTTTAATCGAACTTTAATATCAAGAAAAATTATGATTATTTTGATATATATATATTTAAGTAATTTTGTAAAAAGCTTTTGATATTATTGAACCTATGCCGTTTCTGTAAGCAGAATTCTATTCAAATATGTTTTTTTAAAATTAATTCCATTTTCAAGCAAATAAAACGTACTTTTTTATACAAAATTTTCAATCAATATTCGTTACATTCATTATTTCATTATTATTATGCGACAAAAACGTAATGAATACATAGAAATATTTAATAAAAAATTAAGTAACAGAAAGATCAAATCAAAACGTAGACGTGAAATTAAAAAAAAAAAAAATTATATTAAATAAAAAATTACGCGCAACCTTAGAAATTTAAGAAAAAAAAAATGTTTTACGAATTCACACTAATATTACTAAAAATATTCACATTAATATTATTACAAAATAAATACAGTGTGCTCGCTTCCAAAAAACCGCGTTAAATAATTTGTCAACCAAATTTTGTTTCATTTCAGTTCGTTTGTCTGTATTAAGGATGTACCGGGTCGTTAAAAATAAAGATTCAGGGATATGGATACGGGTATGAATAATCAGTGTCTGGATACGCTGAAATGGATACAATTACGGATCTGAAATGTGCTTGTTTACTCATTGAAATGTAATTGTGATTTGTGATATCACTCAAGCAGTATTGATTGATTTGAATGATAATGAATTTGAATAATAAATTTGAATATTGATAGTGTAGTAATTTATCTATTTGATAATATTGTCTAACTATAGGAATTACCACTTCGCTCACTACAATAAGGGTGAAAATATTAAATTTTTGCCAAATATGTAATTTTCAAGAAATTAAAACTGTAAATTTTCGATTCGAATTTTCGAGCAAGTTTTTTTGATATTTATTCAAAATAAGGTGAAAAAATAAATATTTTAAATCAACAAAATTACAATGTATTAATTTTTATAAACATAAAAACCTTACCTTTTTATTAACATAATAAGGTAAGTTTTCATCAAATTTTTTGAAAAAAAAAAAATATTTTTTTTGTAACATATTTCAATTTTTCACATAAATTTGGAGTCTATGTGAAAAATGTGTAAATACAAAAGTTGTAAATCTTTTTATTACCTACAACTTTGCCCGTAACTTTTTTCTATAGGTCTTGTAGTTTTGCCAGAAATCGAGATAAACCTTATTTTACCCTTAAAAACACACCCCTTTCCACATCCCGATCACAGATTGCAAGTGAATTATTTTCCTTTCATTTTTGTTATATATTCTCTTTCATTTGCAATGGGTTTTATCCTACTTAAATTTTTTTTCACTTTTTACTATTTTTAAAGGCTTATATCCTGATCTGGTCGTATCACAACACCATATTCATATATGTTAATCGAAGTAAATAAACTATGCGAACAGTAAACCTACAGGCATTTCATGAAAATTTTCAACAAAAGAGTAATTTTATAACACATATAAGATACAAGTAATACACCTGGAAGGTTTTCTACGAGAAAATAAATTACTTAGTAAAAATGTTTACAAAACCCTTAATGGAATTCTTTAAATATTACATGGGCGTATTAATTAGTTGGAAATATTATCATTACATTTTAATTCACAATTATCCTTTAATCTATTTACTTTTTAACAAATGAGGATAAAAACTAACAGTATTAATTGCTTAGATAATCGATAAGTTAATTATTAGTAGTAATTAAGTACACTAAGTTCTTATTCCATATAGTTATAAATACATAAATAATAATAATAATAATAATATGTTTTATAATTACATTGTTTCATTATCTAAATTTTGACTAAATTCTCTAGAATCAAAACAGTGCACAAAAAAATCTTCCAAACCAAATATTTTTGTTTCATTTGTTTCAAAATCAAATACTTTTTGTCTTAATTGTTCCAAAGTTGGTTCATGCATCTAATTGGTCGATTTTGCTTATTCACGAACTTAAATACACTTTTTATGTTTAGAATACGCCAATAAAATTTCGTGTTCCCATCTCTTTTCATCTTTTAGCAATCTTGATAACGGACAAGTGCACCTATATCAGAATTTTGTTTGGAGCTTCAATATTTTCTAGAATAATTTCTGGAATATTTCCGAATAAAAATGTAATATAAATAATTTGAGATATCGTTAATAATACCGTACAAAAACTTAAAAAAAAGCGATTTACGATAATTTGTAGACCAAGACCTCCAAATAGCTTCCACTGAAGTTTTAATGAGCCCTTTCCTCAAAATATTGGCCCTTCACAATAATGAGCCCTTTCCTCTAAAACTTATATTCCCTTTACATTTTTTTTTGGACAAATTTTTTCAGAATTTTGAAAATTTTGCCGCCTTTTTAAAATCATGACACTCTATACCCGGGTCCCGGGCCTCTTGGGCCTCAGTGTAAATCCAACAAGGGCCTAATTTATAAACTTTATATTCCCTTGGAGATAATATAATATTTTTAATATCAACAAACCTTTTCACATAATAATTCATTAATAGCCTTGAATTTTCAAGTGTAAACAATTTTCTCTATATTATTACGTATATTGAGGTAGAAACGAGAATAAGCAAAACAGATAATTCAATTCGAAAAAAAAAATAGAACGCAACAAGTATTCGAATATGTTATATATTCGAGAAACATTTTCAAGTATTTTAAATTCAATATAATTAGTAACAAGTGTATATATATATTAACTAACAGAGTTAATTGTTTAGATAATCGACATACAATTGAGTATCAATGTTTAACTATTTTTAACCAATAGCATTCATTAATTACTAATATATATATATATAATATGTATTGATATTATGTATATTTAAGCTTAATTTGACGACCTTACTTTTA
The DNA here is from genome assembly GCA_020423425.1 of Chrysopa pallens. NCBI lineage: Eukaryota > Metazoa > Arthropoda > Insecta > Neuroptera > Chrysopidae > Chrysopa > Chrysopa pallens. Next base: position 9,061,559 of record CM035596.1, on the reverse strand, counting down.
AGCTTTTTATTAAATTTAGGATATCAGAATTTAAATTTTAACCACTCTTCAATAAGGTTTGCGCCGAAATTTAAAGAGAGGTTGGAATTTCTATTTCGACTGAAAACGTAGTTTTGGTCCAATACAATTATTATCATATATATTTAATAAAAACAAGGGAATTTGACAACAAGCAGTTTTAATTCATTAGACTCTTGGCATTTAGTTGACTTCTCGACAAGTATGATCTATTTTTAATCATTAGCATTCATTAAATATTCTAAATAATAGGTCTGTACAGTTATAAATACATATAAACTAATAATGATATATATTGTTATTATTTATGTGTTTATTAACTAAAATAGAACTAAAATTGTGGCGAGTCCAAACATTTAACGAAAAAATGTTTCATACAAAAGTTGTTTGTTAAAAAAAAAATAAACATTTGTTTTTGAATTTTTCTGCTATTTTTTATAGTTCAAAAGTTGTGTCCTGGACCTATTGGACCCGATGGACCGTATTTTGTTCATTCATGAAGTTAAACTGACTGTTTTTATTTTGAATACGTCACCAAAATTTCAACTCACTATCTGTTTTCATTTTTGAATTTTATTTGTGAGATAATTATTTTCTAGCGTTACGACCTGTAGACTAAAATTATTATACTATAAATGTCGAGTACAAAATTGACTTTGATGAAAAATTTGAGTGACGATGTTTTTCATATACAATTCACATTTTCCATCCATTTTTCTTTAATGAATGAAAACTACTAGTGACTAAGTAAAACATATGCCCTATTAGAGGAAAATGGTCCAGGCGCAATGAAACAAAACATATAGGGAAGAAGTGTACGTCGTCGGTACGTCTAGTGAATTGGTTCGGCGCTGATTCTTCTTCAGTCTTCATGTGACTGTTTCACGGGTTATTTCAAACATCGAATATATACATTCAGTGGTAAATGAAACGGAGTCGTGTTTATAACATCAACCCGGAACTAGTTATATTTATATATAGTACTGTGTTTGCGTGAATATTTTCTCTTATAATATATAATTTTCGTGCGTGTGTTGTTTCAGAAAAATTTTGAAAACGGATATTATGTGTATGTATTTAATATTACCAAAAAATTTTTCGTGTATTTTTTGTTTGTTTTTTTATTTCTTTTATTTTAGTGAAATTTTCCCATGAAATTTTCCTAGAATGCAAAAGAAACGAAATGTTGTATTCATTGTCAAAATTATTATGTTGTTTTAAATGAGATAATGTCGTGTTCAGTACAGTGGAAAATTTAATAAATGAAAATTTTACAAAACATCCTTCAACTGAATTATTTTTTTACTCTTAACATGTTCATTTTCATATCTAAAAAAACAATATCTTTGCATAAAGGGAACTAATTTGTTACCATAAAAAAAATACATATATTGGTCAAATTTTTGGAAAAGGAATAAAATAATAAAAAACTTACAAGTAATTCGTTCATAAGTAATTTGTTAATGTTATTTTGATAAACGAATACAATTCATTCACGTCCGTTGTGTATACTAGTAATGGTTAGTCATTACTTTCAAAGTAATTTGTATCTATTAAGAATTTTTTTTTCATACACTTTTTATTTTATCAAAACCCTTCTTGACGATTTTTTTTTTGAAGTAATTTTTTGAAGTTAAATAATATTTTCAATTGACTTATTTTTATAATCTTCCGCCCCCACCCCCTCTTGATTTTTTATAAATAATAAATAAAAAATATTTAAAAATAAAATTCGATTATTTTTCGAATTATCCATTATTAATTAATAATGGTAAATTTTTAAAGAAAGTTTTTCACTCTTTTGCAATTAATTATGAATAAGTGAAGAATAACTAACAGTGATATTTGATTAAATATTTTACAAATGGTTAAGTATCAAGTATTTAACTTTTTATAAAATAGTTTTACTTATTTGAGTTGAAACTGTGATAAATTTTAACGGTTTATGCTCTTTCTCACAAAATTTTCTATGAAATTTTTGTCTTTGAACGGTAACTCTCTTTTAACAGACATATAGACGAAAATTAAGTGATACATTTATATATATGTATCGGGTATAAAAATTGAATATTCAATTTGTTGTTAATCGAAAAAAATGTATTTTTTCATCAAATTTAGATTGACGAATTAATTGTATGAATTATATGATTTTATTTGGAAGAATCGAAGCTTATTTATCGAAATTATATCGAAATTATTTTTGGAAATAAAATAATTCATGCTTTTATTCCTTTGACTAAGGAATAAAAGGAAAGGCTTTGACTAAGATAAAGATATAACTATTAATGAATGCATAATTAATTATTAAAAATCATTTTGACACGTAATCGATACGATAGGTCAATAAAAACACATAATTGTAGATCACAATTTGGATATTTTTAGCGAAAAATTTTTGAAATAATTTGGATGTATTTAAAAAATAAAAAATTTTTTTTTTTTCATTGATTTTTTTAAAATTGAATACCAAGTCAATAAAATAATTTATAAAAAAAAGTCGATTGAATAACTAATGGAAAGCATATAGTTTTCATCGAGTTTAATTACGAAACTGTATAAAGCAAACAGCGGTAAATTTAGAACATAAATACTAATAAAAACAAGTAGTATATTTTTGTAGGAAATTAAGTGTAGAATTGTAAATATGAATTTGAGTATTGTGAAATTAGCGGCTATAACGAAAAATCGGGAAAATTAGTTTTATTATAATATAATTTAAAGTATTGCATATTCTATAAGATTTACTACTTTAATGCTTTTTATTATAATTTTTTATTGTGAAATTTCAAAGTACGAGGCAGGACAAATAAGAAAAAATTTCGAAATAAATTCTTATCAGCATTTATACCAAATTTAATAAAGTAGTTTCGATTTATTTATAATTTTTGTTATGAAGTAAAATTTAGATTCAATTTGGACATTCATTTCAGCCTCTACAAATCAATATATATATATATATATATATATATATATATATATATATATATATATATATATATATATATATATATATATATATATATATATATATATATATATATATATATTCTGCCAATAAAAAATATTGGAATTGATTATCAAAATAAGTATTCTCAATAAAGTCTATGAAAATATAGAATAAGTTGAATATATGTTAATAATAAGTTGAATCGAAAAATTATTTCAAATAAAACCTAAAATCATTCTGAAATTAAATATGAAATAATTGAATTTTCGGGCAAAAAAATTAAAATTTCGACTAAAAAAAATTTTTTTAATTCATAATTTATTTAAATAAAGTAGCTCATAATAAATATCCTTTTTTTTTAATTATTTACTAAATTTTTTCAATATATTATTAAAATAATATATTTATTATTATTATTTTATTATTAAAATTTGGCTGCAATCAATTTTTCTCAATAAACCATTTTTAACATATGTCAAGTTAAAAAACATCCAGTATGTTGATTAAATTATTAAAATAATTAGTTAAACGTTTTTGTATTAATTTTTCAATTTAATGAATGTGCATTTTGATAATTTATGTATAAATTACACTATTAGATATAATTAATTCATACAATTTTTAAATAACGAATTTTTAATAATTTAAAATACTGTAATTAATATTCCATTTTTTTAGTAGCTAAATTAAAACGTAAAAAAGTTAAAATAATGCTTTTTATACTCGTCATAATATGTCAGAGTATATTAATTTTAGTCTAAACTTTGTAACGCTAGGAAATGTTGACCGCACAAACAAAATTTTGGTATAGGTGTTCATAGAAACACTTAATTAGTACATTTCCAGTTGTCTGTACGTCATCACGATAACTCAAAAACAAAAATAGATAACGAGCTGGAATTTCGGTGATTCTAAACATAAAAGTGAGTTTAAGTTCGTGAATGCCAAAAATCAATCCATTGGTTCCAATAGTATAATATTTGACCCAACTTTTAAAAAATATCTAGTCTATACAGTTAAGAGTTTGTTCTATAAATATGCATTATAATTATGTGTTAGGTTTGTGAAAAAATTTAAACAGTCTACAAAAACATATTTCCAACATAACTATTAGTTAACTTTGACGAAAAACATTATTGGTTTTTGAATGTATTAATTATGTTGAAAAGTTGGGATCAAATTGATTAAAGTGTTTGTATTTTGTACACAGAGATTCTTTAAAAAAAAAAAGCTTATATGGTTCTATAAATTTTTCTTTATCCAACCTTATAATTTTCAAATTCAATAGGTGTCTCTACGCAGTTCGATTAAATTCCTATTTAGCATCAAGAATTTCTACTAGAAGGTTGTTTTCAAAAAATTTAATTTCTTTACAATCCTATTGAGAAGAATCATTTTCTAACGTATGTTTTGGATGACTGCGAAATTGAAGGAATAACAAATATATTTTTGTGAAATAATTTATAACCACCGATATTCAAAGATTTATTATTACCCTGAAAGCTCAGCTGATTTTATCAAATATGAGTAGTTCAATTGAGGGTTATCTATAAAAAAAATGTTAATTTGTAAATTTTCATATTTTACTTGATTTTTAACATAAGAAATGTGTTAAAATTGTATAGAAATGATAAACTAACGTAACTCTTTTACAAAATAACTTTCCAACAAAAATATCTACTTTTATTGAAGTGTAAGACTGTTTAAAACTTGAATGAAATTTAAACAAATGAAATAAACTAATTTTTAATTAGTTTAAATTATTTAATTATTTTAAGAAGCATTAAATAATTATTTATTTTAAATTAATTACCTAACCTTTGTATTGAAACTCAAATAATAATTGAGTTAAAACTGATTTTTTGTTACCAATTAAAAATATAAGACTCTTAGCTCTGTTTTTGAGATGAAATTTTAATAAAAAAAAACAACAAATTTTGTTGATAATCAACATTAATATTGGGTGGACCGTTTCTAACTCTTCAATTGTGTTGATTTTATACAAAATTTTTGACTCTGTTTGATCTATTTTTGATATCAAATTTTGTTACGTCCAATATAAATCATTCTGTATTTTTCAATACATTAAAAGCATTTAAAATCAAAAGAAAAGAGTTAAAAATATTATCATTTAAAAAAGTATTATTTACCGTGAGGGGAAAGCAAATAATGGAGCAAAAACAAACAAAATGGTATCATTTTGTTGCCTCAAAAAAAAAAAAAAAAATTTGTAATATAATTTTTTTAACTGTAATAAAAAATGAATTATCGTAAAAAAAAAAGAACATCTAAAAAAAATATGAAACATTTTTATTGTAATTAAGATGTTATAAAGTTCTGTAATTATGTTTAAAAAAAAAATTTTTTTTTTATATAATTTTTCCCATATGAAAATTTTTGTGTATAATAAAATATTAAGTCGTAAAAAAACATTAGGTTATGAATGAAAGTCATTTATATGTATTTAAATAGCAATCATTATGTGTTTGTGTGGATGGGGCGCTGTCGTAAATACGTTACTCTTTTTTTTTTTGCTACTTAAAACTTTTGGTAGTGCCGTTTTTACTACAATCATTCTGACCTATCACCTCTGTGAAAAACTTCAAAAAATTTTGAGATGAGTTACATAATAGAAAAGTTTTCGATTGACACAGCTCCGACCAACAATCAGGAGGACCGAGTTCGATTACCTTCAGCTATGTAATTTTTTATACACGCGTAGGTAAACTATATTTATCCATTTTGTTTCTCAAAATGCAATCTTCTTACCAAATTTGGACTTGGGTGTGAAAAAGCATCCACAAAAGAATAGGTACTATAATTGACCGATTTACTTGGACAAAAGTACAAAATACAATTAAAATGTCTGAAAAACATGTTAGAAAAGTCAAAAATTGTTTGAAATTATTTCGACGCAGGATAAAATTCTGAGAAAGGTATTTTTTATTTCTGCAATTAAAAATTGAAATTGTTATAAACAATAAACAACGGTATCAAATTGAAATAATTGTTATTAAAATTTTTGATAATATTATTAACTTTTTTATTATCTAATCCTTTAAGGCTTACGAAAACATTCCTGTTTGTAAAATTGAAAAAAAAAATACATCAATTTACAAATTGCTACATACAGAGTTTCTGGATCTTTGGGATAATTTCTGTTACAAAAACTTTCTAATATCTTTCAAAATTTGCAAAATACGGAAACAAAAAAATTAAGAGTAAACAAAATTCAGGTTTTTCTTTTTAAACTCTTTATAAAGATCAAAATTTTATAAACAGTTTAAAAAAATTCAAAAATGGAAAACCACAAACCTGTAAACTTTTTTTTTCTAAAATTTCTCGATTATTTCATTTTTCACAGTTTAAAAATTTTTTATTTTTCTTACTATTTTATATATTAAACCTACTATTTCATTTTTCCATATTTTACAAATTTTGGGAGAAAAAATTTAGAAAGTTTTCAGGACAGAAAATATCCCAAATATCCAGAAACTTTATAGGTAGCAATTTATTTGGCTTTACTCAAATTCAAAACGTTTATACTACTTTCAGTTTTTTTTTTGTGTTTCTTGACAGTTTAAACTGAATTGTTTTAAATGACTGTGGTATTTTTTTTTAATAATATTTACATAATAGTGTAAACTCTGATTTTTGTTAGCTATTTTTTTATTTTGTTTGAAGAATTGAATCAAGAAAAATAAATGAAATTTAAAAGTTTTCGGGGTAGGCATTTGTGAAAATAGTTATGAAAAGTTTATATAAATAATGTCAGTTTTTACTTTTCTTTTTTAATAGATCACGCAATGTACATTTATATCAATGTTACGTGGATATGTGTTTTTGATAGAGACCTCTACAGGCTCTAGTAATAAAGACAATTTGTAATGTAACATACGTTTTATTTTTATCAATTTTCGCGCATAAATAACTCACAAACAGCTTACCCAAATGTTATGAAATTTGCTATATACTATTTTGACATGAAAATGGTAGACATGTCGGGGAGATTTTCTCGAAAAAGGATTCTAAAAAAGGCAAAACTGTGCATACCGAATTTCATATCATTTGTATAAGTATTTTTTGAGTTGTTTACATGCGAAAATTTGAAAAATTCAATGTATATTACATTACATATTCACTTTATTAATAGAGCCTGTAGAGGTCTCTATCAAAGGACATCCCCATTTAAATGAAATTCTTCTGTTCATGGTTAAACTGCTCGAGACCTTCAAATTGCCGTTGCATATAAAACCATTGCCACCGATAATCTCTTTCAAAAATTTTGTTTGTGGCTTCAATATTTTCTAGCGTTACAGGCTAAAATTCTTATTTTATTTTTAGCAATGATGATTGAAATTGGATGCCCCTATGCTTAAGGATAATAATGATTTGATATAGTAATGTTCTTAGTTCTAACAAAGTTCGTGACCATTATGGCAAAGGTAAAACGAACCTTTAATGCGTTGAAACACATGTAAAATAATAATGATATTTAAGTAACTTTTCTACCTTTTTTTTTTTTTTTTTTATAAATTTATTCAGAAACAATTTCTATCACGAAGAAACTTTCTTCTTTCTCTCTATAAATGTTTGATTATTTAAATCAAATTATTATATTATACTTTTTCAGTCTTCATTATATTTTAATATGTGCGCCAAACTATTTTTCGTAGCCGAAGAATAACCACAGCTAAATTGTTGTTCTTTAATATTATAAGTTTCTCAATTTTCTATAATAACTGGCTCATTTTTACAAAAATCGTTGAAATAAGAGAGCGGTTATTGTTTTATAGTGTTTTATCTTCAAAAGTTTTCGAGATAATACTTGAGGCTTAAAATTTTCAAATATAAATTTTCCACCGAATATCAATTTATTCCCTGCATATCTGCTTAGCGATAAGCAAAAGTCATAGACCATTAAAGTGAGAATAAGTAATTTTCAGTGCAAATAATAACCAAAAAAGAACCATAATTAACAATCTGTACAGCATAATCATGTAATATACATCGTATTACTTTCAATTTTCCGCAGAAATATCTAAAAAAAGTTATCCAAATGATATTTGAAAACACAATTTCGATAACTCAAATTAAAGGATATTCTAAAAATAGTAGTTTTTCAATTGTATTTTCTCAAACCCCTAAGGGATTCATATTTAAAAATTATTGCAATTTAAGTACAAAAAATGTTTTGTTTTTTTAATTTTCAAACCACTATTTAATATTAAAAAAAAACTAAAAAAATAAGGAAATTTCCCAAAAACGTCCTTTAAAAATTCAGTTTTCCATTTGTTTAATATACCTTTTGTTTCCATACCTACATTAAATACGCAAAAAAAACTCTAAGAGAGTATGACACCTAGATTATACGTGACTAAAACACACTATATATCGCAGCTAAACATTGTTATTTTCTTGAAAAACTGGATTGAGATTTTCTTTTTTATTCGAATTTTATTTATGAAAAGTGTTATTCTATTCGATAGCATATCATCTGATCGCATTTACTTTATTTTATTTTATTTAAGAAAGCAATATAATTTTGTTCTAGAAATTATGTATTTTCAAATGTAAGTTTTCTGATAAAATATCTTTATTTTTATATCTACAAAGTACTTTGTTCAGATTTCTAAAGCTAATTTTGGTGTTTTGACCAGTTTTAATCGTTTTTGCCACTTTTACACCTTAAAGTACGTACTTCTCCCCTTATACTTCCTGAGAATTTAATAAGATTGAATGTTTCTTGAATCTTAGTTAAATTTTTTTCGAAAACCATACTTTTTTTATTGTTTTTACTGTTTATGGGTTTTGTTGAATAATTAAGAACTAAAAATAAAAAAATTATAGTTATTTTACGACCAGTCGACTAGTGTTTAAGATATTGCATGAAATACAATATCTCAAATGGGATATCTCAAAAATTGTGTATCAAAGTAGTCATCATCAGTATGAATTTCTTTCCTAAATTTTATCAAATTTATCGATAATCTTTTAAATTAAAATACAAAATAATAATAATAATTTATTTGAAGGTCACATGTATCTATTAATTTCCGTTTAAAAAAAAAGATAATATAAATTTATGAAAAGAAAACTAAAAAATTATATATGAAAATTTACATGAAATTGTGACTTTTTTTTTGTTGTATAGGTACATATGATCTATTCAGACAATTTTCAATTGAAAACGAAGAAAAAAAGCGGAGAATGTGTAACAAAAAATTCATTTAAGGAACAAACATATACATACTAGACAGACATATATATACTAGACAGACAGTATAGAATTCAATTTCCTTGTTACCATAGTGAATAAATAAAAATCAGTCCACGCATATTGTACACAATATACATGGATTGATAAGAGAAATATCATTGGATAAAACTAACAAATTTGATGGATTTAGAAAGGATATGTATTTATCATACGCATCTATGTATATATTTAAATAAATATCACATGTATGTGTGTATTGAAGCAGGGTTGCCCAGTATATTATTAGTCTTTCACATACAGAACTACATCATCGAAACCTCATTAAGGGGAATACGGGATCGGAATAAAATTATAACCCGAAGTTATTTTCAACAAGGTCAATAGCCAAGTTAGTAGAGGCATAATACCTTTTATGCGATTCGAAGCGTTGCGGGTTTGAATTTCGGCAGTGGCTGTTGGCCGATTATAATAAATGCGACAGATGTATAATCTTTGATAACTTATAACCTTATATTTTCTTTGTTTTTCAATCAATTTTCATCTATAGAAAATTTAGAACCAGTCCGGTACTCTATTCAGACAAAAAATTGTACCTTATAATGATATATAATGAAATACAATAATGATAATCTTCAAGGTAATATAAATTGTATTTCTTTTTTCAATTTTTGCGCACAAATAACTTGAAAATTTCTCAATCAAAAGATAAAGAAATTTCTTTATTATTTAGAACGCGCTATGGCTAAAAACATACGCCTTATCGTGATATATTTATTTTTGACATCTATATAATATGAAAGACTATATTAGTTTTAGTGTAAAGTTTGTAACGCTAGAAAATATTGAAGGAAATTTTTGTATAGATGTTCATAGAATCACCAAGTGAGCTAAGTTTTGTAGAAATGTTTATTTTTTGAAAAAAACAACTTTGAAAGACTTTTTTACAAAAATTGTTAATGATTGGCTACAATTTAAGTAATGTATATTATTATACACGTATTTATAACTGCATGGGTTATATATTTAGGATATGTTATGAATGCTTAAGATTGAAAATAACTCTAATACTTAACCATATGTCGAGTACCTAAACCATTAACTCTTATTTTCACTTTCTTTTAAATTTAAAGTATGCCAAAAATTGCCCATATTTTCAAAACCAATTTTTTTTTTATTTTTGTGCAAAGCGTTGCTTTTATTACAAATCCTAAAAGCTACATTTTCCACCAGGTCGTTTAGCTGTTTTTAAAATTATTCACAGCTTTTCCATTTCATGTTGAAAATAAATTTGAATACAGTATGCAACCCTCATTTGACTGAAAAATAATAATGAGACTGACACAGTTTTCTTTTCTAATACCATATATAGGTATAGAAATTTTACAAAATAAAGAAAATATTATTGAAAATATATTTATTTAAATTTGTAATAAAATTAAATTGAATAGTATATCGAATTTCCAGTTTTTCTAGTTATTATAACGTATATGATAGATATTTTTTCAATTAATATATCGTCATTATCATTTATTCTATTTCATTTTCTTATTACTTTTTCACATTTTCTTTATGAACAATTCAAATTTTTTTTCCTATTATTATTTATAATATACATAAAAAACAACTTTTTGTTAAAATAAAAGTACTAACTGATAATAGGATAATTTACCATATTTGAAAAATGTAATTCAAAATATTGATTTCTTAATAAAAAGTTATGAAAAATAAATAGTTTTGCAAATAAACTCGATTTATTGCTATAGCAATACATTAAAATTTAAACCTTATTGATTCCTGTAAAAACGCTATCTGTCATTTTGGTGACGTAATACTGGTATGTTAATAATTACCAATAAATTTACAAAACATTTGGATAATAATTTTTTGTGTTATTTGTACACGATAATTAAAACCTTTTTACATAATGGAGGGTGCTTCTGTATTATCTTTCAATTCCCCTTAAGAAGTTTCTTCCACGCACGATGAAACTTCCTTAAAGATCAGATTAATTTTGAGAATATGGTAACATAACAAATAAAACTATGATTATCATGTTTGCTTATACGATCAACATAGTCATTCATATTTATTTTCTCAATAGCAAAATGTACTCTATATTATGATTATTATTATTATTATTTTTGTGTAATATTGTCTAAAATAATGTTTTGATATTTATTCTTTATTTCGTATACATATAGACTAGGATAGAAGCCTTTAAAGCCGAGATAAACCGTGTTTTACCCTTAAAAACTCACCTCTTTACACTTGCAGACCTCAAATCATCCGCAAATTATTTTTCCTTGTATTTTTGTTATATTCACATCAATTTAAAATGGGTTTCATCCTATTATAGTTTTTGTTTTGTTTCAAAAATTATCGACCCTGGTCTAATAAACATAAATAAAATTTAATTATCATTTAAATAAACTAAGAAGAAAAAAAATTTTATAAAATAATTTTCTATTATTAAAATATTCTTTCGTTTAAGGGAAATTGAGTTTTTTTTTCTTTTTTTCATAATATTACAGACATTTTTCCTTTTTTTATATCAATATTGTATAATGATGTCATTTTTTTTATTAAAATTGCAGACACGATTTTTTCAATAAATTCAATATTGCAAATACCTTCCAATTAACGATAACTTTAAATATTATTATGTAAATTAAATCATCAAACGAATATATACATAATATTTCAGTATATTATTTTCAGTCTAAAGTCTGTAATGCTAAATTTTGGTATAGACGTCCATACCAAACACGTAATTATTTCCTATTGTCGGTCCGTCCGTCATCACCATAACTCAAAAACAAAAAGAGATAACGAGCTGAAATTTTTGTGACGTATTCTTAAAAGTGAGTAAAAAGTCGTGAATTAGAAAAATTGATCCATTGAATCCAGTGAATTTTTGATCTTACTTTTAAACCATAAAAGATAGAAGAAAAATTATTTTACAAAAAATGGTTATTACTTTAAAACACAACTTTTGTTTGCATTTTTTTTTCATAAAATGTAATTATTCGCCACAATTTAAACTCAAATTTAGCTAATATAGGTGATTAAAATATATATTATTTACATGGATACATATTTATAAACTAAATATTTATGGTATTTTATGAATGCTAATTAAAAATAGTCCAAACAATGATATTCAGTTCAATGATATGTCGAGTATCTAAACAATTAACTCTATGTTAATTTCTCTTCACTTATTTGTTTTATGGATTCTGGATTTAATCTAGTTGACCCTAATCACTGTTTTTAAGCATTTTTCAAATTAATTAGCCAAAAAAATTTCTTATCTACACGTAAATTAAATACTAAAAGTATTTAGTTATGTGTATAAATGCAGTGCAGTTAATAAAAAAATTTATTTCGTTAATCGTTTATTTGTTTATAAACGTTAAATTTTCGAAATTTTAACGCGAAATTAATCGCGGTAATTCATAATCATCCAAAACTTTGGTCTGGCATATATTTGTGATGGAATGGGAAAGTTTTTTTTTTTTTATTATGACGTGGATTTTGAACGTGTCAATCCCCGGTGTTCACATGTAGATTTCCAAAATGCTCTAACTCTATTGTTGTTAAAAAAATATCTACATCTAAACTCACGGTAACATTTTATCAAATAATAATGAAATTATTACATTTATTATTACATAACAAAAATTGTTTTTTTTCTACCTACACAAAATATTCATTTTTTCATAGAATATATGACCAATCATATTAGTCCAGTCATTTTGATGGAGTAATTTTAGTGATGATGAGTACCAATAAAATTGAAAACCCCGGATTTGCCCACTAACGGTAAAAAATTATACTCTGCAATGATTCTTTCTTATCTATATAAAAAGCCTTACAATTATACATATTAAAATTACAACATCATGGATTAGTTTACAGACTATTTCTAACTATCGCCAACTGTTTGGACTTGTGTTATACTACAAAATTTTTTATTGAAATTGAAATTCTAGTAAACAATTTCATTTCACGAACTCCTAGTTATTTTTAAAATGAAGAATTTGCTGTTAAAATATTAAAATTTCATCCTGAAATGTATATATAACTGTCATGATATCAACATTTAATAGCTCTACATGAATTAATTATTAACAATTTGTTTGCAAATTCTATTTCTCTTTTTTGCAAATGCAATTATGGGCTGCACGGTGCCAAAAAAGATTTCATTCGTTCAAATGGTTACGTTGTTATACCATAGATCTTATACTTCCTTCGGGAATTAAACATAACATTCTGCCATGGACGGCCCGTAAATTAAAGCTTTACTTGTTAATAAGCTTATAGTATTTTAGTTATTTAGTATCTATTAAAACAGGAGCTATATGACTGTAGTACTAACAGATTTAAACATAAAAAATGAGTTTGATAAACTTCAAATGATATATTATTTCGACCACGTAATCGTCCGTGGGTAGATTAAACCATTTTAGATGTTAGACTCATCATAGAATTCATAATAAAGCATTAGATAATCAAACAGACAAAATAATTCTTTGAATTATATCCCATTCCCAAAAGTTTAGTTCATTGGATTCAAGGAATACTTCTAAAAAAAGAATTATTATTATTATTATTATTTTTTTTTTTTTGATATATGTCCCATCCATTATAGTTAACATGTTATTACATGAATGTATTATAGTTTGAATATATGTATATAAAAATAAAATTGAATGTAAAAAAAAAAATAATAATTTTATTCATACAAAGAAGGTGTCCCAAAATTTCTGTTAACAAACAATATTTCCTTATCTGTGTCATACAGAGAAGATGGATAAAGTTGTTTCAGTTAAGTTAAATAAAATATATAGTTTTTTTTTTTGTAGATTATTTTTTTATCTCCATATTCACACTAGATGGTGTATCGTGGCTAAAATGTTGTTAAAAACTTTTATGGTATTTGAAATTTGCTCAAAGTTTTTGGATAATTTTTTGTTTGTTTTTTAATTTAGACGTATTTTCAGTATTGATTACTACGGCAAATTTAATACAGTGATAAACTTAATAATAACACAGTTTAATAGATAACATTTTTAACGAAGGCCACCCTCATCATATTTCGGTATTTTAAAAATAGATTCAAAGTGCCAAAAAAAGATTCTAAAACTTTGAAATATTCAGTTTAGGAAAAACTTCCATTAAGTTTACAAATTATTTTTATACCCATTTATTATACCCATTTAAATTCTCTGCAAAATGAATTTTAATTCGATAAAGTTGGAAAATCAATTAAATTTAATTGTAAATGGAATATACTTTATTAAAAATAACTTCATTTTCATGAAGAAACCCTGGGAGAAAGAAAATTACATAGCGGGAAATTTGGTAAACTATATATAACACTATATCTGGGCTCAGAGATAACAACCTAACTAATATTTCACATCCAAATATGAAGAAAGGCTCAATCGCTTAACAAAACTTTAGAATTAAATAGAAATTGGTTTAAAAACAATCAAGTTATAAATTATTAAATATTCTTTTCTTTTCTTTTCTATTTCTTTCTTGAAAACGATGTTTATCATGTAATTTAATTGGAGATACTAGCAGTTGACAATATACGTAGATATTTCCATCTTCGCTTGACAATTTTGTGAATTTTTAATATCCATATTTAGCTCAGTTTTAGAGATTTGAAAAAAAAAAGATAATTTAGTTTAGAAGTAATAAAAAAATCAAGTCGGTCCCCCTTTTACGGGATTTTTTTCTTCCTAGTAAATATTCATTAATCTGAATATTCTATAAATGACCCAATTTTCTTAAAACCTCACAGAATCATAAATTTTCAAGAATACATAGAAGTAATAATGTGGTTTCATAGTGTATATTTTTTTCAGGTCGAATTTGTTCTATTTATTTTCTTCAAAGGAAAACAAGTCAGTGAATTTAATCTAATAACAAAACTAATACCACACAGTACTTGAAAGAAAATTTAACTTCATTTTACAAAGCAAGTGAAATATTTTCTTTATACGAATGGAATTTATGAAGAGTTTGACGAGTGAAATTCTTAATTGTATGTATTATTAAATTTTAGTTAGTTCGAAGTTCGTTTTGTTTAATTCGAATTATTTTTTAATGTCATAAATTTCAACAAATAGTAATTTTTTTATTTCTAATGTTAAAACATATTGCTTAGAAAATCTCACAAGAAAATAATCAATTTTTCTAAACCGAAAATTTAATGTTATATTACGCAAATTTGATATGAATTTATTCAAGAGATACAAATACGCTCTCAAATAATACTTCTATCTTCAATTTCAGTTTAAAGGAAACTGCCACAAAAAATGACACCTCTATAAGCAAGACAATATCTAATGAAATATACATATAAATGATTTTTTGTTTTTACACACAAATAACTAAAATAATAATTATTCAAATGTTGTGAAATTTCGTATACACATTCTTGACATGAAAACAATTATTATTCAGCTTTTTCTTCATCCTATAAACTTTGCAAAATATCTCTTGCCAGGTTAACAAATATCGTTATGACAATAAATGATCTGCTGATATATAGGTGAAGTGAGGGGAGGGGTCAGGTGACACACTTGTAGAAAAATAGGTCATCTAAAAATGAGGAAAAATGGTTAACCTTTTAAGGAAATAATTCTAGGATAACGGAATAAATTTAATACGATCAAGTATTTCAAATTTCGATTTTATTTGCATTTTAAGACCCTGAGCTAGCGTCACAATTTTCGAGAACCGTGCATCAAAATGTTTGCATTCGTTTCAATGGTTACGACATACTAGTTTATAACTCATAATGATATATAACTCTGTAAATGGTGTATGATTTAACATTGGAAATTTATCAAAATTTATTTAATTATTTATACTTTCCATTAAAAAATAATTACTAATGACTTTTCTTCAATCATTCTTACAATTTTCAACTCAATAACTTCAATTAAATGGCATTTTTTGTAATTATTCAATGATGATTTTGTTTGACATTTGCTATATAATTTACATGTAAGCAATTGAACAAATAATTATATCTTCCAGAATGTGAATGTATTATTACAAATTTGAGACACTCGTAGCGCATCAATCCATGTACTATTTACGGTACGGATACAATTTTATCTATAACATTCCTTTAAATTGCAGTACCCTTGACACACACATATAGAGATAAATGTGTGTGTGTGTGTGTGTGTGTGTGTATATATATATTCCAGCTCCAATGTGTATAAAAATACATTTAATTTTTCATTCTTACTCGCATTTAAAGCACATTACATATTGTTAATTCCCTGCTGAATCTTGTTCTATATCTTTTACGTTTCACTACAAATGAATTTTTAAGTGTATTTTTATGTGACATGTGTCACACATCCTTTTTTGCTATGTTTATTTTAAACACTACAATATTTTAAAGTGAATGTCAACAAAAATAAATTCAATTATTTTTTTTAACCGGTTATGGTCACCAAATTTCGGGGCCATAATTTCAGAATAAATGTAGTTTTGTTTTTCTTCAAAATGAATTAAATTTCTAATTGGTCTTTAAAATATAATGTTTATCAGAGTAATAAAAAATAGCGTTTTTGTACAATCTAAATATTTCTAAAATTAAAATTTATTAATAATCTTATTTTGAGGTTTTTTCTCTATTGTTGTGTATTAATTTCAATATTTAAAAAAAAAACACATTATTTAAGATAATAAATCATCTAAAACTCGAATAGGAACTGTTTTCCGGTTCTTATGTGACCCATAAATTATTATTTTTAAGGTGTGACCGCACCGGATTAAAATTTTACATTCTATTATCTTCAATATGCCATTCAGATTTTCCCCCTTTTTCAACATAAGTATTAAGATCAGAATTCTTGAAAATATTTTTTAAATTTGATTTAATACATCATTGTACATAAGTATATTTATTAACGCTATATTATTAAAGTAAAACTTATATACGGGCATTTTACATAGTTATGCATTATATGTATATCAGTTTGGTAGTGTCTACATAAATATGCAAGTCTGTGAATTTTAATCATAATATACTCGGCATACATACATATTTCAGAGTATATAAATTTTAGTCTAAAGTTTGTAACGCTATCTAATATTGACCGCACAAATAAAATGTTGGTGTAGGTGTTCATAGAAACACCTAATTAGTCCATTTCCGACTGTCCGTCATCACAATAACTCAAAAACAAAAAGAGATAGCGTTCTGAAATTATGGTGACGTATTCTAAACATAAACAGTGAGTTTAAGTTCGTGAATGAACATAATCGGTCAATTGGGTCCAATAGATCCGTGACCCAACTTTGAAACTATAAAATATAAAATATTCAAATACAAAAATGTTTTTATTGTTATTCATATTTTTAAACAACTTTATCACATTTGGGAAATAACAATAAATATTATTATTATACATGTATATAACTGTATAAACTGCATATTTAAATTATTTTATCAAAGCTAATTAAAAATAGTCCAAATGAATTTCAATCATATGACGAGTATCAAAAAACTATGTAAAACTATGTGCTTAGGAAAATAGAGTTTTTTTTTTACTCTTAATGAGGATTGGATCTAATCGTGAATGAGGTTTACGCTCCAATGAGAACACAATTTAATCAAAGGGCTTTATATTTGACTTGAACTATACAAAAAGTATATTAACGTATACAATATAATAGTAAAGGTTTTGTGGTTGCTGAGGTTTGTTACAAAATTTTCATTACAATATTTAACAATGTATAAATGATAGACAGGTGGTATTCTTAATTTTAAATATGACATTTTAATGATGTTAAAATTAGTAATACTGTAGAATTATTTACGAAATTCTTGAAATATTTACGTAATTCATTGATCGAATGTCAACGGCAGTGGAATTATTAAGTTGTGTAATTATGGCATTTAACTAGTTATTACCCGTCCGCTTTATAAGTGTTTAAACTTTCTTCAATATTTCTCATCTATACTAATATTATAAAGAGGCAACATTTCTATTTTTGTATGTAACGAATAAACTTAAAAACTACTACCCCGATTTGAAAAATTCTTTGATCGTTGGGAAGCTACATTATACAGACTACTTTTTATCTCTGTATTCAGTGTATATGGGAACGTTATTAAATGAAATGGTACATTAAAGTATGACATTCGAAGAATATTATGTAAAATTTTCACGAATAAATATTAAAAAATACGGCAATGGCAGTAATTAATCGGATGCATTCCGAAAAAACAATTCTTTAGAGAATGATCGCTATTTCCAGATAACGCCATCAAGGATTTTTCGAAATTTCAATTTTCACTTTTTGGGTACACTTTTAAATGAACAACGCCGTTTTGCGAAAAATCGACTACTTTGTTATTGAAAAATAATAAATATTCATAAATTTAAAAAAAACTCTTAGGCGTTACTTCTAATATTATATACAGAAATAGTGCTCAATATTTCTAATGGATCGGTACTATAGTTTTCCAGTTAAGAGGGACTTTGAAAACGTGAATTGTGGGCAAGACACTTTAAAGTTTTAAACTGTATTAATTTGGAATAAACGGAAACGTTCATAAGTTAGTTTATCCAAACTGAATCATCGATGCCAGGTTCATAAAATATGTGCTATTATCCATAATGTATAAAGCGTCTTTTTGTCAAACGAATCCTTCCTTTGTTAGTCTGTTTTCCAGCTTCTTACTCGGCTTGGCTTATACGAGAGCTTAGCAGTGGATGGGCGCTTAAACACACGTCGTTAATTTTACTCCTACCAACTTGAAAAATTTAAAAACGCAACTCTCCCCTTAAGATATGTTGTCAGCGCCAACAATATTACTGTTATATATTAATACCGACTCCAGAAATTACATTTTCATTTCGTAGACAATTCCATAATAAAATATTCGTTTTAAGTGCTACAAACCTCTGACGAAATTTAATATACTCGTATAATAATCATATTATATTCAAGAGTAAATTAAATACAAGATACTCATCGCATATTTGTCTGAATATAAATATTTAATCCAAAGGAATTCCGTTTTATAAACCAAATGTATGAATATTATAATATTCGACTTCTCACCCGAAATCTGTGAATGATGAACAGAATGAAGAAGAAAAAAAACTGAGTTATAAATTAATTTTGAAAGAATACACATAAAACATTAAAAAAACAAACAATGTAATTTTTTTGTTTCTCCTTTTTTTTAGAAAATAATAAGAGACGAACAATAAATAATTGAATTGAAACGATTCCTTTTTAAATAGACTTCAAGTAAATTAATTTTAATGTTGTATTATTTTTTTCGTCTATATAAATATTATTAAAATAATAAAATGTCTAACTTGTTTTAAAGCGTTTCAAAAAAAAAAAAACTACATTTGTATCTGGTTTAGTTCCCCACTAATTGAGTTTCAATTTGAAGGTAAAATTTTAAACAAAAAACCGCAAAACTGCATTTTTAAACAAAAAGGAGGAGGTTTCTATTTTTTTAATGCTTGAGAACTTTCCATGGGGGAACCGATTTTGATTATTCTTCTTTTAATTTGAAAGCTGATTTTTCCCGTGTGGTTCAATTGGTCCAGATCTGAAGTGCCCCTAAGTGGAGAGAACCATTTTTAGTGATTACATTTTATCCAAATGAAAAATATTTCGTGGTTGTACACAACAATCAAAAGTAAAACATAAAAGATTTTTAAACAAAACAAGTAAATCATGTAAATATAAAATCTGATAAATCTGACCTTCCTAAACATATCCAAAATTTATTCATATTTGTTCTGCTATATGAAAACGCCAGAATGAGTTTTATAAAAGATCAGACTGGTAGACCTACGGACACGAAACGAAAATTGCGCCAGAAGTTCTTAAACTTAGACATACCTAAACAATTATGAAATCGGAAAAAAAAATTTTTTTTAAATCAATAACAATTTCGAATTAAGAAGTGAAAGGGGTATCTATAATATAGACAAACTTTAATATAATATATCAGCTTTTTCTTTAATTTGTTTCCAGAAAATGTTCAAAACGTTTACATAGGTGTGAGAGGGACGGAGCTAGAGAAAGTTTTTTTATTCGAAACTAATTTAAATTAAACAAAATTGCACTTTAATGCATGTTAGTAACTCATTGACGTCAATGACGTAAACAAACTAGATTTAGTTTGAAAAGTCATCAAACGTAAAAGTTTTTAAGAGTTTTTTAAAAAGATATAAAATAATGACGTAAACATTAGTTGTGCGTAGAATAAAAAAATATGTTCAACTTATGAAAAATAACCAACCAAACGTACAGTCGCTGAGTTAACTCTTCAATATACATAATATTTTTCCACTCTGTTAATATCAAGATTATGAGCACCAAATTTAATTCCACATGAACAACATTTTTTATTATATGCCCTAAAACTGAGATATACAATGATATATTTCTTTGCAGATTTTTCTTATCCTAGATGCTTTTTTTGGGTACATTCAGATTTTGTCTTAATATAAATCCAATTCTGGAAATACCCTGTTCGTGACTTTATTTTCACATATAGAGGTTAGACGACGTTGTTTCACCAACAGATCTCTTTCGATTTTATTTTTTTTTTTAAATATTTTCTGTGTGTCATTATGAAAAATAACTAATTGTTTGAATATTGTATTAAAAAACAATATCATTCTATATATATATTAATTTATTATCTTTCCTCCTAAATGATGAAAATTGTTACAACGTTTTTCCGGTGCTATAAAATTAATTAATTATATAATATTTTTAGCAAATAAAACCGAGTGGTTCATCAGCTATTAAAAAAACAAATGAATTAAAATGAAAAATTAATTAATTAATTAAAATTAATTAAATAAATAAAATAAAACTAAAATCATTGTTATACAATAAATATTAATATGCATGCACACCAATACTTTATAAGTGTCAACAATTTATTTTAAACTGTAAACTAGTATGATTAAGGTGAAATTGTACTATTTTTACATGTATTATTGAATACAAAGGTTATACATTTATTTGTAGTTGCTAAGGCAGTTCTAATAAAAGGACGAGACGTTCAACTAAAATCAACACTTAGTTTGTAATTTATTGTCCTGAATCCCTGTGACCAATTTTAGTTAGGTATACAATACATTTAAAACATGGCTCACAAAATTTCTCATTTTATCACAGTCATTCTATAAAATAAATTTATAAAATAAGCAGCACACGAATTAATGTGGCAGCTACTTGGCTAACGTTTTAATTTTACATTAAAATTAAAATTTCACAATAGGCATGCAAGGTAATAAAGGACTTATACGATCCAGATTGAATTCTTGATTTCAATATATGTGACACAAAAATCCAGCAGGTTAATCAATTATTTAATGTATGGCAGATTTTATTTATGGAAAATTATCGGAATTGGAGATAAACCAACGATTGAAAGAAATATTGGTCATGTAATGATTCGTTGAACTTCGGAAGTAGAGTTTATAACTCTTGTATTACTCCGATTCTGACCTGCGAACTTCAGACCTCGACACTCACTACATGTCAGTACATATTGATTTGTTAGCCATTTAAAATATATTTTAGCTGAAATTACTCAAAGGCTGTTACAAATTTTTTTTGTCTTTTTAACGAAAGTACAATAGCGATTCTGTATTTCATTACCTACAACTTTGCCATTTAATTTTTTTCCATATGAGCTTGTAGTTCTTTGTTATATTCTCCATTTTTGTTATATTCTCTGCCGTTTCCCATGGGGTTCATCCTACTATAACTTATTGGGGCTTCAAAAATTATCGACTCTGATCTGGTCTACATGGGGAATAAACAATTATTCAAATAGAACTAATAAAATTAAGTGAAGCTATTTTTTTTAGTGCCTCGTTTTTTGTGACACTTTGTATTATATTTATTTAAAAAAATTTTTATAGAATGTATAAAATATTGTGGTCTCGGGAAAAAATAATAATTCATTATCATCGTTATGAATGTTGGTATTTTTCATTAAATATTCATTTTTCATCAAAATTTTTGTCATACGAAAAAACAAACGAAATGTTGTTATATTTCCCCTTTTAGTTTGACTGGATGTTGTTTTAAGAATTATGTTGATAAGATTATTTAGTTGACATAAGGGAACAATTTAAGAAAATTTAACTACACAATTTGTTTAAATCTTCCTTTTATTAATCTAACAATCCATACAGTAAAGTTATTATAGAAATATCAGCGAATGCTTTCGATTGAAACCATTCATTTTAAATTTTGCATTAAATGCAAATATTATAAAAATATTCAAATTTTTCAACGACACATGAGATGAATCTGAAAAAAAAGAAAAGAAAATTTAATAACACAATAAAATAGTTATTAAATAAACATTAAACTAAAATTTTTCACTTCTAAGTCTGTAAATGTCACTGTCAAAACGTACACTTTTATATCTGTAAACATCACTGTCAGAAAGTAGCTGCGATCTTAACCAATAATTAAACTTGTTCCACGGCACAGCTAAGTTATGTTGCAATAAGGACAAAAACGAAGACTTAAGATATTTCGGTACATATGAAGCATCTGTTGCGAGGCTGAAAGATCATAGGTAGATAGCCAGTTATATTATGTTGTGGATCCCTTATAAATATTAAAAGATCTATAGATCTCCTTTAAACTGGATGGGAGGACCAATCGATAAGGTTTTATGATAGCCGATGGTAGAAAAAGATGTAAAACCAGAAAACTATTGGGAGAGCTTGAAGAAGGTCTTTGCTTAGTAGGGTCTGTATCAGGCTAGTGAATTATTTGGGTTATAGACATAAAAACGCTTTCCCCATCGTCTCTGATGGAATCGTAGCTAAGTTATGTTGCAATAAGGACAAAAACGAAGACTTAAGATATTTCGGTACATATGAAGCATCTGTTGCGAGGCTGAAAGATCATAGGTAGATAGCCAGTTATATTATGTTGTGGATCCCTTATAAATATTAAAAGATCTATAGATCTCCTTTAAACTGGATGGGAGGACAAATCGATGAGGTTTTAAGATAGCCGATGGTAGAAAAAGATGTAAACCAGAAAACTATTGGGAGAGCTTGAAGAAGGTCTTTGCTTAGTAGGGTCTGTATCAGGCTAGTGAATTATTTTGGTTATAGGTATAAAAACGCTTTCCCCATCTTCGTCTCTTATGGAATCGTGTACCAGTAATTGTACTGTATAAACAGGTCCGTATCTTTCAATATTTCGATGTCCTTACCAATCAACTTTACGATATAATTGTAATAAATTCATCAAATTTATATAATATCTGACAAAGATCGGTCCTCAACTGGAATGCCTATTTTTAAGAAACGTGAATCTATTTCCAATGCTATCAAATTCTATT
Source organism: Chrysopa pallens (assembly GCA_020423425.1). Classification (NCBI taxonomy): domain Eukaryota; kingdom Metazoa; phylum Arthropoda; class Insecta; order Neuroptera; family Chrysopidae; genus Chrysopa; species Chrysopa pallens. Next base: position 9,037,973 of record CM035596.1, on the reverse strand, counting down.
ATATGCATTATTAATAGTTGACAATGTGTAGATTGAATTTAAGCATTTCAAAGTCATAATTTGTTTTGTAAGTGTAAAAACTACCTAAACATATAATAAAGTATATATAACAAAAAATGTTTATACTTCAAAAAAAGGATACATCAAAAACATTATCCTTTTAGAATGTTCATCGAGCACGTTATCAAAAAATGACATACTATGTATATATATATATATATATATATACATTTCCTAATATTGACCTTTTTGACAAAGAGTGTGTAATATATTCATGAAAATCGAAAATTTTATTATTATACACATATTTTCATATGCAAAGATAACTTTTCATATATATTTATATATATATATATATATATATTACGAATAAAATCAACGTTCCGTATTCGCGTATTCGTGTTCCGTATCATTATATCATACATAGAATCACCTAGAAAATGGTCAAATCAATGATGCGGTTGTTGATGCCCATGATATTACATATACATGTGATTTAAATTAACCCACATATACTTTATAACAGATTTCAAAAAAAAAAAAAGTATGAAATTACTAGAAAGATTGAGAAAAATGTTCACCGGAAAAAGTTATTGCCTCCCCAATTAATCGAGACACAAAATATTGTTTGAGAAACTTTTACGTAAGCGGAAGGCAATTTATTATGCTTCTCACTTGTATCGACTTTCTTGTTCTATGTATTCTCAACTCAACACAATAATTAATTTTTTTGGCGATATCGAAAAGTCCGTCCATTTAGAAAAACGTGTATATTACTCGAATCGTTTCACCGTGTTGTCCTTATTATGGACAATATTTGCACAGATGGACATACGCAATTTGTAATTTTTTATTTTCATTCGTCTAAAGCTGAGACTATTCTGTCGTTTACTATCAATTTTTTATATTCGACATACTTAATATACCAGAGTATATTATTTAGTCTAATGTTTGTAACGCTAAGAAATATTGACCACATAAACAAAATTTTGTACGAAAGTAGATATTCGAGTGAATATCTATGTAGAAAATTGCAATTTATTTTTCTTTAGCGTTCTAATAATGGATATATTTATATTTCCTAAGGAGGATCATTGGGGAATATGTTTATATATAATAGAAATCTTATTTGAAGCTTTAAGGTATCAACACTTTGCTATCAATACCGATAATGCCATAGTGTCTAAATTTTGATTTCACAGGTATCTTATTTATTTTAGTATATAAAGTATATAAGGCTGAAACGAAAATTTTAGATGTTAATTTCTCCGATTGATGAATGTTATTATTGAAAACTGAGAACACCCTATGGGGATATAAAAATTAAACTCAATCACATCCCAAATTAAAAAATCCAAGATCATACCCCCTCTCATTGTAAGTGCTTAAAGAATTTTAAATACTCCGTACACCTCAGGACATGTACATATCAAAAGTTTGTTAAAATTATTGTTACAAAGTTACATTTTAATCATAACTATTAATTTTATTCAAATCCACAAAATATGATATGTTTTACATTAAAACTTCAATAATGATATTTGACAATATTTTGCTATACACCCTTAATTATGGATTCGTAGGCTTTATACGATACTATAAAGAATGTTGTTTTCAGGTTTTGCATAAAATTATATCACAAATGCAATATATACAGATTTTAATCATTTCTTCGTATTCAGCGAAATTTTATACTCTGTTTATATTCTAAATAGGGTAATCAAAAAAGCCTCTCGAGTAAAATTTAAGGGTAGTTTCGATTAACTTTAAATTAACGATCCTAAATTAACTTTAACCATGTTCTAACTAATTGTGAAGAACATTTAAGAGGGATTATCCAGAGTTTGTATTGACATAAAGAAGTATACTTCTAACAAGCTATTGACTTAAATCACATGTAATATACAATATATTTCTTTCAATTTTCGCTCCCAAATAACTCAAAAAAGACTTATCCAAAGGTTTTGAAATTAGGTATGCAAAATATCGACTCGAAAATGGAAGGTTTATATTAGAAAATGATCCTTCGAGAAGTACTCTTCGACAAGTCATCCGTTTTCATAACAATATTGAAAATTGAACGATTTTACCATGATGGAGGCTGCTTCAGTATTATGCTTCAATACCCTTTAACGGAAGCGACTGTTGTTATTTTTTTAATGGAAAAATGTTTTTTATCATTGGCATGGATTCAAAAATATTTGAACGCCGTTCAGGTCAAAAGGATTTTGTTTTTTGTTGATAGAACTACAAAGATTATATTTATATGAAAATACCAGTATAAGGTGGATTTAAACATACTGAAGCACCCTAAATTTAACTCTCAATTATGTAAAAATCTGTGAATTTTTGCGCCAAAATAACTAAAAAACTATCCAAAAGTATAGAAATTTGATATGCACAATTTTGGCATGAAAACGGAAGCTATTCAAAGAGTTTGTCTCGACATTTTTAAATATATAATCGAATTTTGATTTTTACCTTTTTGGAATTTTTTTCGAGAAAACTCTTTGACAACCCCGTTTTCATGTCAATATTGTGCATACAAAATTTCAAAACATTTGTTTAACTATTTTTTTTTTTGGTATTTAGGCGTGAAAATTGAAAGAAATACAATGTATATTACATATAATTTAAGCCAACAACTTGTTAGAAGCACACTCTTATTTGTGAATAACAGCAGAGAATAATCGCTCTTAATAAGTAGATATTATTAGAAACGAACCAGTATAATTCCTTGAGCGAAGCAACAGATTTTAGATTATTTGTACTAGAGCAAAACAGATAATTGTACGAAAACAAAAATAATACATTTCTCTGAATAGAGTATTTTTTTTTTGTTGTTGTTGATGATTTCTTAGCGTAACAAGTTTAGCAGTAAAACACAAATTATTACCCTTGTGTATGTATTTATATATGGTGTGAATACACTAGGGATTTAAAAATATATTTAGAAAACGCAAACAACACATTATATAGTACATGTACTGTGTGAGTCAGGAGGTTTTTTTGTTTTTTGATATCTAATGTCTATTATCAGTTCTTAAAAGAACTATATATAGATCAAATGACTAATATGCGAGTTTGAACGGTGATGTACCCACTGGTAGTCACCTTAGTGATATAACACTAAAACTTAATTAACTTAATCTATAACTAGGAGTCATTAAAGAACTATTTAAATAAATCTAAATTAATCTAGAACATTTGGTCTGTTTAGTCTGTTTAAACTAAACACTATTGCTTAAAAGACTTCAGTGTTTGGATGCCTTTGGATGCGAGACAAGTATCTGTCACTGAAACACGCAATTTCATCACGCACTGTGGGCACTTCCAGACTCCTGTGAATATCATCATTACGCACATACAACGGTGATTGACTTATTGTTCGTAGTACTTCTGACTGGAATGTTTGGAGAATTTCTACTGTTACTTGCATTTCCCCATATTTGAATGCCATAAGTCAAATTATAACTAATAACCTTGTCCCAAAAACCAGTATAATATTGAAAATTTCAAGTTTCACTGCTACTAGCAGATACTGTACACGTATATAAAGTACATTTAAATTTCAATTTAACTTATCTTTTTTATGGTGCATTATTTAAGTATTATTTTACTATAGGATTTTGTTGTACTTAAATTATGTTTAAAACGTGAAAACATTACAATTTATCGAATGAACAATTTAAATCTGTCAATTAATTCCAAGGGTTCCTATTGCGTATATAGAAATGTAACATAAATTCTTGTTTGGGTGTAAATTTTTTTTATCTCACTATATTCACAAATTAAATATACAACTTAGATTCAACTATGAGTATGCTTTAAGAAGGGATTGAAACATAATGCTGAAGCACCACTCATTATGTATCTTTCAATTTTCGAACCCAACTAACTCAAAAAATAACTATCCAAATATTTTGATATTCGATTTCCACAATATTGACATGAACACGGAGGGCTTAACGAAGTATTTGATAAATTTTGGTATACATAATATGCAAACCCTCTTAAGAATTCTTAGTAAAACCACTTATAAACTCAAATAATTATAAACAATACTAACACTCATCTTCCCATCATAATGGATTCCAGTAAAGTTTAGTTTTTTTTTAAATAAATATTATAAAATGTTATGTAATATTATATATTGTTATGCAAATATTATTACATAATGTAATGTACCTCTAGAATGTTATTAGTTCCTGTAAAATATATATATATATATACTTCCAAACACATTAAAATTTAAACCTTTGATAATAATACTATATATATACCGGAATAATATACACACACATAACTATATGCTCTTCATACGATACGAACGATGCATTTAACAGAAATTATTAATGAACACAAAAATTGATGATGTTTATTATTTAACGGCATTGAAATGAAGCATGTTGAAAAATTTACGGTGTTCATTCACATGTATATACGGTGTGCATCGACATACATTATATGTCAGAGTATATTAATTTTAGTGTAAAGTTTGTAACGATATCTGCACAAGCATAATTTTGGTATAGGTGTTCCATACAAACACCTAATTAATCCATTTCCGGTTGTCCGTCCGTTCGTTTGATGACTCAAAAACATGCTAGAATTTTGGTGACTAAACATTAAATTTGAATTTTAATTTGTGAATGAGCAAAATCGGTCCATTGGTTACAATGGGCCCTTGATACGTAAACTTTTAAACTATAGAAAAAATAATCAAATATAAAAAATGTTGATTTTTTTAAACAACTTTTGTTTGAAACCGTTAATAGTAAAATGTTTATATTATCTATAATTTTAGCTCAAATTTCGCTAATAAACACATGTAGGTAAAAATAATACATATTAATATTTTACATGAATAACTGTATAGACTAGATGCTGATTAAGAAACAATGAAATTCAATCATACAACAAGTATCCAAGCAATTAACACTATTAGTTGTTATTTTCACTTGTTTTAGTCTAAAGTTTGTAAAGCTAAAAAATATTGAAGCCATAAACTAAATTTTTGTATAGGTGTTCATAAAATCACCTAATTTTAAAGTGCGATATTTTGATGACGTATTCTTGACCTAAAAAGTTAGTTAAGTTCAATTTTCGCGGATAAATAACTTATCTATATATTTTGAAATTTGGTATGCACAATATTGACATGAGGAGTCTTTCTCGAAAAAACACTTCTAAATATTAAAATATTAATTTTTACCTCAGAAATTTTTTTTCAAGCAACTCTTCGACAAGCTCAATGTTTTCGTGTGACGTTTCATTACATTAAGATATGTATTTTTGAGTTATTATTGGGCGAAAAAGAAACAAATACAGAGTATATTATATGTAATACAACTAGTTAGAAGCACATCTCTTACATAAAAGAGTGTGCTAGTAATAGCTCTGGAAAATCTTTCTTGAGTACGTAAATGATCAAAATCGGTCCATTGGGTCTAATGGACCATTGACCCAATTTTTCAACCACAAAAATTTTGTTTGAAACATTTTTTTTCGTAATCTGTTTAAATTCAATTTCAACTCATATGTAGCCATTTAGCACATATATAATTGTAGTATATATATATTATTATATATGTATTTATAACAGTATATACTGAATATTTAGGGTATTTCATGAATGTTAATCATTAAAAATCGTTCAAACATTTATTCATAAACATATGTCAACTATGTAATTTTCACGTGTTTATTCAATTTTTTTATTTTTATAAATATTTAAATATGCTACCCGAGTAGGCCAATAAGTCCTTTGAAAATCAAACATATGGCGTTCGAAGCATTAATAGGCGTAATGTAAGCATCATTCCTCGCAAGGTATCTGGCAGTAGCATATTTATATCTTGATTAAGTTTTTTATTGTCAGTTGAAGTAAACAACTTGTGTTTGTTTAAATAAAATGGAAAAAAATAAGTTTGGAATGGTGATGAAATATTTCTTTTTAAAAGATACAATAGCAAAATAAATATAAGTTAAGTTAGATTCAGTTCATAGTACATTTTTCTCGGTATTTATAATACTTCATAATTGGCTTAATGAATATAAACATGGCCGTATATCAACAGAACACAAAATCCTGCAAAAATGGCACAAACATAAATCTAAAATTAATATAATCTGACGGTCTATTTATTGATACCGTGTGCTTCAAACTGTTTTCATTCGTTTCTATGATTATACGACATACTAGTTTATCAATTAAATGATATATAACTATGTGAATTGTGCATGATTTAACATAATTCTCTTATTAACTAATTTAAATGTATAATTATTTATAAATTGCAATTAAAAATAATTACTGCAGATGCAATTTTTTCAATAATTCTCATAATTTTCTACTCGATAACTTCAATTAAATGTCATTTTTTGTAATTATTCTATAATTTTTGTTTGATATTTGTTGCTATACAATTTACATTTACAAACAATTGAGCAAAAAATTTTATTTTCTTGAATGTGAAGGTTTTATTAGAAATTTCAGAAACTCGTAGCGCATTAATCGAATAGGAAGTCACTTTAACGTACACAGTATGCACAGTACGGATATCGACTATTGGACATTCATGCTAACGCGGATTCTATAGATATATTTGTAGGACTCTAATATTTGATGCATTTTTATCTTGATTTATTGATTTGATGCACTACATTGTAGCCCTTTACACTGCAATGAAGCGAAAATTTTATCGTTTATACTTGTCTTTTTATACTCGACGTACATAATATGTCAGAGTTTGTAACGCTAGGAAATTTTGAACGCGCAAACAAAATTATGATATATGTGTGCATAGAATCACCTAAGTACTCCATTTCCAGTTGTTGTTTTTGGTGATGTATTCTGAAAAATGAGTTTAAGTTCGTGAGTGAGCAAAATCGGTCCATAAGGGGCCAATGGATTCCTGACCTAACTTTTAAACAATAAAAGATAGACGAAAAATTGAAATACATGTTTATTTCTTTAAAACAAACAACTCTTGCTTGACAAATTCTGATTTGCCACTAGTATTTTGATGAATAAAAGTTCTCAACAAACATTGTTTTTTATAGTTACCAATTTTCCTGGTACAGTTTTTCTTAGGTTTTGGTATAATAGATCAAAGTAGAAAATCGTTTATAAATGAAATTTAAACCGTTTATTCTTTAAATCGTACTGTATTTTCGTAACTAAAATGGACATTCGTTCAACTGACATTTGCTGATAAAAATCATAATTTTTATAATGTTATCAATCATGGTTGACACACATTTTGAATTATTAAAATTGAACAAATATGTAATTTTTGTGTAATTACACGAAATGGGATATTTAACATTTAATCACTTGGGAAACTTGTTTAAAACACACATTTCTCAACAAATTTAATCAATAATTTTTAACATAATAATTTGTTAATTATTATTCAACATAGATTGATCATAGATTACGATAAATTATAAAATTACATTACCGTGTAGTTTATAAATATATACTAGCTGTACTAGCTGTGGCTTTATTCGAAAAGAAATTCTATAATTCTATAATTGAAGTTCAATTCAACCAAAATTATTCTTAAACATTTTATAAAAAGTTTGACCCCCTCTCCTATTTGTGTGGATATTAGATTAAATGCTAGGATATACCAAAATTTAGAATGTATTTTCAATGGTTAAAATTTCTAGTAACAAGAAATCATTTGTGTGATCTTTTTTTATGTTACCAAACTACGACCACATAAATTAAGGATCAACGACTCGAGGTTACTTAAGTATGCAGTAACGTGTTTTCTTTTAAAGCTCAAACAATTAATCTTTCTGATTCTTTGTAATAAATGTTGACAAACAATGTTTTCCTATGAGTTTGACTATCATCAGTGGTGCTACAGCCCTTGAAGGGCCCTGAACTCTCCCAAGATTTTTCTCCATTCAACTCGATTAATTGCTTTACATTTCCAATTTTTAATATTCATTCTCCTCAAGTCCTCTTCAACCTGGCACTTCCACCTGAATCTCGGTATCCCTCTTGGTCTAAAGCCACCGGGATTCTCATATCTTTATATATATTTATATATATGTATATATATATATATATATATATATATATATATATATATATATATATATATATTTATATATATGTATATCATAAATTATGAATTCGATGCTAACTAAATTAATAATCTTATCTTGGATAATTTTTCATGGTTAATTACACGCCAAGATAGAGAGGAGGTCGAAATTATTATCTATCTCGTGTGAGGTCGTGAGGTCCTATTTTTGGGTGATGCCTCAAACAAACAATTATTTTATTTATGTAGAGAATTTATAATGATTTATATTTGACAAATAAAAACTTTCACTGTATAAATCGTACATTGGACATTTCAGGTAATTCTACCTATATATATACTTGATAATGGTTTTTACAAAATTATATATATATATATAATGTTTTTAGATAGACATCCACGGACACTACCTAAGCCCAGTGGTATTATTATAAAAGGTAATTCGTTAAAATCATTTCACCATAAATTACATGATATTTTAGGTATTTTTTGTGTCTAAAATTATGTTTACATCTGAGGTTTTATAGTCACAAACTTCAAAAGTCAAAAATAATCTATTTCAACATGATCTAACCTTTTTATTATACCATACGGGATTCTCTGGAAAATGTATAAAAAAAAAATTACTTTAACAAATGATATTCAAACAATTAGAATAGATATGAATATTATCAAAGAGAACTCTAGGATTTTTCGAATAAATTTGGATATTTGCCCCTATTAATGATATAAAAAAATTTTTTAAATTTAATAAACACCTATTTCGACTACAAAATAGTCATCATCAACATGAATTTGCTTATTGTAATAATTCGAGATGTTACTAATGTTACTAATGCTAATTTGGTGCAGACTGTCACTGAATTAGCTAGTCATTATTTTTACTCACAAGTTTTATATTCAAAGCAAATTCGCATTCTTTTTATTTATTTTAGGTATTACTTTGGCTTCATCTTAGCGCATTTTTTACCGGAAAATAAGTATATAACTATGTAATTATCAATTATCGTTTTAGTTAATTGGTGTTCATTTTCAAAACAACCAACTTAAAAAAAAAAACATTTTAACTCAATTTCTAAATCAAAAATGCTCTCTACATTTGTATGATTCTTGCTAACAGCTCATTGAACAAAATACGTTTGGAAAATAACTAATCTGATTGTTTAAAAATTGTAAAATACTCATTTCAAACCTCCACGGTTTTTCACAGCTATTTCAATTGTTGATAATCACTAAAAATGAAAATCTTCCGAACTCGGCATACTTCAATTTGTCAACAACTGCTATGTTCACACCATACCCTTCTCTTAAGCTAGAGTCACAATTGTTGGATTTTTTTAAATTTTATTTACTGTTCACAGCTGGACTGTTTTTCAATTAGTCCCTCATATGAGATAGTAGGTACTCCTTTAAAATATCTACCCGTCATAATTACAGGGGTCTTAAAAAGATACACCCTGTTAATGAAACATTTTGTTAAAGTATACCAATAATGTTCAGGAACATTAACTACCTGATTATATAACGTCAGAGACCACTTCGTAACAAGCATCATAAACTCTTATCATGAAGCAGGTGGTCAATAACAAATATATACTAACGACTGAAAATGGTACCAGATAGATACTCATATTTCTCAATTTTTGCCAAATAAATTAACTAGTAGTTTTGTGAACTGGAGACCACACTCTGAAGTAATTAAGATATAAATAATACGTTCACAAAATTTAAAAGATATCGGACACAATCCATAATAGGATCTTAGACAAATTAAATATTATGTCAAGAAATTAAATATTATATGAATTTAATAAAAAGACAATTAGTTTATTATACTTAGTACAGTACCCTGCTTTTGAATCAAATGGCTCGTATTCAAAAATGATTCAATAATTTTAAGGTATTTTTAGTTATTTTTCCCGAGGCATGCGCAAGGCGTTCGAAACAGCTGAACAAATATAGATAGATATAAATCAATTTTGTATTTTATAAATACGTATTTCGACTACAAAGTAGTCATAATCAGTATGAATTAACTAGTTGTAATGATTCTTTGAGGAGATGTTACTCGTTGCTAATTTGGTGATGACTACTTTATAGTCGAAATACGTATTTATAAAATACAAAAAATTTGATCTAGGAAATTGGGGGAAAAATCGAAATTTATTCGAAACATCCTAGAGTTCTCATTAATAATTATAAAATAGATATATACGGTACATACGGTACAAACAAAATGCAAAATCGTCTAACAAAAATAATTTTTTTTTTCCAAAAACGCGAGATGCAATAAAAAAAAATTCTTTTTTTTCTTAGTATGTGATTTTATTTCACAGCGATTGCATAAAACAATATTTTTCTAGTATGTATTGAAAAAATAGGTGTTTTTGGAGATTTTCCTTTCAGAGAGTATCACTTCATTTTACTCTGATTCAGTTTATCCATACCAATTTAATCTTTTTTTTTTTTTTTTTTTGCGTGAAAATCTACAATACAAATTACTACAAAACAGTTCAAATTTCATAACATTTAGATAAATTTTTAATTATTATGAGTTATTTGTTGGCGAAAATTGAAAAAATTTACATAAAGCAGTGTACGTCTGTATTACGTAATAATCGTCCATAAACTGTGGCAGTACTAAAAACAGATTTTCAAATTCGTTTTTTGTCCATTCTCTCAATTTTTTTCCGATTCCTATTAATGATATAAAAAACACAAATAATATCCAATTGTATTGAATTGAAATATTTTATTGAAAAGTAAATTTTCTTTTATATCGAACAATAAAATAAAATTTTCTCAATAATATAATTGTTTAAAACGAAATAAATAATAATGAACCGTTTTGTATTCAATGTGAAAATAAACTATAATAGGAATAAATATTTACGGTTTACAAGAAAAAAAAAACGAGGAAAAATGAGTGAAAAACTGTTCATAATAAATGAACCATGACGTAAATAAAATACATTTTAAAAGAAATATTAATGTCGTCATTTTCACTATTAATGAAACGATTATTTTTCAACGTTAAAACTTTTTATCTTCAACAGAACATTTGTTGAGTGAAAATTTTCGATATTCTTTTTTTTTAATTGAACATTGTGTGTATTACCCATTTGAAAATAATAAATGCAAGAACATTATTTAATTGATCATTTGAAGAAAAACATGTTAGTTTTCATGTCATTTATCTCATTCACAGTTTTCCTTAACTGATAAAATATACAGGGCGCTTATTTCAAATAAAATTTTTCGATCATCTGTGCACATATATACTTCCAAATACTTCTAGTATTTACTTTTACGTTTTGATACGAAATTTTGTTTCCTAATTAATTTGATATATATGTATACATATGTATTACAAAATATGTATTTATTAGCCAAATTTGAACTAAAATTGTGTAGAACTCAAACATTTTACGAATAAATATTTCATACAAAAGTTGTTGGTTAAACAAAAAAAATATTTATCCTATTATTTATAGTTTTAAAGTTGGGTGATTGGATCCAATGGACCGATTTTGCTCATACACGAACAATCTTGATTTTTTAAATCTTGAATACACTTCCAAAATTTCAACTCGTTATACTAGTCTAGATAGCAGAGTAAAGTATTTAAAATTGAATTTAGGTGCTGCAAAATAAATTTTGGTGCTTAACCTCACAGGGATAGTCAGGAAAGCTTCCTGTAACCTCAAAACGTCGAAATCTGATGAAAACTCGATTTTATTAAAACGGAATAAAACCAATATCTTCCCGATATTTGAAAATCGTGATATCACAGCCGTGATATCACGCTAACAGAGTAATGTCATATGATGTACGTATAATCTGTATGAGTATTTTACGAATGCTAATGATTAAAAATAGTTCAAATATTGATACTGAAGCATATGTCGAGTATTTAAATAACAAACCCTGTTAATTATTATCTTCCCTGGTTTAGTTAATAATTTTTAAATAACTGCTTTACATAGCTTATGCAAAAATTTGAAATAACATAAACTGAGATTTCTATTTACATTAGATTTTAATTTAAGTAGAGGAAATTTTATAAATATTATGTAAATTTTATGTTAATCGTATTGTTAATTCGTTGGAGAACAGTGGTGAAATGCCGGTGGTGGAATGGAATAGTTTTTTTACTCGTATAACGATATTTAATACATTTTATAAAGCAACAAGTGGAATAATTACATATTTATTTATTTATGAGTTTAATATTTCGTAATATTTTTGTTAAAACTAAGGTTTCCTGCCTTTGTTTCCTGTCCGGTTATGTACTTTACCTAAATGTAAAAAAAAACATTCGTTTATAACCCGGTGTCCAAAAAATAACGTCAATTACTAATTTAAAATAATTATACGTGAAAATATGTTTCAAATGATAGTTTTTTCTTTTGAAAAATTAAATATTTTTGTTTTTTGATATCTCTTCAGTTAATTAAAAAGTTAAAAAGTAGGGTAATGTATCGTCATGGATCGATTGGATTCAATATACCGATTTTGCCCATTCAGGAACTCAAACTCACTATTTATATGTGACTTAAATTTCAATTCGTGATCTATTTTCGTTCTTGACTTATCGTGATGACGAACGCACAGTGACCAATAAAACGGTGAGTTGATTTATTTAAAAATATTTCTTCATACTCTCCTACTTTTTTTCCAATTCTGTCGAGAGTTTTTTATTCTTTCAAGCTAAATTTGAGAATAAATTGTGGCAAATTCTAACATTTTACGAAAAAAATTTTCAAACAAAAGTCTTTTTCAAAGAAATAGTATAATAGTAAAATAGTTAAAAAGTTGGACCAAGGATCCATTACACCTAAAGGACCGATTTTGCTCATTCAGGAACTTAAACTTAATCTTTATGCTTAAAATACTACACCAAAATTTTCGCTTGTTATTTCTTTTCTAAACCTATGCTAAAATTTTGTTTGTGCGGTCATTATTTCCAAGCGTAACAAACTTTAGACTAAATTTAATATATTCTGATATATTATGTATGTTGAGCATTATTAGCGGTAGCTTAATTACAAGTGATCCATATGGCTCAGAATCACATAGACCTATACTAACTCGATCCCTAAAATCACTCGAGTATTTTCACCAGGTTGTATTAACAAGGATAAATGTTAATATTCGTCACGGGAAAGTACATTTTTACATCAGGAGAATGTGACACGTTATACAACAGGAAAGTTTTTACAACTCGTGTGCGAATAATGCATAGTTATCAACTGGAATACTGTAGCGCCAATACACCTAGATCTGTATATACAAAACGAACTGACTTCCGTCTTTATAGTAATTAACGAGAATCAATAATGGATCAATACAAACACAATTTTCATTTAATTTCATATTATTTACATAACAACCAAACATGAATGTTTTAAACATATCTACGTTACACTGGAGTGATTCTTTATGAAATTATTTTTGTGACTAGTGGTTTTGTGTTGAGTAGTTTTGCGCGAAGTGGTTTTTATATCCAGTTGTTTTTGCACTAAGTGGTTTATGTCGGAGTGAGTTTTACCGAGTAATTTTGCTAGGAATAATTATAGAGAGTGATTTTTATCGTGTACCCAATTTTTCTTAAAGAAACCTGTGAAAGTAACTAAAACAATTTTTTTTATTTAGTTGTGCACTATAAATTCTTTCTTACTGTCTTTCTTCTTAATATTACTTTAGTATTATGCATCGTTTACCTGATGCTATTCACCCAAAAAGGCCAGAATTGTGTTCATAAAACCTTGATAATTCAAGATCCGTTCTACTAAAATTCAACTTATTTCAATGCACTTACGCTATTTAGCATCGAATAATATTTTGCTTTTCCTTAATCTCAAAAATGTATTTCCCCAATTAATTGAAATCGATAAAGATAATAAAACCCGAATTTATCTAATCATATAAGAACTCGTGGCCGATTTGAGTAACGGTCTTTGTGCAAGTTTTCAATATGTTTCAATGATATCTCATAGTATACGAAGTACAGAAACTACATTCTGGCAGGAATCAGTCCAGCATGTTACACATTTGAAGAAGGGCAAAGGTTAATTCAAAGGTATAAGTGTATGAAAATAAAAGTTTCGTCTACAAATTACATAGCAATAAATTTTACATTAAAAAGATCATTTACCTTTTTTGGCTATTATTAATACGGGGGCATCCAGAATCGCCTTTTCATTCTCCTACGAAAATAACATGTTCATCTTCTTACGACTTCATTTCGATTAGAGTATAGTCGAATTGATTGTACCACAACGTGAAAACATCGATCTCATGCAACTAGTTGCTTGAGTCGGTCGTTTGAATAGTGTTGAATCAGTGTGCAAGCTGCTTTAATATTTTGATCCAACTAAACTATTATCCCAATCTAATCTGACAACGTCAAGGGTTGATTCCTGTCTGAATTTCGTTTTCATATTTCGCATACTATGAAGAAAATTGCAGCGTTACAGAAAGAGCGTTACACCATGTTCTCAAGACGATAAAATAAAATAACAATTTTATATTTTACAAATAAATTCACCTTATTCCTTTGTTTCTTTGGTACCGTAGATTTAATAATATATAAATATATATATAAATAAGCATAAATGTGACCGATACAAATATAATTCATTTTAGTAGACCAATAAATTTTCACTAAAAACCACTATAGATAATTTAAGTAGTTTTTGGGTATAGAGTTTTTAGAATAAAAGGATAAATACATATAAATACAAATTTAACGTAAAATTGCCTCAAATTATTTACATTCTGCCAAGTTGTATAAAAGCTGTCATTAGAGATTTTGTTTATATATAATTTAATGCTCTTAAAAATTATTTCGTATTTCGACTTATATATTCAGTAATAATTTTTGTTTTTATCACCAGATGTCATTATTATTGTGTAAATAGAGATTTACGATGGTATTTCATTTAAAGGAATTCTAATATCAAACAAAAAGTGATGTTAGGTTGCCAAATGTTTTTGTATAGATTGGAAATATAACTATGTTGTATATAAATTCAATATTATGTATTAGGCTCTGTAAACATATGTATGCATTTATATAATTATTTTTCCTGGCTTCTTCCTGCTAATTTGTTCATTTTAATACATTTCCAGTTACAAATGCCATCTCTAGAAGCTCGAAGTGAAATATACTAGTAGTGAAATATATTAATCTCGAATTATGTATATTAATTTCGATATATTAAGTCCTCTCCATGACTGCTCTCCTTCGGTAATCCTTTGTCATAGTTGTTTTGATAATTCATCTCTTAAAAAACTGATATTCCTTAGACAGAAATTTTTTCTTCCAATCCTTTCATTTCATATAACAACGGAAAATGTTTAATGTCCTTTATGCACCAAAACCAACCGGGGTCGGGTTTAGCTAGTAATATACAAACAAGAAAGCGTATATAAAGACATAAACTCATGTGTAGATTAAAAAATAAAAAATAAAATGTTAATTTTCTTCAAATGAAAAGTTACTACCATTCTATTCTTTTTTATTACAAGACGCATATATCAATATTTAATTATCTGACAATGAATTCCTTTAGGAGTATAAGAGTCATAATATCCCTACATAAAAAAAAAATGGGAAAATTGTTAAAAAGAAAATTCTGTCGTTTAAATTGCATTTAATATGGGCAATGAAAAAAATATTTTCTTTCCTATATTCTCTTATTTTCTTTTTGAGAAAGTCATCGTATGTATGATGTAATATATGTAAAGGAAATTCCTTTATTCATTCGTTTCAATTCATTTTTACTAGTAATAAAAATACCGTTTGTCAAAATATCGTTAAACTGTTTGTGTAATGTTGAACAATTGCATCAATCGATATATAGAGCTGGGTTGATAATTTTTGAAACCAAAAAATATTATTAATTATCGTAAATATTATTAATTATAGCAGGATGAAACCCATTGGAAACAGAAGAGAATATAAATATTATTTTTCTATTTTTTAGACCTGAATTTTAAATGAATTTTTTAAATCTCAATTTAAAATTCGTAAACAGTGAAAAAAATTTTGAGCTCTTCGTTTTATTTAAGGTTTCTTATTTAATCGAAAACTTTCGAAAAATTTAAGAAAAACTGCATATAATTTTTTTGATAAAATAAACTAATTTTTAGTTCATATACTGTTCACAATTCACTTTTAAGTTATTAACAAGTTAACAACGTACGCTTACAACTTTAATCCTCACCCCCATGCTAAAAATCAGATTGACTTCTATTTCTCTACACCAAAAATGTGCCCAAAATAAAAATAACCAGCCCATAGAAAATGCTCACATTTTTTGTTGCTCATCTCTCCGGCTGTACTTGGTAAGGAAATGATTTGTAGAATTTCTTTAATTTCAATTTATTTTTTACTTTTTAAATATACTTTTTTTTTTGTAGTCGGTTCTACTTTTTTTGCAAAAATCTATATTTCTTACAATAAAATATATTTTTGAAAAATATGTCGTTTTTTATTTTGTACCTATAGATGAAAGAAAATCGTGTATTTCGATGGAAAATATTTTTTTTTTTTTTTAAAGTCCTCTAAACTAATGTAGCATACCGAAAAAGGAATGAATTATATTCGATCTATTGTATATCATAACCCCTGCACATTTATTGGACCAGAACATATCAAGTAATATTATATAATACATTTATAGGCAATGTTCCCGACATTCTTTTTTAAATACTTCATATTTTATGAGATCTGCAGCATTTTATGCTGACTTCAACCAATATATTTAAAGGAAGAAAAAAAAGACAAAACAAGAAAAAAAAAACAAAAAAAATTATAAAACGGGTACTTTTTTGTGTGTATGACTATAGACTAGTAAAATTAATGCTCAATTCTGAAAAAATCGTACCTGAGTTACCTTTACCTTTTACTTATATTTAACAAGGAACAAATTCTAATGATATCTGTAAAAAAACAGTAGTGGTGAAAGGAGCAATAGGTCAAAGGTACTAATTAATCTTTTTCAAAATCAAAAATCCGTTACAGATATGCCATGCTGATTTCGATTTTTAAATAAATTTCGAAACGTTCTTTAGAACAATTGACACAAAAATGAGACCTCTATAATAAAGACAATCTCTTATGTAATTACTAGGTGTGTAATATTTTTAATATTTAATATCCTTCAATAAAAAACGATATAAAAAGTTTATCTATTGCATTACAAATTTCACTTCTATTTCTGTAAAATAAGTATATTGTGTTCAATCAAACAAAAGTTGTTAGAAGTGACAAGGTAAGAAAACCAGAATCTGTTATCCCAAAGGAGAGAAAAGAGACCAATTTTTAGTGATTAAATTTCATCCAAATGAAAATTTTCGTCATTGTAACACTCAAACACGTTTTCAAAAATGAACTAAAAATTAATTAAATGACCAATTGAAGACCCTATTGAAGTCGGTGCCCATGTTATCCTTGCTAAAAAATTGACTGTGAAAGGAAATTAATCTCAAGGAAAAATTTAAAATTATTTTTTACTTTTTGATCTTTTTTTAGATTTGTTTTCTATTTGCAATCTGTAGATACAAAAATATGTGGAGGGTGGCATAAACTTTACTTGAACTTTTACTTGATAGTTCATTTTTTTTGAAGGCGGTTCGTTTAAAAATATTTTATTTTTTATTAAGATGAAATTTAATTACTAAAAAGTGTTTTTGCCTATTGTCTCCCCAAATCGTTTAAGAATTTTTAATTTGTATCAATTTCGGTTCAGCTATCTTTACTAGCCTACTAGTAAACTGCTAGTAGGTTGAATGATATATATCTATACGGTAAAAATCATACATCATGATTGTTTAGAAGATGATGGCTTTCTTGCGCCACGTGTAGTAAATATACAAAACAAAAAGTATCGTTTCAAATAATAAATTTTATATTAAATTTTGCATGTGATACGAGTATCATTGTTCATTGTGCAACAAAAACTTATTATTATTTTTTTTTTATATTATACTTTGTGAGAGCCTGTTTCCTACATTTTTTCAGAATATTGTGAACGTTTTTACTCGCATGTAAAATTTTTGCATAAACATGTACACAATCGACTAACATAATATGCCAGAATATAATTATTTTAGTCTAAAGTGTGTAACGCTATCTAATATTGACAGCACAAATAAAGTTTTGGAATAGGTGATCATAGAAAATAGCATATCTAATTGGTACATTTCCGATCGTTCGTCCATTATCTCGATAACTCAAAAACAAGAAGAGATATCGAGCTGAAATTTGGGGCTTTTTGCCTTTACTTGTTTAATTAAATGTTTCTGCTATGAAAAAAATTATAAAATTTTTAAAGGCGATTTCGACAGGTAACTGGTTTTTCAGTCCAGCTCCAAGGTTTTAGGGGTTTGTGCTTGAAACGATCTCATATAAAACTGCTATAAATTTTGAAAATGCTCAATAATCCCACTTCAAATTTTGTTTATCCTTTAGATGACGTATCATAATTGTGTATAAGATTTTCAATGAATTCTCTTCAATCATTTACTCAAGTGATTAAACAAAAATTTCACGTGGAGTGAAAAACGTATTTTGAGAAAATTGAGCCGGGAGTTTTCTATTTGGTTGTCATTTTTCTACATGGCGTTTTTTAGTTTTCTTTTAATATCTCTGGGCATTTTTATTATGTATATTTGTAGAGTATTTTTTTTTTTTTTTAATTGTTTCGCTTTTGTATGTTTAAATCGTATAAAAATGATCAGAGATATGTTGAAAAAAGTCCACCAAAACGAAAGATTCTGGTGAAACAGAGTTAATTGATTAGATTTTCGACATATGAATGAATTTTATTGTTTGGACTATTTTAAATAAGTATTCATAAAATACTATAAATACCTAGTCTATACAGTTATATTAACTTGTGTAATAATATGTATTGTAATAACCAATATTTGGTAATTATCTAAATTTTACTAAACAACAATTGTTTGTTTACATATTATGTATGTCGAGTATTAAAACGCATTTATGAAAATTTGAATGAAATAAAATTTCTTTTCTCACTGTTGCGTCGTCTGTATGATAGAAATGTATTTGAAAAAAGTTCACGTCAAGGTTTTTAATATGTTATTACATTTACTATGAATATAAATTTGACATAAATAAATATTATAATCTACTTTTTTTCCCATTTGTGGATTAATTAAGCTTCGATCGACTATATACGATACGCGTATAGAAAATTTGTAATTAAATCTAGATCAAGATTATATGCTGTTTGTATATTGTGTGTATAAGGTGACTGGGCATATTGTTTTTTATTTTTCCATTATACTAAATAAAATAAAAATATAGAAGACCCTAGAGATCAGTAAATTATGTAGAAACCCAAATTTTACAATTTTGAATAATCAAATAACTCCCCTTTAATTTAAATTTATAAATATCGGAAAAATGTTCATCAACCCTAATCTCAGTTTCTTCATTTAAAATAATCTTACCTACTTTCCCTATATATTTCCAAAATAAAAGAAAAATTATTTATTACTTGATATTGTCTTTATAAATCGAAAGTACACTAATAATTAAAAAAAAATTTTAAAGTGAAAATAAGTTAAGAGTTTCCATTATTTTATAAATAAAATAAATCTTTTGTTTACTATTGTAGCGTCGTGGTGGGAATGACGAGCGTATACTGGCTTTTAAATGAACATGAACGAAGCTCCGAATGATGAGACGTACGATTTGAATGTGACAAGCTCGTGTCAGCTTTTTGAAAGTATCAATACAATCCCCATTGTAAAATATTCGAAATCGTCAAATTTTCAAGGGGATTCAATTTGATATCGTCGCTGATAAATAATCAGAAAATTATTAGGAGGGATTCTCTTAGTTTGACGGTTTGACTTACCCATCAAGTTCCCATTTATTAGCGTTTGTTTCACACACAAAATAACTTGTGAAGCAGCAGAAGATATCAGTCACATTATATTTTTTAAAATCCCTTTATGGTCATGATTTTGTGTATATATGTGGTGTGTCACTCTGTAGTTGTATTTTTGTGTATACATGGGAGGAAAATAATCCCCAATCTTCAATAATCAACTTATACATTGGTTATATACCCTTTGTTTTGATAAGGGTTCAAATAAAAATTAATATACACGCTAAATTACAAAAAAAAAAAAAAAAATACAAACAAATCGAGTTATCGATATGTGATCCTTATATCTTGCATATGTAATAATTATAATAAAACTTTAATCTATCTCATTAATTGGAAAAAGGCCTCTGTAATTGAAACCTGTTTTGAGTCCATTCAGAAAACTTTGATAAGCTTGTTTTCAAAAAACATTCGACCATTTTTCATAATTGTTAAAGATAACCAAACTTTATGAATTATTTAATCCGTTTACTAATCAATATCTATCGTATTATTTCGGAGAATATATATATATATATATATATATATATATATATATATATATATATACACACATATATATATATATATATATATATATATATATATATATATATATATATATATATATATATATATATATATATATACAAGCAAAATGTATAAATGCATAACAGTAAAGCGCGAAATTTGGAGAAACTAGAAAATAAATAAAGTAAAAATAAACGTAAAATTAAAAAAATTTGTAGCAAAAATAAATTTTTACATGATAAAATTCTGGGCTAAGTTAGAAGAAAAGACCTATATTCAAAAAAGTGAACTGAAAAAATATATTAAAAATTTTGTCACAAGGAAATTATTTATTGAAAAACTAAAAACTCTTTAATTTTAAGTTAAATTTTTAAGGTTTATTTTTCAGAAAATTTTTTAGTTTTGAGTGTTACATACAAGCACTAAAACTTTGGCATACCGGTTAAATTTAAAAAAAAATTAATAAATAAATAAATAAATAAACAAACTAAGAACATCCTTCTTTTTTCAAATCAGTTAAAAATAGAATCAAGATGTTTAACTATATGCGTCAAAATTTAATCAAGTTCTGATCTTTCAAACAAAACTGCTTCGATTTTACTTAGAAACCATCGAATTGTAGTTTTTTTGATAATTGTGCCAACTCAAAAGTAGATTTTCTTAAAAAAAAAGAATTTTTTTTTAAAAATTGGTACCACAATTGACAAAAATATCGGGATACATTCATAAAAATAGAAACCTTTAACAAGTAACGGCTCTTTTAAACCTTTAGGTACTTACACTTGAGAGGTTGTGGGTTCGATCCACGCAGCGGCAGTTGATCAATTAAAATTAACGGATCGGTTTATTAATACTGTCGTTACTTCGATAAGAACCAAGAAACCGGCTCCACCCGAATTTAAAGTTGTTTAAAAATAAATAAATGTTAAAAACAATGATATCGGTGGTCTGTGCTAATAGAGTTGTATGTCTGAAAAACGGTGGTTAAACCCCATTGTTATTATTATTTTTATTATAACATATATTATTTTTATTATAAACATAAAACTCGAACCTACTCTGTCTTTGAAATCGGCAAATATATGGCAGAAGCATGGAGCAGTGGATAAAAACTTTTCCAATATATCAGTTTTCTATTATAATATATATCATACGAGAAATATTATAATATCCACTTATATTTAAGCTCAATCAAATTTCGGGAAATTGGCCAAAATTAATATTTATTTGTAGATATCGGATAAGGTAAAATTCAATAAAGGCTCTTATTATGTAATAGGAACTTTCCAAAATTAAAATTAGTATTCTATCCGATATTGTATCGTCTCCAATTAGAGATAACAATTTACTCACATTACCAATTAGAGTTTAATACATATCAAATAATAATCATAATCAATAATATATATTATATCGAACTGATAATATGAAAAAATTTCCAACAACAATACAATTGACAGTAGTTGAAAATCATTTTTAATTTATTTCCCACATTTCACATTTCGTGAAATTATCAATTAATTTTGTTGGGATGCTCTGGGATGCCTGACAAGTAGCCCTTTCTAGGTGTTTTTTTCTGATCCTTCTTTTCATATCAGTCCATAGAAACAATTTTTGTAACCGTAGACATCCAACCTAGGTAACCTGTCGAAATTGGAGCAACATAACCAACTAATCATTGGCACCGACTTCGAAAGGATATAACAAAGAAATTAATTATAGAGGTCTTCAAATTAAAATTATTTATGATTTTTTAGTTCATTCTTTTAATGCCAGTTCTTTCGAAAAATTTGTATTAAACGGAAAAATTTGATAACCGATGATTAACATATTCATCGCCGATCAGTAACTGTACCAACAACTATATTAATGGTAACGAATTATTTCCCCACTTCGTTGCTTCTTCAAAATATTGTACGATACCTAACGATAACAAATTACTTTTGTTTTTACTAGAAAACTGTATTATCTTGAAAATATGTATAAATTTAAAATAATTTTCGTTCCATGCTGAAAATAAGTAGAAACACAGTTCAAAAAAGTGTTTATTTTAGAGGAACAAAAAAAAAAAAACATTCTTTAATTATTAAGAAAAATGGTAATTCTCGAAATTTTATGTACCAAAAACTCATTACATGTTTTAATTTGATTGGAAATTCATTTTCATTTATATTCATCATTTATATTTTATCAAATTTTATCAGGGCCAGATTACTGTATATAAAAACGGCGCAATGGCCGGGAGGCAAAATTAATAACAATATTATATATTTAATATATTTGGATGAAGTAGAGTCAAATAGCGTACTTTAAATTGCATTGGAATGATTTTGGTGCCTTGTGTTACAAATAAAACTTTGGGTTAAATTTTATTGGCATCGTATAGTCTGAATCCGTTCCCGATTTTACTTACTTTTGTTGGGTACTTTTAATCAAAGCTGTACCATAAAATATTAACTTTGCATCCAAAGTTGAAACTGACCAAACAAATTTGTATTTTTATTTATTATTTTAAATTTTATTAAGAATTTATTGATGTTTAAAATGTCTGAGATCTTAATTGAAACTCAATGATTTCGCGGTCTGAACAGGATTTCAGAAGTTATCCTGTTTATCCAATCTTCAAATAGACCGGGTTTTTGTAGTTTTTGGGTTAACATTATAGTAATTTACTGGAACTTATATGAAAATATACAATTTTTCTAAATTTATTTACATATTTTTCATTTTTGTCGGAGTCGGATAAATCTAGTGAAACGAAACTTTCCTGGTATACATGAGAAATTAACGGGAGTTAGTTAGCATGATTTAACGTACAGTTTGCCTCACTAAAAGTGGAAGAGAGGATTCAAAAATTTTTTTGAAATATTACAACGAATAATTTCAGATGAATTGAAGTTCTACTGCTGGTTGGAATATGCCATAACCCTTTTCAATATTCGAAAGGGAAATGATTTGTGATTTTCAGTGCGTTTATTTTCAAATATTAATTGAATCAATAAAATAACCAAAAATTATCTCTACTTGATTGTAATTTATTATGAATTCAAATCCATCACATTATATTAATATTTCATTCATACGATGTTATTTTAATAATTAAAACAATATTCGACTAGACTCTATTGGGATACTAAATGAAATTAGTCAAACATGAACCGTTATCATCTAACAATGGTTACTAAGCTTTCAGATTAATTTACCCAAAAAAATTTACCAAGCAATACTAACTAAAAATTAAATTAAGTTCCCATGAAAATAAGTTATCTGAAAATATTTAAACAAATTTAAATCCGCATTCATATTTTGAAGCAAATCATAATTAAAATCATAATTTTAATGAGATGTGTCTCAATCAGTTGAGCACAATTTACTCTTGGAAATGTCCTAAGCTCTGTATATAATCTTATACGATTATATATCTTTAAACAGTGTAAACTCAGATGATATAGCTTTTTTATCGTTGAAAGAATTTTTAGAATCAGTTCAACAGTCTCAATGATTATCTTCGACAGAGAAAGAACATTTGGGAACGTCCTTAAAATGCAGAAGGAGACAATATAGATTAAGTGTTTATCAATTTTCACGTACTAATGACAAATAAAAAAAACATTTCGAAATATTATGAAATTTGGTATACATAATCATGAAATAAAACCAGTGGGTGTATTGTAGAGTTTATCGTCAAAACAACATCTAAAGTTAAAAACAAAATTATATTTTTATCTCAAGAATGTGCAAGTCAAATTTATTAATAATTCGATAATTATTTTTTTGGTTATATTTACGAGAAAATCTAAGAAAATACAATGTATCTTACATTATAGTACATTAGACATTGTTTTTTTTTTTTCTGTAGATGTCTACAAAATTCAATTTACGTTTAAAACTATTTTTCACTTTTCAGGGAAAATTTTTCGTTTTTAATTCCAGAAAATCCATATTTTCCAAAAATAAAAATGTGAAAAAAGTTGTCCACCTGAAAAATGTTAATAAACAACTTTTTTTAAATAAAAAGATTAACAAATCGTTATATTTTATTTTCACTAATGGACAGTTTTTAATGCAATAGAAATACAACATCCTGATTTATCTGACATTACCCAAATGAATTATCCTTTATATACTAATATTATGACGTCAATATTAATTAGAATGTATGTTAGGAAAACTGCAATTGAAAAGTATCGACATATTTATTTATTCGCACAAACCGTCCACTGACATAATAATAATACAATAAACCCCACGCTCTCTCATTATGTGCTTTATACAAACAAAATTCCATTAATTATTCATTAAAAACTTCAAATACACATTTAAACTAGTAGTTCTGTTAGCTGCAGACTCTACTAAAAAAACCCCTTAAAAAAATTACAGTTTTCCATTGTTCGCTTATTTTATATCTTGCCTTCCTCTTAGAAAAATATTTTTGGATTATTTTTTTTTTTTCAAAACGGGATTTCAAAAAAATATGAGCTTTCTAATTTCTTTCTAATTATTGCATATTGGATGAAAGAAACGCATTTTCTGAGTTTGCATAAAAAAGAGTACATTTTGAAAATTATTTACTGCAAATAATTTTTAATTAAAAACTATAATAATTATCTTTGGTCAATTACTCTTATCGACGCAAACCAATCAATTTTTTAAAGATTGGCACCAACTTCAAAATCGTAATTGGTCATAAGGAAATTATTTATAGAAGTTTTAATTTTAAAATTAATATTTAATTTTTTGTTTTCATTTTTTGAAGGCGGTTCGTTCAAATTTGTTTAGTTATACAATAGACTACAGAACGTTCGGTCAATAAATAACATAACAATATAACAACAATAATCTTTAACATAATAATTAATAATAATATAATCCAGTGTGAAACAAATAATAAACAAATACTAACTTCTATGTAGCCTACATAGTCTGACTATTTAGTTACTAGTTACTTCTGTGAAATGAAGACCTCAGTCTGAAGTAAATAAAAAGTATAGGTATATAAATAATACTTTACAAAATATAGAAGATATCTTAGACAATCCAAAACATGATCCCAGTTAGACAAATATTCTGGTATGACAAAAGATTAAAATATTACTTTAAATAAAAATACAACTAGTATTTCAATAGTTTGCAACCTAGTGGTGATCGACCATGCTTACACAGTATATGGTCCTGAGTTCGTAACCGATTATTAATTTTTTTATTTTTTAGAAAACCAGATTATTTTTGTGATTTATCCCAAATAGGAAAATGGAAATGTTCCAAAAATTGTACAGTGAATTTCCTGAGTGTGTCTACCAGATTTCTTCATAATAAAACAAGGCATAGTTTTTAAGATTGTATAAAATCTATTTTAATTTATATCACAATCTAGATATTATATTCTTATTTAATTCTAATTCGTCAAAAAACTTAAAAAAAAAAACCATGAATGAATGTTTCATGAAAATTTATAAAAATTACCTGCATTCCAGAAATTTGTACTGCATTCCCTCCAACTAAACATATATTGCAAAATATCCTAATACAGAAAATCGCAAATCTCAGCTTGCTTGTAGAGCTAATTCATAGTATTTAGTAAAAATGCTCGACTTTCGTATTATTTGAATCCAGAGTTCATGTAACGTGTTTTATATTAAAAGACAAAAACAATTATCTTTTGGCTTCAAAACCAAGTTTTTTTTTTCAATTTTATTAATGAAATTTTATATTTAAATGTGTCATTTAGACAATCCCCAAAAGTAGTATGATTTCGGCCTCTATTTGCCAAAATCACATACAAAAATTTATTAAATCATAAAAATTATGTATATTGGATTGTAAGTCCATTTCAATCTTTTATTTTGTAATGTTCTGTCACATCACTTGAAGACAAACATTAATTTAGTACACCTAGGCAAACGAAGCTTTGATCTCAGCTTATTATATATTTATCATATTATAGATATAAATCCTTTTAGATTAAATATAAATATTTAATAATGTTATAATGATTCCATTAGTCCATTAATGTAATATATATATACTCAAATAAACAAAAAACGTGACGACCTGAAGCTTTCTGACGTACTAAATATCATAAAATTCACTAATTTTATGGTATATTTTATAATTTTTTTTTTCAAATTAAAATGAATGCACAACAAAATTAATTCTGATAAACTTTATATAAAAAACATACCTTGTAGTTTTTACTTTGACAATTTGTGTATTCAATTGGAAACTAATTACTTATTGTTGAAAGATTTTATATATTTTTTAAAGCAGTTGGAATTCATTTAAATAATAATTTAATTTCTTCAATCATTCTTGCAATTTTCAACCCAATTAAATTAAATGTCATTTTTTTTAATTATTCAATAATTTTGTTCGAAATTTCCTATACAATTTATCTGCAAACAATTGAACAAATACTTATATTTTCTTAAATGTGAATGTTTTATTATAAATTTTAGACACTCGTAGCGCATTAATCAATAAAGTCCATTCCACGTTCTATGCACCGTACGTATAATGATCAATGTTTGAAACGTTTACACCTAAAATAATTAACGTAAAGTGTGTTTAACTTTATGTTCATTGAAACTAATTTTTATACTGTATTTCTTGCTTGATGAATAGAACATAATCTACATAGATAGATTTATATAATGTGTACATTATTCTTAGCTCAGAGCTGTCTGCGAGCTCATCTAAATCCACATTAACTATAGTATTTGCTCTATTTGCAAGTTGCCTTTATATATGTTGAGAGAATTGAAGCTTTGTATAACTGTAACATACGCAACATATTATATTGGTATATAGACGACATTTACATGAGATCCGAATTCGCATCTAGGGAATACTTAGTTATATAATATACCTACACTTCAGTTAAACATTACCTTAAATCATTAAATTAAAATCTTACTACATGAATGTAAGTATTATATTTCAAATCAAATTGATTGTTAATTAATAATAAACTAATCAAGACAATGAATTGTTGAAATAGTCTTAGAGCTTGACAAACATTTGAGCTTTCATTCAGGCTGCAATTGTTTTTAACGTCCTACATCTCATCAGATTGTATACATTTGAATGGAATAAGGAATCGGTTGGGTCAAAACGTTAAGAGTTACCAAAAAAATTTTTTAATTGTACAGCATCAAACTTTGGGTTACGGATGATTTAGATACACCGTAGATGCCAAAAAAAAATTTTTCAATGCTAATATTATGGATTCCCTCAGGTAACTCGAGTCCTTAAATAAAGAAATAGGTAAAAATTTCTTTTTTGTTAAAAGTTATAAGGGTATTTGCTTCAAAAAATTGCCAAATTTCCCAACAAATCACTGTTATAACTTTCGAAAATACTTATTAACCCCACCTCAAATTTTATTTGAGAACTCCGTGAACTTGATTTCAAAAGGAAGTTCATTAAATACAATTTGAGAGTTAAAAAATTAAAATAAAAGATTGTTGAGTATTTTAAAAAGTAATTACAATTTTTATTGAGAAATTTGGTACAAAAACTTTATGCTCTAAAAATGCTTTGAAACTTTTATTCCAACTATAATCCTTTTAACTTAGCTCTCACTCACTCTTACCAG
This sequence comes from Chrysopa pallens, assembly GCA_020423425.1. Taxonomy (NCBI): domain Eukaryota; kingdom Metazoa; phylum Arthropoda; class Insecta; order Neuroptera; family Chrysopidae; genus Chrysopa; species Chrysopa pallens. The sequence continues at coordinate 9,009,876 of CM035596.1, read as the reverse complement.
CTCAGTGGCCAAGTGAATAAAGGCACTAATAATAATCCAGGCAGCGACAGTTTGATCAATTAAAATCATATACAAAAAAGCTTGATCGGTAGATCACACTGTCATCGCTTGGATACTAACGAAAAAATCGGCTCCACCAACAACCTAATCACAATTTAATTGTCACCTTATGCTAGAATGAATATTTGATTTCAGGATGGAGTGTTCTAAAGAGAGTACAGAAGACCAAAAGCTCTAGTTACAAGGGACGTGGTTGCCCGTTCTCCCGCTTAATATTCTCTACTCTACGGTATATTCTCTTAATATTCCTTTGAATATTCTCCTTACAAATATATAAAAGCCGATTTCTGTACTATAAAAACATATATCACCGAAAACATGTACAGCCATGCAGAAAGAGCGTTACTTAAAGCGAGGTCATGCTTCTAGGCTATAATGATGAATGAGAATCGAATATTTCGGATTTAATTTAGAGTATAGACGGTGTATTTGTGGTAATCCTTGTAATTACCAATAATAATAATGATTATCTCTATTAAATGTTATATAAATGTCTGTCGCATTGTAGTCATTAATTACAATTATAATCATTTGCTAAATATTTATAATTTTACATTTATATAGAAAATATATAAATGTATTTAGGCCTGTGGGTGGTAAAATGAAGAGCTATTGTTAAATTTTCGTTACGATTCATAATTTTCTTCAATATTTGATAACCATATTTATATAAAAATAAAAAAAATATTCCTATTTAGTTTCATTAATTCTTAGCTCCATAAATTATAAAATTTGAATAAATTTTAATTTTCAAAGGTTTTTAAATAAAATTATCAATATTTAAATTTTTATAAAAAATTTTGTCTCAACATATCTTAACTTGAATTCAACTTCAAATAGAAAAACATATTTAATTTTTTAAGTTGTAACTTATGGTTAATTTATTTTAGAATAGTTAGGAGATAAATTAATAGCTAGGAGATTAATAGCTAAATTAATTTCATAAAAAGATGGTTTTTTAATAAAATAATTTGTAAATTTAATAAAATAGAATTTTTCTACGAAATTATTTTATTTATAACAGTTAATAGTTTGGAAGACTCCTTATGATGAAAACAATACTTCATCGTTTCTAGTTCTTAGATAACTTTATGTTCCTGCAAACAGTGTCCTCATATTCGCTACTGACACACTAGCAAGGACAAACATTCATCATGGTCTCATGACCTGTCAAGTAAATATTAGCTTATCATAACCTTAAAATTTCTGTGACTGAATTTTTTTTATTCGATTACAAATACCCTAACTTGCTTTTGTATCATCGTAACATTGAAGAGTTGAATTATACGCACCATGCAAAAATTATTAACATTGAAAAAAATTATCGAAGATACGAAATAACCTTCATAATTTTTACGACATCTAACGACAATCTCACGTTCCACACAATAAACCTTATTTCGTGATAGATTTGATCACATATGGGAATAAGTTTAATTAATTTTCAAAATCCATATATAATAATATACAATACATGTTTGGAAGTATTCGTATATATGTTATCGGCAATATACCAAAACCAATTATAAAAATTATAAATCTGTAACACATTTTTGGTGATTGACTATCACCGAGTAGTCCGATTTGAATGAATCTTTTTTATTGAATTTGGGTATAAGGCAAAATTGATTGAATTTAAATTGAAAAAAAAAGTTTCAGTCCTAAGGTGGATGAGAAAAGGTTCAAAACTAACTTTTTTTGACCACACAAAAAACATTTTTCCTTATTGTATACAGAACTTTATAAAAAAATCATTTGTTAGCTTAAAATTTATCCTTTAATGCCGAAATCCAAAAATACTACGCAATAGGGTGAACAATGATTCTAAATTTGATTTATTTTACAATGTGAGGCTGGACTGAATACCATAACAAAACTGGAAAATTAAATTAAAATTTGATTTAAAAACAAAAAAGTTAATGTATCAACACAAATAAGGCTCACCTAACTTAAATGTGCTATAAATGCTATATTTTATGCATTTTAAAGATAAAAATAAGCTTCTACAAAGTTCATTAATTTTCTTTAAACAAACTTTTTACATTATCTTCAATAGAACTCCTTAAAATTGCCCTTAAATTAGAAAAACCAAATATTTATTATACTTTTCTTTTAATACTTTATCCAGAGCTGGTAAATTAAAAGTTAAGGTTTTATTTAAGTTAATTAATGTCAGTTCATTCACAAATCGTTCGTTACTCATAAAATAAAGTCACTAGTGGCTTCGAATTTATTCCATTGAGGTTATACCGACTAAAATGATCTATGCGTAAGGAAATTATTTTCAAAAAATTATTTAGGTCTGAAATTTTGAATTCGGACCTTATTTTCTCTTCGGCCACATTTACCTCAGGTATCTTATAAGCTCTCAAAAATTAATATAAAAAAAAAATTATCAAAACTTAGTATCTCTATAATAAAACATTTAGCCAATTGTATCAAATGATTAGAGATTCTATACAAGATGCCTGCCTAATATATTTTACCAGTAACATATACACATAGAGTATATATATATACATGTTACTGTATACATATAGAGTACTAACATACTGAATGTAATGATTTCAAATCAAGCTAAACGATTATGCAGAAGTAATGTTAATAATATCTTTTTATGTAGTTGGCATAGTATAGAAGATATATTAAATATTCCTGTAGGAAATAAGAAGTTTCTGTTAGAAAGATTTGTATCAAGTCGTACAATACCGGGATGATAATGTTAATTTTTGTATCAATTTGAATGATAACAAATTCTATGTACATAAAATGAATACAAATAATCAATGGGAAAAACTCATAGATTCAAGAAGATATGAAGGCCTGGAACGGTATAGTTTTCCAAGTATTAAAAAATAGCAAAAATATATTAAATAAGTAAAATTCTTAGAATTTCCGCAAATTTAAGTATATTTTTCGTAAAATTCAAACAACTCTTGTCTTCACGAAAAATGGTCTCAATGAGTCATAGCCAATGCAAAAGTTTGTAAATATTAACATGAGGTGGGGCACAAAGTTTTTTCCAAAAATACAGTAAAAACTTCAGGTTTTGTTACCGATTGTTAAAACCAAAATGCTATTTTATGTTTACTGTGTTGTATCTTTTGAAATTCCTGTATTAGGAAAAATTATTTAGAAAAATTTAACCAGAAACCGATTTTTCTTAAAATCAGCATTAAATATACACAACTTTTTTTAATTATCCACCCTACAAACTTGGGAAATTTTCTTCCCGAATGTCTTTCTTCAAATTAGTAAAAAGATATTGAGCACATTTCTAATTACACAATAATACGACTTTTCTTTTCTGGGAAAAAGTTATGCGGAGTGTTTTGAAATATCTCCTTGAAAATTTGGTAAAAATCCTTTCGTTTACTAGAATATTGCAATTTTTACTTGATTTTACTACAAGCAAAAGGAAGTATTATCAAACATTGTCAAAATTTCAATTTCGATTTTTCATCGGACATGATTCCTTAAATCCAAAAAAGTTTTAGAAATTGGTCTACGTGTTTGTGACAGCGATTTCGTATCGGACACGAAATTCGCTGGCTTCATTTATTAACTCTAGTAATATAGTGAAGCTTTTGGGTCCAAGCAGATTACCAAGTAGCCACTTTGACCGAGTGATAGTTATTTTCAAATTATAAACTTTTCTTTCGAAAATGGTTCAAACCATGTTTTCAAACTTCTTAGAACATATAAAGCTCTACAACTTTCATTTGAAATATTTCTCTGGGAAATTTCAAATACCGGAAAAAAAATTCAAGAAAAAAATCATATTTGGCTACACACATAATTATACTTTACATTCTAAGTATATAATACAAAAAGAAAAAAATCCTGTGACAAATTGCCGCAGATATTTATGATTTGTAAACATGTGGAATTTGGAAAATTCTGATTTCAAAAGATTTATTTTATTTTACTGTAGAAAACATCAAACGTTAATTGAATTGCTATACCTACCTATCATTTCATTATTTGTTTATATTGAAAAGAAAAACAAAAAAAAGGAAGAAAAGCTATAATAAAATATATTTCATTTTATCAAAGTACTTTCTAGATTATTTATTTTTTAATGTGACATCTGTCGACAGTAAAGTCAATTATTACCATTCAAATCACCTACTTTTTTTCATATTATATACTTGTTTCGATTCTAAACGTATTAAATGGCTGTCGAATTATTAGAGTAAATGAAAAGAAAAGAAAAGCTTGATTATGGTTTTCTCTTTAACAATATATTAACAATAAACATTGATATATAATGATCCCTAAATAAATTTTGACAGCTTAAAAACCCCTAAAAATTAATAAATTTTGTATTTAATGTATTAAGAAGCGGCACATGAGAACCAAAATCAATTCCACCCCAATTTTTTTACACGATTCTCTATAAATTATACTTCTGATGATATATGTGAGACACAATGAGAAATTGAAAGTGGTAAGTGACGTGACGAAAACTGTGTGATTAATAATCAAAAAACAGATATTATTATTTATTATAAAGAATTACGTATTCTATAAAAAATATAACTTTTCTACTTAAATTGTTTAAAATTGTTTATAATTGAAAGTCCATTGATTTCAATGGATCCTTGACCCATGTTTTAAACTATAAATGATAGAAGGAAAGTTCAAACATAAAAAAATGGCTATATTTTTGAAACAAACTACTTTTTAATGAAATATTATTTCGTAAAATATTTGTTTTCTCCATAATTTTAACTCAAATTTGGCTAACAAACACATATAGGTAATAACAATACATATTATTACACATGTTTGGATATATAATTGTATAGACTGGATATTTATTGTGAATGCTAATTTAAAATAGTTCAAATAATGAAATTCAAATATGTCGAGTATCTAAAGAATTAACTCAGTAAGTTGTTATCTTCACTTGTTTTTTCATGGATTCTAAGCGATTTCGAAGTTTCAAAACTTTTGACTGTTTAAATCACGAGATAGTCAAGCTCAACTGACTTTGAGGGTGTCACTTGCCATTGAAAACATGTAAAACTAACATTTTCCCAAGTTTTTTCTATTATACCACAAAAAACTCTCGACAGACTTGGAAAAAAAGTGGGAGAGTATAAAGAAATGTTTTTAGAAAAATCACATCACCGTTTTATTTTGGATATATATTAAAATTATTAATTTTATAGATATATGTTATATATCATAATATAGGCAAAAAATAACTTGTTATATATGTTTTTGTACATAATAAGTATCTTTTAAGCGGCTATGTGCTGAACCTATGCGTGTGGTTGCATATTGTATACTATACAACGCTGGTACAAAATTAATGAATAATTTATAGAATTTTTTTGAATATATATTCGACATATGAATAGAACAAGTGAAGGTTTAACAACCTTGTACACATATACACATATACACATATATATGGATAAAGTACGTGTTTAGTCAGCCTCTATCATATGGCTTGCGCCCAAAATATAGAATAATATTATTGTTAAAAGATAAACTTGTATGATAAAGGTTATGAATGTATATGCTAGGTTATTGTAAACCTCATGTTCAACTCACACCACGATGGTTCAACCATTATATTTAACCCTTATTCAAACTTGTTATAATGTAGACATATGTAATATATATACAAGATGGTACATCAAAAGACAAACGGTATTAAAACATTGAAAAATTTGTCTGCAGGATTTCAAGGCTTCGATAATGGAAAATTTGAGATATCTAATGTAGTAAAATTCTCAGACAGTAATTGCACATGATCAATCAAAATTCAGTTTTTAACTCAGTAATAAACTGAGTAATCGGAAATTTCCATTCAGAGAATGTTGTTTTGTAACAGCCATTGAAATCAATAGGGATAACTAGTTTTTTATGTGCAATAAAGTTCCCAGTAACTAATCAAACATTCCTGATGAGTTATTGAAAACATTTTCTAGTTAGAATTGCCTATTTTCCAGCAAGTTATGTTTTCTCAATCAGAATAGAGAACGTAGATACTAGCTGATATTGATGAGGAGTTAAAGGATAATTTTCGACTAGTTTCTTACCATTAGGAAAGTTAATGTGATTAAACACAAGAAAATATTCATTAATTTATCAAAAATATCTATTTTTTAGCAGTTTCCTGACCAAAATTCAATACTTTGAACTTAAGCACAACAATCTGATGTCTGGTATCCGAAAAATTTTTAATACAATTTAAAATACCGATTTTTTTTTTCAATAATCGAAATATTTGATTTTGGTCCGAACGTGGATAAAATTAGAAAGGCCTGTTAATTCCTAATCGTTTTATATATAACTATGGTTTCTAAAAAATTAACAAAGCAAAAACAAAAATTTTTCTAAATGTGTCATAATTATTGAAAATGGCAACAAATTACGCAGGAGTGTATCTAAATCAAAGATTTCCGACCTGGTGTAATTAATCCAGTTAATGGAAGCTATCATTCTTTCAAGGTTTAAATTTTTAAACAGATATGCTTTATATGTAACAAGATGTGTATTAAAATGAAATACAGAAAAGTTTATCGTCATAGTAAAAATATTTTTCTGATTACATCTGTAGTGACAGTCAGAAAAAAATAAATACAAGCCAGTACTAAATAAATAGTAATTTTTAACTGCTAAACAAATGTAGATAATGGAAATACGATTAAAGTTCATAAGCTTACTGGATTTACAACTGTAAAACTAGGGGATAATATACAGGAACTACTAGCTTGTGAACTTATATTATACACATCCGTTCCTTAATGCGGCTGCAAAATATCCACAAATGTTTTGAGTTAAGAAAACATTAGCTTGTATGATGACGTGGTCTAAGAGTAAAACCAGATAGAAAATTCTAGATCTTAACACAAAGACAATTTGATGGGATCTTTCGAGACTATCCGTTTGCAATGAAATAATAAGATGTTAAAAATTTAACCAAGCAATTGACAAAAGAGAATAGAGGAAAGGAAACCCACTATAACAATAATCATTTGGACTCCTATTCTAAAGATAGTTATTGAAGTTTATGGACAATATGTATCTTCCTTTTTTTCAATGCTCATTTTTGCAGAGACCTCGATGGGAAAAATTTTTTGGCAATATTTATCTTCTCTTCTTTCATTTGTCGTTGAAAGTTCTAAATGCTTGAGAGTTGATTTTATATTTATTTTTCTAAATGAGGCACAGTGAAAATACGACACAGATAAAACTTATGCATTGAAAAAATTGCATATTTGTCGGGGATCAAACCCGGCAAGCAAATGGACGGCTTCGGGTTCGATCTTCAGCAGATGTATGACGTTTTCAATTCTACCTACGTTTCAATTAAATACGATAATAGAACTTTTTTCACATACAAAATGAAAAAAAAAATTCGCTTATATGCACGATAAATTTAATAACGTTTGTAGGAAATCGAAGTAAGAGAAAGGCATTCTGGAAAAAAGACTATCGGCACCTATGATCGATTTTGCACCAATGACTTCCTGGTCTCATATGTATTCATTAATATTATTTTTATTTTGAAAGCATTTTTATTTATTAATACATATAAATTTGGGAATAAGTTATCTTTACTTCACTTTATACATAAAAAATAAACAATAAAATGTATATAAATATTTCAAAAAGAAAACGGAAAATTCATATTTTGAACCCTATTTAACATTCTTTGCAACATACATACCTACATAAACAACTGACACTAAACTATGATCATATTTCAAGCCGTTTTAGTCAAATTTCCCTTATATAAAATCTGTTTTGACATATGTTATGATTATTATGATACATAAAAAAATACGAAAAAGTTTTCTAGAAAAACTATGAATGTGTATAAAAAAAATATTGCATATGAACATAAAACAATGAAAATAAAAAAAACTTTTATTTGATTGGTGCACGTTTATGACATGTTGGAGAGATGTTATTCATTTGTTTATTTCTAACCGAGCTAAAAAAAATTCCAAGAAATAAATATGCATAATTTGTTTATTAATTTACCTGAATAATAAAGGAAGTGCTTCAAACTTCAAATCCACAAAATTAATTCTGACAAACACTTAAAACACTATAAAAATTGTGTATTTTGTAATTTTAAATAATTATTTGGTTAAGAACAATAGGTTTTTTTTTTAATTGGGGTTTGAATATGTCGAGTATAAGCAAATCAATTGACATACGATATTTGCGCTTATGTTATTCCTGGTTACATAAAAATCTTACTTCAATGAAAAAATAATTGAATTGGTAAATAAGAAATATAATAAAAATGGATATTTTTTAACTATTTTGATCGGGTATGTCTCGCAAAACTGTTCCAAAAATTCGTCGAGAATTATTTGCAAAAAACTTTTGAGACATGAAATCTAAAGTAGTTTTTCCGAAAAATATCTTAAGTAACTTCTTGAACACTACTGAGTAATATTTTGAATAACATTTAAAACGTAAATATTTGTAATTTTTATACTTATAATATATTTGTTATTATAATAATATGTTGTTAAAGTTATTTTCTTTTTGCTTTCAGGGATGTTTGTTATTAAAAATAAAGTAAGCCAGTATTGTTATACATCTCTATCTCGTTTTGAACCATGGTTTACAAAAAAATATCACAAGATGGCATATACTTGATATGTGTATAAAAATTACATCTACTCAGCTGCAACATAATAATTGAATGCAAATTATTCCTTTGTTGTTTTTGATATCCGTTATATATTTAAATGTAAAAAGTTTTTTTTTTTTTTTTGTTGTTGTCCTGTAAAAAGAATGAATATTTGACTAATTTACATAGGTTTATAGTAGTTAGTTATACCGTATAAAGTCTTATTTTATAGTAATTGTAATGTTATAATACTGATCTAGTAAATGTAGTTACTGGTAGCATATGTGACCATATGTCAAGCACATCCCGATAAACCACATAGAACTATTATATATATAGTATCCTATAACAACTTGAAACATTCTGGTTTCCTATATTTAGTTATTTAGTTTTCGGGAACAGAGATAGATATACTACATTTGAAATACATATAATTTTAGTTTATTGAAATACATTTTCTATAGGAGCATAAACAGAAAATTATTTGTGGTTCGTGTCTTTGCTTAAGATTTACAACTTCGAAAAGTCATTCTAAAGAAGGTAGATTTATTATTTTCATTACGAATACTAAAATATCTTTTCAAACTTGTTTTAGGGGCATTTTTTTTTTTTTTTCAAAAACTAATCATAGCTTTTTATTACTGTTTAGTTTTATTATTGCAGTAAAAATTTATTGCAAAAAAAAAAGAGGAAAAAAAATTTCATTATCATATTTCTTCTTTCATTTGGATCTCGATTCGCCAAATTACTGGAAATTTTAATATTAAGATTCTTTGCATTTTAGTAACATAAAGAAATTATAAAACAAAAAAATTCTTCAAAAAAGTGAAATAACAAGTAAAAAATAATTTAAATAAGGATACGATTGGCACCGACTTCGAAAGGTAAATGGTCACAAGGAAAAATTTTAAATTATTTTTTATTTAAAAATATTTTACTTTTGAGTGTCACAAAAATTTTTCATTTGAATGAAATTTAATCACTTAAAATTGTTTTTAGCTTTTTCTCCTCTTAGGGACTTCACTTGCTGGTTTCCTTATCATGGTACCACCTTTGGGATATCTCCTTTCCAAAAACAAAAAACAAAATAATCCAAATTGGTTCATAAACTTATTCGTGAACACGCATATCATTAAAATTTATACCCTAAAATATAAAATACTCCTAACTATTTGTAAGGTATTCTAAAATAAATTAACCATAAGTTACAGCTTAAAAAAATCGAATATATTTTTTGGATTGAAGTTGAATTCAAGTCTACTCTCAGCATGCAGTAAAAGTTTTTTTTATATAAAAGATTTTTTTATATAAAAAGACGTTGAAAACATCAACATTTATTATATAATTTACAAGTCTAAGATTTAATTGGAAATTTTATTTTTTTTTTTTTTTTATAAAACTACAATCATAAATAATGAGTTCGTTCTATACACATTTTCCGCCAATAGTATTTTCCAAACATCCTTAACAATAAAATTTATGATTGAAATCGTTTAAGAGGTATAAATGGTTTTAAATCGACATGATATTTTTTTTTTAATTATCTTTACACGGAAATTAATTTTTGTAATGATACGTTTAGATTATGCATAATCCATGATTATATGTATAATGTACCAATTTACATAGAATTATATACAATCGTTGAACCAAATTCATAAAAATACAGTGAGTATAATTTTCACATTCTCTACCCGAATTTATTAAAATGGACAATTGTTAGAGAAAAGTGGTTTTTAACCTTGAAACGTTTGAAAAGTTGATGTTCCAAATAGATTTTGCTTATGAAATTTCCATACATATTATGATTTGTATGCATCAATTTTTATGATGTTAAGAAATGCTACTTATTTAATTTTTTTTTTGTAGGGGATAGTCTTTGGGACTACTGAACTAATTTAAAAAATTGTTTTATCGATAGAAAAGCTACATTATCGGTATCTAGCATATTTTGTTTAAAGGGATATAATCATTCTCAAGGATGATTAGTGCTCTGTTGATTGAGAAACTAATTCAATGTAAATGATGAAAACTACAATTGAAAAAGATGAGATTCATTAAGTTGCTTCCATTATCGGATCCGTTATTTTAAATTGGCTGGGTCGCGAGAAAACAAGTAAAGTTAACTAGCTTTTATAATTAGTTTTTATAATTAAACAAATACCACTTCGTATAAGTGGTATAGATACATAATTATTATATCTTCAACGAATGATTTTTGTTAAAATCGAAGCAGACTGCTTTTTTTGTCATATAAAACGTTCGCTTCAAAATTACGTATGCAATCTTTCAAAGACAATTTAAAATAAAAAAAAAGGTTAAGAGTACACATTTAAGTATGTGTGTGAGAATTTTCTAAAAGATTCGATGAAAACTGATTTTCTTGAAAATGTTCTGAAAATTCATAATTTTTTGAATAGTTATTTTTTTTTTCAAAAATTAGTATTAAGAAATCTGTATGGTGTTCTAAATCTTAATACTTTAAATTTATGCAAATATATTTTATTTTCGAATTTTTTAGGCTAATTTTTGCTTAAAATTGTACCATTAATTTTTCAAACAGATAGCATTCGGTATTAATTATGATATTATTCAATTCATTCAATTCGAATGTTTTTATATATAATAAATCTTTTTTTTTTTTCAAATTTAATTATGAATTCTACAAATTATTAATGGAAAAAAATTAAATGATAGTCAAGAGATTAGTTTATGTATATTATATTTATTTTACTATTTTTAATTGAATATCAAATCCCCCACATTACTAATAGAGATGTGAAAAAAATTTGATAATCAAATAATCGTTTAGTTTGTTCAAAAATCAATTAAATATTATTTTTATACTCGACATACATAATATGTCAGAGTATATTAATTTTAAAATAAAGTTTGTAACGCTAACTTATTTTGACCGCACCAAGGTACCAAGCTAAAATTTTTGTAAAAAGTGAGTTTATGTACGTGAATGAGCAAAATCGATCCATTGATTTCAATGGATTCTTGACCTAACTTTTAAACTATAAAAGATAGAAGCAAAATGTCAATTTCTTTGAAACAAACAACTTTTGTTTGAAAAACTTTTTCGTTAAATGTTAGGATTATCCGCGATTTAAGTTCAAAGTCAGCTAAATATCATATATTGGTAATTACGATACATATTATTATTGTACAAGTATATTGACTGGGTATTTATAGTATTTTGTGAATGTTAATTTAAAATAGTCCAAACAATGATATTCAATCATATGTCGTGTATCTAAACAATTCAGTTTGTTGCTTGTTATCTTTACTTGTTTATGTTTATTTTAATAAAGTATTTTTTTGATTAAAAGTCATGTAAAAATCGATGTTTCAGATAAAAATAATTGTTTTTATTTATGTGTGAACAAATCCTTTTAAAAGGTACAAAATACAAAACATAAAAAGTATCTTTAGATTTTTCTATGTTGAAACAAAATCAAAAATATTGATGTTTTTTTTTTTTAAATCAAATGAATAATTTAATGTATTTTTAAGTCGATTTGATTTGATTTATAAATTTCTCATTAAACATTAGTCTTTCGGAAGTTTCTAATCTAAATGCAAATCCTAATAATGGCATCCATATACTATCAACGTTTTCATCAACACTCTCAGCGTTTTTGTCAACGGTTTCGTCAACGTGTCGATTTTTTGTGAACACGTTGAGCAAAAATATGACAAAACATTTATCATAAAATGATTAACACAATTAGCCGATAAAAGAGATTATATTTTATTGTTGTTTGGCATGTATGAATGTATAAATTTTTCTATGGGTATTGTGTATTGATATTATTAAAAATATAATAATGCGCAGCAAATTCTCAAACAACACATATAGCTATTGCATTAGGTGGGATATAATAGAATTGGATTTAAATACTTTGCCAAATTCCATAAAAGCAAACATTATTTGTATATTTTTCGAATAATTCTCTAAAAAATTATTTTTATTATAATAGCAATGTACAAAAATTTCATGCAATAGGTAATTTATATTGAATTTAAATTGATTTTTCATTTGAAAATTCATTGTAAAATATAATTTGTAAAATGGGCAAAATTGCATATTCTATTTTTTTTAATCTTCAAACAGATGATTGAAAAATTTTCTTGAATCTAAGACACCAATTTAATCGAAATGGAATATAATTAACCATTTGATAATTATTTTGAAAAATTTAATAAACATAAATAATTACGGTATTAAAGATATGATTCTATATTTCGCTAAGAAATAATTGATAAGAAATATTTTCGAATACACAAAAAGATGTACATTAGAATTCCAAGTCGAAAATCGTAGCCTACTCTCGAAGGTTTTTTGCAGTCTCATTCAATATATGTTCTTATAAATGACGAAAATTGAAAATCAAAAGAAAATTTGTTCAAAACCAAAATAATAATTTTGTGCGCCACTGAATTATATGAAAAAGTATTTTTATAGGAAAGTATTTTCGATTCTATAATTATTGTGTATGTGTAGTAATTATTAATAATGCATATAATTCTAAAAGCGTAAGGTGAAGTGGGGGAGGAAGGAAGGAAGTATCGGTTTTATAATTAATTTAATCAATACAACAGTAATAATATTCAATACTAGCTAGGATTCAATGAAAATTATTCAGATCAGAGACTATAAATGTTAATCATTATAGGAATTAAATTGTATGTCTAAAGCAACAATCCAAGCATTATTATACGCTTTGAAACATATATTATCCTTTATTTGATTTCCAAGCAATTCAATCAATTGAAATACTAATATTAGGTTGTGAATACACTTATTTTGTAATTTGTAGCAAATGTTGTATGTTATACAAGAAATTATTTAAGGACTTTCCCAAGCAAATAAGATTTATTCGAATTTTTTTAGAAAATTTAAATACACATATTTAGAGAATGATGTAGGATTTATCATAGAAAATTTCTTTAAATTTATTAACTAATTTAAATGAATAATTAATTATATTTGCAATTAAAAATAATTACTAATGCAATTTAATTTCTTCAATCAATCTTACAATTTTCAATCCACTTTTTTGTAATTATTCAATAATTATTGTTTGACATTTGCTATACAATTTATATGCAAACAATTGAACAAATAAATATATTTTCTAGAAAGTGAATGTTTTATTACAAATTTTACTCATTCATATCGCATTAATCGATTAGTTTAAGTGCCTTTCACATACAAAGCACGGTATGGATTCACTTTTTAATACGTTCAAGGTCTTGATATAGTTTAATAATTTTTACAACAGTTACAAAAAAATACATTAAAATAAAAATAAAAAATAAATAAATAAATAATTTCTCAGGAAATCGAATGATTATTACGAGGTTTTGTTCACATTAAATTCTTTTGTCTTAAACTAAAAATGATTAAAAAACAAATTCAAATCAAATGTATAATAATGAATGAAAATCAGCGCTAAGATAAAAGTGAAATAAAAATATTCCAAGTAATCATTCATAATTAATAATTGGTTCAGTTTTTCGCTTTTACGCTCATAAATAAAAAGGTATATAACTACATTTCATTTGTGTATCTCGTTTTATATTCAAAATGTTTGAACATATATTATCTGACATAAGTATATATGTTCCATTTTTTTTTTTAAATGTTTTTATATTATTTAAATAGGGTCCCGTATCATAAAATTTATAAAATGTATAATAAAATCTTGAATTTTTTTGGTATTTGTTATATCGCTGACCTGATTCGTTAACCTGCTAAGTGCTATTTTGTAAAGATTACACGACGAAGAAAAAACTTAATATTTGTATTCATTATGTAAGCATTAAATTCTAAAAATCCCCTTGGTTAGTTTAATTTTGCTTGGTAATTTAAAAGTATAACTAGTACCATATTTTATACTCATGTAATGAAAGTGAGGAAAATAATGTAAATAGCGAGGACTTAGGCGGCTTTATACTTCCCTTATAAAATAATATACTGCTAAGTCGTCCAATATTCAGATTGAGAATTGAAAATTTGGTTAAATTCATACGCATTAAATGAACAGATAAAACAAAATAATCAAAAAAATGGAAATAATATTATTTGTAATTATTTAAAACCTCAAAATTCATTTTGAGGATTTGAAATTTCATTGTGTCGTGCATAGGATTTCCTACTCTTTGAGTGGATATCGTCGTTTTTTTTTGTAGGGTAGATAATAAATTGAACTTTTAACAAATTAGGCAGGTTAACAAATTTGGCCGACGATATACTAAACGAGCTTAATCTCACAAAATTACTTTTTTTTTTTAATATTTATTTTCTCGTCAAAAATTTAGGTATTTAAATTATGAGCAAAGTTTTGGACATTTCCAAATGTAAATTACGATAACTAAAATTGATAAAAGATGATATTATACAGAAATACAAAACTGATTTCATTTTATGATTTTTCGGGCTTTTACTTTAAAAGTAGCTAACTTCTTTACTTTATAAATAAACTAATAGCGCTTGTAATAATTTATATTTATATAAATATAATTGTTATTACTTCAGTTAAGGATTTTCAGTTTTAAGACATTATATTGTAAGAAAATTACGCTTGCTATCCAATTAAACGTTCGCTTCAATGTCGACCAGAATAAAAACCACAGGTTTAAAACTCAATCTTTAATAGACAAATAAAAATTAATAATAATTTCTTTACTTGGAAAAATTGATTCTGAACCACTGAATTTATAATTTGTTACCACTTGTTTATCATATATCATTAGTATTTTTGTTTATTTATGCGAAAAAAAATTTTTTAATTATTTTTCTGTATTTATTTAAAAAATATTATTTTTAATTATTTTAATAAATTAATTATAAATATAAATAAAATGTATAATAGAAATATTATATACAATTATGTTTACACGATGTAACGGGATAGCTACAGGGAATACTATTTTTTTTTCTATTTCAAGCACTTTCACATAGCTGTGAATGGTGAGATGGTTAAGGATCGTTCCTATATTCCATATTTCATTTCTTGGGTATATTTTCTGTCCCAAATTCTCTACCTTGATACTTTCGTTCTTTTTATTTTATTTGTCATTACGGACGCACATGATAAGTTTAGTGTGCTTACGTTATCAGCCAGTCTTATAAGAAAATCGAAAATCTATTTCTAATTTAGAAAATCTGATGTCTTTTGTAGAAGTCTTATTGGTGCAGGGTCTAGTATAATATACATGCTTAGTATTGTGACTAATAACCTTTCTCAGTCGACGCCGTAACCAGTTAATTTTCCAGGATAAGATTGGCATCCAATTCAAAAGGTAATTAGTCACAAGGTCCCAAGGAAAAATTTAAAGTTATTTTTTACTTTTTAGTGCATTTTTTTGAAGGCAGATCTTTTTTTTTTAAATTTGTTATTTTTTTGAGTGTTGAATGTATACAATCACGAAATTTTCATTTTGATGAAATTGTTTTTGTCCATTTTCTCCTCTTAGGGACATCAGATCTGGACAAAATTAAAAGGAAACACACGGGAAGCACCAGCTTTAAAATAAAAAAAGAATCATCCAATTGGGTCAATCGCAGAAAGTACTGCGGAAACAAACATTAAAAAAATACAGTAGAATTGAGACCCTCCTCGTTTTATGAAGTCAGTTTAAAGAAGGCCATAACATGAAATCGTTGAGTTTCAAGTTATAGTTTTTTTGTGTGAAAGATTGTACATTACAAACACTTTTGAAAAAAAATATAATTAGTTTATATAAACATTAAAATAAAAGCAGTGTAATTTACAGGCTTATGCAAATAATTATTTTCTTTGTTGATATTTTTGAAGCGGAAAAAACAAAATTTTCTAGTATGTGTTTATTGTATATATACCATAATTTTATATGGCAAAACGCTTTTTTTATTATGTTGATTTGTAACGTGCTTGCTGCATTTTGAATAGTACCTACTCTTTTTATTTTAAGGACGTTTCTTTAGTTGATATTAGAAAATAGAATAATAAAAATAAAACATTAACTTCTAGTATAATTAAAATCGT
Source organism: Chrysopa pallens (assembly GCA_020423425.1). Taxonomy (NCBI): domain Eukaryota; kingdom Metazoa; phylum Arthropoda; class Insecta; order Neuroptera; family Chrysopidae; genus Chrysopa; species Chrysopa pallens. The sequence goes on along the minus strand of CM035596.1, from coordinate 8,993,166 downwards.
TACCTCTATAATTTATGTTAAATAAATTATATATTAAAATAATAAATATTTATTCTTTATTCTTATTCTATTTTTAACATCAACTTTAGAAATGTACACAAAATTTACAAGATATCTGACACAATCCAAAACATGATCTTAGTTAGACAAATGAAATATTATGTCAAAATTTAAATTTAATATGCATTAAATAAAAAGTAAATACATTGTACAGTTGCTTAGTGGGCAGAGAACCTGCTTTTAAAACATAACGATCAGTGTTCGAATGTGGATAAATTAATTAATTTTTTTTTTCAAAAAAGTGATGTTTGTTGAAAGGAAAATTGAAAATTTTCCAAAAACTATATAGTAAATTTTCTGAGAATGGTGAATGAGACTACCAAAAATCGTCAAAATCGTACAAGGTGTTCAAAAATCACAGCGGAATAAACATATGGATAGATATAGACACAAACGGAATCTAAAATCGTTGTTATACCATAAATCACACTTCGTTTGGTCCATAAATATCGAAATATATATATTTCGATATATTAAACGATAGAAACGGCATATCATTAAATTATATATACAGTTTAAGACGTCCTCAAGGGTAACTTCTGTTCAATTGAGGGACTATCCCATTGTAAATTATGATAAATACAATTGAAAAAGAATAATATTTATTTAGTACTTTTCATACAGAGATATAAAGTAAATTCATTGCATTATTCGTTGCAGATTCGTTACCTCTAACTTGTCAGTTATTTAAGACAATCGTAGGAAAATTGTTTTTCTAAATCAATAAAACGTTCGCATCAAAATCGAAATGAATAGAAACCACATGTTAAATATTTAACAGAAATTTTTCAAAATATAATATAAAAAAAGGCAAGTTATAAAAATTTCCAACGTATGCAGACACTTTCAAGTACGTGTATTTAAATTTTCTAAAAGATTCTAAGAAAATTGATTTGCTTTGGAACGTCCTTAAACCATTATAATCATATTTTTTATTACAAGAATATATATATCTATTCACATTCGTTGCTAGAAGTTTTTACTAACGAAAAATATTCATCCAAAAGTATGGGACTATAGCAGTAGTAAATAAAATACATTTATATAATTGTATTGTAACACATTGCGCAAAGCGGATACCAAACGGACATTTGTTGTAGTTTTATTTAGTCCATTCATTGGTGTGCTCTCATGAATAATTTGTTTGATGAGGTCATTAAAAACAGTAGTTATATAAGGTTCTATGTGTATACTTTTTGTATAAATTCATATATATATATATATATATATATATATATATATATATATATATATATATATATATATATATATATATATATATATATATATATATATATATATATATATATATATATATATATTATTATCATCAGAGACAGTATGTGTCGTATGAATGGACCCTACTTATCTCGCATAGTTAAATTTAAGCATACAGATTTACCTAATTAAAATAAGTATTAAAAAATAAATTTGTGCAAGTTCGTACGCGATAGAAGTAACATCATCATAAATGTGAATTCGAAGATAAGGAGACAAATATTGAATTTCAGTAGTAGCATAATTGTAGGGATTATTTCTGATGATATTGATACCAAGTTAAAAGCATTATGCATTTTATTCATATATGTAATTCATAAGTTACATCGTGTCTCCGAGTTTGAATGTCCGATTAGTGTTTGTATTAAATTAATGAAATAATGTTTTTATTAAATTGAATTATAATAATAATACACCACGGTTGTTATGATGCCTATTTACTGGTTGTAATGTTTTATGATAAATACCACAATTTTACCAAAAAAAGTTCAATTATAATCTAATCCAGATTGAACTAAACTGAATAGTTGGTTCCATAGATCCATAAACCAGTTTTCTAATTGTATCAGATTGAAGGAAAAGTTCAAATACAAAAACAAAAGATCGTATACTATTTTCTCGAGCTAATAACTAAAGAAAAATGAATTGTCTAAATGTTATTAAAAAAGTAATTATCAAAATGTTATCGCATGTCAAGTAAAATCATGAAAATGTAGAAAGGCTATTTCTCGAAAAATTTATTAAGTATCCTCGACAAGCCCTACATTTTCACATTTAGATTATAAAAGCTCAATATCATTATGTTTTGTAAATTATTTTTAATTTATTTTTGTCCTTTGAGTAATTCGACTTTTTTTCATTTATTTTTCTTGAAATTATAGATTAATTTGAGTTTAAAGAAATTGAAATTTGCATTTGAAAAAGATCGATTGATTTTAAAACTTATGATGTTTAAAACAGATATCGCCGTCCTGATTCGAAAACTATTTTCGATTAAAATGAAATACTGTTATATCCTCAGTTTTACAACGATATTGTATCCCCCCGTCCTCGTACCGGTTTGCTAGTGTCAGATTTTATCGAGTTTTAGTAAAATATTTAACGATGTAAACAATTGATTATAAATAATATTATTTCCTGATCATGGATTATTTTGTTTCCTCTCTTTATTTAATGTGTATTGTTTTTTTAACTAAATTTTGAATTCTCAATCTGAATATCGAGGACTTGGCAGTCTCACATATCATAATATTTTATTAGGGCAACTATAATGCTGCCTTAATCCCCGCTATTGATATCATTTTCCTGAATTTTGTAATAGGAGTATAAAATATGATACTAGTTATACTTCTTGAATTTTTGAGCAAAATTAAGCTAACCAATAATATTTTTTGAATTTTGATTATACAATGAATACAAATATTTTTCAGTTTTTTCTTCGTCCTGCAAAATTTTGCAAAATAGCAGGTTAAAGAATCAAGAAGTTTTACGATTGAAAGTTTCAATATTTCAAGTTTTACACTTTAAAATCCTCCTTGAATTAAATAAAAAATGCTGATCTATTAATATATTATAATACTTTTGATTTAAAATTCAAATTCAAACCAATAATTGAAATAAATTTTTATTACCAATGTAAAATTAACCAAATAGATATGTTCATTCTCTGTTTGTTTTTTTTCTTTCGAATTTTCATAATTAAGAACAAATAAATGGGAATAATAATTTACACGAATCATTTATATTTGTTTAAACTATTTAACAAACAACTTTAAAACTTTGTGGGTGGATAAATAGTTATATTTCTATGAATTATAAAACGTGATAATTATTCAACACAAATATTCAAGTTTGAATTGATGTCGAATAGTATAGAAAAAGTGAAAAATGGAAATGAAATTGAAAGTATACATGGAAATGCGTGGGCGGAAGTTGAATGTGAAGAAAACGAATTTCTTTTTCAACAAAAACTTTCAAGTACATTATGTAAATATTCGCCATGCGCTAGTTATTATTGCCTATATACATAAAACATATATATGTATTGTCGTTTCATGTTGTCGTAGATGTCTTCGAAAATAAATGACATTTCGATTAACCTTAAAAAATGTATATTTGATAGGTTAAACCACATAGACCAGTAAAATAAATATATCTGAACAAAAATATTAGTTTTAAACAATTTCTGTGTGATCAATTTCCTTTTGAATTTTTCAACTGTATGATTTTTGTTGAATACGAATGGTAATTATTCACAAATATTTAAGAAATATTTAATTAAAAATTAATTTTAACCGTTTACTTATTTTTCTTTTGCAGTTTTATTTTTTTGCTAAAAATCTACATTTTACCTTTTTATGCAACCATTAATAGTTTGTCTTTGAAATGAAATAAAATAAACCTAAAGTTATTTTACCCTATCCCCATGAACTAGGGGTTAAAATTGATTTATTTTAGAACTCAGACCAATCCGTAAGAGTTATACGGAACTAATAATACAAAAAATTATTCAATAACAAAATTAAAGGACTCTTATGTACTCAGATAAATATTAGTTGAATTTTTTTCTCTAATTTGAGTTTTCCCAATGTTTCAAATAAAAGTAGTGGAGGTTAAAGTGTTCTGAGATTATACTAAGTTTGATGAAAGTCGTTTGAGCCACATAAAACGTACAAAAACTTGAATAAAATGAGATAGTCGTTCGTCCGATTTTAACCCAAAGCTTCACGGTACAACAAGATGGTAATATGAAAACAAAATGCCCAGTTTGGTAAAGTTTGGAAATATCGTTGGCACACACACATATACACAGACCGATTAGTGAATATCTCTTTTTTCATTTCAGAGGAGTTCAAAACACGTTTGTTCTGGGTAAAAACTCGACAGTGAAAATTTGCCAGGATTACAATAATTCTTTTTACGGTTATAGTTTAAAATACGACCAATTAGTTTACTTTATTGCAGAAACTAACAACCAACGCAAACACAAATGACTATATAATTTTGTTCTGGATTACGAAACAAATTTTACTAGTCTAATATCGTTAAACAAAATTATATAATATTGAATGTAACCTAAAATTATGATATTTATTGATGGACCCATATAGGTTAAATTTAACCAAAAGTCGGGCAATATTACAAATGTGATTTCACTTGTATATTGCTGTAGTATTACTTTGTCGATTCAGTAGATGTAGCCTAATTTAGTATAATATGAAAGCTATTGAAATGTTTATAAATGTGTGTAAAAAACATATTGAGTACGATTGCGTTAGACTTTTTCGCTATGATACAAAAATGATAATGTATAGCCTTGTGTTTAAATCAACATATCTTTACAATCATAAGTAATGTGAATGTTATAGTTTTTTAGTTATAATAAATTTACCGGAAGATATGGAATCCATAATGGTTTAATCATAATTTTAACTAAATAAAACATTAAACGTTATTTAAGCAAATCTGCTAAATTTCAACAAATTACTCCATAATCAATCACCGTTTAAATCATATTAAATATAAAATGTCAAACGATAGACAGGCCACTGATAGTTGGTGTCATATTCTTGTTACTACTTCTTAATCAAAGTAACTTTATTTTTATAAATATTGGTCGTGAATCTCACATAGTAATTTAAAATTTATGCATACCTTGCGGTACTACTTTTTGAAAAATTGTCTTTTAAAGATTACATTTTTAACAACTGGTTCTTATTCTGGTCCATTTTGAGCCGAATGTCTAGATTACAAAAGTAATTTTCTAACGAGTGTCTTAATATACTGAAAATCGTTATTTAAAGGTGTAGCAATTATATATTTATAAAAAATTATTAATCTTCGTTATATTATCAAAAAGTAAAAGGTTAACTACTTTTCATTGTTTGCAAGCTTTATATTGTGACCTGTCAAGTAAAAGATAATGAATCTGAAAAATGGCACAATGGAATTTCTTTGCTATTTAACACCCCCCCCCCCCCGCAACATAATATATATTTATTGTTTCTATTATTATTTTTAATATTTTAGGAAGATATATTTTTCTTTTTATTCATTATAATATGTTTTAGTTACAGTTTCCGTGAAATTTCAATGAAAGTCTATGATTACTCCCCCCCCCTCACGATTTCCATGTTTGATAATGTTGTTTATTGCAAAGTTTCATCCAACTGTTTCCAGTTTTACCTAAATTTTCGGGCTATCTATATTTTAATTTGTTTTATAATATTATGAAAAGTAGATCGTTTTCTTTTGACAAAAACCGATTTAAATATGCCACAAAATATATAATAAGGTATTTAACAAAAAAATGTATCTGTTTAAGACAAAATAACTCTTACGAATATATTAACCTTTTACGTAAAAAATATCTATACTAAACGACCCTGGGAACTCGAATGGATAATTATAGTAAATTTAGTTTAAACTAGTCATTTTTCAATTATATGTTTCTAAAAAACAGCACTAAATCATTCGATACTTTATCTCAAACAATATTCATTTTAAATGTATAAAGTCCGTTTTACAACATAGTCGATAGTCGCTTGTCGGTAGTCGTAATCATGCGCAATAGCTTAGTCGGTGGGCAGAAAAATATGTGGAATGTGTCGGTTGTAGTTTGTCGTAATATGTTCAACTTTTCGTTATTGTATATAACTTGAATTCAAAATGGTTGACTATTTAAACGATAGTATAACGGTGGAAGAAATTATGTTAATATTAAATATTCTACGAGAGAATATATGCATTTGCGACAAACACGATATAAATTATAAAAATACAACAGGAAGAAAAACAATTTTTTCTTTAAATAATCTCTGGTTGATAATTCTTTTTCAGAATTCTTGATTTTAATAAATGGTAAAATTCATCCAATTGTTTAATTAACATTAATTTTTATCGACATCTAATTCTGCCTCATATTTTATATCAAATTTAATTTCACCCCCATCGTCTTTATTGAGTTCTAATTCTAACTTGGTTTTTGGGTTTTAATTTTATTTTTTAATAATAACATTTTTAAATCATCTATATCAAACATTTCATAACGTTAAATCTCATGATAGACAGATCAAACAACTGCTTACGACTGTATATTTTACCTATCCAACTTCTTACGATAAATCGTAAGGGATCGTTTTAAACATCATATCAATTGCGAATGACTACGTCTGCCGACATACGACTAGCCGACTATGTAGAAAGGCCTTAACACATATTTAGTATATTAAGTGTTCAAATATTTTATGTTTATCAATAACAAAAGATTTGATAAGTTTTTGTTATTTAAGGTTGGTAATAGTGAAAAATTTTCAAATGTAGTGTTGTGGTACATTAATTAGAATCAGTTTGTATCACAAAAAACTTTACCACACAATGTTTTTATATACAGATAGAGGATAACTAATCTTCTAAATGAGACGCCTACCAGTCCGAAAGTGTTTTCGATCTATTCAATATATCTAATTGTACAAGGTGATCCAAACATAAAAAATTGTCATTATTAAATTGAAATTTTTTAGAAAATAAATGCCAACGAGTTGATTTTTGTGGATATTTATTTTATTCTATAGGCGAACGAACTAAATTCATTTTTATACTCGATATCCATAATATGTCAGAGTATATTAATTTTAGTCTAAAGTTTGTAACGATACCATTGACTGAACAAAGTAAATTTTGGTAAAGATGTTCATCGTAACACCTAATTAGTCCATTGCCGACCGTCACTACGACAACCCAAAAACGAAAAGAGATAGCGAGTTGAAATTTTGGTGACGTATTCAAAACATAAAAAATGCATTTAAGTTCTTGGCCAAACTTTTAAACTATAAAAGATAGAAGAAACACAAAAATGTTATTACAATTTTTGCTCAAATTTGGCTAATACAAACATATAATTTTTTTGAAACAAATAACTTTTGCTGGAAACATTTTTTCGTAAAATGTTTCAGTTCTGCACATTAGCTCAAATTTGGCTAATACACGCATATAGGTAATAACAATACATATTATTATTATACATGTATACATATATAACTGTTTAGACTGGATTTTTATAGTATTTTATGAATGCTAATTAAAAATAGTCCAAACAAAAAAAATTTCAAAATAAAATTATAATTTTAAAAAAAATTTTAAAATACAAGAAAAAGCTTTTATACAATCCTTGTTTTTTATAATCAAATAAAATGTAATTGACAAGACATCTATATGTATGTTAAATACCGTTTCAAACCAATACATTTGAATACAATTACCCTGTTGAGATCTTATTCGATAATTAAATTAATAAAAACAATGTATAAGAACGTTTATATCGTTAATTCTAAAACACTGTGTAGATGCAACTTACATATTTTCTAGTACATTCATGTTTAGATAAGCCGCTGGAGAAGTTTTATTATTCAAAAATCAAGAATTGCATTCTGTCAATGAAATTATGTTTGATATATGTCAAACATAAAGAAACAAAACGTTTTCGAATTAATTTTTTCATTTAAGTCGCCATATGTCGAGTATCTAAGCAATTAAAGCTGTTAGTTGTTATTTTCACTTGATTATTTTAAGATTTGTAAAAAGCTATATTTTCATTCTATATTAATTTTTCTTCCAGAATTTTGGTGTTAAATTGTTCACAGTTACATCGCTTATAACACAAAAATAGAATATATTTCGAAAATGTGTACATAAGTGTTTTCTAATATACATAAAACAATAATATGCATTAAGGTTGTTGGGTCATGCAACAAAATGTTAAGAAATCGTTCAAACATTGAATATAGGTAATTAAATACATAACACAGACGCTTGTAAAATTTTGAAATCAATTTACCATATCCAACATGAGATTATTGCAATTAAAAATCGCGTTTTTCGTACACGTAGCTTGGGAGAAGCGTGAGAAATGACAGATTTGTTTGTCTTTGTCCTAGAGAGAATGTTATCGTATTGCAGCAACAAATGGTGATAGTTTGTCTAAATACCAACAGATGGTGCTTGTAAATAGTCCCTTATTGATGAATATATCTAATTGTAAAGGAGCATCTAGACGAATTCTTGTCGAAATGATCTTAAACCATCCGTATTCGTAATAGTTTTGCTATTCTATACAAAATTATTTTCGTAGAATGTCGTACTTGATTAATTTTCATACTGAAGTATCTTCTGCGCCTACTCTATGATAAATAAAATAATATTTGCTTAAAATGGGGAGAAAATATAAGGGCATTAGTAACGCAGAACCTTTATAATAAATTTAGCGTATGTACAGAAATAATATTTTATGTGACTTGTTGTTCTGTTTCGACAATAAACATTATTTTATTAGTGATGTGATGTTTGAATATCCATGTGAGTGGACCAGTTGACCGGTTGGTCGAGCGATGATTGTGTTTGTTATACGGTATAATATTATGATGTCGAACGAAATGATATAGAAAAGTCAGCAGAAAAATATTACCCAACAAAAAAAAATATACAAAATACAAAATACAAAATAAATAAATATTTTAATTATTAATTGTTTTGGTTTTAATTTTTATTACAAAACGTTATGAAATTTTTCAAAATAAATAACAGTTTTTATTGTTATATTATTTTTATTAAACATATTTCGACTACTATTTCGACAGAGAAACGAACGGATATGTTTAGGATCGTTAATTCTTATCTAACGATACATATGTTTCGAATATATGATAATTTTTCATATGTAAGTATTTATTTAAAGTTTGTGTGTATAATTTTATTTTTCTCGTTTTTATTACTTGTAAGCGGTACCGGAATACTGTTTATTTTGGGTATTTATAAAAAGATAAGCTTTAAAAGCTTAATGAGGTGTGCAATAATAAAACAATTTTTTTTTTTTATATGAGCTAAGATAAATATTGAAAGATAATTTTTGCATGTCGATTAATCAGACCCGTCTTAACCATATTGAACGTATAAAAGAAAAAACATTAATATAACAATCGACAGATTAATATAACAATCGATATCAACTTACAACGGAAATAAATGTTTTGAGTTCATGTCAGAAATTGGTTTATACATGTGCCAGCGATGTCGTATCTGACAATCTTTTATTCACCAAGTTTGATATTCTATGATCATCAGTGTTGATTGTAGTCTGATAGAGACCGTAAACATAAGACAAGTCCTAATTAAGAGTACATTTTTTTGTGGTTACCGTTTTCAGTATAAGTGTAAATCTATTTGATAACGAAATGTTAATGTAAACATATTTCTTAATGTGGGCGTTTTTAAACTCAAAGAATAAAATTGATACTCACAAGTTCAAATTTCAAGTATATAATTAAAAATGAATAACAAAGGTATCTTTTCTGTGATATATATAAGTATTTGATTAAAACACATTTCGTTAAACAATAATTATATACGTCAGAATTAAGCGAATCCAAAATAATAATAATAACATATGTCATGTTTAAGTTAAGGAAGATCTATAATATTTCTTTATAAGAAATGTAATTTCTGTAATAAGCACCCTCATTAACATATTATTTTCCATTTTTCTCCATTAAATAAATAAAATAATTATAATTAGATAATTATCCAAATATAATTGAATTTTGAATTTTTTATAATTTTTTATAATTGAAATTTTGATTTTTTCTTTAGAATCATTTTTCTCGAAAGTAACAATATATAATACATTAAGGAGTGTACTTATTACAGAGGAACAAAAAAACTTTTAAAGTTTTAAAAAGTTAATTTTTATTTGTAGATATAAAAATTAACCAGTAAAAACAAGATTGTCAAATTGTGTAATATGAATATACATATTATGTAATAAACAAATTAGTCTCTAATAAATACATTCAGGTATTAAAAATTTTAATAAATTAAAACAAAAGTTTTTTAACTTCAGAATTAATTGATTATAAAGTTATTTAAGATTAAATTCTTTCTAAGATACATACAAATTTTCTTTTTTTTTTGTAAATTTGGTGGGGGCCTGTAGTCATTGCCTACTCTGCCTACCCCCCAAAAACGAGACCGGTCTTCAATTTATCTTCAGGTGTGCTACGAAGCATTCGCTTAAAATCGCACTACCTAGTATTCCACATTATTCTAGTGATTTTCAGTTTTTTTTTACGATGAAATGGGTCGAATGATTTAAAGTTAACATGTTTACAAAAACGAAATATATTTGGGTGTTTAAAGTAACGTACAATCGAATCAGGGTGAACGGAAAATTAAACGATCATTATCATATTTTCATTTACTGAGATGTTTTCTTAAATCTGTTTCTCGTTTATCCAATTCTTATTAACCCAGTTCACATTGTAATATGAAAAAATATAGTCCACTGGGTTTCGAAGTATATACGTTTTTTTAATACCATAATGAATTAACTAACGATAGTTAAAAATTAATTAATTTATTTTTTACATTACTTAGACTAATGATACGGTTTATAAAAAGCTTGTTTTATTGAGAAAGCACAAGTCATTTTTAATAGCCCATTACATTCCCTCTAGTAATTAAGACCTACAATTTTCTATGTATACAATAAAAACAATTTTCCAAGATAATTAAAAGCAATACTCGCAAAAAAAAATGCGACACTTGAATTTTTATACCAGTTTAAAAACATTAAATACTCGATTTTTATGTTGTGTTGATTTTATAATTTTAAGTATGCGTGAAAGAATCAGGTCGTCGCGTTTTTTTTTTATTACTTGTATATACATTTTTATATATAACCGAACGTAGTGATGCTTTAACTAAACGATTTTCGTTTGTCTGTATCAGTCGACACCAACCAATCAATTTTTTAGTTGAGGATAAGATGGGCACATGCCCCAAAAGGTAACTGATACAAGGAAAAATTGAAAATAATTTTTTACTTTTTACTTCAAGTTTTTGTTTAAAAATTTCCATTTATTACTTCTGAATGTTGTATACAACCACGAAAAATTTTTCATTTCACACTAAAAATGGTTTTTGTCCCTTCTCTTCCCTTCGGGGCATCACTTTATTCCTTATCATGGTACCTACCTTCCTTGAGATATCTTCTTTCGAACAAAAGAAGATTAATCAAAATCGGTTTATAAACGACGAAGTTACTAAAACTGTCAAAGTTACTGTTTTTGCCACTTCTCTTTAGAAAATTCAGATCTTCACCACATAGAAATGGGACCACCATGGGAAGCACCACCTTTTAAATTAAAAAAGAATCATCAATATCGGTACACCCAGTTGAAAGTTCTGAAGTGACAAACATAAAAAATATACAGTGGAATGAGATCCTTTTTTTTTTAAAAAAAAGTCGGTTAAAAAAACGAACTTGGTTGTATACTAGCTAGGAAAACGAGTTTTTGTAATCGATGAGGGTAAATTGAAAATGGTGTTTTTAATGATAACCCCTCCCCCTATGTTATGTAATGAAGGTAGGTACAGTTTTTTTTTTTTTTTCTGAGTGAAGTCTATAGCTTTCAGAACAAATAGTTCATTTATATATCATCCTACAAAATATACCTAGAATTGAGGCAAACATCTACCGTTAGTGGGTGTACAACATGGTAATACCAACAGTTTAAAAGGATAATTTGATTTCCTTGTTAAATATTTTATTTCTAAATAAGCGTAGTGGATATATAAAGAAATTAATATGAAATATTCTTTATTCACAGGTATCTTTTAATACGACTTTTTTAATATATTCTTTTTATGCATTTAAATTGCAAGATAAGCAATTCCGATTAAAAAAATAATTACGACCATTTACTATTAGAATAATTGCTCTGTTGATTGCTGACTTGTTTTCTAAGCTAATTGAGGTCATGAAAAACTTTAACTTATGTTTATTTTCTGGTTGAATAGCGAATTTATTTGAGATAATTGTTTAAATTTTATTCGAAATATTGAACTCAGGATCAGATTTTTTGTGAAATCTCCAAAAACTACGCGCCCAATCATTAAATGAATGGATTCTTTTTGGAATTTCAAATTACTCTTATAAACATATTTTTATCGAAATCGTATATTAAAATATTTACTTGATTTTTTGTAATTTTCGAAAGGGCAATTGGAAAAATCGAAGATAAATTTTTTGTTAGTATTTCGGATAAATTTTATATATCAACCTCCACCCAATTAAACCTCAATTACCTTAAAAAAATCTCAAAATAGCAAAATAAGTCGAGAATAAAAATTCAATCTCGATAGGAAAAGCAAATATTCACTTTTTGTATTTCAATGATTTTTGAAACAAATAGGTGGTTTCGAACAAACATCACTAATTTTGTTTTTGCAATTATTTTGAACTACATAATGAATACAAATTTTATTAAGTTATTTCTTCGTCCTGTAACCTGCTAAACGGCCGAGGTTTTGTTAGTCTCTCATAAATATACTTTCCTTGGTTATTGAACTCAGGGATAATTTCAGATTTTTTTATTATTATTTCTCTTAATTTGCTATAATATTGCTTTATTGCTTTATGTGATAGGATTAAAATTTGTATCACAAAATTTTATCTCGATAATGAGATCAGATATTATATGTAGATAAAAATGTACCATTTTTAGTTAATTTAGTGAAATGAAATTTGGTGATTTCTTTGAGATGAAATTTGATAAATTTCTATCGATTTGAGGGATAACTAAATGATTATTGTTTGAGCTTTTACAAATTTAGTACAATGTATACTACATTAGGCATTGTCTTCATCATAGAGATCTCATTTTTGTATCGTTTCTTCTAAGCAACGTTATAATATTTATATGGAAGTTTAAATGAAAAAAAATTTAAATAATTTAATGCTATACACATAGAATAAAAGAAAATTATTTATATACTTTTGTTATCGAACAATTGAATAAGTAAAACGGTTTTTTTTGTTTTTTTTTTATTCTTTTAACTGTAATTTTAAATACTATGAAAATTGTTTAGATAAAAAAATACGATAAATAATAAAAGTTTTATTATTCGATGTAGAAAGATGATATACATAGAAAATAGAAATAAAACGTAAACAATACAAAAAACATTTATTCTCCATTAAATACCCATTTTCTAGACATAACCGATCAGAGGTAATAACTACACACCAATTGCTTATCGATATAAATAATAAAAAATTTTTTCAATGAATTTGTATGTACAGTGTGTCCCGGCTTAAATGTATCCACTATCCAACCTTTCATTTTGGTTAATAAGCTCTATACAGTATAAAAAATGAGCTTTATTTATGTCTTCCCGAAATTTTTTTCTAGTTTTGAACATAAAACGTAAAGTCATTTTAACAATTTGTTGATAAAATTTGTACTTTAACATGGTTGTCGGATGTCAACGTTTTTACTGCCAATGTTACGATATTTCTTTCTATAAAATAGTGAAAACTTTTAAGTTTGTCTAATTTTCACTTAAAATTTTTTTAAAAAATTACGAGACCAGTTTCGAGTTTTAAAGTCATTATCACATTAATAAAAAAGAAAAACAAACCATGAAAAATCAAATATTCCCACATAATTCATCCAAAACAAAAAATGATTATGTATGTCTCCCACATGTAGGCAACATTTCACAACCAATTGGAAACCTCTTTCGGAGATATAATATACAACCAGCTTATAATAATAATGATAATTTAGGCAAATAAATTTGTAATGTCAATGAAACAACACCCATCCTTAATAAAGGTGGTGTATATAGTTTATCAAGCCTGTAATGCAATGCCACAATCAGACAGGTAGATAATTTTTAACCAGTTAAAAAGAGCACAGAAACATACCAATATTGGTCAAAAAATTGATGGTGAACACAAGCCATAAGTATTACATATTTGTGACCAAAGCCAACAAATAAATTTGCTAGAAGTACTGGAGATCAATAAATTAAATAAAAACCCAAATTTTACATCTTTAAATATTCAAATAGACCTTAATAACGCCCCTTTATTAAATTTGAAATTATATATATGGTAAAAATATTTATTAACTCCACCCACAATTTCTTTTTTCACAAAATATTACCTGCTCTATATATTTCAAAAATAATAAAATAATTATTCATACTTGATAGAAAGTGCACTTGTAATTTTAAAAAAATTCTAAAGTGAAAATTAGACAAAGTTTTCACTATTTTATAAAAATGGAGTTTCAAAAAACAAATCAAACATCTATTGATATTTGTTTCCGCATACGTTGTTTTTGTATGTATGAATGTAGGGTCTCATAGGTCGACAGATCACACCTTCTCACTCTTGTGCTCTTTTTTTGACATCTAGTATACACAATTTATTCTATCCTGCCTGTACTTTCTATGATATGTTTGGAGTCATCATATGCATTCATACATTTCACTCACTTAATATTATGTAAGCTGTATAAGTAATAAAATAATATTGCAATTGCTGATTTTCATTTATTTTTATTCTATTTTGAAAGTAAACTATTATTAAACGTTTATTATTAATACTAAAGCACATTATTGGAACCACGCATTAAATTGAGTTCTTTCGTTTCTATTTATGATCCCTAATACATTGTAAATTGGATAAAATTTGTCTTTGACGAGACAAATCCACTTTTCAGTTTTGTCAAATTGTCTTTTTTACAATGTAGTTCGTATGGAAAGTGATGTAAGGGCTCTCACTGGCTAGAGCGCTGGATTGGTAAATCAGGGTATCAGCGTTTGGAACTGAGACAATTTAGTAGTGCCTTTATGATGTCAGGATCTAATGCATATTACTTAAGCCATCATTTTTGATAGGATCGAAAACTTATACGAAAACCCAAATAAACGAAATTTACAACTAAAACAAACTGATTTAATTTTATTAAAAAAAATTTACCAAATTTGAAAAGTTTATTGAATAAATTAATTAAATTTTTTTTTTTTTGTTTCAGATAGGAAAATTCAATGGATAATCACTTGAAAATATCTAGAAAAATGACAACAAATTTGCATCACATAATTAATAATTTGATATTGTTGTACACTTAAAAACGCGTGATCGGTTACCGTTTGGATATCTTAAAAATTATTTTCGTGGACAGTATGCGTTTAAATGTTTTATTTTATATTTATTTAATTTTATGTATAATCTATACAATTTATGCTGATCCCAATTATTGGATAGAACAATTTGAGAAACGACAAATGATTCGACATAGTCGATCACGATCACACTATACACGATATGCGATGAACAGTGCGTCAAAATATGATGAAATACCTAATATGGAGACACCGAGTAGAATAACCACAACTACAGCCGTTGCCCCAATAAATGTCACTGAAGATGTTATTCGAACATTCCAAACGTTAGAGGAAACGACTCCCTTTAACTCAAATAAGCTCAATAAGCATTTAGAAAATTTAATGGACTTAAAATACACCACCGATGAAAGTGAAATATTCCTTGATTTAAACGATACGGAAAAAATCGACGATCGACCTACAAGCAGTACAGAGGAGAAATCGGATCAAGTTACATCTTCGTCGTCATCATCTGCTTCTCAGAGTAATGTATTCCAACGTAGTGGTCAAGTGGATGTAGTTACCCATTTTTTACGAATAGTTGAATCGCAACATTTGCTCGGTGAAAATTGTACAGCGGGTACAGCGTTAAATCTCGGTGAAGGTGTCGTCGATCGGTATGCTCAAGAACGTTTTCGTGTTGAGGCGGATGTAGCGGTTAATCGGGCGAATATGTTAACGCGATTATGGAAGTATGCCGATCCAAGTGTGTTAAATTCGGAGTATCTATTGCATGCGTCCGTTTTTGCTATGGTCGAATTTGATGATGATATATTTGCGGCGGGTAATTGTTATGATGAATATCAGTATAAAGATTATTGGCTTTTTTGTCCGTATGCGTATCGTTTGCCAGAAGGTACTATTTTAGTGAAAGATTTAGCTGTGGAATATAAATATTTGAGTAATACATCTGAGTGGTTCTATATTGCTAGAAAAAGTGCAGAAAATGTTATTAAGAATTATAACCAATTTTCAAGAGGTAAGTGTTGTTTAATTTAACTAATTATTCTGGAGACAAATTTTGCGCCCAACGAATCAGTTTTTTTCCTATAAAAAATACGTGTATTTGAGAATGATGATAACCAGAAGGCATTATTGCATTCTGTTCAAGCCGAATGAGATTATAATTAAACGGACATACAGATTTTGCTCGTAAGTACGAATTTTTAAACTAATATCAAATTCGTATTAAAAATCATTTTCTATGGTCTAATACAATGAATAACAAACGTCAAAGGGTGACTATTTTAGAAAAATTTGTTTACGATTTTTTGCGGGCTACTTGTAGAAATATGCCTAAAATTTGATGAGAATATTCTCAGCATATCTGATACAAAAATCATTTATAATGTAACAGACTACCCAAAATTTATTTTAAAACGCAGGAAAGCCCAACTATGAAATAATAATGAACTTTTCAACCAAAGAATATCAATTTGTTTTAATTTTAATTTGGTCTTGTTTTGTATTATCTAAAAAAAATTTTGAATCATATTTTATTTTAACTTATTATGATTTGAACTAGACACTATTGTAATCCTGTCAAAATTTCGTGTTTTTACCGAAAATACATGTTTTGAGGTCCCATGATTTTAAGAAAGTTACACTCAGATATTAGCCTGTGTTTGTGATAGCGATATTGTATCGAACGTTTTATCCTTAATTCACCAAACTGGATGCTCTATTACCAAATTACATTTTCAAAAAACTATAGATTACTTATAGAAAATGTTAAAGTAAAGTTTGGCACATTATTTAAGCCAATAAATGAAATAATACGCGAATAGGAACTGTGTTTCTATGTGGGGTCTGCTGGACCTCATGTGACCCTTACGTTTTTATTTGGAGGTGTGACCGTAATCGATAATGACCAGACCCTCACTATCTTGAAATGCATTATAGATATGCTTGTTTTGACAGAATATTTAAAAACTATGACCCAAATTTAGTTGGATAATATACTTTGTTTGTCAAAATTGGTTTAAAATTGAGGAAAATAAAGCAAAATTTATTTTTGTGGTTTTGGTGACGTCATAAGATTCACAAAATTCATTTTTTCGATATCTTGGTCAAACTGTGGCCGATTTGAGTGAACTTTTTTTTGAAGCCCACTAATTTTGGGTCATACTTTTTAATTTTTATACTTTCGAATTGCTTACTTTAACCCTTCTATGAAAAATCATGACCAGACCAACACTATCTTGAAATGCATTCTATATATGCTTATTTTGACAGAATATTTGAAAACTATGACCCAAATTTAGTTGGATAATATACTTTGTTTGTCAAAATTGGTTTAAAATTGACGATAATAAAGCAAAATTAATTTTTTGTGGTTTTGGTGACGTCATAAGATCCAAAAAATCCATTTTTTCGATATCTTGGTCAAACTGTGGCCGATTTGAGTGAACTTTTTTTTGAAGCCCACTAATTTTGGGTCATTCTTTTTAATTTTTATACTTTCGAATTGCTTACTTTAACCCTTCTATGAAAAATCATGACCAGACCCACACTATCTTGAAATGCATTCTATATATGCTTATTTTGACAGAATATTTGAAAACTATGACCCAAATTTAGTTGGATAATATACTTTGTTTGTCAAAATTGGTTTAAAATTGACGATAATAAAGCAAAATTAATTTTTTGTGGTTTTGGTGACGTCATAAGATTCAAAAAATCCATTTTTTCGATATCTTGGTCAAACTGTGGCCGATTTGAGTGAACTTTTTTTTGAAGCCCACTAATTTTGGGTCATTCTTTTTAATTTTTATACTTTCGAATTGCTTACTTTAACCCTTCTATGAAAAATCGGAACCCTTCTATTTTTTTCCATCTATTTAACCCTTCTATGTAAAAGGTTTTCAATTTTTTTTTTAAATTCATTTCCATTTAATGACAGTCATTTGACACTATTTACAATTTTAATTTTGTTAAATTTACCACAAAGATTGTTATTAACGACAAATGAATGCAATTTTTTTAATGTTGCCTGGGCAATATTTACCTGAAATTAGTGATTTGATTTTCTAATAAGACACGTAATCGTTCTTTGATCTCCTGGAACTTCTCTCTCCTTTTCTTCATGGGTTATACTCCCCACTCCTTCTGGACTATAATGATAATAAGTTTAAAAACTTCATTGAAGTCAAATCATTCAAATATGACGATACTCAAGCCCATGTTCCTAGATTTGAGTCATATTCGAAGGATATTACACTTACCGATTTCCATGAACATGACTGGCACAAAATGCAAAACTATAATGTATCAAAGTTGGGTCAATCATAACATCTTTTTCGGCTCGATCTAAAAGATCGAACAAATAACAAAGATGTCGATAACATCCTCGGACACCATAACGAGCACAGTATTCATCTAAAACGAATAGTTGACTAGGACTAAACCAACCCAGGGAACAATTTGGATCATTTAATCGATAATCAAGTTAATTAGTTTTTTAACTCACTTATTAGTTTTTTGTATTATAAGTTTCACTTCGCATTTTTTTTGGGTACACAAAATAAAAAAATAAAATTAAAAAATAAAATAAAATAAATGAATTTGCCCAAACAAATATTATAAAAAAAACAGTTTTGTGTCGCAGCAATTTATATATAAAATTTAGCCCTAAATTCTTTTTTCCATCCATAAAATGGAAATTTGAAAAATTAAAGAAGCGTATATAAATCACATTAATAAAATATACATGCAATTCTTTTTAATGGATAAAATTGAGTTTTATTTTCAAATTAATTTTCGTACTGATTGAATGCTCATTTAATAAGTGTAAACATTTATTAAATTGAAATGTGTTTATCGAACTAAATAATTTAGTATTTTCGAACTGAATGATGGTTTTATTTTTATTTTATTGATGTAATTTCAATATTGATCAATTTTATAAATAGAGTGCAAAATATTCTATAATAACGAAATAATCAAATTTCCGATGAAAAATTTTATGTTGTTGTGTTTGAACGACTTACATGCTAAATGAAATGCACTATCAAGCCTTGTTTACATTGATCAAGTAATTTTGTCAAGTAGGACGTAGTTTAGTTACTTGACGTGTGTGAACAACAAAATTTTAATCAAGTGTTGAGTAAAGTTGTTTAGTCAAGTAGTTTAGTTAAATTCTATTTTTTGTGTGCAATTTTGTAGTTAGTAAGTTGTTTGTATGATGTGAGAATTCGAAATAAGTTTGTGATAATCTTCCCATGAGACAATTGACTCCAATAGCACGTACATAGGTTAAAATCGAAGAAAGTACATTAATTAAACTATTTTCCAAGAAATTTTATATCTAAATAAAGTAAATATTTAACTATACTTGTACAAATTTCCTGGAAGATTCGTTAAATGTGTCACATTCAATTAGATAGTTTTCTAAATCTTATATACAGTTTTATCTCTTGAAATGTAAATAAAAAATTGAAAAAGAAAAAAACCTGTGAAAACATCTTTATAGTGATAACTAGAAAATCTAAACCATATAAACAAACAGGAAATTTTCTTGTAAATGAGGTGAAAAACTAATTTCCCGACAATAATGATTATTTACTTCCACACTGTTCGATATAATTGATTATATTTATATATCTATCGAATCATATAATATCGATGCGCTATACCAATTGAACAAGCTTTGGTGAATATGACCATTTGGAGATGAATCATTAACGAGTGGTATTTAATGGGTTTGCAAAATTTTGTACTTTTTTGAACAGAAAAATTTATTCCTTCAACTAAGATGACTAGTTCTACACAGTAAAATGTTTTGTGTATTTGTGTGAAAAAGGGTCTGTGTCAAAAAAAATAAAAAATGAGCGAGCCTTACAGTACTCGCAGATGATATAACATCTGTCATTTTATCTTAATAATAAGCAAAATTAACAATATGGCTATATTTTGGTTCATTTCTTAAGATTGTTTTCCAGAGAATGGTTGAAATTCGATTTTTATTTATTGAAAGCAAAATCGAAAATCTAAGAAAATGCCTGATAATATTTTTAAAGCCGAATTTAATAACGAGGAGAAATTTCAATTCCATACTTGAAAAAATATCAGTAATCATGGTTGCCGACACATACAAATTGAGAGATAAAAATTATTGAAAAAGTGTTTCAATATTTATTCCATAAATTGGTTGTTAAAATCATTGCCTTTATGATCAAAAATTTACTATTTAATTCAGACAGACATTAAGAATGTTCCCAAGATAATCAATTTTCTTAAAATCTTTTACAAAATTTAAATACACAAACTTAGAAAGTATTTTCTAAGCGTAGATAATACTTTTGATCAATTATTTTTCATACCTTGAAGTACTAATTTTGAAAGATTGTCTGTCCCATTTAACACGTCGTTCCTATTCTGGTCAATTTTGAAGTAAAAGTTTTATTAGATAACAAAAGTGAATACAAAATAAAAAAGTAGCATTTATTAACATTATAAAAATGTTATATATTTAAAACATAGTCTTTCATAAGTAATATCTATTATCAACATCAATTTTGAAACGGTGTTTAAGTTTTTTATTCTCACATAATTACATCTTTTTTTACTCCTTAATTTTATATTATCATACAATTTTCAATTGCAGTTTTCGTGGGACAAACCAAAAACTTTCTATCCAAATTGAATATTAATTCTGTCAGCAGAAAATAGGTGAACCAAATTATTACTATAGATTTTAATATCTATCCTATCCATAACATAAACATGCAATATAAATTAATAGACTTATCAATGATATCGAATATAATGGTTTATGACTTTGTAAATAATAATCACTTATTTTTATGAGTATCGATAAAAGTGATTAAGGACGTTCCCAAAGTTCATATTACAAATATATTTTGCTTATGAAATTTCTATTAAAGATTATGTTTTGAATGAAAATATTTTTATGATGTTAATAAATGCTACTTTTTTATACTAAATAGAGATAAGATGAAGTTCGAGAATGAGGAAAATCCGTCCATTGGGTTCAATGGAGCTATGATCCAACTTAGAACCATAAAAGATGCACAACGAGAAAATTGAGAGCGTCAACCATGGGTTTTTAATATAACATGGGGCTCAAATGTTGATATATCTATTAATGTACTGCACAAACGACTAAGTAAAATTAACACCAGAGATTCCTGTTATAATGAAAACGAGACGAAATGAAGGTTTTTACAACCCCCCTCTCAATTGGGGGGGGGGGTCGTAAGAGACTTTTCAAATGTTTTCAATTCGAACAAAGTATAGTCCGAACTGCTAAGCGAGAAAGCTTTAAATTTTGAATATCGGATTATAATACATGGGCACAAATAAGAGAAAAAAAAAATTATGAGATAGGTAAAAACTTAAAAACTCGACTGGAATTGCCCGGATTACAACCTCATAATCTACAAATAAAATTCGGATCGTTAATCATTATGTTTCGAAACATACATCAGCGACGTCTTTGTAATAGCACCTGATTTGTGGTGAAGAAATTAATGAAACACTTCGAAACCACAATTTTGAATGCCCCACGCATCCCTATGATTCCGAAAGACTTGCCATTCGACCTTACAATTTCCAATGCAGTGTGTAATTTAAATGTCGAAAAATACATCGCAAACGCAATCTTTAAGTGTTTGTGCCATCAAACTGGAAAATCCATGTTTTTCACTAAAAATTACATAATTTATTTCTAGAAACCAAAGCAATAAACGGTCAGAAGTAATCAATCAAACAGCGCTACTGATACAATAGGAAGACCTTATCAAAAATATTGATCTCAAAAGCCAGAAAACCCTTTTTATATGGCTGATGGTTATTTCCTATTTGGGTTGCAAGGAGAGGAGTTTGCTCCTTGATTAACAGTGTAACTGATGTTATTTATAACGATTCGTAAAATTGTATGTTTTATGGTACGTAACGGTGAAGAAACTCGTATATTTTTAAAAAAAATTTTTATTCCAGTTTGATTATTCATAACTAACAAGGTCTGTTGAGTGACTAATAAAAATAAGTACATTAAATTGCTAACAAAAACTTTGTTGATTATCAGGACCTATTATAAATGAAAACGATCACATAAAACATACGTTACACTTTCATTTTTATTACCAAACTTAAATATTTTAAAAGCACAACAACTAATTTTTAAGGATATAAAAAAAAAAGTCAAACAAAGTATAACAGAATTTTTGAAATAACTTTTTTGTATTTACATAAGTAAAAGGTAATTGCCAAATTAGTGAAAAACTTTCGATAAAAAAATATCTTATGGATTCCACACAACTTCAATAAACAGTTTTTAGTGGATTACGAATCACAAAAATGAGACATTTAGAATTCTCTTTAATGCAATGTAAGTATCTGAGGACAAATAAGGCTCGCGTATCTTAATTGTGCTATAAATTCTATACTTTGTGGATTTTAAGGTTAAAATCAAGTTTTCTACAAAGATTATTAGTTTGATTTATCATAAAAGTCTAGAAAACACAATAAAGGATAATACTTTAAAAAAATTTTACTTTTAAAAAACACTCATTTTGGGTCT
Organism: Chrysopa pallens; assembly: GCA_020423425.1. NCBI lineage: Eukaryota > Metazoa > Arthropoda > Insecta > Neuroptera > Chrysopidae > Chrysopa > Chrysopa pallens. The sequence continues at coordinate 8,970,272 of CM035596.1, read as the reverse complement.
TATTAAACTATCGTAGTACAATAAGGCCCATCTGTAAACTTGTAGTTTTTCTTCTTAAAATTCTTCTTAAATTAGTAAAAAACAATTTATAACATTTCTGCTACAGGCATTTTCCAGTCCATTTGTGGTTATTCTATCGAGATAAGATCAGGTACGCTATTAAGGTCAGCATTTGTTTACAGTGGACCTTATTAGCCAGAAGACTCGATCTTTGAAAATAAAAATAAATTCTTCGAAATTATTTATGTGTTCTTGCCTGAATATGGAAGTAAGGAATCATTAAAGTTTATATTCGATTTAAACATGGAAAACTCAACTAAAATAAAACTTTTCAACATTTAAGGATTAAATCCTCGTATTAATAATTCTCGGAATCCGAAAAATCGATGTATACTTCATTTTCATGTTTTTTTTTTTTCAATTTAAAATCAAATTAGAAAAGGTTTTTTTCATCTCTTTCTGAGAATACATTTGGGAAATAATTATAAATAATAAATGATTATCTAATTTATTTTCTTTTTTTTTTCATGTACGATATTCGTTTTCTTGGTGATAAATATATTTTTTTCTATATAGTATTTAGTCGAGAAATGTTTACAGTAAATGCATATTTACGGATGTTATAGACGACAGGTAAGCTGCGCGCACTGTAAAGTCATTTATTTCGATGAAATATAGTCTCATAAATTTTCCTTTAAAGAAAATTCAGAAAACGACTTTTAATAATAATAGTGTTTGAAACCTTTTTTCATATTGAATAAATCATTGTTATATGTGATTATGTCATAATAAACCTTCAAAATTTATGAGATTTTATGGATGATAAACCAGTATGGAATTTTAAGTAGAATTTTTTTGTTTTTTTGTTTCCGAGACGTTATTTTTTAACTCTATTAATAATTTGATTCGATTTTATAAAGCTACTGTTACACTTGCACGGTAAACAACCCTGCATAAAATGAACACACTTTAGTTTTAGTTTAATTTTTAACACAAAATCAATGTTAACTCAATTATTATTTGAGTTTTAATACAGAGGCTAGGTGGAATTTGTACGTTGTCCAATTTACAGCCAAAAGGTGCCCGATATCGGATATGGGAAAATACGTATAAATATAAACGTATCGTGGTCTCGTAGCGCACTACAATACCACATTCAGTCTTAAGGCCAGCAAGAAATAAAGCCTCTTAACTCTACTCGTCTATTAGCTGTATATCTAAAATAATTTTGTGCCTGAAACATTTAAGGCTTTATGAAACAAGTATCAGTATTATTAAAAAATTTTCTTGAATAAGAGTTTGTTTAATGACTGGTTAAAATTTGTGTTAAAAATATTTGCCAACATTTGAAAAGAAAACTATGAATCCTAATAAGAGACAATAAACACCTTATATCTGAAATTGGTATTTCGTGGAGAAATCTGGCAGAAAAATTTTAGCACAAAGAACGCATTTTTCAAGTACTTCTTTAAACAAGCTTAACTTCGGGAGTAAACTGGTGAATACGTGACTAGAGCGTTACGAAAACTTTGATTGGGTTAGGCGAACGGCAATTGAGTTGGCGATATAAATTAGTGAACATATAAATTAGAAAGAGGAAGTATATATATATATATATATATATATATATATATATATATATATATATATATATATATATATATATATATATATATATATATATATATATATATATATATATATACTCTCTTCGCTCTAGTCACGCATTCACCAGTTTACTCCCGAAGTTAATCTTGTGTAAAGAAGTTGTACTTTAAAAATTTATTCCTTTAACTTACTAGAATATAACGAAGTGTGCGTAATTTTACAAATACATTAATTCTCCATGACAGAAACTCATATAATCTTAATATATGTAGTATATTTATATAACGAAAATCTGTATATGATTTATAATGGTTTAAAAAAAAAGAAAAAGAAAGCAATACCAGTAAATTTCAGGATGAAAAGTTTCTTTTTTGCAATCTCATACCAAATAAGAATAAAATAAAGAACGTATTTATTCACAATGAATACACACATATTTCATGATAACGTTGTAATTCTCGTACATTTACACAAAAACACAACTAATTGTAAAATTATATTTTTTACTATTAAAAAAAAAAGAATAAAAATAACTGAAATAAGCTGTGGTATATAGGGGAGAACAAGGTAATGGCGATCACTTAAGAAAAAATGTCAATAAAATGAAAATTTTAAACGATATATTAATTTAAATCAATTTAACGCATTCTCTAATAAATAATATTTTTACCTTGCGACCTTTAAATGATTTTGGTATAATTGGAAAGAGGTAGTTTCAATTTAAAATAAAGTTAGTATAGACCATAATTAGCCACACAAGAGGTTAATAGTGATCGCATTGACGTAAATGAAAGGGTAAGATCCTAAGCGAATTGCACATTCATAGCCCTCGACTAAGTCCCTTTCACTACTCAAGGAGTGTGTCCAGACATCCCCCACTGATTGCTCCGATATATTTCTTTTTTTTCCAGTCTAGCTTGAAAAGTTGAATATGATATTTCATATTTTTTCTCACCGATTCACCTTCATCGATAAGTATCATAGCTTTTTCAAAAGTTTTTGTGTTCCATTTCACCTACACCTTAATTTAGGCGTCTTTACAATAAAACATAAATAATTCAAATCTGTAAAGATTTTAAAGCGAAAGTTGAGAACAGTCGGATGACAATCGGATGCAATCCATAGTTGTGCCACAGTCCAACTTACAAAATAATATGATTTAAAATATTGTTTACAAAAAAACATACAACACACAGATTTTCAGGACGAAAACAATATTTTTCTATTCGATATCTAAAAATTATATAATATGTCCTAAAATTCTAATTGAGTTTTTAATGATTGCCAATTTTGTGGCTTTGTAATTCTAATCAAAATAGAAGCAATTTAATAAAATGGATTTTATAATTAAGGAGAAAACCATAGAGATTATTATTTTGATTACATCGACTCAGGTTATAGATATAGACTCCTTTAGGTTATAGATTTTTCACAAATGAGAGTTTTCCTTAACAGTTCATTGTAGCATAGAATATCACACAAAAACATTTTCAAAATATTAGAAAGATCTGTAAAGTTAACACAAGGATTTAGTCATTACATTTAATGTACAACAAAATACACTCATTTGTTGAAAGATAATAAGAATTGAAAATATTATCCATTTAGCGGGGATCGGGGAACTGGACCATCCAATTTCTTGTAGGATGCTACCAAATACACCATAGATGCTTGTCTCCAATTTCACTATTTTTTTGTATGTTTGTATCCCATGGTACATGACTTTATTGTTATTGCTATGAATACAAGCGAATTGTTTTCATGTTGTGTGCGATTGCCATATTTCAATTCTGAAGCATTGGTATTTTTAGCAACTTTTGTAAGAAAGAGTTGACTTCTACTGTTAGAAGAAAATTATTATTTTCATGAGAATGTCATTTAATGATGAAAATCTTTAATTAGCTTAGGCTATTTAAATACTAGTGCCAGCATTACAGACACTAAACAGTAGGTCGAGTTAGAACCATTTTAATAGTAAGAAGTGACCGATATGTGTATATAATATGTTGAAATAGTGGTACTTTGTCCATATGAAGAGCACCATTTAATGTGATCCCATAATCGACATACTGTGTATGTATATATTATATAGCATTGTTTATCGTATATTTGAATCATTATCCCGGTGACCATTCATAACCTAAACGGCATTCAGTTTTATTAAGGTTATTTGCTAATGAAATTACCCATAAAAATTTATTTTAATGTCACTTCAAACAACAGTGAGGTTTTATAACAATAATTTTCCTATATAGATGAAATCAATTTTTCGAGAAACGTTTGCAACTTTTCTAATAAAAATCGATATATTCCTCTGTTTTTTTTTTATTAATGGCTATAAATTTTTTTTAACTCCAAACAAAAATTTACTTGATTATTATTGTACATATGTTTGTTAATAGTTGAGACGGCTACAAATATTTTTTTGCAATTGTTGCTTAAGAGTTTTCTTTAACCTAACTTAGGGATATTTTTATTAAAACTGTATATTCGTGGCAAACTGAAAATTTGATAATCAGAAATTTGGAGGAAATTTCTATCGATTACCACCAGCTCATGAGAGGTTGGAGAATTGTTATTTTTGCATGGCGTTAAATTTCTTCAATGATGAATCAGAGTATGCTAAGTGCGGAAACCTCATTCTGGCTGGAATATTTCCTGCATTTCCTCAGTTTTCATGCATATGAAAGAAGAGAGAATTGGATATTTGTAGACATACCCTTTTGACTAAACTTAATATTTATCCCTTACAAATAGAGAAAAGTTATTGGCATTACACTGAAAAAAATTTACAGCCTAACAGAAATTATTGTAAATTTATGAATTAAACTTAATATATAAAAACTTAAAAGGACATTTTTCGATTAAAATTAGTTGTTTTATCGATTTCTATTACTATATAAATGTTGGCATTTTCAACCCATAGATTATGGGGTGAATATATTTTGTTGAGGGGACCACCCACCTCCTGTTCATAATTGCGACAATTTTCAATTGATACAATTTTAAGTATAAGATATTAGAAAGTCAACAAAACAATAAAATCAATTCAATATAACTGAATTTCGTCATTTTGTACTTATTTTTACTAATTGCACTCGACTAATAAAACCAAGACTAATAATTAACATATAAATTAAAACATATTCATTATACATCGTCCCCTCTTCACCCAACTATATGTTTTAACAAAAAAAAAGAATAAAAAATAAAAAACAACAAATAGATTTAGAGGCATTCGCTTTAAATTAAAAATTGAATAAATTGAGTAAAGTAATTCTTTTCTGACCCAATTCTATTCCACATAATATTTTTAAACATTCAATTTAATCTAAATGAAAAACATTCACTTAACGAGACAATAACGCGAGGTTAATTGCCCTTGAGGGTATAAAACAGAAAATATAATTTTATTATTTTATAATCCACCCGGTACACAAAAATAATAACCAGTAATAACAAAAAAGCAAAAAAAAAACCTTTACAATTTTATTGATACCTGTATAACAAAAGATACATATATGGCCTATAAAAATATATTATAGAACCGTATTTCAATCACAGACTGATATCGGTCGTTAGGTCAAACCAATTAAAAATAATTTAATAGATTTTTCAACTGAAAAATGTTTCTTTAATATTTTTATTTTCAATTCCGTACCAAGCAATGATTTCGAATTATATGGTGTTTCTTAAAAGTGAGGTGTGTATGTACACTTTTTTCACTTATACTCAAAACTAAGGTCAACTGAAAACTAAGAAGGTTTTTCGATATTTACTCAAAATAAGGGAAAAAATAATAATTTTAAATAAAAAAATTTACAGTGTATTTGGAAAATAAAAAGTTTTCACCAAATTTTGTAAAAAAAAAACTTTTTTTGTAAAAGCTCTACATAATTTGTTGATGTTTATATTACCTACAATTTTGCTATTTATTTTTTTTCCATAAGAGTCGTAGTTTTGCCGGAAATCGGGATAAACCGTGATTTAACCTTAAAAGCTCACCCCGTTCACTCCCCGGCCACAGATCGGCTATAAATTTGTTTTCCTTTCATTTTTGTTATATTCCCTTCTGTTATATTAGGTTTCACCCTACTCTAATTTTTTTTGGTTTCAAACATTATCGACCCTGGTCTAATACATCTTTTACGTAATTTAATATTCAAATCTACTTTATCTGGACTAATAAAACTCCCTCCTACTATTAAAATAATAAATTCTTAATATCAAATTAATTTTTACTATTGATATAAATCATAAAATATGAAAATATAGCAGAATAATTAAATAAGGTATCAAATACGGTGCTCAACAGAGAATGTATTCAGTCATATTTGAATAGTGTTTATTTAATTATGTTGAAGAGAAAATATTTTATGAACTGAACGTTTTTTTTTCTTCTTATTACTTTTTCTTTTTTCATTCAAGTTTATTAATAATGTTTAGGTACTATTAAACATTAAACAATATGAGACACCCGTCTCGTCACATGACTTGATCGTTTTTTAAGTATCGTCGTCTATCTGTATAAAAATATTCGTTGTGTTAAGAGTGATAAAAAACTGTGGTGAATTTGACTAGCTCATATCTGATTAGCTGTTATCCACTCGCTTTGCGAAGTAGTTCTACATGTCTATCATCAATTAACATTAAAGATTGTTTACGAAAAATATGAAGTAGATTGGACTAAGGAATCACGTTGTCCTATACTAATTTTGCCCCAGTTTTTACTCACTTAGAAGTAAAATTTCAGAAATTTTTAACACTTTAAAACGTTGCCTTGGAAGTGAAATCCGTTTTATCGAAAATGCACTGGATCCAATAAACAAAAAGTATAGTTGGATTTCGCAACTAAGGGTTATCTTGGAAGAAATCCACCAGGAACATCTCTTATCTCTTATGTTTTATTGTCTTACTCAAAATAGCTTTCACTTAATCTAACCAAACCTTAAGAGCATTATGAAAAAATACGAAAATTGTATGTTCAGTATGGACCTCAAACGCATCGCAACCTCAGCATATTATATAATCTACAACGAATTTATAACAACTCGTAGAGTAGAAGACTATTTTAATTTTACTGCTGACCCTCAAAAACTGAGAATGATATGCCTACTTTGGCTAGCTTATCTTAATCAGGCTAATGACGCTTATCAATCAGAGTTTTATTAATCAAGCTTATTGTAAACTATATCATGGCGAAAAGACTCTAATAATTAAAGAAGATGATATTTTTCTGAACTGTGGTATCAACGTTAACAATTTCTTAAACACTCTAATGGAATATACAAAGTTTAAAGAAATAAGACACTCATTTTTCGATAGCAACGTGTGGCTATATAACTAACTTATTAACTGTTGACATTGTAGGTAAACTGGAGTGGGTGTTTAACTTTAAAACAAAAGTTATCAAACTTATCAAACTGAATTAATTACTTTTATTTGGTACATTATTTTCATTAAATTACTAATTTTTATTTTGCTGCATGTTTGTAAGTATCTCTTTGTATTTTTAAAAACAGATAAATATAATAATACAAATTTTGCCCCGTTATTCACCCCCTCAGGGGTAGAGTTTCGGAAAATCCTTCAGCGATCAGCAATGGTTAAAAACTTTCTAAGAAGACGTTCCCAAGAAAATCATTTTTCTTAGAATCTTTTAGAAAATTAAAATACATTTGCTTAAAAAAGTTTATTTAAACATAGAAATATATTTAGTTTTCATATCTTGCGGTACTAAATTCTGAAGATTGTTAGAGATTGTATATTTAATATGGTTTCTATTCTTGGTTGATTTACGAGGCGAACATTTTACTAGAAAACAATTTTTTTAATTACAATTAAAAAACTGAAAGACATTAATTGAAGGTATAATAATTATATAACTATACAAAATTAATTACATTTTTTAGACGGCGGTCTGTTCATCATCAAGAAAACTCAAAAATGAAAATAGAAAAGTAAATCTTGGATGCCGCATTCTAGATATAAAAAGTGAGCTTAAGTTTATGAATAAGCAAAAACGTTTTATTTTGAGGTTAGATTGAAAGATTTCGTCGTAAGTGCTAATTTTCACTCGGAAATCCAAGGTCCATAGTATCGTATATGTGAACATGTGAAAGTCCAAATCCAAAAGAAAAAAAATGAACATACCAACTGGAATGTGATGGTGTCTAGACAAATGTCATGTAAAACGAAGGTTATATATCGCTTCAAAATGAAATTCATAGATTTCTTTAAATAACTAAATAGTAATAATATTAAATATTTTTCCCATGTATTTATTATAAATTTTTGTGGCTATCGTGTCAGCGTTTAATTTTTTTCTCTTCAAAATACTTGGTTATTCTATCCTTAAACAAATTTATTTGTATATATCTTGAAGATACAGCTTATAAGCTTAACATACAATAGAAAAAAATTTTTATATGGCGAATGTTTTAGAGAAAATATGTAAATGAAAATATTTTATTAAATAAAAAATATAATGAATACAATGTTATTTAAATATATGCTACTTACATAACATTGAAGATGAGATTGTTGTATAAAAATTTTTATTTCAGATAATTATCTGTAATTATAAGGCACTTATCTATAAAATTGGAGTTATCAAATGTAACGGTTGGGTAACGTCTAACGTCGTTATATGCCAGATTATATTAATTTTTAAAGTTTGTAACGATAGAAAGTATTGAAGACATTTACAAAATTTTGTGGGGGTGTTTATAGAATCACTTTATTTTTCCTCTTGTCTTGTTCACCCGTCCATCAGTCTGTCATCAAAATATCACAAAAACGAACAGATAAGGCTGGCTAAAATTTTTTTGACGTATAATGGTACAAAAGTTAGAATCCACTAAAACTAAGACCGAATTTTTAAATCATAAAAGTAGAAAACTTCAGAAACAAAATATGTGAAATGTGTTGAAAGCAAACAACTTTAGTTTGAAAGATTTTTATACTCGACATATATCTCTAGTTTATGTCAGACTATATTAATTTTAGTTTATAGTTTGTAACGCGACCTAATATGGACCGCAGAATCAAAATTTTGATGTAGATGTTCATAGAATCACTTAATTAGTCCATTTCCGCATGTCCATCTGTCTTTCCGCTTCTCCGTCTTGAAATTTTGGTGACGTATTTTGGATATTAAGACTGAGTTTAAGTTAATGAATGAGCGAAATTGCTCCATTGGGATCCAGGACTCAACTTTTGAAACATAAAAGACAGAAGAAAAATTTGATTAAGAATATGTTTGCTATTTTAAAACAAACATTTTTTGTTTGAAACATTTTTTTTCGTAAAATTCTTAGGTTCGCCACAATTTTAGCTCAAATTTAGCAAATAATCTGAAATTTAAGTACAATACATAGTATTGAAATATATATATTTATACCTGTATATACTAAGCTCAAATTTACATGTATATAGAACTGTATAGGTCCAATTTAAAGCTCGAAAATTGAAGCTCAAATTTATTTAATAAACACATATATAATTGCAGTGCATATTATTATTACTCTGTATTTATAACTGTATTGGCTGCATACTTAGAAATTACAAACATAACTTATCAGCTATATATCGAGTATTTAAACAATTAACACTTTTAGTTATTTTCAAATATTATATACATATTTTTCGGTTGTGAATAATAAACTTCCTATTAAAATGTTAAAATGTCTACATAATGGATGCTGCTGCTTGATTCATAATTTCAATAAATAATTTTCAAATTGTTTTTATTACCAGTATTATATATATTATAAAGTTGGTATACTCATTCAATTTTATAATATCATATATTATATTTCACTAGTACCTACTCGGAATCATTTTATTATTAATTAAAATATTATTATTATTATTATTATTATTATTATTTTTTTTAATTGTAAATTATGTTCGGATCATAAAATATATTATTTGTAATACTTTTTAAATATATACATTATACATAAATATACAAGGTATCACATTTAATTTAAAATTCTGATATTTAATACCATCATTCATTCTACGGTACAATTAAGAAACACAAATTTTTAGTTGGGCAATTGAGTCTCATCATATCCACCATTTCTTCTACAATAGTTATTCAATTTAAGGGGGATTGAAACAACATACTGAAGCACTCTCCATTATGTACACTTCTTTAATTTCCGCGCCCAAATAACTGAAAAATTATTATCAAAATGTTTGAAAATTCGATATATACAACATTTAAAGGAAGGCTTGTCGAAGAGTCTTTCTCGAAAAAAATTTCTCAGATAAAAATTTGATTTAATATTTAGAAATATTATTCGAGAAACACTCTTCGGAAAGATCTCTGTTTTCATGTCAATATTGTGCATAATAAATTTCAATACATTTGGATATTATTTTAGATTATTTGAGCTCGAAAATTGAAAGAAGTACAATGTTTATTAGAAGCACTCTCCTGTTTGTCAATAACAGCTGTGGATAATCGGCTCTTAACTCAAACTAAATACATTATTTATTAAAGACGTTTTCAAGAAAATAAGGTTTCTTAAAATCTTTTGGAAACACATCCTTAGAAGGTTCTTCTAAACGTAGTTCTTTGGTATAAATACTAGAGTTTGAAATCATTTAAAACTGAATTTGTTTTTCCTGAAAAATATTTCTAAGATTTTTTTATGACTTCCATTTTCATGTGAAGTTTACATTCCTCGCAAATATTGTATCTTTATATACGTCGTCTAATTTTTTTTTTTTTTTTTTGCCGAATTATGGCGTTAAAGAAAATACACAGCTGATATAATAAAGTTTATTTTCATAACATTAAGCAACTAATTTCATCTGATATACATATCATTTCTACGTAAATACACATTTAAACAAAATTTAATTGTTATTCGAAAAGGGTTTTGTAAGCCTTATGTTGCAAATTATCAGATATACCGTTAGTAGTTTGAATTTTTATAATCAGAACAATATGTTTGTGTAAATTTGAGAACATAGAAATCATTTAAATTGTCACTTACATAAAAATAAAAATTACAAAGACAGAGCAACTTTCTTTTAATAATAACCATTTAATCATTTGAATTTTTTCCTGTGCTATGTAGATAAACATTATGAATATTAAAAATTATTTATTTTATTTAATTTTTTAGAAAAAGTATAAAAATATGTTTTTTTTATACAATATTATAAAATTATGATTAATTAATTAATAATTCAGTATTATTGTTCTTTCTATATAAGTACCTATTTTGGAAAATAATTTTGTTTTAAAAACAATGTATACTTTGGATTTAATTATTACTCGGCATATAATTGAATTAGTATTCATAAAATACTATAAATATCCAGTCTATACAGTTATATATATATATGTATATATATATATATATATATATATATATATATATATATATATATATATATATATATATATATATATATATATATATTTATATATATATATATATATGTATATATATACATATATATATATATACATATATATATATATATATATATATATATATATATATATATATATATATATATATATATATATATATATATATATATATATATAGATAGATATATTGAGCGAAAATTGCGGATAACTCAAACACTTTACGAAAAAATGTTTAAAGCAAAAGTGGTTAGTTCCAAAAAAATTAACGTTTTTTGTATTTGAACTTTTCTTCTATCTTTTGTAGTTTAAAAGTTAGGTCAAAGATCCATTAGACCCAATGAACCGATTTTGATCATTCACGAGCCTTAGCTCACTTTTGATGTTTCGGATACGACACCATAATTTCAGATCGTTAACTCTCTTTATTTTTGAATTATCGTGGCGGACGGATACGCGGATATGAACTAATTAAGTGTTTCTATGAACTCCTATATTCAAATTTTGTTTGTGCGGTCAATATTAGGTATCGTTACAGTCTTTAGACTAAAATTAGTATACTCTGACATATTATGTATGTCGAGAATAAATATTACATGGTGTATAAATAGTAATATTGTAATATTTATAGATCATATGTCTGTATTGACATTTTATAAAATATTGAAAATGAAAAGGTGAAATACACAAATCCTTTTTCATGCTTGAATTAACAATAAACTATTGTTAATGAAACCTTTTTAATAAACAAGGTAAAGATATATACGGTTTAGATATACATATATAGACCAATAAACTGATATATATATATGGGTGTATGGGGAAATAATAAATAACTTTTAATTACGTTTTGATTAGTATTTCAATGATACTCCTATATAAAGTCTGGTAACGTATGCAACAAAAATGTATATACGAAGTTGTTGACTATCGGAACAAAATACAGAGTAAAAATTAATACATTTTAAGTTTTTAAAACAGTCAATAAATTGTGAAGTATCACCACAACAAAATTTAATTTTTAATAGAAATTTTTCGTTAAAATTTCGTCTCAAAGAGTGTTGACTTAATTATTATTTGACTGTCTTCAAAAAAGTAGATATTTTTTAATGTAGTAAACTGATTATGTAAAAAGATGAGATTAGTTAATTTTATACAATTAAAACACTGTTTTCATGTAATAAATCAAATGACATAAGAAACAGGAGAAATTAACACACAAATTTTTAATACAGACCGTTTTTGATGCAAATATACAAAAGTTTTTACTGTATATGTTACATTTGGGCAATTCTTTTTTGAGTTATTTACGCGCAAAAATATCGAGAATGACGTAAATTTTTAATGTCCTGGGGAAAAAGTCTCGAATATTAATTTTTTAATTATGTTGTGACAAAATTTATAGTAGATATAATTCGTATCTAAATCAAATAGAATCCAATTTAGAATCTCTTCTTTTTAATAACTTTTAAAAATAAAATCCGATTATATTTATAGAAATGGAAATTATCATTTGAATAGTATGTTCGTTTCCGTTTGATTTAAAAACTCATGTCTTATAAAAATATATACTGGAAATAATATAAAGTTTCTTATTGATACAGGCAGGAATATCAATTTTATATAAAATAACTGAATTTTGAAATATAGTTCGTCTTATGATTAGAAATGTATTTTAAATATTAGTGGACTAATTAGAGGACGCACGCTTAAAAATGCATTGATAATGCTTACTGTTAAATATTTAACATTTTTTGAATAATACTATATTCGAATTTTTGAGGTCTCTAATATCTAAAACAACATATTATTACTATTTATGTAAGCTTGATGTCAAATCTAAATGTTATTTACGAAAGCTGGATCCATAAAAGTGACTTTATACTAAGATTGTAAGAAATGCATAAAAGTGACTTTTTAATCGATTCATGCGCTACTAGTGTCATATTTGTAATGAAACCTTTCCATTCTAGAAAATATTAATTATTAGTTCAATTATTTGCATGTAAATTGTATAGCAAGTGCCAAACATAAATTATTGAATAATTACAAAAAATGGCATGGATACATGGATTTTTTGGTTTGTGGCTAGCATAATTATAGATCTAAAGGTCAACACCGCTGGAATAGGGTACCGGGCTGATTCAAAATTTCTGTATTTCACATCAAAATGTGAAACTAAACTCAATGTTATAAGAAAACTTAAAATTAAAATTGATTAACAAATAAAGAAGTTATAAAATGGTCCTTAAAGCCAAAATACAAAAAATAGTTCATGCATCTGATCCATAAAAATTTTTATCGGACGGCTCCCCAAGTATTTATTGAATAACATAACGCATTATCAATTTGATTTCCATAATACAGTTTACTACAGAACACAAATGCATTGCACAGGAAACAAGATTATGAAAAGCTTCCAAGAAAAATACATTATTTTCTTAAAGTCTTTGATAAACTCATCACATCCTAGTCTGCATTAAACATTATAATAAAAGGTTTTCAATATTTATTATTGTGTTTTAAAAGCATACCAAGAAAATAGAGAATTCTTTATCTAATTTATATTGCAGACTTCGCTGAAAGTAAGTCAATTTTCCTATGTTAATTAAAGTTCAATTTATTCATATTAATATTGAAAATTCATGTTATAATGTCGCTTCTGTTTGATTACTTTTTGCTACGTTTCAAGTAAAATTCAGTGTTCGAAAACGTCTTATATCGAGCCTGGTTTTGTATCTTAAAAAAATATTTCGACAGTACCTATAACTAGCAATATTTTTTATTTTTTGAATCGGTAGTGTAAAATTTTGTGTAAAACAAAGTTTAAGGAACATAACGAATAGTCAAAAGAACTATCATTATTATTATTATTTTGGTATAATATCTATACTAATTAAGGTTTCATGTTTTTAGGCAATTATTATATTTAAATTAAGCCTACAATAAATATTAATCAAATATTATTCAGTTTGCAATATGATTCAATAATCCACTCGTACCATATTATTATGCTGTGCATTAAAGACGTACACAAAATTGATTATAAAAATAGATTATGCTTTGAATGAAAACATTTTTATGATGTTCATAAATGCTATTTATTTATATAAAAGCATTTATATTAAATTATAGAGGAAACGCTTTTTAATAATTATTTATTTAGTTATTTATTTATTTATTTATTTTTTTTTTTTTTGTAAGGGATATTCTTTGGGACTACTGAACTGATTCTAAAAATTATTTCATAGAAAAGCTATATCATCATCATGTTTAGTTTAAAGACATATTATCATATAAGTTATACAGAGTTTAGGTTGTTCCTAAGGGTGATTCGTGGTCAACTGATTGAGAGATTTTGTAAATTATGATAGCTATAATTGAAAAAGGTTGAGATTCACTCCTTCTATTAGTTTACCAAGTGCAAATTTTTAATTTAAGTCTAAAGTTTGCAACGCTACCTAATAATAACCGCATAAACCAAATTTTGGTATAGGTGATCATAGAAACTCCTAATTAGTCCATTTCCGACTGTCTTTGTGTATAAGTGTAAAATTTGTGTATAAATTATGAATTATCGATATTTGGCAACTCTACTTTGTTTAATTATGCACCAATAGATGAAATAAGTACATAAATAATTCCTAGTACTAACGAAAACAAACAAATCTCCATGTCAAAATAAACTATACTGTAAATTTCTAACTAGGTCTTGTTAATGCGGTCGTTGTATATGAGTTTGCCATCTTTATTTGAATAAATTTACTACTGATTTAAACTTTGAATAGAAAATAAAAATAATTCAGTTTTGTAATATATTCAAAGATGTCTATTTGTTGTTAACTATACACCTTATATCGGAAATTGTAACACTAAGAGACGTCAGGATAAAAATATTGAATATACAAAACGAAAAATTTAAAAAATGTACAATTATTTTCGCAATATTCGCTCAAAAGACTCACAAAGTACTTATACAAATGTAATGAACTTTGGTATGCACAATTTTGACAGGACAGCAGAAAAATTTATCCCGAAAAAAAATTTCTATATATAAAATCAAATTTTGAATTTTAATTTCAAAAATTTTTACAGAAATCATGTCCACATTATGCATACCAAATTTTGTTTGCCCGCGCAAATAGTGTGAGATTAGTATAAATATCTCTACAAATAGAAAAAACCTTATCTATTAAATCTAAGAAAAAATCTCTCAAATTTCGCTCGTTGATCTAACTACACTAATTATTAATACTCCGTAAATTAATAATTTGAGTAATTTATGTGTGGTAGTTATAATTATTGAAACAATTTATCTGCGGTCAGCCACCACGAATAAAATATTAGTTTTAGCTAGTAAAATTATCGATAAAAACCTAAGCGTTAATTGATTATATTCATATTGTAAAAAAAATATAACACTATGTTTTTATAAAAAAAAAAAAAAAATATTATTTTCAACATATTATGTATTTTAATGCCCCTATTAGTAAAACTATCCTTCACCACAAACTCAACAGTACTTTTAAATCGATTTTATTTATTTTATATGGATATTTTTCAAATTAATTTACCTCAAAACGTTTATTGGGTGATTTGTATTTGAATTATTGTTTTAATTCAGCAGTTGTCACATTTTGTGTTTTAGTAAAATATCATTTTGTGGACACTGAATCATTAATTATATAGGCATTGTTTTACTAGACCAAGAGCTTGTGGACAGTTTCAGTAAATTTATTTCAGTAAGAAGGCTACAATTGTGTACATAGAACACATTTTTATAATATACGAAATTCACAAAGTCATGATAATTCAACTTATATCCACAAGCAACGCATTCAAATTATTTAAGCACCGAGTGATATCTGGCTTTGCCCTAAACTCAAAGCTCATTCGTGGACACTGTTTTAATTCGTTGAAATCGAAAGATGAAAAAAAACCAATTGATTTAAGGTCTGGGAGATCGGGGTGTATTTGACTAACAGTCTCTCTTCAAGGCAGTAATTTTTTGTCACAAAAAAATTTTCAAATAACAATTGTAGAGCATAAAATTTTCCAAAAAAGGATGCTGCAATTTTTGCGATTATAAAAAATAACGGAGCAAACTTTAAATCTAAAGTTTGCATACTCTGACATATTTATGTGGAGTATAAAAATAACATTTTAAATAATTGGGCATTAATCTCTAAAGACTGTACGAACTACCTTAATATCATCATAATTCACTCACCGTGAGTGCATTGTGGTGATAAAAGAGATTTTAAACTCGTAAATATGGATCAGACCATATAAAACTATAAATTATTACCCAAAAAAAAATAAACGCAGGTATTTTATATAAAATGTAAAATGAATATGGTATATATGTAAGAGTAAAGGGATTCATATGAATGGGTGAGAGAGTATGAAGGTGAGAATATATATGTATATATTCATGTTGGGTTCAAAACCTACCATATTACACATTTAAATTTATATATTGTAGTTGTAGAATAACAACAAGTGGTCAATGTGTCAAATAATATAAAATGGGTTGAGAGTTTTTACTAATTAACGAGAATATTGTGTTTTTTACTGATTGTCATATTAAATGCATGATTGTACAAACTAAATAATCATTATTCGACTATTTATATAAATCCATATTTTATTGCAGTTTATTTAAATATAATTTGTGTTTTTTCCTATTTTTGTTTGTTTTAATGACGATAAGAAAATTACACGAATTTCCGTCCTATCTTTCGTGTTAAAGAGAAAATCCACTTATATGAATAATTTTAAAAAATAGAACTATCTGAAAATCTGAAGAAAACTTTGCTATTTATTCGTGAAGGTACTTAAATAACTTCCATAATGTGATATAATACTTGATTTCCCATCCTTTCCAGGGCTTGAATATTTATTCACATAGAAGGGTGAAAAGTGCATACTCATCTCTAAGTAAGTTTTTTGGGCTTGGGTTAAGGATATTGAAAGAACTTTGCCCTGTGAGAGATGAGATGTGTAACTTGGAAGGTTAAAATTGAGGCATAAATGATACATTAGTTTTTCAGATGTGCATGATTCGTCATTCTGAAGTCATTCTCGATAAAAGATATCGAATATATTCACACAAAAAAAAAAAAAAGAAAATACTGATTGAACAATTCGATCACCGCACACTTAAAATGATATTGAGCTCTAAATATAAAGTTAACAACATCACGTTCTCCTGGTGAAATGTTAATAATATTGGAAAAGCCTGACACATGCTATAATTTTACCAAAGAATGAAACGAAATATAATGATGTTAATTATACTATAATATTAACGTTGAGTTTTAATCCTAACCATTGGGGTGGTGTATGATCATATATAACGATGACCTTGCATTCTAATAAGGTAGGGTTCGTTCGTTATGATGAACACTTTGCATGTCTTCAAGTTTAATTGCTACTTGTTGGTAATAACAATATGTAATCCGGCAACTGTTACGTTATTAATATCATAATATTTGACCTTACAATATTGAACTTGAACTGAATATTATTTAGATCACCTACATTTATAATTTGGATATGTATTTTTGGCTTACTTCTTGCCAAAGTATATCTTTGATTGCTAGCTCAATACTAGGTGACTTTTGACCGCGTAGATCTAGAATTTAACAAATTTAACCCACCTCTTGTGGCCCCATTACGGGTAAGAGGACGAGTTAGTACCATAAGTCACTTTTACCTGCCTCGAAATTTCATTAAAATCGGTTTTTCCATTTTCATTTAACCGCTTATCCACTTTTATGTGTTGGAGTTGAGATTTGAGATAGTACATGTTTGGAAAGTTACATTTAAATCGAAACTATTTCGGAGATTATCAAAATATAAGGTTGTATGACCTTTTCTTACTTTGTGTCGTTTTCCTGAAAACGTGGACGCTCAACTAATTTCTAGATAATTAGTTGTGTGGTTAAGGCGTGAAAAACGTAGCATGTAAATTAACAAAGAAACGCACTTTCGTATTTATAATATCAGTTAAATTTACAAATATACGACAGAATTTACTATCAAATGAATTAACTTCTATCCAAATGTTGAAAATGAAAACATGTAAAATAAAACCTCTGAATTACAGCCTACATAGAGGTTAGAATATTTTTCTTATGTGAAGAAAACACACTGTTTTCCAACATTTATCGTATGACATTTGTTTTAGAAAATGTACATAAGAGGGTCAATTGTAAACGTTTTATTTCACTTGTGGTTATGTGTGATGTACAGTTTATCAATTCAGTTTGTGATACTATTACTGGCAAGGTACCATCCTTATATACCTGGTTGATACAACCTTCGTGACTTAACCTTCTCGACAGGCTTCTTAATAGAGTCTTCATGATAACATTCAACATTTCGTTTGTATACATCTATCGTATAAAATATTTCATTTCGCAGATTTGTCATTTTGATAACATCATTTGTAAGTTTATTTTTTATTGAATAACAATTTTACACGTTCTTTCATTTTTCCTGCTTGTTTCCATTTTAATTTCTTTATTTTAAGTTTAAAGATAATTCAAAACGAATCATTTTGACCAAAATATGGCTATCTGAATTATTCTGCTCTTCTTGGTACCCACAAAACATGAAAATTTATTTCTGTTTTAACCGGTTTTGTTCTTTGTTTGTTTTGTTTTGCTTTTTTTTTTTTACAAGAATACATTTTTTCTGGATTAGATTTTGGTTAATAACTTTACGTCGGATCGTTATCTTAAAATGTATAGAATTTTTCATTTCATAATATACTTTAAAAAGATAAAACTAAAAAGGATAAATTTAATTTTTAAATCTCGACATGAAGTGACACGGAACACTTTAAGAAAAGTAAAAGGGCTCTTATGCTGGACAAGAAAAAAAACCATTATTTACTACGATTTGATAGAAAGTGCTAAAAATACGAAATTTTAAGCAATATTTTGGAAAAGTTCGCTTCTGTTGCCATATAATATAGACTTTTATTGTCTTATAGTTGTAATTATCCCAGACAACGTACAAACAGAAGCGAAATTGTGCTTTATAATATTTAAATTTTTAATGGTATCCACAATTTTAGAATTAGCCAAAATTTAACAAAAATGTGATTAAATTATTAATTTTGAAACGATGAATTTCTTACTTACAAAATAATCTAACCTTTGCGTTTTTCTAGGACAATAAGAATGAAAAACTTCTAATAATTAGTTCATTTTGCGATTTTGAAAAAAACTTCTTTCAGAAATAATAAAACGAAAATTAGATTTGTTTGGTCATATACATGACAATATTTTTGAGAGATTTTAACCCAAATTTTACTAATATTGTATTTAACCGTTAAACGGTATTGTTCGTGTTTAATTACGCAGAGGTGAAAATATTTAGGGTGTTTCCAGAGGTTGTTTAGCGTGGGTTTATTGAAAAAACGCTTTCTTTTAAGAATTTGCTCTCAAAGTACCTATAAAAGGAAGTTCCGGGCCAAATAATTACCCGCAACTTCAACTTCGTGTTCAGTGATCCAAAATATGAACAAAATATTGAATAAAGTCTAATTGATATTCACTTCTGTTAAATATCAATTTTGTGAAAATGTAACATATATACATTTTCACAAAATTGATAATCTGCATACCTTCCCCTTCCCTTCATACGCCTCATCCTATTATTTTGACTTTTCTGTACAATTATGTATTGTTTAAAAAAATGAATCAAGAATTGAATTGATTTACACAATCGAACGCTTTACAAAGGTAAAGAAAGATACCAACTATTAATAAATATATTCCTATTGGAATAAAATATGACATGAAGTACATCCATTTCGATGAATAGTTTGAATATGTATAGATAGATAGATACATTCAGAAATGGTAAGATATAAACGTATATAATATGTGAAGTATATCCTAAAGTAGATGAAGATGGTATAAGTAACAAACATATTATAACCATTATTGAGTGTAAATCGTAACGCAATAAGTATTAAAACGTAAGAGATGGATATCCCGATCTATAATAATATAAAGTCATAGAACGATCTTGTTGCTAGCAATCTTGTAAACCACATCTTAAACCGGACTGTCGTTGTTGGCATGAATGTAAAATACATTTAACAAGAAAGAAACCCCACATAGCCCCATTATTCATACACTAAAACCAGAAGCTTTATACATATTATATCTATCTCTGTTTCTCAAGTTTTTCCTTTACTTTTTAGAATTATTTAACTATAATCTTTTTTTTTTTTCATACAGACATCTTTATAGTAGACATTTTTTTATACACTCATACTTAAAAAAAATCTAATTAATTAACAGCTTCGGTAATTAAATTTATTCTAACCAACGAGATGGAATATGAAAGTTGGGCCTTTCATATTCCAGGGTAAATTTACAACAAAAAGAATAAGTCTATAAAAAAGACAATATCTAATAGAAGAAACGCTGTATTTCGTTCCATTTTCGCGCATAAATAAGTCAAAATACAATTATCTCAATTTAATGAAATTTGACATGCTGAATTTTAACACGAATAGCCTAAGAGCCCACGACGGCCAGACCTTCGTTATTTTATAAAAGTTAAAAGTTTATCTGTACATGTGTCCTATACAGGTAAGAACGACCAGCCATAATAGAGTTTGGGTTGTGGTTACCTGGGCAGGTAACAGGTAGTAAAGGTGTCAAAAATAGTACTTAAAATTTGTTGGAGTGTAAAGCTCAATTTTTTTATTCGAGATAACTTTAGAAATCTCGTCAGCCATTGATGGACACTTATGACAGTTGCTGCCCGTTTCTTTAACGAAAGTATAATTATAATTTATTAAAGTTTAGGGGTATCTGGCAGGGGATAGAAACTGCCATACGTGTCCGGCAATGGATGACGAGATTTCTGAAGTTATGTCGAATAAAAAAATTGAGCTTTGTACTCGAACAAATTTTAAGTACTATTTTTGACACTTTTACTACCTGTTACCTGCCCAGGTAACCACAACCCAAACTCTATAATCGCTGGTCGTTCTTACCTGTATAGGACACATGTACAGAGAAACTTTCAACTTTTATAAAATAACGAAGGTCGTGGGATCTTGCTCTAGAAAACATGTACACACGAAAAACCGTCCAAAAAGTTGTTGGTAATATTGAATCGTATCAAACTAAGGTTGCTAGGTGCGTTTATGAATAATGTAAACTCAATAACGCCACATTTGCAAAAACAAGACGTAAACATTATTCATTTTTATTTTATTTGTATTTAAACATTTTGATATGGTGTAGGTAGAACGATTAAAATACAATACAATCACGTATAGATGTATATTATTATATATATCTATACGTGTGGGACGGGACTAGCGTATACACACACATTGAGTGGAAATTCCTTGAAAAGTATTAGAAAAAAAATTATTTGAGGATTCTTTTTTCATACCTGTTTTTTCGATTCATTTTTTAAATAAGATTTATCAAATATAAAAAAAAATTAGATGTTGTTGATTAATTCAATATTTTAATTATACTTTTCTCAAATTTCTTCTAAAACTAATTAGTTAGTGAGACATTGTCGTGATACTTTTTTGAGCATTGACTGCATGAAATATAAAACAGCGTACTCATGGACAACATTCGTTCGTAACATTGTACCGTAAATCTGAAATGTTACATGTTAGGTGTTATGAGACCAATGGCTTGTAGGTGTTTCGCGAATGTATCTTCTAACCAAGTAGTGTACCTTCTTTACAGTCTACTTTAAGTATGTCTTCATATTGATAAATTTCAATAAATTTGTATTGTATTTTGTTTGTTCCTCTCCATATCGACAACATAAACCGACAACTTGTGGAACGCGATCGTAACATCGTCGCGTATCAACTTTTGTGCTGTTAATCGTCAAAGTTTCGTTACGGTGTCACGTTAGACGTGAATGTTGTACGGGTGTACGTGGCTTTATATGCTTCATCACAAAGTCATACACAGTGTACGCTTATGTGCCATTTATTTCTTTAGAATGTGAAAAATAAACAAAAAATATGTAATATTTATAAAAAGGTAAAGGAAAATTTCATTACTTTACCTCGAACAAAATGAAATTGTATGTATTTAGAAGAAAACGATGTTTGAGATTGTGATTGTAAATTGATGCATGAAAAACACGTATAGATGTTTATAATATATTTAATAATGCAGTAATAAAATGATATTTGTTACAAATAAAAATTATACTTTGAATTTCGATATGAAAATGAAACGAAATCTATTAGAAAAATCAACACGTCTTGGTTCACGTGTCCTTCTTTGTGTGTCGAATCTAAACTGAGTTAATATTCCACACATTGTTTTAATACATCGTTTATAATTTTTTATAGAAGCTCTCGGGAAAAATGAAATATTTTACGAAAATCTGAATACCATTTAAAATTTTACTTTCATAGTTTTAATGTAGGTTACGTTTATGTTTTTTTGACATTATTTGTTTTGATTTATTAAAATTACCGGAATAATGACTATGGTCACCGTGCATCAAAATATTGTCATTCGTTTCTATGGTAACGAAAGACTAGTTTATCAATCAAATAATATTTAAGTCTTTAAATGGTGCGTGATTTAATGTAGGAAATTTCTCAACTCATTTAAATGATTTATATTCGTAATTTAATATAATTAGTATTGCAATTTCTTCAATCATTCTTACAATTTTCAATCCAATAAATTCAATTGAATGTCATTTTTTGTAATTACTAAACAAGTTTTGTTTGAAATTTGCTATTCAGTTCACTTGCAAACAATTAAACAAATAATTATATTTTCTAGAATGTGAATGTTTTATTAGACATTTTAGACACTCGTAGCGTATCAATCGATTAAGAAGCCCCTTCCACATACTATGCACGGTACGGATAGGTGTAGGGTAGATATTTTCTAATAAATAATGAACAATTTTCTTCGATTTTTCTAAGAAAACTATAGGAGTTGTTTAATTTGTTTGATCTTTCGATATAAGTTTATTTTTTTACTCCAGCTAGCAATGGTATAGTGCTGATTTTTTTATGCAATAATTGTTTGAATGGGTCTTAAAAAATAAAATACTATTCATTTTTATCATGATAGAAATCTTAAAATGACGTTTGATTATTTTTTATGTCATAAAAATTCTGAATATACATTTGAAAACTATTCATCCATTTTTTTTTTTTTTTTTTTGCTTTGAGAAATTATGTGCATCGTCTTCAGAATACAGTATCTTCTTTTTCCAACTTAGATAGAAATAGATATTTTTACATATCACTGTTTTCTTGACATAAACGTATTTAAATTTTTCAACAAAGAATGTATCGACATACAGCAGCACTCTTTAATACTTTTCAAACGAATAGCAAGTTTTTATATATGTACAATGGGATTTATTTGAAGTATTTTTCTTGATTTTATATTCATTTCCAAGAAAAATTATTTACGTACATAATATATGCTTCTTTTATCACTAAAAGACCTCTGTGAGCTATACTAGGTTATGCAAAGAAAACACATCTTCCTTGATTGCACTAAATAGGTAGAAGAAAACACAATATTTTTCAGTTTGCTCTTATTATTTGATTTCGCACCGATTGAAAAAAACACTATCTTAAATTGATTGATTACAAAAATTATTATTTCCAACTTCTTTATATGAATCAACAAAATTTAAGTGTTAGAAACGGTCCATTCAAAATGAATGTCGTTTATCAACAAAGAAATTTGTTAAATTTTTAATCGAAATTTTGTCTTAACGAGAGAGCTTACACTTTTAAATGGTAACTCAAAATCAGTTTTAACTCAATTATTATTTGAGTTACAATACATATGTTGGGTAGTTAATATTAAATAAAAAAAAGATTTACTAATTATTAGGAAAATTAGTTTACTTATTTAAATTTCAGTCATGTACCAACAGTCTTAAATTTCGTAATAAACTGATTATGTGAAATAATGAGGATAGGTAAGTATAAGAAAAGTGACAAGTTAATACATTAAAAAGCTACACTCAAATTTCTAACACAGGTTTTTGACACGAATACGGAGACTGAGCGTTGATGTTGCCAGATTTACGGCCCTAATACCGACTACTATTTAGACTGACTGCAGGGTTATCAGATAGTTTAGGATTTAAATATATCTCATTTATTATATATTTTACTTTTAAAGTAGAATTATAAAGTAGAATATATATATATAAAGTAGAATTAAAATTAAAATCAGCAACTGTAACATCTTATTCTTTCTTTTACAGTCTATTTAAGTATAGGTGTGTGCAATGAATGCATGTATATGATGACTCTAATCATATTATAAAATAGGCAATATAGTACGTATTGTATATACTACATATTAAATTTAGAGCACAGCAGTGAGTAAGTCTATGGGCTATCCGGAACAAACACTGAATCTTTTAATGTGGCATTGTCCTACATATGAAAAAAATAGACTGAAGTTGCTCAACTCTTTGACAAAAGGCAAGGTCTTTCTTCCATTACACATTTACTCCGTTTTAGTCTATCTTATTGAAGTTTCTGGAAGATTGTGATCTAAATGTATAACCTAAGTATCCGACACAATATTGATATCCCCTTTAATATAAATTTGTACTTTTCTTTAATTTTACACCTGTTAAAGTTTATTTTAAAAGTTAACTTTTTTTGTAAAAATTTATTGTAGTAAGTGTGCTGAATAATTTTCTTTTTGTAAGTTGAAAGCTTAATAAAAAAAAAAAAATTCTTCTTATACTGGAATAATTTTAAATGACTTTCTCTTTGAAGAGGACACTACAAAATGGTTGACTTTTTAATTTGCGGTTATACACAAAATTATGTAAAATCCAGTAGTAAAAAACAGAAACAGTTGAAGTAGGCAATAATTGAAAATAAATATTCATAAATGAATAATTTAAATATTGAAGTAAAATATAAAGAAACATAATAGTGTACAAAAATCATTCTACGTCTATATATAAGATTTTAAAGTCAGAGAAGAGCTCGAAAATTTATGAAAAAAGTTTAATAACAAAGTTAAAGGGTTTGAAAAGCTGTACTCTTTTTGTTTCTTTTAAATTATCTTTATGATCACAGGTGGAAAATTATTTTGAAAACATTAGCATGCTTTTATTTTTAAGTAAGTATACAATTTTCAATGACTATTGTCATACACGCATTAATAATTCAAAAACGTTTGCGCAGGGTGAGCCGAATAAAACACTATAGTAGCGCACACAATTCGGGGTTAGTAATAAATAAGTGAAAATAACAACTAACAGAGTTAACTGTTTAGATACTTGACATAGAAATCAAAAGCATTGTTTGGACTATTTTTAATTAGCGTTCATAAAAGACTATAAATATTTAGTCTATACAGTTATATATGTAAACATGTATAATAATATTATTGAATCAAAATGTTTTAATTCGTTTCTATAGTTACGAAATACTGTTTTATCAATTAAATGACATATAACTTTGTTAATGGGGTATGGTTTAGTTAAAAATAATTACTAATGCAATTACTCTTCAATCATTCTTACAATTTTCAAACTAATAACTTTGTATAAATATGTAATTATTTAATAATTTTTGAACAAATACAATTGAATAAATAATATTTTCTAGAATTTGACTGTTTTAATATAAATTTTAACTACTCGTATATCAATCGAATAAGAAGTCCCTTTCATGAACTGTGTACGGATATAGAAAAATCTTTTGCTACGATTTTTGTGGTGAAAATATTAACTTTTTCTTAGAAATAATGAAAGAAAGTACATTAAAATGGTTCAATTAGAATTTATGATAAAAGTATATAGAGGAATAAATAAATATATTCTTATAAGACGCAACATTACATCACATAATATCTTTTCATAACAATTTAACATAAATATATATTACAGCATTTATTCAGATACGTTTTAACTGAACTAATGGTGTCTACATAGCATAACCACTCACTTTCAAACTTTATAAAGACATATATACACTAAATATGTAATTACTTCAGCTATGGGCAGTATATCAAATTGTTGCTATGTGTATGAAATACGACATCGAAAGATATATAAGTCTGTGAATGGTTTAAGATGGGAAATTTTGGAAAACTGATTAACAAATTAAGATGAATAATTATTTAAATTTGCAATTAAAAATAATAACTTATGAAATTTCATCGATCATTCTCATAATTTTCAACCCAATCATTCTTTTATTAATGTGGAATAACTTTTAAACGGCTCTATCAATCAACTTCAAAAACTAATCAGCTTTTAACCTTGATAAACCACATCGATCGTCGATTAAAATCGATTGATATATCGTTCGAGATATATCGTGAACGAAAAATTTCATAAAAAGTGATTTTTTTACATAACTTCGACATTTCTTTTCGGATCGTTTTTGATGAAAGAAAATAATTATTAAAGCTCAAAAACCAAGTCGATCGCCGCCAAGAACGTGAAAATCGGTTGATTGGTTCAAGAGATATCGTTCACGAAATATTCGGTAACAAGTGTTTTTTTAATATAAGAAACCTGAAAAACAAAACTTTAAGCTCAAAAACATTGTAATATGTTAAATTTTAAGTACTTAGATATGGAATTAGTGGGAACTTGCAGGGATGGCCTTTAAGGTCAACCGTTTTCAAATTTTTTGTCGAGAATTGTTTGCGATATAATAGAAAGTAGCATTAAAGACCGTAAGTGTTACATACTTTCAATGTTAAGTAACCCTCGAAATCGTGAACTGATTATCTCGCTATCTAAACGGAAAAAAATTCATATTTTAAGCCCATGAAATAAAATCTGCCAAAAAATAATTGCACGCTGTAACAACCTTAAAATAATTTCAATGTATATATTATTCATTTATATACCTAAATAATATCGCGAAGGAACATACTTTATAACTCAGATGGCAAAAATAAAACATTATCCGGGAAAAGCTGTGGTATGCAAAGGTGTGTTTATAATGTATGTTATAACCCATGATACGAATACAATATAGAGATACATTTTCTTAGGTTTTGCATGTGTCTTATATTCTATCGGAATAATGAATGTATCATGATAGAGCATTTTCACAGAGTATGTAACATAGGAATAAAAATTTATAATTTTCATAACAAATTTATATTAAACAATAATTGTTAAATAATTGATTTGCTTAAAATTCTTTATATACTGAAATATATCGTTCAATGGGGAACATAGGGGTGCAATCTTCCTTTTTTCACTTATACGATGTAATGATTCTCTCAGGAGATGTTACTCGTTGCTAATTTGGTGACGGTTTGCAAACCGGATCATCGAGTAACGAGCAACGACTAACATCTCCTCAGAGAATCATTACAACTCGCTAATTCATAGTGATGATGACTACTTTGTAGTCGAAATACGTATTTATAAAATAAAAAATAATTTGATCTAGGAAATTGGGGAAAAAATCGAAATTTATTTAAAAATCCTAGAGTTCTTATTAATAATTATAAAATTATTTGTATTTTTTTATTATCTCAATTTATTTATAATAACTGATTATAAATAATGATAATTAAATCAATTTATTTTAGTGACTATTTTAGTGACTATTATAAAGGGAATTTTGTCTGGTAAACATATATTTAAATATTTTTTGAGTGCGTTACCAAATTTTTAATAGTTTAATTTGGATTTGAATCGTAACTTTTACAAATTTTTATATAAATAATTCAAAAACATTTCTTTTCAAGTTTGTTTTATAGTAAATAAAATTATTGATAGCAACTAAAAAGTTTATAATTTAAACAGTATAATAATTAAAATATATTTTTAAAAGTAAAATTATTACGTTCTAACAAAAATAGAAGTTTCACAATTTTATTAAAAATGAAAATAAACAAGCTAACTATTTAAATAATTTGAAAATGAATGTTTTTGAAGTAGTAACGTAAAAATTTATCTATAAAAGTTTAGATTCAAATCCAAATTAGATTATAAATATGACAAAATATTCAAAAAATTATTTTAAACCATAAGTTTTACGGAGAAAATAATTATGTACCTATCATTAAAATCGTTTTAATTATCATTATTAATCATTATTTAGTATAAATAAATTGAGGTAATAGGAAAATACAAATAATTAATACCATTAAAATATAATAATTTTTATTAATATAAAAAATATTAAACAGTGGACACTATGTACTTTAGGTGAGCGCTAGTACTTTTAACACCGACATCTTGACTCATTTCCCAGCATTCATTACGAAATTAGAAGAACTGCGTACATATTATCGTTACAAAACTGATTGTACAACGATAAAAAATTTGTATTTTATTCTTCCATAATTTACATGTTATGCTGTTTGTAGAATATCAAATAAGTTCAGTTTATAAAAAATTAAATGAATCCTGAAATAGATGAAATATTCTCAATTTAAACGGCTCTATTCTGAGAGCATAAATTATCAATTTTACGTATATGGCAAGGAAAAAAGGAAAAGAGGTAACGCATAATGCTACCTTTGGGAGTTTTCTCTGTTATATATGTATTGTATATATACACTCGATTCGTTCTATATAGGTATGAAAAATATAACAGTAAGTTATTGTTTTACCTTTTATGTTGACTTTCGTGATCTATTTTTAGATACTAATAAAATCGATTTATTTCAATTTTGACATTATGCATTTCTAAATTGACTAATCTTGGTTATTGATCATCAAAAAAATTTATTTTTGATTATAATACGCTTGAGAGTCTGATTAAAAGTCGGGTTTGAGAAAGGAACAATAGCATTCAAGAATCAAAAATCGATAATTTTACAATAATTCTGTTTTGTAGAATATTCACTACGTTGTAAAAAAATTTATTTCGCCATTTTTAAACTCAAAATAATCCAAAAACAAATCTAAAAATTGTAGAAAATTTACATTAAAAAAAAAAATTTATTTTGTAATAGTCAAAAATTTTTTAGGTGTCATTCTAGCTATATACAAATGAAAAAAGGTGTTGAATAAAGGTACAAATTGGCTATATTTAAATTTCTGTATGGTCATTGCCATTCTTACAGTATTTTTAATTTTTTTAGAAAAACAATTAGAAATAATATTTAACAAAGTTTATTGTTTAGATATTTGACATATGTCTGAAATATTGGTAATCATTAGCATTCATAAAGTACTCTAAATATGCAGTCCAATCATAATAAATGTACATGTAAATAATATCTTTAATAATTTTAATATCCGTTTATTAACAAAATTAGATCTGCAATAATGGTGAATTTGAACAGTTAACGAAAAAAATGTTTCAAATAAAAGTTGTTTGTTTTGAAGAAACCACCATTAATTATTTTTGATTTTTTGTTCTATCGTTTACTATTTGAGTTTTAGACCCCAATTAATCGAATTTGTTCATTCAAGAACTTAAACTCCGATGTTAAGTCTAAAATAAGTTACAATATTTTGATTCTTGCTCGCTTATTTCGATGATGGAAATCATCGAAATTACAAAAGCGTTATAAAATTCAGACAAAATTTAATTAATATACTTTGCATATTCTATGCTAAGTATAAAAACGTTAACGATGTTTTTTTTTTATAATATTAAGACACCATTTAAAAATAATATTTCATATTTAATCAAGGCTTGTTTCAATTACAAATGATCTATCAACATATAAAACAGTAATTTTCTTTTTGAAACATCTTCATTTTGATAAATAATTTCTTAACGAATATTTAATCACAACTCATATAACATATACACAAATTTTACTTCAATACTCATTCATTACGCTAAACGTTTTTGTTGGAATAATTTCGTTTTGACGACGCGAATATAATTACTAAAGTTTTTCAATAAATTAGAAAAAAATTATATGAAATTTTATTCAGAATTCATTTTCTTCGTATTCAAGAAATGATTATTTTTTGTGGTAAATATTATGGAAATAAGTGTTATTTTTAAAATGGTTGCATAATATTTTTAAATTTATTCATCAAATACAAAACAAATAAATAAATAAATAAAAAAAAGAACAGCATCCACTACAAGGCAGAATAGGATACATCATTGTAGGAAAAATTATGTTTGTAAACACAGTTAGTTACCGATTGTGGTTCTCATCAACGAGTGAATTTATCTCCAGGGAATGATATCGACTTTGAATAGGTAACTTTAATGTTGTTTTCGAAATTATTGATAGTTTTTATATCCAATATAAATATAAATATAAGGTAATAACTAGTGGTTCTGTGAAGTATAAACCTCACTTAGAACGAAAATAAAAAGTATTCTTTAGGTTTGTTAATCAAATTTCATTTATGTATACATTTCGATTTGTTAGTCATCATTAGAACAAACCGTTACCAAATTAGCAACGAGTCACATCTCCTCAGAGAATCATTACAACTAGCTAATTCATACTAATGATGACTACTTTGTAGTCGAAATACGTATTTAATTTCATCAAATACAAAATAATTTCATCTAGGAAATTGGTGAAAAAATCGAAATTTATCATTAGAACACTAAATTATCATATTTATTAATTAATTCATAATTTATCTTCAAATTATATTTACATTTTAATTAAAAAACTATAGTTCCTAGCCTAAGCTTTACTATTTATATGGTATCATACTATTTACATAGAGATTTTCAATATTTCATTACATCGATTAAAAAATGGAGAAATTTAAAAAATAAAAAATAAAAATATCACAAACTTAATCTAATTGGATGGATAAGCCATCCCTATAACTAACTTAAGACAATTAAGTAAGATTTAAGAATAATAAAGATTTTTAAACTACAAAGAAAATATATACAATTAAGATTAAACTGAAATCACTTTAAGGGATTTTTGGGTTTCAAAATTTCAAAAAAATTTTTATTGCTCTATGAAATAGACAAATATGTCTAGTCGATTACACTTGTAGAAGATCCTTGAAAAGTTCTGCTCCTTCGTTCAGGAATATAAAATGTTTCGATAAATATTGAATAAAATATTTCACGTATTGCATTAGAAAAAATGTGGTTTTTTGTAGACTTTGCAATCCACGTAATCTCTTAAATACTAAATTAAATCGAATTTTGAAGTAACGGCGTCATTTTCCTCTTTTTAAACCTTAATGAGTACATTATGTAATGCGAATAATAATCTTAAATTTTCACAGATCACATAAATTATATTCCAACTTTTTGCATAATTTTTGAGAAAATTACTCGCATAACAGAAAAAAAGCATTTTTAAACCATTTTCGAATGATATATTTTGAAGTATGTATACATGATCATTTGATCGTTTATAATAGAATCGGGTAATAAAATAGAATTAGTGATTTAAATGAAATTCGACAAATACCAGTGTTTATTTGTGATTTTAGTAGAGTTTATTTTTTTCCTACTGTATTTCTCGACGTTTCTAGGTTACTTTGTAATTCATGAGATACCATTGTAATATACAACCAGATTCAGTGTTTTTTTTCTTTCAATTCAGCAAATTTGTCTTACTTTTTTTTTTCTAATTAGATAAAATTAAAGTGGATGTTCTCAGTACAGAATGCACTAATTTTAGTGGCATATCTTTAGATATATTAAATAATGTTTTTAAAACCTACTTCAAAAAAGTAGGATGTTCTCGATTCGACTGTATTTTTTTATGTTTATTACTTTAGAACTTTCGACTGGGTGAACCGATTTTGATGATTCTTCTTTTATTTGATGGCTGGTGCTTCCTGTGTGGTCCAATTTGATCCAGATATGATGTCTCATCACCTTCAAAAAAATTACTTTAAGATATTTGTGTTCGATTTGAATTGAACAAAATACAATATATATATTGCATTTGAAATTGCCTTTATTATAGATAAATGTCTCTGTTTTGGTCCTTATTCAACTTTAGATGGATTATTCACAACTGCTTTTGCTTGATATCAAGTGAGTGTGCTTCAGACAAGCAGGTGACGTAAATTACATGTAATATATATTATATTTCTTACAATTTTCGTGCCCAAATACTTATCAAAATTTTTTATGCACAGTATTTACATGAAAATGAAGGGCTTGTTGTACAGTTTTTCTCGAAATAAAACATTTGTAAATATAAATTCGAATTTTGATTTTTACCTTAGAATTTTTTTTCAAGAAAAACACTTAGACAAGCCCTGCGTTTTCATGTCAATGTTATACCATACCAAATTTCAAAACATTTGGATAAGTATGTTTTGAGTTATTTAGTTCGAAAATTCAATGAAATGTAATTCATATTACAGGTAATTTAAATCAACAGCGTGTTAGAAGTACGCTTCTTTATGTCAATTATAACTGTGGAGAATTGCTCTTAACGCATACAGTTGATGTACATAATTTCATATGAACACAACCAAATAATGTCTCAAAATCATATCGAATACTTTCAACAACTAAATTTCATAAAATACAAACTAATATTAAAAAAAGTAAATATAGCATTCTCTGACAAACATCACAAAATGTATGTAAATTTATTCCGTAGTTAATAATTGTATTAAATTAAATATGAAACATTTTCGTTTCGGTTGCAAAAGATACAATTTTATCATGTTTTTGATGATGTAAAATTTCATGTTTTTAATAGAATTATGGCAAGAAATAAACTAAATTCTATTTTTTTTTTTCAATTTTAAGTTAAAAATTTTTTTTTCAACATTTACTGAAGAACGTTCTTCAATAAGTTTTATTATACGGTTTATTTTAAAAATAATAAATATTTATAATACATATAAATGCTACTTATTTCTAATGAATACTTCTACCCCTTCTCTTATTCGAGTGAGATTGAGGGGGGGGGAGTTAAGTGAATCTGGTTATATATTACGATGGTATCTCATGAATTGCAAAGTAACCTAGAAACGTCGAAAAATACAGTAGGAAAAAATAAACTCTACTAAATTCTATATATAAGCTTAGATGATAATATACGTTTTAACAAAATATTCTAGGTACTGATGATATAGCTTATTAATCCTTGAATGTTTTTTTAGAATCAGTTTAGTAGTATCAAAGGATCTATACTTCAATAATTTACCGTAAAAATAAACCTCTTGATAAACGCTTAAGTCTTCATCACATTGTAAGATTCTAGTAGAGCTTAGAGTATTCGATTATCCAGGATCTGAAAGGATAAAAAAGGAAAAAAATTAACAATTCCTCTAATATACTCTAAAATTCGTATATGAAAAATAGCATAGTGAATACAAAATTTTACATATAGAAATTTGAATAAGATGGCAGTTAATTATGAGACACAAAATATATTAGGACTTGATCTTCGTAAATACTCGTATTAAATAAAAATATCGATATGTATATGAAATGCAATAAGAGAATGAAGGAAGAATATAAATTTTCACTCCTGAATACATTAAACAGTGAAAAAACATAATTTCACAAATGCATCTTCTTTGAATAGCTATATATATTCAAATTGAAAATCCATTATTATCAATATATGTCAAAAAGTTAGTCTCTCCATCACTTAAGTACGAATGTCCCCATTGAGAATGTCCTTAATTCAGTTTGTAGTCGTACATGATAAGCCTTTACACAAAATATGTAAGACACTGATGATATAGCTTTATCGTTCATATAATTTTGAGAATTAGTTCAGTAATCCCAAAGATTATCCACTACAAACAAACAAAAAATAATAAAAGTAAATAAATAAAATATTTACCTCTTAAATTTAATATCAATAACTTTTAGAAAATTAACTGCAACATTGAGAACGTCCTTAATAATTCGTCGGAATACTGTTCATAATATTATATTAAATATACAAATTTAAACATCGAATGTTTACAAATCGAACAGCGATCTTGTGCTTATTGCTCAAAAGTATAAAGAAATATTCAAAAGATTATAACATAATAATTTTTTTCTTTGAAACGTCCTTAAAAAATAAAATTCCATGAAAATTATATATATTATTTTCATATTGCATTTTTTAATTTATTTATATCTTTATAATCCTTATTTTGATATTTTTTTTTTTAAATGGATATATTCAACTTTAGTGTATTAAATTTTAATCTTAAAAAGGAATTTTTTACCTGTTATTTTCCTTTTTATCGACTCCCTTAATAATATTTTGCACTTAATATTTAATCTATCCCTTTGAAAATGTTGTATTAGCTGGATTACAAATGACATGGATTTCATATAATTAAAAATTTATACCAAGCAAATTAATGCTTTTCATGACTGAAATTCTAACTAGAAACGGACGAAAACAATTGTCAGAGTATTATGAAAAAAAAGACGCGGCTTGATTTGGTTATTGTTATGAAAAATAATTTTTTTCTTCAATTTATCTGCAAAACTAAACTTTTAAGAAACAAAAACAACTTGTAAAAAACTTTCGAAATATGGCAATTTTTAAAGTGCAATAAATTTTGCAAAACTTTTATTGATTGACCAAAAAAATCTGGAGAAGTAGCTCTTTTATAAAGTCAGTTAATGATTGTTGTCATTTATGTTTGTTGAGCTTTCGAATGGGTAAATCGATTTTGATGATTTTTTTTATTTGAGTGTCATCTCTTGTGGTTCACTTCAATTTGGGGAGTAAGGGGCATAAATAATTTGACAAATAATTTGATTATGTGCATGTTTCACGTTATATTTTAATGATATGTATATTCTCGGATAACTTCGTCATTTATGAACTGATTGTGATGATTTTTGTTGGAAAAGAGATATCTCAAGAGTAGTGCCTTGATAAGGGAACAGGTTCTGATGTCCCTAAGAGGAGTGAAGGTACAAAAACAATTTTGAGTGATTAAAATTCATTCAAATGAAAAATTTTTGTGGTGGCTTAGAAAAGTAATAGGTCAAAAGGAAAAATTTAATATTATTTTTTACTTTTTAGTTCATTTTTTTGAAAGTGGTTCTTTTTGTTAAAAATTTTTTTTATATTGCGATCATTAGTTCTTTTAGCATTCGTTAAATATTTAAATTTTACTAAAAAATATGAGGGTGTAAACATTTGAAACGGGACATCGAGTAGCACTCTTTTACAAAATTTTAATAGTCTATTATAAAAAACTGCCTGTGGAAAAAACGATATATTTATTTAATAAAAAAAAAAAACATAATAATAATAATAATATTGACATGTTGTATTTTGGAAAACAAATATTTTATAACACTTTTATATTAAACAAATAAATCATAAATTCAATAAAAAAAAATTGTAGTAGTCATATAAAATTGACCGACATAAATGCTTTTGCAATAATCATTTTTTAACCATAAAATTTGTACCAAATTTTATTTTACCTTAAGTATAATAACAATTTTAGGGTTCCTAATCTCTGAAAATGAATGAAGTCCTTATTTCGGGCTCAATGAAGTTAGCGAATGAAATTTTCTTTTCCAAATTTTGATTTGATTTTATTACATGGTAGATGATTTGTTGATGATTGATGTATTATTGTTGTAATATTATATATATATAAATTTTTTTTCCATTTATTTTACATCCATTTGATAGGAAATCGTTTGAAACACAGATAGATAGGATACAAAAAACTTA
Organism: Chrysopa pallens; assembly: GCA_020423425.1. NCBI lineage: Eukaryota > Metazoa > Arthropoda > Insecta > Neuroptera > Chrysopidae > Chrysopa > Chrysopa pallens. Next base: position 8,934,689 of record CM035596.1, on the reverse strand, counting down.
AACAATTACAAACTTTAAACTAAATTTAATATACTCTATTATGTATATCGATTATAAAAATTTCTTATGGGTTCTTCTTTGAAAAAGATTTTGGTTAAAATTCATCAGATGGCATCGAAATAAAATATATTTCGAAAAAAGTCAGATGTTTAATAGAATATTTGAAATAATTTTTTGTGTAATTCTGAAAAAATAATTTAAGTATTTCATATATTCATTAAGTCATTTTCATATTCATTAAGGAAAATTCTAGGAAGTGAAATTCGTATTCACGCCTTATATTTCTTTCAATAGTGGAACATTTCATGAAAGTTCCTAAGAAATGAGTGTTCTTACAATTTTTTTGTATTTTTTAAAAGTGTTTTTAAAACTTTGTGGAATAGTACTTGTAATAATAAATTATTAAATATTCGCTTTAAAAATTTGCTTATTTGAAATATGGAACAATCATCCACTAATAATACTATACGATGAATATAATGTAAAAACTTAAACAGAACCTCGAAAGAGAAATATACTCACACTTAAATGATTTTATTTTAATATTTTTAGAAATTTATACTAAATATCAATTTTCTGTATTCTTTTTTACTACATTCATAATATTCTGATTTTTATAGCTTCTGTGAAATGAAATCAGAGACGAATTTCTGTGGCAAAATATAACTTTAATAGGTCTAATATTTTTAGGGGAAATTTCTTTTTTTTAACTTCCCTCTAAGAAAATGGAAGATTTTCAGACATCGGGAAGTTATTGGATTTACCCCGTTTTGATCAACGGTTCATTCGTTTAGAAGCTAGAATGCAACAGAGACATTAATCATAATTTAAACAAAATACTTCAGCAGCTCCTGCTCTAAAGTCACATGGATCAATCTAACTACAAAACGCGTGCGATCAACACAAAAGTTGAAACGAATTTATCAAAAAAATAGACAAGAAATCATGTGCTAAAGATTCGCACCACACTGGATTCGCAAGAAATTGTCTGTTATCTATAAAGCTCAGAGTAAAAATGGTAGACAAAATACATATGGACGTAACACACAGACCAAAAAGGGGTAAAGAAGGGGCAGAACATGGTAGAAATTAAGTCTCTGATCACGAATGGAATTCTGTAGAAAATATACGTGTGTGTTCCACGTAATAATTGAAGGACCTGTTATTATCATTAAAACTGACAATCTTGTAATGATAAGGGAGTAACAAAGTCAAGTAGGTTGAAAATAAATTATATTTTCAAAACAATTTTCAGTATTAAAATACTAAATAATACAGATCTATTCAAGAAAAAATAAATTTATAAAAAAAGAAGTATGAAGACTTAAAAAAAAAAAAAAAAAATAATCCGTATTATATTTTATATACCTATAAAGTAAAGTATTTATGAAAATTTTATAAATGAAAAATAATTTTCCTTTTTTTTTTATAATACTTTTTGTCACAGTCACAAGTCTTACAAACAATTCAACTAATTAGAAAATTTGTAATCTTTTTGTAGAGAATTAAGTGAAAGTACTTATTTTACTTTCTCAATCAACATTTCATTTTCAATTTTGTAGACAGTTCAATTAAAAAAAGTTAAATAGGGTAAAATTCGGTAATACGCCTCAGATGACAAGCACTCAAATTAACAAAGATACGTACAGCATATGAGTTGAAGCGAGTCGATCAATGTCGCCGAACGTCATTGCAGCCATGCCCTTAATAGGCAATCGTTTAAAAATATTTAAAAAACAATTTTTTTGACTTTCCCACAATTTGTCGTGTCAATTTTTTTGTTTTTAGACGTTGAATATATTTGTATGCTCAACTTACAAAATATGTCAGAGAATTCTAATTTTAGTCGAAAGTTTGTGATTCTACCTAATATTGACCGGTGATCATAAAAACATCTAGTTAGTCCATTTCCGATTGCCCGTCCGTCCTTTATCACGATAACTCAAAAATAAAAAGCTGAATAGGATATGTTTTAAAAATACGTCAGACAAACTTTGCGTGCATCATGGAGCACAGATGATATAGATAAAGCCATAAAATGAGTTTGTAGCAAAGAAATGGGGGTAAAAACATTAGAAAAGTTTGCATTCGCTCCGAAAAGAAGTGATGTGATAGAAATGGCATTGCCAATTACTAAAAAAATGAAACATTAAAACCCCATTGTCAGAAATATCGGAGTTAGCAGGAAATGTATGGGTTTCTGGATTTATGAGACGTAATCGAGAATAAATTCTAATTATTAACCATCATTATGACCTAAAATAGAGAATATGTTTATATAATTTATTTTTATAGTTTCATTTGCTTAAATTGAAATTTGGGGTGCATTACGTAGCTTTACCCTAAATTTGATTGTTTAAAAATTTGAGTATTATAAATTTATATAATATTTTAATGATCATTTTAATGAGTCGTTTTGTAAAAGCTGAGAGGCATATTATCTAACTGTTGCTATATAAAACGCCCAACTTTGGCCTTAAAAAAATTAAAATATTTTGATTTCTTTAGGTCCTACTATAGTTTTATGAATGCTATTTTGTTATAAAAAAAAACTATAATTATGATCTAAATTAGCAATTATGATTATATATTTGTATTTTTATTTATTGAAAATTATCTAAATCGGTAAAAATTTATCCAACATAAAGCAAAACATTGAGCTTTGTATCTGAGGCGCAATGTAGCAGTAAAATTAATTTGGGTCAAATGTTTCTTTGAGAGATGGACAAAACCAAATTTGTTAGTGTAGAGTTGCTGTCAGCTTCTGGATTCCTTGAACTCGATTTATTATTTCCTACGCCACACATAAAGTATTCGTTGATAAAATCCCCTAAAATAAAATAATTCGATTATTTTTTATGAATAAAAAATACGAATATTATAATTTTTTAAAAAAGAAACGATAAAGGTGAAAATTGATTAATTATACACATGTCATAAAATTTTAGGTACTGATAGAAAAAAAGGGTTATAATATGAAATAATAATTATTGATAAGAAAAAAATTATATTAAAAAATAGTAATTTCCCTTCAAAAATAATTAACGTATGATTAATGGAAAACGTGTTTTTTTTTTTTTTTAAATTATTAACTAGACCTACATAATCTCCGTGTATTAAGTTATTATCATCGTACTCAAACCATATGGCTGATGGTATATATTATGTTTGAAGGATAATGATATGAGCGAGGCCTGTTGCCTTATATGTAGAAATATAAAACAAAAAACTTTAAATAGACAGTAAATGGTAAGGAGATTTTTATAACGTTTTTATCGCGTCATCATTAAAAATTGTTGGTAATATATATATTCGTATATATTTTTTTTACCTATTGAAATTATGTGAAATTAAGTGTGAATAAAAGATATATTATATATGGATATTCTTTACAATAGCGGACTTAGATATACGCAGAGCTTATCTAAATTAACATATAAAATAAGTGAAGATAACAACTAACAGATTAAATTGTTTTGATACTCGATATGTGATTGAATTTCAGTGTTTGGATCATTTTTAATTAGCATTCATAAAATACTATAAATACCCAGTCTATACAGTTATAATATATGTATATTAATATGTATTGTTATTACCAATATATTATAATTAGCTAAATTTGAGCTTTAATTGTTGCAAGAAAAAATATTTAGGAATTTTTCTTCCATCTTTTAGACTTAAAAACTACTAATGCAACTAACTATCAAAATTTCAGACCTGAATCATTATTTGAAAAAAGTATCTTATATTTCGGTATCTTATCAGTCGGTTATTTTATCCGCGCTTATCTTGTCCTTTGGTTAGTTTCTCCTTCGGTTATTTTGTCCTGCAATTATTATGTTATTTGAACAATCTATTCGGACCCATAGATCATAGTTTTGTAGCCACCATTCAATTCTGTTATTAAAGATCAACCGTTATAAAAGAAAATTGAATATAAAATAGTTTTAATAATACTCATAAACCCAACAAAAAAATTTATGTAAAAAACACTATAAGAGAACTAAAAAAATATATATATATATATATAAAATAGTCGTATTTTTAATTGCATTATAAACAGGACAATTCTTAAGCATATGGAAGGTGACGATGTCATGAATCGAGAGGGGATTCAAATATAAACTTATAATAATGTATTTGATATGAACCATAAACTACCACCACAATAGCCTTCTTCATATTCTCTGACAAAGTGTTGAGTAAGTAGTCGTTTGGTTGTCTTTTTTTTTACGATTGTGGCTCGACCATAAACGATGACAACTTCTATTTTTTTAATGTTCACATAATCCGTTAAGTTTTTATCACATTATATATAACATATATAATATGATATAGTAAAAAAGAAAAAGGTTTAAATCAGTGAATACGTAGAAAGCACGATAACTTGTGGGCGCCACTCTACACTGTGTAATGTACGTAGACGCATTTATATACTGAGAAATATAATTAAGGGTTATTCTGAAAGAATCATAAAGATATTCGTTCAAGAATTAATTTATTAAGTTACAAAATATTATTTTAATAAAACAACAACAACAACAACAAAATGAGATAGATGTGGACGTGGAAAAATGTGGAAATACGTATTTACAAAATTCAAAATATTTTGATCTAGGAAATTGGGGCAAAAAATCGAAATTTATTGAAAATCTTGCTTTTTACACACACTATGTGATTAAGATACTTTCTACTTGACTAAATTACTCGATGTGAATATGAAAGCTTAAATTTTTAAAGAAACCAAAAAAACGCTGTTTTTATAAAGTTCAAAAGTTAAAAATATCCGAATATCTCATAAAGTTTTAAAGCAATATTGTTCATATCCTTGATATTTCGAGATTCAGCACTTCAATAAACATAAAAAGTACTTTATTTTAATATCAAACTAAGTTATCTAAATTACACAATATTTGGATTGTGATGGTGTCACCTTTAAACCTAGATTTTCTGACTAGATTTGTTGTAGAAGAATGATATGATAGTGTTGAAGAAGAACTTTATAAAGAACTAAGTAAGTATGTATAAAGATTAATAATAATATTTTTGAAAAAGTTTTCACTCTTCTAAAATGTTCGTAATGGCATTTTAAAAATATATATATATATATATGTACTATCAATATACGTATATAGATAGTGTTCATATGTGTTTATTTTTGGTTATCCAACAAAGTGGCTTATAAAAATTATACACGTATCTGATTTACTCCTACAGGCGAATTTTAACTATTAGTTTGATCCGAAATTTTTTGAATCAATATTAGTTTTTTGAAGTAAAACTTCTTTAGTATCGTTGTGATTTCCAACTCGATGAAACGAACGTAAAAAGAGAAAACTACATACATCTGTAGGATATAGCGCGCGAGAAAATGAGATAGAAATGTGTATAGGATTTAACATGTACGAAAATGAGAGCGATGGCATTATATAGTGTTTATTAAAGGGTTAGTATGAGTATGTGAGCGTAAACGCATCAAAACAACCGTAATGTATTATGCAAGTTTTCCAAAGCTCTCCTTTTTGAATTTTCCCACTGAAAAAATTCATACAAAATATTAATAAGTTTAGGACTTTCAACAAAAAATCAAATTTCAACAAAATCTTTGAAGCAATTTTTTCGTTATACCTCTTCAAATGGAGTTATAGCCTATGAGAAAGATCTATTTTGAAGGAATGCTAATTTTTTCACTCTTGGATCATTGGAAGCTTTGATATACAATTTGGTGATTGTAGCTGCTTTATTTCGAAAGTTCCATTGCAGACAGACAAGCCAATTTCTAAAAACAAAATGTTTGTACTCAAAACGTGTATTTTTATTAAAAATTTGGCATTGGAAATTTCATAGTAAAACATTACCTACTTTCTTTTAGTTTTGAGTGATAAAGGACTGTAAAAAAGACAAAGCTAGATTCGTTTCCTGAAAAAAAAAACTTAAAAGTAAAATTTGAATTGTATAGAAAAATCCAAAAACTCTCATTACTGTCACGGCCAATCCTTGAAAAGGGTAAATGATCACAATTTTTTAAATTATTTATGATCTAGTTACCATTAAGTTTAATTAGAAAAATTTCAAATCACAAACGTAAAAAGCAACGAATAGCTGAAAATACCTCCCAAAATACTCCCCCAAAAAATATTGTTTATTTCTTAATCATTAAAATGTATTAGAAATTTTTTTTGATGAAATAAATTTATTTTTTTTAAATTAACAAGGAAATTTAGAAATTGAATAAAACAAATCACAAACGAAAGTGAAAATCCTAATTTCCTATTAAATAACATTTACTAACGAAAAGTAGAAAATCTTGTACAAAATGTAAACGTTCTATTTACTATATAAGATTTGATTTTCTAAGATAAATAATCACGTGTCAATTAAATGAAGAATATATACATGCTTGTCTTGCCGAAATTAGTTAGAATGTGTTAATTATTTTAAGTTAAAGGATGATTAAGGGTAGATTTGCTTGGTAAACTCTTAATAGAAGGTATTAAATAGAAAAACATAACAATCAACTTAGAAATAAGGGTTAATTTTGTTGATTATGTTTTAATTACACATGGCTTTAGTTTTGCATAAATTCTACTTTGTCTTTCATTATGTAGAAAATACGAGAATAAACATCACTTAAACATCGATAATTGCAGAAATACTTTAGTTAAGGACGTTTTCAAGAAAAGCAGTTTTATTAGAACCTTTTAGAAAATTTCATAATATATGCTTAGCAGTGTTGCTCGCTTAAACGTTAAAACTTGCTTTTTATCATACGTGGCTCGTATATTTTGGGATAGTCTCTCAATTAGTTGAGCACGAATCGCCGTTGAGAACACCTCTGAACAGAATTTTCCAGATACTGATGATATAGCTATTTAATCGTGTAAAAGAATTTTTTTAATTAGTTCCATAAGAAGCTATACTTCAGTAATTTAACGTTAAAAAACTCTCAGGCGTGATAAACATCTCAGCCATTACGTTTAAGAGTTTTGAATTCTGGAACGCCGAGCAAAGACTTTTCGATTATTCAAAATCTGAAAGTATAAAAAAACGAAATTCTGTATTTTTGTTTTACATGTAAATAAAGATTTTGTTTACTTCAAAAATTCATAAAAACTAGTAGAGTAAAATCAAAAATTTTACATATAGAAATTTGAATAAGATGGCAGTTAATTTTGAGACACAAAATTGATTTGGACTTGATCTTCGTAAATACTCGTATTAAATAAAAATATCTATATGTATATCAAATGCAATAAGAGAATGAAGGAAGAATATAAATTTTCACTCTTGAATACATTAAACAGTGAAAAAACATAATTTCACAAATGCATCTTCTTTGAATAGCTATCTATATATGTATATTGAAATTGAAAATCCATTATTATCAATATATGTCACAGAATGAAAGTTGGGATTTAAAGTGCAAAAAGTTCACAATGAAAGTCTAGTGTAACGCAGCTTCGAATCAAATATTAGGTCGATAATTTAATTCCCTGTATAATATTATAAAGTATGAGTATTCAACACATCGATATGGAGATGTTCAATGGTCGCATGAACATTTTTTACCCTAAGGGATGTTTACACAATAATAGATTATAACAATAGTAAGCGATTCAGCACGGTTCCATACGATATCGGTTTATCCTATAAATAATCTCTACGTCATGTACTAATTTAATTTATATATGGAAGTTGCTTACTTATTAATAAATATTAAACAGTTTGTCTAAAACAGTTTGTATAAAACTATCCAACTTTGTTGGAAAAATTGTATTAAGATATCAACTATTATTCTATGCAAGTTTGGAAAATTTTTATCAATCAAAGTGACATGATAAGAGAACATAAGAAAACTACTTTTAAAACCTTGTTTTCATTTTGGAAAATCTTTTTAAAAATACAACTTTTCTTTCCTACCTAAGCTAAGATGGTGGAGTTTATTGTAATCGATGTAAAATGAAATAATGAAGGCCAGAAGAAAAAATGTATATTATATTTTGAATCATCGACATACGGGTTTTGGATTTTTTTGAGTGAGTTCTACAACTCATGGAAGTACTAGTTATTGAAAAGGTTTTCTCATTCATATAAATAAAGCTTATTTGTAATGATAAAGCCATTTATTGCTCAGGTAATATAGATCTACGTTAAAATATATACCCCAAGTCAATACATTCGAGGTTAGATTAAGATATTTAAGTAATGACGCTATTAATTTTTATTATGTAACTTTTTCTATACTATTTGATAATATCACGATATTTTTTCGATATTATAAAAGATAAAATATCTTCGATGACTTTTGTATTCTATGTGTATGTACCATACCTATTATTATATTGAGTTATAGGAAAGTAAAGGAAGTGCTTCGGGATCGCCACCCGCGAGTTAGATTGCTGATTAAATATACTGCTTTTATTCATAGTATTTATTCTAGTTCCATCTTTTTTACGTTCCAAACAATTATTTATTTCTAAAAATATATTTCAATAATAACCAGTGATTGACAATTTGATGTGTTTCAAAAATTGATGTTGTTACGTAAAGTATGATGTTAGCAATATTGTGAATTAACAATGTTAAATCCAGTACCAACTCGGAACCAATTATGCTCCCTTAATCTTCATTATTGATGATTCTCAGACAGAAACCATGGAGATATCAGGTTGAGTTGGGTAGTAGGATTTGGTCTTACACTCACTTGGACTACCTACTATTGGTAAAAAAAAAAGGTAATTATCTTTTTTTAAGTCCATCTTCCTAGTAATTCAAGCTTAAAGAGCCAGATTTCTTGTTTCGGGCATCAGAAGATCAGATCCTCTACTGTTTTCTCCTGATTTACTGATATCGTCCGGCTGATTTCATAGCCAGCTAAGCACCATTTTACAAAGTTTACCGGATGAAGAAAATACAGAACAATATTTGTATTTATTACGTTATCATAATTGAATTGTTGGCCTAGGACACGAAGCATTACTGATGTATCGCTTCGGAACCTCGGAACATATATGAGAAATGTGATCGGCACTAGCCCCAACCAACTTTTGCAGTTGGAAAAACAAAAAAATGTATTTTGACATTATATTTAATTTTATGAATCAATATTTTAGAAATATATAATTAATACAATAAAAATTTTAAGTAATCAATATCCAACCAATATCAAAACTTAGTATTTCTGTTAATTATTTTTTAATTTGTTTTGCGAAAGATGTACCAAGAATTTGATTGTACAATTTTAATATGTATATTATCATAAAAGAAAATAAAAATTAAATTAAATTAAAAAACAAAACAAAAAATTAATTAAATTTTATAAGGCTTAGGATAATTAAATTACACCCAACTAAAGACATCCACTTTCTAATATAATAACACATAGTTTTTTCCCATTTTATTTTATGGTTTTTTAAATATTTTTTGATATCTTATAAAATAAAAATTGCATCGCAAACCACTCTTTTGCTGAAGCTGGGGTTGTATCTAAATTCACTTAAAGCAAACTTTCACCCTCTCTTGGAGCTCCCCTTATTTGAATTTTCTAAGCAAAATGTTTCAAATTAAACATAAAGCTTAAAAAAATCATTGGGGCCATTTTCTACAATATTAGAAAAAAATCAAAGCACCCCTTAATTTTCTAACTAAAGTTGTAGATAGTGATAAGTTTAACACCTAAAACCAAGTTTGAAGTAACTGCTTGAGTATTTTTAGTAATTCATGAAAAAACTTTCATCTGATGAAGACAAATTCCGATTTGGATGGAATACTTCTTTTCGCGTCCCGGGATCATCAAAACCTATCAAAACAATATTTGCTGGTCTTAACTCTTTTGATGCAGATTGTAAATTGCTTTCAAGGCTATGAAGACACGTCGTTTAACTATAACCTATATGTTTTGTATGATATGGTTTGATCATGTGGAATGCATAGAATTTTGTGAAATATGAATATGAATAGCGTCGAATGCAAATCTTAATTTACAATGTGAATAAAACTATTATATTTATTATACTCGAAAAATATTCAATATTGCATGGTATTTTAGTTTCACAACTTATGACGAAAGCAGATAACGTACAGAAATTTTGGTGGTGAATTCTAGACCTAATAATTAAGATTAGGTTTGTAAATGAGCAAAATCGGTGAGTTACGCCCCAATTTTACTAAATTTTAAATAAAGAACACCTATTTAATTACAATACTTTTATTATAAATGTGGGTATTTATAAATGTTTACACTGGATATTTAGAGTATTTTATTAATATTAATAATTATAAATAATTAAAACATGAATACTCAACCATATGTCGCGTATCTAAATAATTAGTTCTGTTACTTGCTATCTTCATTTGTTATTACTATTTTCAATTTGTTTGAAAATAATATTATAATCTTCTTAAAAAGTAAATATATATATAAATATATATATATATAATAAAGCTGTACATAGATACTTATTGGCATGGGATTATTGTTTATTGTTCTTTTAAAGAATAATTATTCTGATTTCTTAGTATCATCAATATTTATAAGAATATTGTCAATTTCAAAAAAATCAATTGTATAAAAACAGGAAGAGCTACTATTCATTGCCCAAGTGTTTATTATTTTATTTCATACTCTCCGTATCCGCTATGTCGTTTGTGTAGAACTTCGACTGAAAATATTACTTAAAATATATCTCACAAAATTTGATCCATCTCTCTCAATATTGTGTGTAAAATTTCGTTAATATGCTTAACCGATTTCACAGGCGTGGTATGTGGTTACAACGAATGACGTTGCTACATTTTGGTGCCGCTTTCCACCTAAAAAATTGGGAGAAGTGGGTTAAACCTTGTGTGATATATCTTACGAATATTTTCAGTTCAATTGAATTCGAAGTTGCACACAAACGAAGTTGCGAGTACAGCTTGTAAGAAATAAAAGAATAAATCATTGGGACATGAATTGTAGCATCCTCTTTTTTTGTTATATAGTAAAATTTAGTGCATATTTAATATATTTTGTGAAAAATTATATCTTTGATTTATTTTTGTAATTTTTTAAGAAATCCAAAAATTATTTTGTTACTTGGAGTTAACTAAGTCTAAGGCCAGAAGATTGGATGATTAGTTTTCAAGATATAACTTGAATTCAAGATTATAACTTGCATCCAATCGTTAAATATATGTTATTCTTATTATTAATTTTTTATAGGTTAAAATTTATTCTTTTAAAGAAGAATTTTATAGATTGAAGACAAAAATTTTTCTCGAGACAAGTGGAGAACATATTTTCACTTTCAAATTCGACATTTATCGATAAAACCTTTGGCGTAGTTTCTGCGATATAATCTTAAATAATATTCGGACAATATCTTGGACCGAATTCAAGTAGTATCTAATTTAATTTAATTTAATCAAGTCTAAGAAATTATCAAAATATATCAAAAAGTATAGACTTAAATAGCAAATGAATCAAATTACTAACTGGCAACCCACTCGTAGTATTCAGTAAGGATGTAAGGTATTTGTATACGATTCATTACATTAATGGTTTATAACTTGTCATTACACAGTAGAATGTTATATAAAGCTTTTATAACTATTAATAAAGCTGTACATAGATGTTCATTTTTTTGTACTGACATTCATAAGTTCCACAAATATTGAATATATAATACACATTTTAAGATTGTTGATTTCGATTCTTATCCTATTCTCTTGGATAGAAAGAAGTTGTTTATATGAAAATTGGCGAGTAGTATCTAATTCACAACACAAACGTATTTTAGTGAGACTAAAGTGACTTTCCGAGTGGGACAAACATAGGCAGAAAGACCCATTGTTTTGTTTTCAGAAAAATATCTAAACTTTTTATTTGATATTTTTTTACTCTTACCTTTTAAACCCAACTTAAGTATTACACCTCTCAAATATATCCTGGGGAAGAGAAGTCGTTACCGAGCATGGTTTTGACATGATCTGGTGTTATCAAATCGTGTCAACGGTCTTATCTACAGGATTGTATTGTCGCTTAGTTCACTTCATACAACATTTTCTGAAGAATATACAGTTCCACACATCAAAATCTCAAATCTAGTAGCATAAAAAGTATACAAATTGTAAAACTGTTAAACGGGAAACACAATGGTTCAGACAGAAATTGTCTGCTTAAACTTTACCAATGTCTCGTCAGGCCTAAAATAGTTTATGGTACAATAATACACTCATGAAAATAAATTAAAATAAATTTAAAAAGTAACTGACCCTATGCATAACTTAGGTCTTCGACTAGCCACTAGTGCTTACAAATGTTTCCCAACGTCTTTATAATAAGAATAGGTGAGTGCTAAATTTATCCAGGCAATAATATTCCTGTATATTTATATTGTAATTGTATTCGCAGCATTACTCACAGCTTAAAAATTCAACAAATGTATAAATATTTTGATCATACGAATTGGTTCCTGAAATAATATTTCATTGCATCAAAAACTGTTGAGTATGAGTTTTAATTATCCTAAATTATCACAAAAATGATATGGATTTCATTGTAATATCAGTATAAAGAGCTGATATTTTATTGACAGTGACTCAAATTATTAAAATGACAGCATATATAGCCTTAGCAGCTAAAACGCTTATAAAAAAGTAAAACGTTTTCATATTAAATCTGAATGTTTATGAGCAGCTTTATACATAACACGTATTCATTTCGTATTGAGTAAATATACCTATCAAATTAAGAGATTTGCAATCGTTACGATTTATAGTGGCAAAATTAATTAAATATAATTTTATAACGTTATAAAAATATTTTTATATAATAATACTTATACCGTATGTCAACGGAATTTCTTGACATTCCGTTCATTATATTGTAGGTTTTCTTTTAATGATTCAAATGTCTGTGAGTGGTCTTAGGCAATAAAAATTTAATATAATTAATTTGAGAGACGACTTTGGAAAAAATTCCTTACTGTTTAAATGGTCAACTACTTAAACTGGTCTTTATAAACTTGAAGAGAATTAATTTTATCAAGAGCTCCAAATTTTCTGTAAATCCGGAACTTTACAAAACATAAGAAAAATTCTTTAAATTTTGAACGTGTTTGCAGATCGTAAATAAGGTACTATCTCAAATTAATTATATTAAATTTTTATTGCCCACTATAAAATTGATTTATTTATCCTTAATATATGCTGAAAGGTAATCTTGACCGAGTTCTTTTAATTCAATTATTTGCTGCCGAAACAAAATGAATACATTTCAATTAAAAGTGACCTAGTTCCAAATAAAGTGATCAAATAGAAAATTTAAATATTTTAAAAAAATTCACAAAAATTATTAGCTGCTGTTTTGGAGAACCTTAGGGTATTAATCATGTTAAAGTTACTTAAAACATATTGATAAAAACTTGTTCAAATTGATATTAACCTGATATTTTAGAGCAATAGAAAAGTAATTTTTATTGCTCTGTTAATTTAAAGATTGACTTGGTTAATTATCCTAATATGCCCAGGATTTTAGCTCGATAATGATCGTTATATGAAGGAAATTGTTATGTGCAAAAGTCTATAATAATAATAAAAATAATAATAATTGTAATAACAATAGGTTGGTTTGCATCGACCGAGGAAGGTTATTGGTCGCGACGAAAAATATTGAATTATATTTAAGTTCATTTTTGATTCATTCTTCTGACAATTTGAACATGCCATATTATTGGTACGCGGTACATAGTGAATTTTTTTATGTTTTACAATATTTCAATAAAAGTCCAAGTATTCGCATTTTATAGCATTCAACCATTAGTTCCACACTATTATTATTAATTAATCACTATGTATGGGAATATTATTATTGGGCTTTCGTATAAGCTTCAGACCTAATCTTTTCGCATAAAGTTACAGCTGTTAGATATGTCTTATTAGTCTTATTAAACTAATGAAATTATTATCATTTTTTTTTCAGGAATTTTTACAGTCGAATTTATTGTAATTCGTAAAGAATTTTATACTCCAATTTGACCAGCCATTCAACTATTTCAATGACTGTGTATTAAGATATATTAAGTAATATTCTGTAATATTTTCTACGTATTAAGATAGTACTATTCGGTGCATATTCTATGCATATGTATTTAACTATGTCGTTTGATATGTATGCTATTTGATGAATTTGTACAATGCCTCTTGGATTATCTTAAATAATTTTCATTATTTAATTAAATATTCATTTGGTGTGTTGAGAATTCATAAAGAATATATTCGAATAAATGCATAGATTTCGCTTAGAATACATGTAGATTCTACCGGAATATTCAGAGCTTATTTTAGAATTAAATAACTACTTTCTGGGATATCGTTTGTAATATTATACTTTGTATTTAAGAAGATATTTTACAAAATTGAATTTACCGATTTTTCTATCTTTTTTTTTTTTTTAAATTTATTCTCTAGTATTAACAAGCCGCTGATTGGACAATGCTACAAATAATAACGCTTTAGTATGCTGTGTATTTCATTTCAAAGAAATTATCTAAGTTACGAATGGACTTTAATATTAATATTTCACAGAACCGGTATTTGTAAAAACCATTAAAATTACAAAGCCTAAAGATTTGCTTACTGCTACTTTTACATTATTACGAAAACCAAATATAGCACTTATTTTAAGATTTAATAGCTAGTTTTCCAGTAATCGTTTTAAATTTGTTCAAAATATCGATCCTAATTAAAAATTTAAAATAAAAAGCATGGTCACAAAATGAAATTATTTTTATGTTGTGTGCTAGAAAATAGAAAATCATTTGGATCAACCTGTGCAAAAATTTTTGGAAAATGTAAATGTATGTAATGAAAAAAGTGAATTTGCAATAATTCATTTGATCACAAGTAACTAAAAACTTAAAAGTTCCAATTCACTTATTATACCACCTTATAGAGCTTCGAGTAATCTATTCGAAAATAAAACAGTGGTTGGACTTTTAAACGGAGACACACTGTATAGATAGATTTGAGAAAATAAATATGTGTTCGTTTATTTTTTTCTTAAATTCGACCGTACAGAATAGAAAAAGGTCATTTTTCATTTCACTTCTATAATAAAACGCACTAACGATTTTCAACAAAAGCTTGTAATTACGTTAATTTGATGACTTTTTTTTTTCATCTCTTAATTTTAAAAGAACTTAATTTCAACATGTTCAATAGTCACTTTTTTTTTTCTTTTGTTTTACCTATTACCTATAGTTCTTTTGTTTTCTTTGTATTTTATGAGAAAAGCAAAATAGAAAAGGGAAAAGTTTGTAAGATAAAAATTCTTCCAATATAATTGATTCACCGAGCATTGGAAGTTTATATTTATCGAATAAAAATTACATATAAAACAAAACAAAAGGAAAATATTTAATATCATTGTCCCTTATTCGTACCGTGCATACCACATGGACGGGACTTCTTATCGATTTCTGCGCTGCTAAAAATTTGTAATAAAACATTCACCATCTAGAAAATATATTTATTTGTTCAATTGTTTGCATATAAAATGTATAACAAATATCAAACAAAAATTATTGAGTGAATTACAAAGTGAATTTAATTGAAGTTATTGGGTTGGAAATTGTAAAAATGATTCAAGAAATTACATTAGTTTTTAATTGCAAATATAAATAATTGTTCATTTAAATTTGTTAATAAATTTTGAGAAATTTCCTATGTTGAATCATTCAAATGAATGAAAACATTTTGATGCACGGTGCCCATTTGATGCTTAATACTTTCTATATATACAAATATATTTTGGTCACATACATTTACAATTATGATAAATCTTGGAATTCAAAATAGTATTCTATTTTCCATGAGGTTTTATTAGCAAATACAAAATAGTCCGCCTAAAATAAAAATAAAAATAAAATAATAAACAAAGGCATTCATAAACAGCTGTTTATTGAAGTGGATATCTTTACAATTTAATTCCAAGATTTAGTCACGAAACATGAAGGAGGCATAATCTTCTTAAATTAAAGTTTTCATTATACATAAACAGCTTTAGCGCGTACAACAAAAATGTTGTGTGAACGCCATACCACTTCCATCTGATGAATAATTTATGCAATACTAGCTGGTTTCATTTGTAACTTAATGCACGTTCCCTCTGCGGCCTCTAAAAGTAGAAAATTTTTATTTAACACAATAATTTTTAATAAATTGTTTATTAAAGATTGCATATTTAACACATCTCATTTTAATGAAATAAATTGACGATTTATTTTGTTTCCTAAATCCACATTTCGAAAGTGCAAAGTGCGAAGTGTTTCAAAAAAAGCAGAAATAAGTGTTTCCAATTTAAAACTGTAGAAAATTCATCGTGAAATGTGTATTTTAGACGTAAGTAGTTAAAACTAATATGCAATCTATAAACTCCTTCCAATTTTTTGTGAAAAATTTCCTCCGATGTCAATTTCTACCGACTCTTTCAGATCACTTTAAAAACTTACACATTATTCTAAAAGCAACGATTTGGTATCGGTCCCACAGTTTGTTTCTTCCGCTTAAATGCATGCCCCGTAGCCGTTCACTAATTCAAGTTTGTATGATTAAAATTAAGATCTACCTAACTCTACATTCGATTGGTGTCTGATGACAAATATTCGCATATTGATGATCCGCATCCGTATATAAAGATATCTATCTACACATCTAGATGACTTTGAATATAGAGGTTAATATACATTCCATAACTGTGAATAACGTAAAGTATAAATGTAATCAAAATATTTCATAAGAACAGCAAAAAGTGCCTGAAGAACTTTAACTAAAAATACATTTTCTTTGAAGGTGATATGCAAAATATTTCTGTGTTATGTGTGTGTGTGTGTGTGTGTGTGCGTTTATTTTTTTCTACATTATTTAACACACATTGTGAAAAAATAATTTTAAAAAATTAAACATGAGTGCCTTAGTTTAGCTCAGTAAATATATGTTCGGATTATATAAGAGAAATAAATGGTATCGGAAATGTAAAATATTGCTGAAATTACGGTAATAAACATATAAATAATAATAATAATAAAGGTCCTTATTTAAATATTATAAAAAATAAGATTATCAATAACCATTTTTCATAAATACTATATGTTTTAAAATGTTTATTTCCTAAAACCCCAAACAACTGTTACAAAAAACATTTTCTCGTAAACTCTATTTTCGCCATAATTTCAGCTCAAATTCAGCTACTTAAAAAATATTTATAGACCAGGATAAGGCCTTTAAAAATGGTAAAAACAGCAAAAAACAATTATAGTAGGATGATACCAATTGGAAACGGAAGACACTATAACAGAAATGAAAGTAAAAATAATTTACGGGCGATCTGAGGTCGGGAAGTGGAAGGGGATGAGTTGTTAAGGGTAAAATACGGTTTCTCTCGATTTCCGGCAATGGTTCTAAGGAAAAAAGTTAAATAGCAAAGATGTAGGTAATAAAAAGATCTTGAACTTGAAAGAACTTTTGTATTTACACTTTTTTCACACAGCCTGAAAATTTTTCGATTGAAAATTAGGGTGTTTTTTTAATATTTATTCGAAATAAGGTGCAAATTTTAAATCAAATCAATTACAGTGTATTTGGAACATAAAAAGGTAAGTTTTCCTGAAAACAAATTGTTATGAATTATGTAGTGAATAATAAAAAAAAAATATTTCAATTATAGATATTTAATCAGATGATGGGTGTTGAAAAAATTAACACCGTTAGTTGTTGTCGTAATTTATTTAATTATATTTGTATATGATTTAATATTAGTATGGAGTTTAATGGCAGCTTGGAGAAAAATGTATACTACTCGAAACAATGCTTCAACGCAGGCGCGGCCATTAGCTACTCTAACATATTTTCGAAATAAGCGGATTATATTTTCATTAACTTTTATTTATATGTATGGGTTGAGAATGTTAAATTTAATTGCCTCAAAATTCACCTGTGTCAATTTATTATATGTTATAACGATACCCACAATGGATTCACAAAACAATAAAAAAAGACAAAAAAAATCGGATTTCATTAAAAAAAAAAAAAGTAAATAAATAAAATAAATAAATATAGTGAACCAAAAGCAAACCGATTAGCTATTTTTCATTTACAGCTTATAAATAATGGCACATTGTATCCAATGAAGTGTTTGTAGTTCTGTGAACTGTAGACCTCACTCAGAAGTAAATAAAAATGAAAATTTTTGAAAAATTATACATTGAGTTTCCTTAATGTGATTAACGTGCCTCCCTTATTTCGTGAAAATAAGGCGTTCGAAAGTTATAGCGGAACAAAAGTAGGTAGATTAAGATAACCGAAATGAAAAATTGTCTAATTATGACCTCACCTCGTTCGGTCAACAATTCCCTCTTGCCCCATCTGTATGCTGTGAGTACTATATACAGAATGTTCAAACTTTATAATCTGTTCTACACCTCGACGCAACAAATAATGTCCTGACATAAATAATATGTCAGAGTATATTAATTGTGGTTTACCTAATATTGACCTCACAAACAAAATTTTGGTATAGGTATTTATAGTAACACCTAATTAGTCCATTTCCGACTGTCTGTCCGTCCGTCCGCCTGTCATCACGATATGCCAAAACCAAAAACAGATAACGAGCTGAAATTTTGATAACGTATTCTAAGCATAAAAAGTGACTTTAAGTTCGTTAATGACCAAAATCGGTCCACTGGGTTCAATGAATATTTGACCCAACTTTAAAACTATAAAAGATAGAAGAAAAGTTTAAATACAATAAATGTTTATTTTTCTAATACAAATAACTTTTGTTTGAAACCTATTTTCATTGAACGTTTGAGTTTAATTTCAGCTCAAATTTGGCTACTAAACACATGTAGGAAATAATACATTTTATTATACATGTAATACTAATATATATATTTGTATAGCCTGGATATTTATAGTATTTTATGAATGCTAATTAAAAATAGTTCAAACAATTGAAATTCATTAATATGTCGAGTATCTAAACCATTAACTCTGTTAGTTATCTTCACTTGTTTTCATATTGTATTCGAAACCGTATACTTTATTAATATACTTCCATTTAAAGATTATACTTCATTTCACATATACACCCTGAGAGAATTGGTGGAATGGTTCTAACTTCAACACGCTGTATACCTCAAAAAAAGTGGTGTTGTATAAATAATAAAAATCCAATAAACACAATATTCCAATCAATTTTCTACGACGATGCTACTGCTATCATCATGGCTGGTATTCCAATGTATAGTAAAATAGAACAACAACAATGGACGACATTCCTCATATTAAATGTGTTTTTATTGAATCTCGACTCGATTTGTGTATACAATTTTAACCAACAAAATCGTATTTTATCATTGTGTCAACTGATTCTTGTTTTTTATGTTTTTATTTTTGTATTTATATGGATGTATGCGTTTAAATTTTATATAGTTGTGATGTATGAAAATTAGGAATTTAATAGAGCAACATATTTCTTAAGAGAATTCGCATAAAAGTGAGACCTTTACAAAACAAAAAGAAAATCTCTAAAGTACTTTAATGTAGTATCTTATTTAATTACTTTGAAATTTAGCGCACAAATAACTAAGAAAATAACTATGCAAAAAGTTATGAAAATTGGTATGCACAAGCTTGACATGAAAACAGAAGGCATGCCGAAGAGTTTGGGAAAAAATTTCTAAAATATTTTTCGTAAAAACTCGTTGATACGCCCTACAAAATTTTAATGCATACAAAATTTAGATAATATAACATTTAGATAATATTTTTTTTTAATTATTTGTGCATGAAAATTGAAAAGAATACAATGTACACTACATTGTAGTACATTAGAGATTCTCTTTATTGTAGAGGTCTCATTTTTTAAGTCAATTTTAAAATTTCATATTTGTAGTACCAATGCATTTTATTTCTTGTTTATAATATATGTATGGTAAATATTTGCAAAAAAATATAACCGACTGCAAGAAATTGCATAAAACAATTATTATAAATTAAAAATTTATATAATATTATTGTGATTTTTCGAAGTGAAGTCGTCGTTAATCTCTGCTTGAATTGATTTGTTTTCCTCGACTTCAAGATTTAACTGGTTATTCGGTAGTTATTTAAGATTTTAATTTAGAATTATTATTTACTTTTAACTGCGTTATTTTAGAATAGGCTATTTTGTTTTTCTAAAAATTTTTATTTTTTACTCTTTAGTCTAATAAATGCCTTCGATTTGATTAAAATGATTCCAAGTGTGTATTTTAGATACACACCGAAAAATCTTTAGTGAACACTCAAATATTTTAACACTACGTTATATTAATAAAATTCGTTGCAGTGAAAACTAACGATAGTCAGTACGAAGTGTGAAAATTATTACTTGTATTTAGGACAATTATTTTCCAGTAGATATAACCAATGAAATGGTCAATTTCTTGATCAAACATCAATTACTATAGAGAGAGAAAGAGAGTTTCCCAACACTTATTTGTTATTTACTGTATATTGTAACTAGTGAACTAAAACTATTGGACGAAAATACCGTACACTACCAATTAAAAGTTTAAGTACACACGGATGTTTATTTTATTTTTTTTGATATTTGGCTTGTAAAAATGAATATCCCTTTCCAAACCATATTATGGGATGGAAATACTGTATTATACTTTGAAATAGTATTCTGAATAAAAAAATATAAATTTTAAAACAAGAGAAAAATCAATTATGTAATTTGATAAAAATTAAAATTTATTATCGATTGTATTCTAATTATACGTTTATTTAAGTGTTAAATGTGTTAAAATTTAAAAAAAAAAAACCATTATGTGACGACATGTAGGCAAAAATATTACTTTTTGTCAGATTAGTTTGCCTGAACAGCTGTCAAGTATAACTAAATTTATATTATTTTGTAATTATAAATAAGACGCCTGGACCAAAATTTTGTTAATGCCTTCAATATTTACTAGTGTTACAAACAATTTAGACTAAAATTAATATACTCTGACATATTTTATATATGTCAAGTATAATGTGAGATTATGGATATAAGGTTCCAGGCAAATACGGTCCAGGAGATAATAAGGACATTCAAAATTTTAGACTTAAAATTTTTTTTTTTTTATTTCTATAGGTGCTTTTAGTCGGTATAACCTTAATGGAGTAAATTCGAAGTCGCTGGTTACTTCATCTTATCAGTAACGAACGATTTCTCAATGAACTGACAATAACTGCACCGTTTTATAACTTTTGATGAAATAAAACCGTAACTTTTAAAGTTTGATTGTATAATTCGTGATTATATATTGGACATAAGAAACTGTAGTTCACGATAAATGAGTTAATTTGTATTTAGACTCATATTAATTTATTTTTTTAATGTTTTTTAATAAACATACATGGGCCTTATTTGCCAACTTGATCTTATTTCAATACATTAACCACAAATATACTATATAAAGCCTAAAGCATCCTTGACAAAAATAAAACGAGGGTAGTACTGGCAGCTTTTTGAATCTTTCAAAAGCATTAAACGTTTGGTTTGTGGTTCTATGTTGAATAAAGTGCAAGAAAATAATCATGTAGCAGATTTTTGCTAGTTTATTTTACCAAAAGTTATCTAGCGGTACTCATTTATTTGCAATACAATTAATATTAAAATAACTTTTAGAATATTCCCAAAAATTGAAAATATGTTTTCTTTTGTTATTGAAACTGAAATTTTCACGTTTCTTTTAGAAAACACAATACTTTTTGGGAAGTTTTTTGCCTAACCCGGTCGAACTTATTATGAGAAATGTATAATGAAATTTATATAAGTGGTTTTATCTAATTTAAGAACAATTATAAGGACTCGTTTTGATGATAATTTCAGCAAAACTACAAGTTTAAAGATAGACCCTATTAAACTACGGTGGTTTTTTCATAACGCCCAAAAAGAGAGTTTTTTGAAACTAAAATTTAATTAAATATATTGTCTTTTGTTGTATTTTATGAACTTTTTTGATTAATCAAATTAAAAAAATTTGGTGAAAGAACTTAACACATTTAAGTTAGGTGGGTCTTATTGGACTCAGTTATCTTATTTTCTAAAGTTTACTAATAATAAAAGTAGGAACTAGTATATATATATTATTGATTGATTATTTTTATTAAAACTTGGTCTCATTTTCACAATTACGTTTTTGGAGTATTTGACAATTGTCTGATATTTTATAATGAAAATGTGCCGTTAGCTTACAAATATTGAAATAGGTATTCAACTATAATATAATACATAAACTTTTAACCGGATGTGTACATTAGGACCATGTATAACTATTGTTATCAATGAAAGTAGTATTCTTCATTCAATTCTATACCAATTATATATTATATGTACTAAGTTTCACAATCAGAATTGTTTCTACATAATTGATAAATTCATCAACAGAATCGATTGGTTATTGTTTTGTTTTTTTTTTAATGTCCACACTTCATTGCACAATATTTACGAAAAAAAAAAATAAAAAACAAACAAATTTATGATATATAAAAGTTTATTGACTGACTATATCCCAAAATGTTTACAAAAAATATTCAAACTTCATTTGTATTTTTTTTTAAATTTATTGCTGCATGATTTTATATTGAGTTTTGATTTTCCATTGAAACAGTATACATCGATTAATGGTTTTTCCAAAGGAAAACGTTTTTTAAGTGTACAGTTTCGAGGTGATAAAATTTGTATAGATATTGGTACTTTTTTTTTTAAAGATGTGTTGCATTCCAACCTAAAAATTGATATCAATTCCTACCAATTCATTTTTATATCTATATGCCCATCTCTCCCGGTTCATTGAAGAGAGAGAGAGAGGTTAAATTTGGTCTAGTTTTTGTCAGTTACCACGTTTTTGAAACACATATACTTTTCCTGGCTACGTCTTGTATCAGCTTATTATTTAAATTATTACCGAAATGACTACGAAAAAATCATTTTCTTTTGCCCATTTCTGAAAGTAGTAAATTTTATACAATACTTGGATTCAATATCGTACAAACGTATAAAGAATCATAATAAAACTGAATTTTTTTATAATATAAAGCATTTAAATTTCCATTACAATTATGATTAGAGAAATAATACCTCGTACGTGTTTCAGCTCTGATAGTTCTATTTAGATAATAATTACACAAATAATTCTATAGACGTGTTTCAATATTGTTTCGATTATTATTTTTCTATGTTCCTTATTGTATATGTGTACTACATGGCAACAACACATAGGGGAAATTGAGGTTAGGTGTCTTCGAATCATAAACAAAATAACTTGAAAACTAGCTTCAAATCTACATTTTAAGATGTTATTTCTTAGATGTTGGATTGATTATAAAAAAAGCAAGTGAAGATACAAACAAAGTTAATTGTTTATATACGCGACATATGATTCATTATTTGGACTATTTTGTATAATTATTCATAAAATACTATAAATCTCCTGTCTATATACAGTTGTATATATTGGGAACGTCCTTAAGAGTTTATAAATTTCTCATTTTTGAATTAATTATATTTTAATTTCCGAATTTTTTTATGAAATTGAGTCCAGTTTAATATAACGATGGTCATTAGAAAACATTTCAATACCCACTCTTTGTCTTATGTAAAGATTGGGAATGTAAAATTTAAAGGTATTTGAGTGTCGTGTTTGCAAGTGGAATAGTTTGCCTTTTTTTTCTCTTTATAAAATGTATTATTTTCCTCACATAGGAACGAAATTATTAAACTAAAGTATTTATATTACAAATAATTTCAAATTATTTTAAGCTGTTCTTAGTAAATATGTATTATATAATAATATTATCTAAAACAATTCACTTAATGAATTCAAAGGATGCTTCCACGAATATGGAATTATTTTCTAAAACATTCTATTAATTAACCGTGATAAGAATTTATTCTACCAAAACTATTATTTAAATCTATATATATATACATATATACACTATGTTTAAGAATTTATCATATTCTATCATATTCTAGGTATATATCACAGTATATAACAAAAAAGTATGTGATAATAACAATAAATAGCTTTAATTGTTTAAATTTATTGAAAGTGTAATATATATATATATATATATATATATATATATATATATATATATATATATATATATATATATATATATATATATATATATATATATATATATATATATATATATATATGCGGGTTAATATCAATATGCTGCTTGTTAATGTTGTAATAATTAACACTGTTGACTATATAAAAACACAAAGAAAAAAAACTCAAGGTGCTTAAATTTGTTAATAAAAAAATTGAGTTATTAAGATGCGAGAATTATTAAGTACTCAAATCAGATGCTTTTAGGTGCCTCTTAGTGGCTTTAATAACTAAATTTAACAAAAACATTCGTGCAACATGCTAACTTGATACTTTTCTTCAGTGATTCACGTTGCACAAATGTTTTGGTACTTAAATTATATAATAAAAGTTATTTTTTCTCATTTCTCATGTCTCATTTCTGTTAGCTTGATTAGTATAATTATGAGACTATTTAAAAATTTAGTAAAATAAGAAAACTAATAAATTATCATACAAAATTCTACACAGACCGTTTTCGACACAAATACTTAAAAATATTTTACTGTTTAATTAAAAAAAATATGTTTATTTTTTGAAAAGAAAAACACGAGTAGCTTATTAAATTTTGTTAGCTCGACAAACAGTATACTTTTTATCTCTAAAACAAAAAAAACAAATTAAAACTTTTGATAACTTTTAGGTCAGTGTGTGTAATATAAAACCTCAACCAATATTAAATGAGATATGATTAAATATTTAACCGGCAAATGTCTATCAAAATATTCTATAATTTAGATAATATTGATTTTCATTCAATTATATTTCAATCAATTAATATATATTAATTTATGAATATTAATAATCAACTTTATGTATTCTAAAATTATATATTTTATCTATGCATAATATCATTAGACGAATAAGATAGGTAAGAACTTTACTGTACGTTGTTAGCAGTAATTGTAAAAGCACTTCTGACAATGATTCCTTATGTATTAAATACTTTTAAACAAACGAATATAACAATTAATAGTGTTAATTGTTTAATTACCTCACGTATCAATGTTTAAATCACGTATTATATTTTAATTATATACGAGCAGTTAATTAAGTTTGTTGTATAAAATAACAGTCAGAGAAGTTTCGTATTCGTTTTCGATTAGTTTTCGATCCAAAAATTACAAAAATAATTTTTTTAATAATTTCTGTTTTTCTATAGGTGGGTTTGTTTTCGAGATATCGCCTGAAAATCTTCTACATTAATTTTGTGTTATTTTTGCAATACTTTCTTTATATGTAAATTTTGAACCAAAAATTACAAAAATCATAACTATTTAACGATAAGTGTTAAAGTTTTCGAGATTTTGTCTGAAATTTTTTGCGGAGGCCAATATCTCGCATCGATTTAAGTCATTATCTTTGAAACTTAAGTACTTTGAAAGTTAAGTTTTCTTGTATCTTAGGAACCATTGAAAACTAGAAATACAGAGTAAATTTTTTTATTTAATTGATTTGTTACTCGAATCGCAAAATAGTTTGAAAAAAGTTTTTAAAACTCAAAAGAAATTTACCCTCTGAACAAAATTGAATTCAGCCGAATTCAATGGACCAATTACGAATTTTATTGGGAAAAGTGGCTTTGCTAATTTGATATACATGCTATTTTGCAAATTTCCAATAATTTTACTAGACTAGACAAAAATTTAAATCAAATGTTGTATACAATATACGCTTTTGAATGGCATTGGCAGGATTGACTTTGTAATACGTCAAAACCATGTTATATTGTTCACAAATTGATTATGGATTATATTTATTATTCCAGGAATAATCCATTACAAGTTTTAATCTATTCTATTTTATAATAATCAAATATACTCAGTATGATGATGTACAGAAAGTCAGTTACATACATAAGTGCTCATATATTATTGAAAGTGTTTAGCCTATTCATACTTTCAATACGCGTTTGATTGAACGTTTGCTAATACTTATGTTTAGACTATGCTATTGAGAAAATAATATTTTGGAAATTCAGGTCGTAAAGAAATAAAATTCAGGTCGAAAATTCGGTATAATTCTCATGTTGTAGAGCATAATTTACAATACTCAGAAAGGCATTAGAAAAAGTCCATTGTGAAACATTGCACTCAAAATGCATAAAATATATGCAAAAAGTGCATTATTTTTCTAAAATGTCTAAAAATAAACAAAAATTTATGAAAAATAGTTTATAATGATTTGCGAGGTCGCTTATGAGATTATAGGCAAACATTTCTTTAATAAAATTGTTTGATTAAATATATAGTGACTACAAAAAGTGTATAATTTATCTTAAAAAATGAATAAAAATTTATGAAACTCAGTATATAAGAGTTTTTGAGGTCGCTGGTGAGAGTACAAATATTAATTAGAGTAAAAAATTACTTTAACTGTAGGTATCTATGATGTATTCAAAGTAATAAATGCATTTAAAGTAATTTTTGGGTTTAGTAAATATTTTTGTCGTCATAAGCCACCTAGAAAACCTTTATCTTCTGAGTTTCATAAATTTTTATTCATTTTTGGAAACCTCTATGCGAAACATTTGTTAGTGCTTTACATATTTTTTTATCATTTCAAACGTTACACTTAATTTACTATACCCTCATAATATTTCATATTCGTATAGATCAAGTATAAAAATAAAAACATATGTTCATAATCATCATTTATTAAGTATTGCAGAGCTTGTCTCATATGAAACGCTACAAGGATATTATTAAGTCTTGCAGATTATTTCAACAACAGTGAACCGAATCCCAATTATAACATACTTTGAACACGATACTGTGAACGTATAAATGGATGCATTCAGTGGCATAGTTGAGGGTGGTGTAGGTGTGCAAAATTCACGGGCACAATCAAAACAGAGGCGGGAAGCAAATGAGTAGTTAAGCAAACATTTTTATACTTGGCATACATAATATGTCATAGTATATTAATTTTACTCTAAAGCTTGTAACACCTAATATTGACCGCACAAACAAAATTTTGATAAAGGAGTTCATAGAAACATCTAATTAATCCATATCCAACTGTCCACCCGTCTTCACGATCACCCAAAAACAAAAAGAGATAACGAACTGAAATTTTGGTAACGTAATCTAAACATAAAAAGTGAGTTTAAGGTCGTGAATGAGCGAAATCGGTCGCTTAGGGGATTTTTTGCACTCGATTTGAAATAATAAGAGAAAATCAGAGAAAAATCTATATTTTTTTACAACCTTCGTTTGGGAAAAATCTCCAAACCTAACAGCTTTTTTTCTATGTAAACTACGAAGGGGCATCTTTTTGTAATCGATGAGAGATGAAGTGAGCAAATCACAGCAAAAAAATTTTAATTTCATCCTCTCAATCTTTTTTAAGCACTCTCATATACGGGAACAAAATAAAAGGGTTTGATGAAAAGAATACAAATTGTAACTAATAAATAAAGTAATAGTAAAAAAATAAAAAATTAAAATATTTAAACATGTCAGCTTTTATTTAAAAGCTCTAAAACGAAGAAAGTACACTTTTAAATAAATCACATTCATCAATTTATTTTAATAACTAATTTATGTAATGTAATAAACTACAGAGTTTGAGTGTATTTAAAGTTTATTTTCTAATGTTTAGAGTAATAAAATAAAAGCTTATTTTCAAAAACATTTTTTTTTACTATTAATTTGAGTCCTATTTCCCTACAAAGCGTGTATTCCGTAAAAATGACACCAATTTCGAGATTAATTAGTAAAAAAGTTATTTGATAAAATCTGAAAATTTAAACGATCCTGCAACATTGATAGACATGTAATGAAATTTGATATACTCTATCTTGAAAGATAGATAGAATTAAAACTGTTATCCTTAAAGCTGGGAATAGAACCTGGAAACTTCATAAATGGATATATTTTATGGCTACGCCACTGGATACATTTTCTACAGTATGATGTTATGAAATTAGAGCCATGAATAAATAGTGAATCAAATAATTGAATTACAGAATCTCTGGCTCGTTGTAAATAATAGTCACTGAAAAATAAATGAATGTTTTCAGACAGATAATCTATTCTTATTAAATTAGTATAAAATACATTTCTGTTTTGTATCGTTTACAATGAAATCAAATGTTTTAAACACCCTTGTGTATACATGTTTATAGCATAAATATGTTACACATAGTTCCGAAGTTCTCAAGTCTGTGTCCTTACTCATTTGTAAGAACATACGTTCTTGAAGTACGTCTTTATTTGAACCAACATTTTTTCCAAAACGTTTTTCGGCCAAAAAAATTCGAGAATAATCCCCGAAGATTTGATGCATAATTTACTCATTTTCACTGTTTATTCATCAATTTAGGACGCAGTCCTTTTTTATTTTTCTGTAAATTAATAGCTGAAATATCATGAAATTTTATTGCGCAATATTTGAAGTTTAAATGAAACTAAAAATCGTATGGGCCTGTTAACAATGGTGCTATCTATTTGCCAGATCTAAGATTAATTAATATATTACTTAGTTCGACAGTTCTAAATGATATAATAAAATTCTATTCCCGAAGCGTTAATGTTCCTTAAACAACGAAAATTCCAAAAATTTTTAGAAGAATAGGCGACTTCTGATTTTTAATTAGAATAATTGAGTCATTTAGATGCACTAATGCCATGATATGACGCTGATCTAAGAACTAAATTAGGTGCTTTTTAAGTGCTTACATTATATGATAAAAATTACTTTTTTTCACATTGATCTGTAGTATAACTTATTATAATACCTTTCTAAATATTACACTGTACACTGCCTTTGAAATTCAAAAGTTGTCATTTGGGAAATAAGAATTGCTTTGCCTTTTGCTTTGCCTTTATTTGGTGTATATTTAACCTAAATTCCATACCCACCAAACATGTTTTGTATTTATAAAATTATTTATTTGTATAATAAATCCTATTATAAAATGATTATATACCGTTTATTATATATATATATATATATATATATATATATATATATATATATATATATATATATATATATATATATATATATATATATATATATATATATATATATATATATATATATATATATATATATATATATATATATATATATATATATATATATATATATATATATATATATATATACTGAGAATTGTTTAAACCATATCATATCATATATATTATAGTGTAGTATAGTTAGATTGAAGATAATTTAAATAACTATAATTTAGAATCCATGTCGTTAGTCCATTGTTTGTAAAAAGTTTCACGTGAACATTTGAATGTTATACGATAGGCTACTTTAGTATATTTAAAAAATTACTTCAAAATATTTCTAGTGACGTAATAACGGTATATACTATTAAGAATACTGGTATCACAAGACTGATAAAAAGGCATGATAAATTGACTGACAAAAACAACCTATAATTTTACTGAAATGGCTTCACATCGTGGTAGCCTATTTTATTATTCTTTTTAAGTTCATTTTTAACTAATAATGTACTATATTTATAATAAATTTATTTATTGTTGACTGTAAAAAAAAAAAATTAAAAAAAGTCGTGACCGGGAACCGACTCCAAACGACCATTCTGAACACAGTTCTTTTATCAACTAGCCTATATCGCCTTTTACTATTAAAATACAATATAGAAATATTAAGTATATGAAGCTGAAACTGTGTTGCGTATTAGTATTGAAAAGGGAGAACACCCAATAGGAATACAATAATTAATCGAAATCTCATTCCAAAATAAAAATCCCATGGTCGTGCCCTCCCCTTGTTAAAGGTAAAAATTTCATCAGTTTTATCAATATTAAATAAAACATTTTTCTTATTATTCCCCACTATTATTCAGATATAAACTAACGTACGATTAAAATTACTACAATACTCAACTCAACTCAACTCAACTCAACACAAAACTACAAAATACAGATTTCAACATTAAAATCATTATTGTTGTGTTGAAATTTTGTAGTGTGTATATATTTATTTATTAGTCTAGCATCTAATGGCATAAAATTTTCTATCTTCTTTTTGTTTTGTTTCGTTTTATATGTTATGGAAATTTATTGTACCTTTGTTTTGTTATTTAACAACAATTTTGTTAAGTGTCCTTTGACTGTTATGTGACTGTGAAATTGTTTATGGTTGTACAATGAGTATTAAAAATACACTTATTTCGAAATAAAATGAATTAACAGATTTGTTTTCATATAAAAATGGCTAATTTTCATTGCATTTCGAATATTAATTTTTGAGTAATTTGATCAAAAATATCGTGATCCCGATATGAAAATTCAGAAGCTCAAAACGGTAGACACAAAGTGGCTGATTTAAGTTTTTCTTGCCTCTTGAGGCAAGACAAACTTAAATAATATTGTCTTTTCTTAGGTACCTTAATTGTCATTTTTATTACAGTTCTTCAACGAATTTATGACACCCCACCTTGTTTATTTGAGAATGAAAGCAGAAACTTAAAATATATTACATACTCTAACTAATTGACTCATTCTGGCTTCAGATCCTTATTCTATAAGTTTTCTTTAAAAAAAATCTATAACAATTTTTTAGAATCTACTCTCTTGTTACTCTTTAATATTGAAAAGGATTACAGCTTGTTTTACCAATATCAAATTCTGTGCAAATAAGTAAACTAAAAAAAAAAGCTGCACTAAATTACAGTATATTAAATAATGATTTCCTAGAAAATATAGAATGAGTAAATACATCTTGTTTAAATTTAATTTTATAGTGGTTTTAGAAAACTTAAATGTATTAAATTTCAAAAGAAATTATGCAATTAAGTAAACTCTTATTATAAATTTAATTAAATAAATAATGTGCTGAATATGAAATATATTTTCTAAAATTAAACGATTTATATTTTTAGTTCGAATTTTGTTAAACGAAATAATTTTAAGAATGTATAAAACGGAATTGGCACAAAAAATCATGGATCATATATGAATAGGAGAGTTTACGTAATATTAAATAAATTTACTTAAAAACATTTTTTTCTCACTAGAATACGTTGTGGTTAAAATTAGTGAATTTAAATACCAAGTTAAATAGAATTATTAAATTTTGCAAACTCACAAACTTAATAATATTAATATACTGTTTAACGATAAGGATGACGAACCATTCTTAATGCACAAAAAGAAATGATTCCAGTATTGTGTATTAAAATGTATAACAAAAAATATAAAATGGAAGACATTGAACATTTAATAAAATTATAAAATAAATATTCAATCAAAACTCAAAGATTGCGCAACAAGAACTTAAATCGGACTGGCACGAATTCGATCATATCCGATGGTATGTATGCGCGCTTAAGATTTTCTAATCCGAATTTCTGAAGAAAGATCAGATTTTCTTATAAGAATTTCTTATAGGACTGTCCGATGGTGTACGCCCGCTCTTAATCCTCAACCAACTTTTTTCATTCATTCTTTAGGTTTACACCGCTCACCTGTGTGTGTGTGTATGCATATTTTTTAAGCATGTTCCCAAGACTGTTATTTTAGTAAAATGGTTATAAAACCCATGAGAATCATTTTGTATAATGAAAACAGTACTTTGTTAATTAGAAGGGTTCATCTATGTATTCTATCTACATACAATATTCGCTTTTAAACGTACCACAAATGTATGTAACACGTATATTATTTTTTGTTTTGTGTTTTTCTGATATGAAAAAAAAAATACGTTATTTTTCTCAACGATCACATTTTCCATTTTATACAGAATAAATGGAAAATAACGAACTAAATTTCATTAAATCATTAAAAAAAAAAAAAAAAAAAGAAAAACTTAATTATGAGAATTTCTCTGTAATGTAGTTCTTAAATGTAAATTTCTTAAAAGTGTGTATTTTTATAATCTACATTATAGATGAATACTAAGCTAATTAATGTAACTTCGTCTGCGTAGAATAAGTGTTTTTTTATAGACTACAAAGTTCATAGTATTATTTTACTTAATATAAACAGTGAGAAATGCACGAAAAAATTAAAAATGCATTTTGACAACGAAATACTGCTCAATCCTCGGAATTGTAGTGATTTTGTACACTCACCTATGTGCCGGTATGCTCTTTTTTCGTTATTTAGGTAAACATTTGAGAATATAAACAATTATTTATAATTATTATAATTTCAGTATCAATGATTATTTTATATCTGTTCATTTAATACGAGTTCACACTATTCGTAACCCGAATTCAAATGTACCGAAAATTTGTAGGACACGATGTAACATCGTTACGTATCAATATTTGTTACGTGATAGTGTTATGGGTTCACGTCCCAAAATAAAATTGCTGTTTTACGTCAAAGTTCCGTTTCGGCGTTTTGTTACACGCCAATGCTTTATATTCATATGTTTTAATTCTAATTTAAAAAAATAATTCTACAAAGTTTTGTGCATTCTACTGCTTTCATCCTGTATTTTTCTACATATTTTTAATATTATGTAAATGAATTTTTAAGTTTAAAACATTATAATGCTGTACCAATATAATAATCTATAATTAATGAATATTTCCATATCATAAGTTTCACCGAAGTCATATAATTATAACATGGCGGTTATATTGAACGCATATTGAATATGAATTGTAAATAATTATGTTTTGGTGTTTCGTGCTTTGACTATAAATTAATTAATGATACCAATTGAAATTGTAATTCTTAGAGACGTTATTAGCCAGAAAAATTTTTCAGACAATTGATGAAAGAAAATATTCAAAGATATATTTTGTAGCTTCGTGGAGGGTATTTCGCGATTCATTCACTAAATCTTCATACGAAATCGAAATATGACATATTTTTCAAATCGTGGAGGTAACTTTTGACTAATCTGTTACAACTAATTTGTGTTATATACTTCACACTTGACTACGAATCCTAATAAAGGGACTACGAATCCCTTTATTAACACATCGATTTAGACTTAACTACAATTTTTCTAAAATCATATACACACACTACATTAAAAGTATCATAATCTTTGATAAATAAATTTATTACCTGTATTATAATATTTGCATAATATTCCTTTGACTCAATTTTTTTTGCTATCCGTAAAGAGACATTTCAGTTTTTTATAACTAAAACCTAAGAGTTCACATATTCATGATTTGTAGATGTTTCTTGTAAGGCCCACGTACTCTAGCAAGACCAACTGTAAAATTTTTTATTGGTATTATAAGGAACTACCAGTCTTCTTAGGAACAGTACCAATATTTCAACTTAAATCGACGCAAAAAAATTATTTCTTTCTTTGGTATCATAAATAAATACGTCAGTCTGCAGTTAAAAAATATGAAAAAATAAATGGCAATTTAACTAGATATACTTACGTTTTGCTTTGTGTGGAAACTACAATTGATGACGATTGAGGTCTAAGTAGCGTGAGATCGCACTGTCATAATCGACTTGAGAGCGACTCGGCAAGGCGTCTATAGCCTTAAGTTTGATGCATCGTACTGTGTGTAGAAAGAATATACACTTACATGTGAATAAATACTTTTTAAAAGTTGGCCTTCAGAGAAACGTGGCCTTCCATGGTCCACCCACCTTCTAAAAAATGATAGAAAAATGAATTTTTCAATATTCTAAAAATAAAAAAATAAAAAGAGTATGAAAAGGTAGAAGATTAAATCGAAGAAAATTTTTTTTCGATAATAAATATACAAAAATGTGGGAGAACAACTAGTTTTACTGATAAAAAAATTCTATAAAACATAATTTATTACAATTTTTTAATTAATAGATGACATAATTTTCAA
Source organism: Chrysopa pallens (assembly GCA_020423425.1). Taxonomy (NCBI): domain Eukaryota; kingdom Metazoa; phylum Arthropoda; class Insecta; order Neuroptera; family Chrysopidae; genus Chrysopa; species Chrysopa pallens. The sequence goes on along the minus strand of CM035596.1, from coordinate 8,900,732 downwards.
TAAAAATAATAAAAAAAAAAAAAATTATGAAAAACAAATTTTATTTCAATCAATAGCTGTCACTAAAGTCATAAAAATGTTTAATTAATAAACTTTTTGACATCATATAAATGTCAAATTTTAGTATTTTGATATATATACCCTGTTTCATGCATTATTATTTTCGTTGTTTTGTTCGTATAAAATTACATTTTTTAATTCAAGGAATTCATATTATAAAAAAGAAAACTCTACTTTTATCATCTTTTTCATTCACAAAACATGAAAATTGACTTAATTAAATTAAATTGAAAAATATAACCTTTGTAAAATTGTTATGATAGTTATATTTTTTCATATTCAGGCTATCAAATTGAAGTTTATTTGACCTATGGTCAATTTCCATTAAATTGGAAGCAGATTTGGAGTGGATTTTTATACTCGATGATATATATAGATATAAATATTGTCAGAGTACCTATATTAATCAAGTAACGCTAGAAAATTTGGAAGCTATCAAAAAAATGTTTGTATGAATGTCCAAAGCATCACCTGATTGATCTATTTCCGCATGTACGTCCGTCTGTCTGCCCATCATCAAGATAACTAAAAAAACCGATAAAATAAAGACAGTTGAAATTTCGGTGACGTATATAAAACATAAAAAGTGCGTTTAAGTTCCTAAACGATCAAAATCGGACTATGGGATCTAATAATGCCATGACCCAACTTTTAAACCACGCAAAATATAGGAAACAAAAAATGTTTGTTTTTATAAAATAAACAACTTTTGTTTAAAAAAATTTTTTCGTAAATTTTTTCACGAATTTGATTCAGAATTATGCTACTTCCGGCAAAAATAACATGCAGTGAATGGAATTTTCTGAGTCGATTTTCTATCATAAATAAACGGTATGGTATTAGTTTTTTTCCATTCGAAAGAGCATGTTTCATTTTCAGGTCCTTTATTATTTATCAACCAATAATTCAAGAAAATTACTTGATTATTCTAAAAGATAATTTACTTCTTCCCAATTTTACAGCAAGAAAATAAGAAATTTGATCGGTCCTAATGTGCAATTTTTATTTGATGTAAGTGCGCCGATTCAATTATAAAAATTCAATTGTAGTTAAAACCCACGCCAAAAAAAATAATTTCAATATTCACCTTGAGCGATGAATGTGATCTTTTGAAATTAACTGTGCAAAATAAAAATACATAAAAAAACACAATAATAATACAAATACTACCAACTTTAAAACATTGTTATTGCCACGTTCATTCATGAATGGCGCTTATTGTGTTAAAAAAAAAATTATATTCTTTGTAATATAAATTTCAAACTCATTTTGCATACGTACATAATAGTGGGTGTCAGTGATTTGGGCACTATTTTTATTGCTTCACTTGATAAAAGTATACTTTTAATTTGGCTTGGCGATAGAAACAAAATCACGTATTCCCAATGTAAATCTAAGATAAGATTCCTAAAAACTCGCTACATTGTATTGGAGATGTTCATATCGTTGATAGATGGCCGTATAAAAACGTAAGGATTTGATAAATAAAGAATTTTTGGTGTTCATGTAGTATTACTATTCACTTTAATGCATGTGCCTAACAATTAGCGCTTCCGAATTTGTATTAATAGGGCGTAGACGAGTGAAATAGAAATATCTGGTTCGACCCAAATTCGACTGCTAAAACCGAATCTTCCTAACTTACATATTTCTATATGACTAAATGTTTTCCAATATGGGAAATGAGTGCAATAAAAACATTTGGATACAAAAAATTACATCTTCCTAAGTTGCATAGACCAAAACATAGTATTTTTAGGATTTTACCCAAAAACTACACAGTAAATACTTTTAGTGGGTTAAATACATGAATATTATTAAAGAGATTATTTGCCCTAATTTCCTAGATCAACATGTTTTGTATTTTCTATGTATATAATCTGGCTACAAAATAGTCATCATCGGTATGGATTCGCTAGTCGTAATGATACCCAGAGGAAATTTTACTCGTTGCCTTGCAAATGAGTAACGTATCGACGGAGAATCATTACGACTAGCTGATGATTACTATTCGTACTGATGATGACTACTTTGTAGTCGAAATATGTATTTATAAAATGCAAAATATTTAGATCTAGGTAATTAGGAAAAAAATCGATATTCATGTGTTAAATATGTCTACTAAATTGGATCAAAATCGGACAACGCAGGGTGCAGCCGAAGAAACATAAGATACAAATAATTGAAATAAAAATCAACAAAATACAATATTTAGCGCCCAAATCACACTCAACATAATATAATCAATAAGGCGTATCAAATTGTATAAAATTTAAATTAGCATTTATATGCAACATAATAGAACAATATTTGTTTAATTTAGGGGTTTTTCTGGTATACCCAACGGGTAAATGTTATTTCATATTGTTGGTTACTTGTATATTGATTGTATCGTTACTCAATACGTATTTGAATGATCTTTATTACCATTTATTAGGTGAATAAATTATCGATGTTGATGATAAACGTTTAAAAATATGGTTCGTTTTGTAATAATTTAAAATGTAATGTATTTGTATTGATGAATATATAGGAAAAGTAGGTAAGGTTATTTGAATGTAGAAACTGTGGGTGGAATTATTTAATTTACTGATGTCAAGTACTTTGAGCAACGAACTGACTACCAGAATTCAAATTGATAATTATATATTGGATACCACCCTCAAATTATAAGAAATATTATTAATAAATAAGAAAAACAAGCCATGTAAAATCAAATAAATAAATTTGAAATATCAAAAAAAAAATTTATAAACTACATCTATAGTTTTTTCATTCACATTAATCTTACCAAATTTGCTTATATATTTCCTATATTAAAGAATAATTATTCATTATTGATAATGCCTTTATAAGTTGAAAGTGCATTCGTAATTTTTAAAAAAATTTTAAAGTGAAAATATTTTCACAAAATAAATTATGCATCTTTTAATTTGACTTATATCAAAATTTTGAATCTTCGATAATTTGCTGTAGTTAAAAACATGCTTAACCAAAAAATTCGTGTTTGCTTACATCATGTATTTAATTTTCAATCTATTCGAGACCCATTACGAGATCAATATTTTCATGTAAAAGATACACACATGAATTTATATAATAAAAATGGTCTCTGTATATTTTCTTCGAAAAATATTGGATGAAAGGATTTAAACTACCAGAGTTTAAACTACATTATAATTTTTCTATATTTTTTTTTTAGCTCGTGCTATACATTCCATATAATCTCTTAATTCCAAAAAAAACATTCAATATTTTTTATCCTTATCTCAATTGTGTATTTACAGTAGACATAGTTTATTTTATATCAGCAACGATGGATTATCTTGAAAGGAATAATGGGAATTGTTATAACCAATTTTTACATTTAAAATTTACTTAGAAGTATTAAAGTATTTTTAGGATGCTAAAAATAGATTTTAATAGAGCAAGAGCCTACGACGCCCAGACCCTCGTTATTTTATAAAAGTTGAAAGTTTCTCTGTACATGTGTCCTATACAGGTAAGAACGACCAGCAATTATAGAATTTGGGTTGTGGTTACCTGGGCAGGTAACAAGTAGTAAAGGTGTCAAAAATAGTACTTAAAATTTGTTCGAGTATAAAGCTCAATTTTTTTATTCATCATCATTGCCGGACACTTATGACAGTTGCTACCCGTTTCTATAACGAAAGTATAATTATAATTTATCAAAGCAAGGGGTAGAAACTGTCATAAGTGCCCGGCAATGGATCACGAGATTTCTGAAGTTATCTCGAATAAAAAAATTGAGCTTTATACTCAAACAAATTTTAAGTACTATTTTTGACACCTTTACTACCTGTTATCTGCCCAGGTAACCACAACCCAAACTCTATAATCGCTGGTCGTTCTTACCTGTATAGGATACATGTACAGAGAAACTTTCAACTTTTATAAAATAACCAATGTCTGACCATCGTGGGCTCTTAGGCTATAAATTTAGATTGTTTATGCAATTTTTATTACAGATTATTGATTTTGAATGAACAAAATGTTTATGGTGTTAATAAATACTATTTATTTATATGAAATTGTAAAGGTAAAGATTTAATTATTAATCTTTTATTATTTATTATTATTATTTTTTATTTAAGGGATAATCTTTGGAACTACTGGACTGATTCTAAAAATGCTTTCAACGATAGAAAAGTCATATCACGTGTATCTAGCATAAGACATAATATCATATAAGAGTATATACAGAGTTTATATTTTTTAAATAAAATTTATTATTAGTACTAGTGGACCTGTGTGCTGCTCCGTTCATAATAATTTATAGCTTAAATTTGAATCTTAAATTAATTTAGATTTCAATCTTAAATTAATCTTTGAATTTAGATTTTGCATTGGAGCTAATAAATTTTCAAATTGGATGAGAGATGGAGGTGAGAAAGGAGCAGACATTCAACTTTCCATTAATGTTTTTTTATATATAGATTATTATTATTCATAAACTTACTCTGAGAATACCGACCATCAAAATTTGCTAAAACTACCAGCTCGTTATCTCATTTAGTTTCTCAGTTAGTTTCCTTTAGCTTACAATATATTCTAGCGTTAATTTTATAATAAACTTATTATACCCTCATATATTTTATATACTTCATGGATAACAATTATTGACCTGACACTAATCGAATAGATTTTACTACACCTATAAAAAATTGTTTTTTTAAATTCTAGTTAGAAAAGATTATTTATTTCGAATGAAAGAAAAGAAAACAATAAAAGAAAAACAAAAAAAAACCATATTTTCACTTTAAAAAATACTTTTCTATATAAAAATAGGCCACCGCTTGCACAACATACATATTTTATCTTCGAGAAAAACCAAACACAAACTAACTAAGAATGTTGCATACTTTTTTCTACATCCAAATCGTTTTATCGATGTTGTCTTTGATTTATTGCAATTGGACGCAATAAAACAGTGGTGATGTGGAAAAGAATATGGAACAATTTATAACACACATATCGGCTCCCCTCGTTTTACTTATTCATTCAGTCATTCGATCGTAGAGAGTATCGTTCGAGTATAGTGATCTGATATTGCGGTAATAAATCAAAGTTCAAAAATAGTGACAGATTTGTTTTTCAATTATTGATATAACGCTTGTAAACATTGAAATATTTACGCGCGCATATATATTATATACGCGAAAAATTCCACATCAATATTAAGGTTAGATGCTCACGCTTAGAATAGCAGTTTACGTGTACCAGAAATTGTAAATCGAATATTGGAATACTTTTCGATGTGAAACTGAATTTTCTAGAGATCTGAAAAATGGAAATAAAAACACTCTATCCGTTCAAATAAAATCGCATTATATATTAGAACGATTTTTTTTAAATGTTTAAATTAAAGGATTTTTCATGAAGTTTGCCTTTGAGAATCGAGATTTTATCGAGAGATTTAGGTAATCGAGAAGTATAACTTCACGTAGGCCCTAGTATATTTTATACTTCTGACTAACAGAAAGCAGTAAAAAATCAAAAGAGCTTTATTGTTTCAGACCATAAAGTAAAAGAATAAAAAGGCAGGACAGGAAGTCTGAGGTTTAATCTAACGGATGGTTTGACTGAGTTTTATCATAGTCTTGTTGCACCTGCATTTCAAGATTTTAATATTTCGATAATAATGCAATAATTCATTTTTTGTCAAATACGTTCCGTTATGCCACTATTGCGAATCGAAGCAGAAACAAGTAACATGTGTCTCAACAACCTCCTAATCTCCTCCTATTTTTTGAAATTGGCTAAGTCGGTTTAAAACAAAGTTTAAAATTCATGGGAGCAGAACACATGTTGTTGTTGGAGAGTTTCACTTTTGACAAAGCCTTGTCTCTACATGTCTTAGAAATTTTTTAAATCGACTTACTAATAATGGGGTTTAACCTCATAGGATTTTTTGAAACATACAAGTCATTAACAGAGCCAATCCACACCATTATTATTTTTTAATCTTTATTTATTTTAAACTGCTTAAACTGCTTCTGATAATGTTATACGTACAATTGAATTTGATATGGGGGTTGCAGTTTGTTATTAGAACCGGCTCTTAGAATTATAACTGACTAGACTGCCACTGCCTGGATTCGGACCCGCAATATTCCAATCTAAGTAGTCAAACGGTTAGTCTACGTAGTCAAGTAGTTAAACAGATTGCGTCCTTAGTCGCTTGGCCACGGAGCCGGTAAAAGATTATCACCACACAAAGCTTAATTCCCTCTCCCAATTGTGAAATGTTCTCAGTATTTCTGACAACAGGAATGCAAAAATGCACGACACGAATGCATAACAAACAACCAAATATAGTAAAAAATATTTGACATTTATACATAAGTGACATCAGATAATAATAAAAAAAAAAAAGCTTGCACCAAGTTCCCCAGTTGAAGCAAGAAATACAAGACTTGCAAGAACATGACAAAAACAATCCTCGACCAAAAGCCGTTTGGGTCAACAGAAATTTCTTTTTGGCGAATACTATGCTTTCCAAATACTCTTTTCATAAATACATAAATTTGAAATTCCTTTTTGGCGAATACTATACTTTCCAATAACTCTTTTGATAAATACAAATATTTGATAGTACGTAAAATCTATAAAAAGTTGGTGCCGTGATTGTACTGCCTTAAAATACATTTTAAATCTTAAACCAATAAATATTTGATAAAATTCGATGTCGTTTTAAAATAATGTTATTGAATATTAAACATAATTTTGTTTGAAACGATCCTTTTTGAACAATTTGTTAGTACAAGTTATTATGTTATTTTTTTAAAAATTCTGAAGAATAAAAATGTTAATTTGTTTCCAATTTGAACTAAAATAAAATAATTATTGAAATTTAATTCAAGAAACTTCTTTCGGCAGTAGTAGAAAATAAATAAATTAGTAGAAATGATTCGAATTTTGATATATTTGGTCTGAAGGAGCGGTCATGACCCCCTCCTCCCTGGTTGATATGATATGATTCTTTTTTTAAATTTAGTAATGATGCGGCAATAAGTCTAGCGTTTAAAAATATATTACTGGAAACAATTAAAGAAGGTCACTGCTAAGGAAATTTCCTTTAATTCAATATTATTTTTATTATTATTCATTTATAAATTGTTTATATGCAGGATAATACACGTTCACGAATTCGTATCCACAGGCGAAGAGAAATATATCTTCCGACATTTTGAGGTGGTAGACATACTGTTAAACCTGTAAAACACAAAAATCATCGTCAGCTTTTGAACTAAAATATGACAAACAAAATAAATACATGCACATGAGATCCAGACAAACCATTATGTTTTTTTTTTTTTTGAATTTCACACAAAAAAAAAAAATTCAAAAACATTAAATCAAGTTTACGTACAGTACACATTTATTGAAATATAGTGTAAACAACAAAACATTACTATTTATTTCGATATATAAGATTAAGTGAGTGTAGAAAATACAGTTCAGTTAATAATGCATGTCTTTTTAAATAAAAGCTTATATGATGCCATATAAAATAATATCACATGTAAAGGCTTAAGAGAAATTTCCAATATAATACTTATGCTACTATATATATATATATATATATATATATATATATATATATATATATATATATATATATATATATATATATATATAATATATATATATATATATATATATATATATATATATATATATATATATATATATATATATATATATATATATATATATATATATATATATATATCGAAGAGAAATGATGGTGAATCCTAGGAGACTGACAAACACTAAGTCCTTATGATAGCATTCAGACATTTTTTTTTTTATTGGGTATTTTCGTATTCCTTATATTATTCTGTTTTAATGCTGGGTATATTTTTCTTCCTTTTTATCGTATGATATGTAGATAAAAAACTGATATCGTTACCATAGAAAAAAGATTCTTTGCTTGTTTTTTAATATCTTGATTGTTATGAAATTTATTTAAGTACGTGAATGGAACCATTTAGAAACTTTTTTTAAAGTATAATGAAACTCGATAAAGTTTTTTTTTTGTCCTTTAAAAGAGAACAAATATGCGTAAAAATAATTTATTTTGTTCAATTTACAATTCAAGTTCTTAAAGCTGTAGTACTATTATCCATTGTTAGAGCAGTCTATTATCTTTTCTTAGGCGTACATTTTTGTACCATACATGAGAGCGCTTAACATCATTTGTCATATCGATCGTCGGCTGTGCGAAGATTTTCACGCACTGACTCAAGTGCACCTGTAAGGGTGTATATTTTTACACTTGAAACAATACCTGAATTTCTTAATGGTGAACTTCTTGGACACTTAAAATAGAAACCCGATTATACTAATAGTGATTAAAAAAATATATAGCAAGGGAAGAAATCAGGCTCCAGCCAGGTTTATCGTGTACAAACTGGAATGTAATTTAGATTTTATGAACAATCAGTTGACAATTATTTTACAGGGTACAAACCCTTTCTAAAAAATAAAAAAAAATAAAACAAAAACTAAGAAAAACTAACTCGTATCGAAATTGTGGCGAAACTAACAGTTGTTTTGTTAAACAATTGTTAGTTTCGTAGTAAGAAGAAAAAAGTTGAGAATCACATAATATTCTTAAGATTTTCCATAGAGATCCTGATCTAAAACGGAAAAAAAAATATATTTTGTCTAACCATCAAGGAAAAAAAAATTGGTAAACCTATCTGGCAGCACTCACTACATCAGACATAGTTAACTCTTCCTTAGAAAAGTGTGTTTATTTATTTGAAATCAACTGTTACTAATGTTTTTTAGTAAGAGTTTACTCTGTGTAGGAAGAGTAAAATCTTACAAATAATCGACTTTTTCTGTAACCCATTCATAACACACGTAGTTGTGAACTTGATACTCACTTAACAAATTTTATTTAATTTTTTTTTATTTTTACTCTTAATTGAATATTCATTGATTTCAAACAAACAGAAAAAAGCATACACAGAGAAAAAAACTGTTAAATGTGAATTTATGCAAATCTAATATTGACTTATTAATTAGATTTTTAAATATACAATTTGACGAAGTTTAAAGAAAAAAAAAGTGTTTACGAATAAACAAAAAATAAAAAACATAAATAACTGTTATTCACAAATCCTTAATTAGTACAAAATTTTTTTTCATCATATAAAATTTATTTTCGGTTTGCGTTAAAAGGTTTTAATGGCCAATCAAAATTTTTAATGATGTTATGCAATTAAGAATTTAGCTGATGAAATTTATTTGAATACATATAGGGGACATCGGAGCTCGTTGTCTGAAAGAAATTTTGTCAAAAAAGATAAACAGATACTTTAATATATCACCATAAACCTGATATCTGATGTACTGACACGGCATACCTTATTAGATTATTCGGGGATTATTTGATTTTTTTCAAGTCAAATAGTGTGTGTTTTTTGAATTGGAAGTGTTCTCTAAACGTAAGTATTTTTTTTTTTATTATACCTTGTGGCAATAATTTAACTAAAATTGTCTGATAAAGATTGTATATTTAACAACTGGTTCCAATTCTGGTCGATTTTAAAGCGATAGTTTTCTTAGATAACAAATGCAATTTTCTTACGGTTGTCTTAATGAAATGAAAATGTGTTTGAGCATATTTACATTTAATTTTGAATACTTTGCTCCGCCAGCCTGAATGGTATAATTGTGTGAGATACTTTTGAGTAAAAAAACTCGAGCTAAAATTTTAATAATAACAGTTCTGTGTAACAAATAATTAGTTGTAACACCGTTCCTCAGTTGTAACACCACACCTTGATTAGCCTGTATAATGCAACAACTCCCACCAGACCACCAGAGGCTTATCAATATTTCCACATAATAACACTTAATCGCATACTTATGATGAAAATTTCTATAATTATATATATATGTATATATAAAAAAATATTAGAGTAACTGCGTTTGGAAAGACGCCGTTCGGTGTTCGATTCTCTGTAGCGTAATCTTTTAAATATTTTATTTTGTTTTTAAAATATAATATAATAATAAATAATATATATATATATATATATATATATATATATATATATATATATATATATATATATATATATATATATATATATATATATATATATATATATATATATATAATAAATTTATTTATTGTTTATTATAAAAAAAAAATTAATAAATAAATAAAACTAGTCTTGATCCGGTGCCGAACAATGAACTCAGTTCCTCTACCAACAAGGCTATTTCGCCTCTTAATATTAAAATACCATAATGGTATTTTTATATATTTCAAGATAGTGAGGGTCTAGTCATGATTTTTCGTAGAAGGGATAAAGTAAGCAATTCGAAGTATAAAAATTGAAAAGTATGACCCAAAATTAGTAGATTTCAAAAAAAAGTTCATTCAAATCAGCCAGAATTTGGCCAAGATATCGAAAAAATAAATTTTGTGAATCTTATGACATCACCAAAACCTTAAGAACATATCTATAATGCATTTCAAGATAGTAAGGGTGTGTTTATGATTTTTCATAGAAGGGTTAAAGTAAGCGAATCGATAATATAAAAATTGAAAAGTATGACTCAAAATTAGTGGGTTTCAAAAAAAAGTTCATTCAAATCAACACATTTTGACATTTTAAAGGATTATATGAGCTTCGAAAGCTAAAAAAGTATTGTTTTTTTAAAATGTTTTTCTTATATAACAAATTTTGTATTTTACATTTTTTACATTTGGAAATATTTTGTGAATTTTAAATCAAAATTTTGAAAATCCTAATGTATTAGGACCTCTTTTCCTATTTTGATTAATTTTTTCCTATTTTTGTGAAAAAATCTTTGAAAATAATTCCAATTTAATTTAATGAATTTTTTCCTGCATTCAAACACAAGATATATACGACTAATATCTTGTGTTTGAATGCAGGAAAAAATTCATTAAATTAAATTGGAATTATTTTCAAAGATTTTTTCACAAAACAGCAACTATTTTTGGTATTATTTTCAAAAGTGTTTTCCTTGACCAATTAATTCCATTTTTTCTTGAAGAGATATACAAAAATTGATCCAAATCGGTTCATTATATTTCGCCAAATCGTGAAAACTGAGTACAAAAATAGAAATTTATGAAAATCGCAATTAACGTTTATTTATTTTTTAAATTAACTCTTTATATATGGAACTTGCCAAAGCTGTAATTAATAGACTTTTAATAAAATTGACTTCAAAATATGGGAGACTTCCAAATCTGGGACTATTGAATAACTCTAATATGAGTTTTTTTTTTTTTTTTTTTTTATTGCCTTTTAAGGTGAAATAAAAATAAATAGAATAGTCTGTTACATCCAAAAGTTGTAGACCTGATATTCTTCAAAGGCTACATACGATTTTTCTATCAATGGGATTATATTTCGGACGCCAGAGGGGATCTAGACTATTAACATTCTTAACAAAATTTTATGTATTTATAATCCTTAGTTACCAACATCGGTTGGACATACCCAAAGTTTTTTTAAAGATTTTTTATTGAAAATTTTATAGACGATTCACAATTTTCCTCCTGGTGCAAGAGTTATGGTGGTATTTGCTTGAAAAAATTGTTAAATTTCCCAACAAAAACTTTTAAAAATGCACATTTATACATTTAAACACAATGAAATACGCAAAATATTTGATAGTATGTCTGTAAAATTCAATAAAACATTGAATTATGTTAAATAAGTTGAATTAGTTCAATTATCATAATAAAATAATTCTTCAAAGTAAAACTCAGATGTAAAACTTACATCAATATTATTCATAGTTCCTTCAAACAATTCTAAATATCTAATTCTTATATTTTTTATTATTCTTTGTACTCGAGTGTAAAACAATGGCAGAATATATTGTCTAAGTTTTATTATAAATTATATTCACACTAGATCAAACAAATGCAATGAAAACATTTTCATTTATTATAAAAATATTCTGTGTATTAATTTTTTTATTTACGATCATGGCCCGACAATATATTATCTCAAAACACATATCAAGGCCTAATACGTCATTTCTTGAGCATTCCCAATTACTTAATCAAGTTTTACGGACACGACTAAACTCCAACCATCGACTTTTCTGTTGAAACCTTATCACCCGAACTATTTCCACCTCGGAGAGTTACAACGATCCAAAAACAGTAGTGAAATATAATGAAAGAATGATCAACTATTAAACTACAAATTTTCCGCCACCGAGCAGATTCTTACGCCCTAACTAATAACGCAATGAGAGCTTTTTACAGGGATCAAAAACAGTAGTGAAATATAATGAAATAATGACTAACACTTTAATTTTAAACTTTTTATTTTTTACAAAATTTTACAAAAGTGAGAAACATTGGTTTTAATTATTTATTTACAGTCTTATACAAACAAAAATCTATACAAATTTTATTATCAAAATAAATACACCAATATTAGAGAAAAATTGAATTAATTATTAATAGAAAATAAAATTAAAAAATAAACGGGACCTGAAATATAATTAAATAATCAAATCAAATTAATAAATATTTTAATATATCTCACCGAATTATCGCGTCTTGTAAAACTAACCTTACTCTGTTCACAATTATATATTTCTATTACTCTTTTAAATAATAGAAGTTGCTGCTTGAATATGTTTTACAGGAACTGAAAAATAATAAAATGATACTATAAAATTTTTCAAATTAATAAATATTTTTATATGACTCACCGAATTACCACCTCTTGTGAAGCTAACCTTCCATTGTTCTTCCATGGCACTCCATTAAACACAAATATTAAGTCAAACTCTAACACTATCCAGTTATGTCACTTAGGTTACAGTTGGAATTGATTTTCATTTAAAAATAAAAACCAAACATTCTCAAGAATAATGTGTATGTTTTATATACCTAAGCCATAGAGATAACTGCCGAAGTTTCAGTCCGGGCTTACAAATATCATGACTTGGTACGATCATCCTTGCAGAACTACTTCATTAGTACACACACAATCATCGGAGAAATAATGATTTTTATAATTAGTATAAAATCTAATTCAAACAAAAACCTATTCAAGTATGGTAGTCAGTCACTTAGGTTACAGTTGGAATTGATTTTCATTTAAAAATAAAAACCAAACATTATCAAGAAAATTGTGTATGTTTTATATACCTAAACCATAGAGATAACTGCCGAAGTTTCAGTCCGGGCTTACAAATATCATGACTTGGTACGATCATCCATGCAGAACTACTTCATTAGTACACACACAATCATCGGAGAAATAATGATTTTTATGATTAGTATAAAATCTAATTCAAACAAAAACCTATTCAAGTATGGTCGGTCATTCAGTTTACAGGTCGAATTGATTTTCTTTTAAAAATAAAAACCAAACATTCTCAAGAATAATGTGTATGTTTTATATACCTAAGCCATAGAGATAACTGCCGAAGTTTCAGTCCGGGCTTACAAATATCATGACTTGGTACGATCATCCTTGCAGAACTACTTCATTAGTACACACACAATCATCGGAGAAATAATGATTTTTATGATTATTATAAAATCTAATTCAAACCGTCTAACCGAATTACCGCGTCTTGTCAATCTAATCTAACATTAGTCACAGTTAGTCACACTGTATTTAATTATTTAGAGGACCTGAAAAATAATGAAGTTTTAATAATAATAGCAAATTTTTTTAAATTAATCAATATTTTAACATGACTCACCGAATTGCCGCGTCTTTTAAAACTAACCTTACAATGATCACTGTCAAATATTTCTAACACTGTTTTTAATTATTGATGTATTCACTTCAACTGTCACTATGAAACTGATAAAGTTCAAATCTGCAAATTATGAAATATTTGAATTTGACAATCGGAGTCTTTAAAACTAACCTCACAATTATCACTGTCAAATATTTCTAACACTGTTTTTTATTATTGATGTGTTCACTTCAACTGTCACTATGAAACTGATAAAGTTCAAATCTGCAAATTATGAAATATTTGAATTTGACAATCGGAGTCTTTTAAAACTAACCTCACAATAATCACTGTCAAATATTTCTAACACTGTTTTAAATTATAAATAGGACCTGAAAAAAATGAAATAAAAATTATAATAGCAAATTTTTTTCAATTAATCAATATTTTAATATGACTCACCGAATTGCCGCGTCTTTTAAAACTAACCTCACAATGATCACTGTCAAATATTTCTAACACTGTTTTAAATTATAAATAGGACCTGAAAAAAATGAAATAAAAATTATAATAGCAAATTTTTTTAAATTAATCAATATTTTAATATGACTTACCGAATTGCCGCGTCTTTTAAAACTAACCTTACAATGATCACTGTCAAATATTTCTAACACTGTTTTTAATTATTGATGTGTTCACTTCAACTGTCACTATGAAACTGATAAAGTTCAAATCTGCAAATTATGAAATATTTGAATTTGACAATCGGAGTATTTTAAAACTAACCTCACAATAATCACTGTCAAATATTTCTTACACTGTTTTAAATTATAAATAGGACCTGAAAAAAATGAAATAAAAATTATAATAGCAAATTTTTTTCAATTAATCAATATTTTAATATGACTCACCGAATTGCCGCGTATTTTAAAACTAACCTTACAATGATCACTGTCAAATATTTCTAACACTGTTTTTAATTATTGATGTATTCACTTCAACTGTCACTATGAAACTGATAAAGTTCAAATCTGCAAATTATGAAATATTTGAATTTGACAACCGGAGTATTTTTAAACTAACCTCACAATAATAACTGTCAAATATTTCTAACACTGTTTTTAATTATTAATTGTTGTGTTCACTTCTAATGTCAATTTGCAACTGATTAAGCTCAAGGGGAAGTTGCTACTGATGGATACTTTATAGGACTGAAATATACTGAAAGATTAAAACTAAAAATTTTACGTCCCTTAATAGGCCTGAACAACCTACTTTTTGGTTAATAGATCAACGACCTAACGCATTGCGCCACGATGGCTTGTTACAGTGATCCAAATTAGTAGTAACATATAAATAATCATCAATTGCTCTATTAATATAAAAATTTAGCGCTGCTAAATATGCTCGTAACAACGACCTTTTGGTTGTTAACACAACACTGTAACCAATTTCGCCACAGATGATTGTAACAATAGTGACATATACATATATAATCAATTAATCTAATTATAAAAATTTTTCACCACCGAACAGGCTCGAACCGCTGACCTATAGGTTGACAACCCACGTCCTTTAACAATTACGATAAATTGTTTTGTTATATGATACAAAGAGAATAGTGACATATAAATCAATAATCAATTAATCTGAATAAAAAAGTATAAACCGCCCCATAGTTTCGAACCACTGACACTTCGACTGAAAACTCAACACTCTAACCAATTGTTCCACATAGGCTTGCTATAAAAATTCAAAAACATAAATCCTAACATGTTTCAAGACCATGCTTTATAATAATTTTTTTTTAAATTTAAAATTCAACTTGCCCAGCCCCCCATATTTTGACACATTGTTTCACTTACATATTTGATTACATTTGACTGAAAAAAATGTGCAAAATACAAATATATACGAAAAAAGCTCAGAGTTATCTCGTTTTTCGTAGGTAGAAAAAAAGCTCTCCAAATACCTACTTTAATTATTAAAATAATTCTCAGTTGATTGAATTATACAACTATTATATTATACAACTATTTTAATAATATATTATGCAAATTTAAGGATGAAAAGTTATAAATGTTTTATTTCGTTGTTAGATTTTGATTAATATTAACAAATACTTTCTCTAAAATTGCTTGTTTTTATTCAGATGTCTTCGACTTTATTCTTATATATTTTTATATGTCTTTCAGCTAAAAACGCTATTGTTGGATAATAAAATTTATGCATTTCATTTGCGTTAAACTTCTATTTGTAATTATTCTTCAAATTTAGCATATTGATTTCTTTTCTACCATTTACTATACAAATGAAAACACTATTACAAATTTTTCACAAATCACAACCATAAATTTGTTTTTTTTTTTTTTTTGAAACATTTTTCAAATATTCTGTCAAAACAAACAAATCTATAATGCATTTCAAGATAGTAAGGGTATGTTCATGATTTTTCATAAAAGGGTTAAAGTAAGCGAATCGATAATATAAAAATTGAAAAGTATGACCCAAAATCACAAGGCGTTTCCGAGGCAGTAAAAAATTTCAAAAATTATTACATTTTATTTCGTGTAATTTACAAACAGTAAACATTTAGTTTAAATAAAGTAAAATATATTTTTAGCCTATTATCTTATAGGATTGCCAAATGATTTATGTTGTCAAATTTCTCGTTAGTAATTATCTTCCAATATTTATATTTGAATAATGTTGAAAAAACTTTCATACTCAGACAAAAAAAGAATCCTGTACTCTCTAATCTCATACATATACCTAGTACCTACGCTAAAACGCACTTTTTATTTAAAATCAATAAACTGGTGGTTACTGGTTTACTGAACGTAGAAAATATCGCACATTTGTTCTAGGTGAATGAATTAATTAACGTATCATAAGACAATGATATGTGCTTGGAAACCATGTGAAAAAGCACATAAAATATGATTTTATTTATGGAAAACTTTGTGTATACGATATAAACAATTAAACACAAAATGTATACTGTGAAAAGTGTATTATTATATTCGAGATATGATTTTCGTCGAAGAAAATATACCGGATGGTTTCAAGGAAAATTGAAAAAAGCTGTTTTTGAATAAATTTAATATAAAATTCTCGTGTCACAGGGTTTTTGTAACCAAACTCAACCGAAACGGCTTCAAGGCTTCTATATTCGGTAGGTCTGAGAATAGATCGTTAAGTGTTTTATGGGTAACTTAGGGGTTAAACTATTAACCCCTAAGTGATAAGGGTGCCTTAGTCCAAAATTTTTATTTATTTTTTGGATAAAAATTTTTATTTTTTTATGATTTGGCATTAAAAATACATCTATCATTTAATTTTCACTAAATTGTTTTATTAAACTGACAGGTCGTTACGTAAGAGTTCAGCTATGATCTAAGTTACATAAGCAATAATTTGATAATCATTGGATAAGAAAGATAAGTATTAGATTATTAATTATATAAGCGTTAGATGTTATCCATATTTGAAATAATTTATATGGCAAAACAAAGGTTGTCGGGTCAGCTAGTTTATATAAAAATGAAAATGGCATATTTGTTGTAAGAAATTGAGATTTATTTGCATTAAACTTCAGCTTTTTTTTTATAAAATTCTAGTCATAAATTTGTTCTGTTACTTTTATCAAATTGAAAAAATCAAAAAGTTAAATTCGAAATACATACATTTCCCTTTCATAATTATGAACCCTGGTATTTTATGTATCGAGAGAGCAAATTTCAATTGGTGAAATATATATTCAATAGGATATGGGTATTATTCAAAATTGGCTATATTTCACATCAAAATGTACAACAAATAAGTGGAGAGCACGACCTTAGGATTTTTATTTTAAAATGAGATTGCGATTAATAATTATATCTCTATAGGATGTTTCTCTAAAACGATTGAGAATTGATTGTTATTATTGAAAGGGAAAACTCCCTATTGAGGTATAATAATTAAACACAATCTCATACAAAAAATATAAATACCAAGGTCGTGCCCTCCTAAGCTGAATACCATAATAAAACTTGATTAAAAAGCAAATAGGCCATCAAAGATTATTTTGAATCTCTTTCTTGAAAACGATGTATTACATGTAATTTATATGACGGTACTAACAGTTCACGTAGGTGTAACCCCAAATCTAGCTTAATTTTAAAGATTTTTAAAATATAACGCCATATCCATATTCGTGAAGTAAGGACGCTTCAATTGAAGTAATAGAAAGTTTAGCCCCGTATCTATTTCTGTATTATATTAATCTACCCTTGTCACAAATTAAACTTTGAATGGGCCAAACGGTAATGTAACATTGTAAGAAACGAAACTAAAATTTCATATTCATCTTTTTAAGTGAATCAACAATATTATTTCTTCGACATTACAAAACCAAATGTTATGTGAAGAAGATTTTTGATTTATTAAATATTCATTGGATTTACTTTCATATATATGAATAATATTTCGTTCTATATTTGTTCTATTTTTAGTATCCTGAACAGATATATTTTATTTTCTATTAATTTACTCATATTTTTACTTTCATATCTTCAAGTAATATAATAATAGCAGCTTATTTATTTCCGAGATAAACTTATTTTTAAAGTCCTTTATAGAATCAAAACTTTTTTTTAATGATATTTTTATCAAGTACATTTTAAATTCTAGGCTAGAATATTACTGGCTCTAACAATTATTAATTACTTAATAATGAATTGATAAGTCGAAAGTGAACTCGTTTGAACTCGAAAAAATTTTGAAGTAAAAATTTGACAAAGTTTCCATTATTTTATAAAAATGAATTTTCACAAAATAAATATTACATCTATTAATTTTCAAATAATGTAAGTCTGTGAAATGTATATGATAATTTCTCACTTTGATAATTTCTCACTATTTATTAACTAATTTAAATTAATAGTTATTTATATTGCCAATTAAAACTAATAGGTAAATTATTACAATTTCCAATCAAACAAGTTCAATTAAATATCATTTTTTAATTACATACATTTTTTTATTTACATTCTCTATACAATTGACATGCAAACAAGCGGACAAATAATTCGAAAATAATTAAATTTTCTAGAATAACAATGATTTATTACAAATTTAGTTACTCGAAATCAATCGATAATATAGTAGAGCACTTTTTTTTATTGCATGTTTGTTACATGATTTGTTAGAACTCAGAAACAGTTAGTTTATTGTATCTTTTCTTGAAGATATCTTAGCTTAATATTATCATTGTATGGGGGATATCAAATTATGAAAGATTTTATAACTTCTTAGTCTGGGAGCTAAAGGATTATAATCCCGGCAGCGACTGTTGCTCAATAATAATAAAGAGTGCGGGTAATTGATTAGATAGTCTTGGCTTGAATAAGAACGAAATAATCGAGACGCATCATTTTTTTTGTCAAAAATGTATTGAAAAGGAAAATTTTTCGAGACAACTGTATCGAGAATATCTTTGAAGGGATATTCAGATAAATAAATTGTATTTTATTTTAGTATTTTTTTTCATAAAAAAAGACAACTAAATGGCTTATTCTCAGAAAAAAATTGAACGATTAGTATATTAATATTTATTATATTTTTATTATTAAATTAGAAAAAAAAATTCGAAGTAAGAAAATTGAATTCAAATGATATTATTACAGTTTTATAATCAAAATAATATTATTACAGTTTTCTATATTTTTTGTATGTTCAAATAAATATAATATTTGTGATAAGTATTTTATAGTTAACAAAATACTAATAAATAAGCATTTTGAATTCGTATAATGTTTTATTCCCCCCCAGCCTACACTACTAAATGTTTTTTATTTTCGTATTGTGTATTAATAGAATTTAAGGTAAATAAAGTATTATAATATTTATAATTTAATTTAATCAATATGGAACATTGCTTGTAGTTTTGATTCAAATCATTCCTCGTTTAAGAGTCTTTGACACAACAAATGATTCTTTAGTATTTGAATAATAAATGGTTTTAGTATTAAAATTAATGTCTCCTTAATCATGGTTATATTTTTTAAATATAAATGGAGGACCTTAGTAAGGGAACTATCTAATTATTTCAGTGCATATTTTTATATGAATTTTTTTAAACTTTTTTTGATAAAATACAGATTTGAAAAATCCCGAATTTGGATACTTTTGAACAATAAAAACTACATAAAGAAAAAGAATGAAATATAAATGATGTTTTATTATATTCATTATACGATAATCAATATCATTCAGCAAAATATATTTTTATACTTTTATTTAAATTATTTGTTACTAGTATAAAACGTGTGAGTCAGAAAGAGCGACAGAGACATTTACAGAGAAGTGACGAAAACTTTGAATTAAAATAAATAAAAAATCAGGTATAAAAAAGAATAATTTTTTATTCTCCCTTATGAATATTATTAACTATTGTACGAAGATATATATATATATATATATATATATATATATATATATATATATATATATTTATATCCGGAGCACGTATCGAAGAGTTTCTCGCAAAACAATTTTTTTGAATAAAAAGTCAAATTTTGGTTTATATTTTAGAAATTTTGTCGACACTTTCTCCGGTTTGTTTGCACAACACCATGCTTACAAAATTTCAATACAGTATAATATAATACATGGATAATGATTTTTTTAAGTTTTTATTCGCGAAAATAATATCTTAATTATAGAATCCTTAACAATTAGGTTCGGTTCCCGATGGGGACAAATTTTTACAATATATGTGACACAAATGAATATTTGTTCCATATTTTTTTATAGTGAATTTTCAAAATTGATTCATTTGTTTTACAGGTTACAATACGTATCAGTGGAACGATTCAGCACATTCTGTTCGAGTTCCAGATGAAATATTATCAGTAACGTATGAAGATGGAAAATGGTCAAAGCCATACTATGATTGCGGTGGTGGCAATATATGGATGCTTACATACACTGTGCCATTTTTTGGATATGTCAATGATACATATTTTTTCAAGTGAGTAAAATTTCAAAAATTTAGATTATGAAATTTATTTGGAAATTGATATGTGGATTAATTGATATGTTCATGAAAATTGGCGGATATTTCTGATACATACCAAACAATTGTCGTAAATAAAATTAAATATTTCAAGCGGCGAAAAAACGGAGTAGGTGTCTATGTCCACGCATAACTTTTTACATAGTAATCCGTTTTTGTTAATCTTTTTTTATTGGATAGTGTATACCTCGAAGTTGGTCCCATATAAATTTGGAAAAAAGGGCTGGAAAATAGGAATGATTTATTGTTTACTTACACATTTCAATGCTGAGTTATGTATTACAAACAATTAAAAACCTTACAATCACAATCCTCTTAGGGATTTCAGATATGGATTAAATTAAAATGTGGCCACATGGAAAGCATCAGCTTTCAAATGTAGAAAGAATTATCAAAATTGGTTTACCCAGTCGATAGTTCTGAGATAACAAACCATTAATAAAAATAATAATATTTAAAACAAATAAATTGAGTCGAATTTTGAACCTCGTTTTTTTGAAATCGGTTACAAAATTCGTTAAAAAGGAATTAATGATCAATTTTATTTCGTTGTCTATAAATTTTCAGTTTTATCATATATATAATTTGGTGGAATATTTTATTATAAAAGTTTACATCTCAATAAATATAATTTTGGAATGTGGATAATTTATTGAATAAAAATGTAATTATTTTCGTATATCTTTTATTAACGACTCTAAAAAATGTAATGTCGTTAGTGTAATGATTGCTCGTATTACCAATTCCTTCACCAAGCAAATTAAATATTTTCATGACTTAAAAACTTAACTACAAACGGATATCAAAATTTAAGAAACTGAAAAAAAAATATGACTTGATTTTCGTAAAATACAAAATAGCGGCCTTTGAAAGTTATGAAAAAGAATTATTTTTCTTCGATTTTTTCAAATTATCTGAACAATTTTAGAACAAAAAATAGTAGTAGAATTGTCTTCAAAAAAATTGATTTTAGAATTCGATAAATCACATAAGATAACAACTAACAGAGTTAATTGCTTAGATACTCGGTATATGGTTAAGTATCGATGATTGAACTATATTTATTCATAAGCATTCATAAAATACACTAATTATCCACTATGTATTGTAATTACTTATATTTTTATAAGTTATAATTTGAGCTAAAATTGTGACGAATCCAAAGAAACATTTGTTTGTACCAATTTATTTTCATTTTCATTAGTATTATACAGATTTTCATCGCGAAAATTTCACAGATTCTTTGTAAGCAGCGATTGATGAAAGCAATTTATGTTAGCCCCACCAGACTTGGAAATGAAACAGTCCAAATATGTGAACGAATAAATGAATTGGCTCGTTATTAATTTCGAGACTAACAAAACGGTCTGTGTTTATTGGTTTTGATCAGAATTTTTTGTTTTTAGAATCCAATTTTTATATTTTTGCGATCAAAATTATTTTATTAGGTTTTATTGATTGTTTTAATTTTACAATTTTATAAGTAGGCAAATCAATATTTTATTATAGTTTTCCAAATTCCAGACATTTTTAATTTTAAATTTAAGCTCACATCTACATCATTTATGTTCGTTCGTAACTCGATAATAAATTTAAAAGGATTATAAAATAATATATAAATTTTTTTTTGTTCCTTCTTAATAAAAAAGAAAAATGTAGAATTAATATCAGATACACATTATTATTAAACATTTTCAACAATTCCATTCGTTTTGTTTAATGTTTCGGAACATTGAAAATTGTCAAATCAATTATCCACACAGATTTTTCCCATAACTCAAATTTTTAATTTAATTTCTATTATTATATTTTATGTAATATTTTATAAATTTTTGGAGGCAAAAGAAAAAAAAAAATTAAATTTATTGATTTTCAGTCAATTGATTGAATCATTTACTTGAATAATCAACTTTTTTGTAATTGTTTGACATAAAATTATATCGAAGCTGTGCGTAACTCATGGTTATTGTGAAACTGATGAGTACCGATGAAAATATGGTTCCCATCTTAATAACATTACGGAAAATCGGGTAATTTGAATAATTGATTTAAACTAGAATCCCAGAGTATATTAATTTTAGTCTAAAATTTGTAACGCTACCTAAAATGGATCGCACAAACAAAATTTTGGTATAGGTGATCACAGAAACACCTAATTAGTCCTAATTAGCTGAAATTTTGGGACGTATTTTAAACAATTAAAGTGAGTTTAACATGTATACATATATAACTGTATAGACTGGATGTTTGTAGTATTTTATAAATTCTAATTAAAATTAGTCCAAACAATGATATTCAATCATATGTCGAGTATCTAAACAATTGATTGTGTTAGTTATAATCTCCACTTGTTTTATATTTATTTCAAACCAAATATTGACAAATATGAATGAACCTCGTAATGGTTATGTAAGAACGTAATCGGCAAAACGTTTTCGTAAAATTTTTGATATGTCCTCTAACAATAAATAAATAACACCAGTTTGTACATAAAATCGAATTAAGTTTTTGTCCATTGTTTTTGTTTTGATGTCACTTCACCATACAATTGGTCGTTTATATGTCATAAATATGTTGTTCAATATGTTTTTCTTAAAGGTTTTTGCTATTATTGAGAACACTTTTGATTTGTTTTTTTTTCTTCTCTTATTTGGCCTTGTCATTATTGAGGATAAATGGTTTCCATAATTGTTTGGAGGTTTATGTATCTGTAGTGTTCTGTAACTAAAAAATCTATTTCATGGATCAAATTTTAATTATTTTGCTATTAAGCCTTTTCTACTGAAATGTTTAACCGCCGCTTTAAACTCACTTTCGTTAATTTTTTAACCGAACTTCAAAAAGGAAAGTAGATATCACAAAGGTGATACCATGATAAGAAAAGTAGATTCTGATGTCTCCTAAAAGAGAGAAGGGGCAAAAATAATTTTTAGTAATAAAATTTCATCCATAAAATGAAAACTTTTTTGTTTTGAAAGTTTTTTGTTGTGAACCGCCTTAAAAAATAGTTCTTAATTAAAATTTTTTATAAATAATTTCTTTGTGGCCAATTACCTTTCGAAGTTGGTGCCAATTTTATCCTTAGCTAACAAAATGATTGGTTTGTGTTGACTGAGAAAGGTCTATTATAGGTATTTGTAAAAAAAAATTATTTATATAATAGAAGTTTTTAATTTAAAATTATTTTTTGCCAATTACCTTTCGAAATCGACGCCAACCAATCAATTTTAGCTGAGGATAAGATTGACATTTTCATGTTTTTTTATCGAAAATTATTTTTTACATTTTAGTTCTTTTCTTTGAAGGCGGTTGTGTTTTTATTGAGAAATTTTTATTTAAACAAACACAAATTGTTAACTTCAACTGACGATAAAAATCAAATCACGTTATCAATATCACGTTTGCAACTTTCCACGGTAGTCTGTGATTGTTAGTTTATGGAGTTAATGATCACACACTTTTAAACTTGTATTCAAGGCACAACCAAGAAAATTTCGGTATAGGTCTTACACAAATACAGGTAGCCAAAGTCCAGCTAAACCTAGACTGCTTTGCTCATCGCTATAAAAAACGAATCTTTTACAAATTTGAAGAGTAAAGCGTGTTTCACAGTTCATCGATGATATTTCGTTGTCAATGGGTGCGTTTTATTTTATACTATATATATATATATATATATATATATATATATATATATATATATATATATATATATATATATATATATATATATATATATATATATATATATATATATATATATATATATATATATATATATATATATATATATATATATATATATATAGTGATTTATTTATAAATTAAAATGATTCACAATAATCCTAAATATTATTATCATTGACAATGAATGATTCACGATACAAACATAAATAATCGGATTTACCAGCAAAACTAGGGCTTTTGATACTTCATGGTCATTTTTATTATGCTTTCATATTTGTTTGATAGACTGGAACGTATGAGCGCAGAGAACATTTTGAAAAATTTTCATTTAGCGGTTTTAAACGCACTGGCTTAAAAAGCATTACAAAAAATTTTTTTGGAAATAAAGTTCATTTCAAAACAATTACATAATAAATTGATACGAATCGAATCAATTGATTATTCTATTGTATAAAAACCAGTTGCTCATCAGAAGAAATTCCTAAATTTCCGTAAAAATGGTTAATTTATGAGTAATGAAATAAATTTTAAAAAGCGTATATATATTTTTATTAGTGTTTGTCCACGGATAAACCTTCATTTCCTTTGTCATTTATGCACCGATTTTGATTATCCTTTTTTTGTTGAAAATGAGATATCCCAAGGAAGGTACTAAAATAAGGAAACCAGAATCTGATGTATCATTCTGATGATGAAACCAGAATGGGAGAAAAAGGACAAAAATAATTTTTATCCCGAAAGAACAAATAGATTTATGTATATGCTTTTAGTAAAGGACATTTTTTATTTGATCCGAGTGGTTAGTGATCAGTCTTTTCAAGTTTATTTGGTAATACATTCTGAAAATGTTCATATGGGGATAAAAAATATTATAAATATCAATACAATAATTTATCACGGAAATTTTTCGACTGTGTGCACCCATAGGACCCAGTCTAAGTTATGTTACTGTGTCATGATCGTTTTGATTATATTTTATTATTTGTTTATGGTACGATAAATATATGTATGATCCCAATGTGAGAGAAACAACAGCAAAGATAGAAGATATAGATGTTTTTCATTTATTTTAGTATCAGAAAATACCTAAGGGTATACTTTGCAAGGAAAATGATTAACTTTGTTTTTGGGAGATTGTCATTTTCATTTACAAAGATGGTCGAAAATTTTCTTTTTTTTTTATTTGTAATACAAAGTGTCTTAAAATTAGTTTTTGTAGGAAACGTGCTAGGTAAGAAATTTATGCATAGGCAAGTATACTTGAGCTGAAATCGGTTAATTTTGTGAGCCAAGGGATATACAAAAAGAAATTTCCGTCATTCACTCTTGATATTTTCATCTGTACAGACAATAAACAAGTGAAGATAACAACTTACAGTTTTAATTGTTTAGATACTGGATATATGATTGTGTATCTTGGTTTGAACTTTTTTTAAGGTATTTATAAAATACTCTACACATACAGTCTATTCAGTTATTAATACATATATAATAATTAATCATCCTTTTTCAATTATAATTAACTTAATTTACATTGTGGTAAGTCTCTCAATCAGTTGAGCTCAAATCACCCTCACAAACGTCCGAAACTCTGTATATAGTCTTACATTAAATGTCTTTAAATAAAATGTACTTGGCACTGATAATATAACTTTTTAAACATTCGAATCAGTTCAGTGGTCCAAAAGTTTATCCCCTGCAAAAAAATTATTAAAATTTCCACCTCTATAATTTAACGTTAATAAGTAGCAATTATTAACCTTATATTTTTTTTAATGCTAAATACATAAGCTGTAATAAACATTTCATAAGCCAAATCTATTTTAGCACTAAATTTGGGAACGCCCTTAAAGTCTTAGCCACCTAGCATTGTAATAACGGATAAAACTGATAAATTTATGAAAATATTTTATTCAAAAAAATTGATATTTACAAGTAAAACCAAGTAATTGACATTCATTTTTTTTTTGCCTACTATTTATAGCTTCAAAGGGTATGTAACGAAATGTTTATATCATTTTTCCATTTCCTTCTGAAATTTATTCAAAATAAGATTTGAAAATATTATAATAATTAATACTTATAACTTATACACCAATAATAATATAGAAACCTTTAGAAAAAAGTAAAAAATAAAGAACGTTTATATAGAAACTTATAACTACGGCAACGGTAGGTAAATTTTACATCTTCCCCTAAATAACCATAAATTTTTTATTTATGAATTTTAATAAATAAACGTAATAAATAAAATGGTTTTCGATTTGATAAATGTATTCATCACTGAAGGAGATGCCCACAATATTATTGTATCGAATAGTGATGTACCGGTCGTACGATCATCAAATGAAACCTTTTTGTTAAAAATAATTTAAGATTGACAAATATCTTTGTAGCAATTCATTTGTACGTTCTCATATAACATTTATTAAATTTAGCAATTTTTTATTGTTTATTTTTGGAAGGTACCTATTGACCACAGAAGAGACATATTAAATAATTGGATAGGCGACATTGTAAAATACATATTGGTATCCTATTTATTGTTGAGGTATCGTAATAATAGACAGGCAAGACAGTTGGTTGATTCAATGAATATTCATACCAAAATTTTGTTTGTATTTTAAATACTTAATAAATAAGTTCATACTTAATTTAACATAATTTCTTCACATAATTCATAAACTTTAAAGTATAATATTAAAAACATAATTCTGTATTGGTGCAAGCAAATTTTTCCATTCGATTTTTGCCAAACTTATTTTTATTTCGAAAAAATATCAACAACAAAATGTCAATGTATAACTTTTTAACTTAATATTAATTATACCTGATTTTTCTGAAACTTTTGAATAGATTGATTCTTTTGTGAAACGTACGATATGTTTTCAGATAACTTCACTTAATAAGTTTCATATTAACTAATCAAAAAGCGGAATTATATAATATTGGTAGTACCTGAATAGACACGATGACAGTATTAAAAAATCGAAGAAAAAAAAACTGATGTCAAAGGAAAATATATGTTGCAAAGGAAAATCTATGTTTACACTTATATATATAAGAATATTTTTTATGAATATTTCGCAAATGTTTTTGAAAAAATATCTCTAAAAAATATTCGTTTTCATTTCTATAAATGTAATTTTTGGCAAATTATAAATCGTTGCGAGTTAAAATTCGCTGGAATTTAATGTTGGAAAATTTCAGTACGTTAAAAGACATTCAAAAGAAGTCGCTAAATGTTAAAATTTTTCGCAAAGCATGCTAAGATTTTTATATCCAAGTGACAAAAACATTTTTAAAGTGTTCGGTTTTAAAAAATTATTTTTAGTTTAAAAGTTACACAAAAAATATGACCTAGAAATGTCTGTTCCGAATTTAAATTTAAAGTATCATTAAAATTTTGAATCTCAATTCAGACTTACGAAGTTGGAATAAGCATTCAAATAAATAAAATAATTTAATCAACATAAAATTTTAGTTGATAAACTGATGAAGAATATTTCTCGAAAAACTCACGCTTACTTCACTTAAATAAGTTCACGTTACCATCTAAAAGATGAAAGAGTTAATATTTATTTACTATAAAAAAATGGAGCTTTTATTTGTTCTTTGAAAAATTCCGTATGATCATTGCGTAAGGTATATGAGATTTGATTATCCTAAAAAACGTATTGAATCCTAAACAATAAACTATTCTTATGTCGAACAAATTCACTATTTGTTTGATGTATATTTTGTAAGAGCGTGTAAATCGACGATATTCGTCACATAACTATAAATATATATTATACATAAAAGTACATTTCTGTAGTAGTCAGTCAAATTCAAAGCTCCAAGTATAATTTTTTTCGTTCTTTCTTGCTTATTCTTTAATAATATTAGTCGAATATAATAATTTAATATGAAAATATAATAAACATTTATATTGATTAATTTGACGGGAAATAAATTATGTTCGAATTTATTATTGAACATATAAAATAAAATAAACTAGTAGAATTGTGATTTGTAGACTATATTCAGAAATTTCGCAAATCTCTAAGATAGTAAAAGCATAGTGTAAAATTTTAGTGTATTATTTTACTCGTTTTTTGCCACGAAAATAGTGTTATACATTAAATAAGACGGAAAAACTGTGATAATTGGAAAAAAGATTAAACATCTTCGATTTGGAAAATTCTTGTTTCTACATCATCCTTTCCTTTGCTTTGTTCATATTGATCAAGTAATTTAGTCAAGTATCAAGTAGTTTAGTTATTTGATGTGTGTGAAGAGCAACGTTTTATTTAAGTGTTCAGTAAAGTTGTTTAATCAAGTAGTTTAGTTAAATTCTTACGTGCAAGTACTAACTCCACCATTTGTGTATCACAAACAATTAACAAATAAAAGAATCTGTTTGGAATTTAATTGATGCTTTAGTCACAGCCATATAATTAAAGCTATTTTGTGATATAAAATAATGCAACCTGACTGTGATTGATTTATAAAAAATAAATTCCGTGTTACTTGATTAAATTGTAAGCCAGTAGCCCGAGTGGAAATTGTGAATTTCAACAAATTTTTTATATCTGTCACTTTTAGGGCTGATTTTCAGCCATACTCAGTTTTAACCTCGGATTCGTGATCGGAATCTTCGAAAGAGACGATTTTTGTTTTAGTAATGTACAAACGATCGTACCATCAAACCACGAAGATGCAAAAGATATTTTCAAGAAATGAACAAAGCATAGACAAAAAAAAAAATTCGCAAAGAACCATTGAAGTGAATATTAAATTATTACCAGGCAGTTTGTGTTGATGAATCTATTCAAATAGCAAACCAAAATTGGCACGAAAACAATATTCTGGATGATATTACGAATTTTCAAATATTCTCGCTTCACTTAGTAATTCATAGAAATCATTTTTATTTTTCTCCATAAAAGTATCGAAAAATATTGAGAATATGTTTTTTTTAATTTATAATTGATTGAAAATTGAAAAAAAATATATCGTTCATACAAATATGAAAAGATTGTATATCATATACAGAAAAGAGAAAAAAAAAAAACATAGCGAAAATTCCTTTGTTACAAATAATATTGAAATAATTTTACGATTTATTATTGTATTTTGCACGTAAATTGAACATTTTTTTTTTCTATCGTTAATGATTTCTTTTATTTATTATTATTATTATTTTTTTCTATTCGAGGTAAAGAAAATTGTTCAATTTATAATAAAAAAAAAAATTCTATTATTTGTTGTTTAATTGAAATTCAATTGGCAGGGGAGATTGGGTTGCATGTTCCATTACCTTAAAAACTTTGTTAACTTAAAAATCAAAGATGCAAGACCAAGAATACCTAGATACAAAAGTTCAAGCTAAAACTTTTAAAAATCGATCGTTTTGCTGATAAAGTATTCACAAAATTCGAGCACGAACGAAGTCCAAGAACGAATAATTGGGTATCGGGTCAATTCTAAATTTGCTATGTTTCACATCGAAATGAAATTGATTCAAGAACTTATAAGCTATCAAAGATTATTTTCTATCCCTTTCTAGAAATCGATGTGTAACATGTAGTTTATATGCAATTACTATCAATTTATGTCATACTCTTTGTTTAATTAGGAATTTTGAATGTCCATATCTTGTTTATTTTTAAAGATTTAAAAATAATAAACTTCAGATCCATGAACTAATAAAAAAAATTAAGCCCGGTTCCCTATTAATATCGAAACGTATTCCATAACTGTCTTGTTTTGTCGATTGTAGCATTTCTTGATTTATCACTATTGATTTTCTTCCATGTCATAATACGATGTCGTAAAAACATTTCACGGAATAAATTAGATGTGTAACGTATAAAGCGACAATTATATTATTTAATTGTTTTCAAATTAAGAAGAGCCAAAATATATTACGAAGAGCCAAAAATATATTAAGAAGAACCAAAATATGAATTTAGCATTTCGGAGCCGAATCATGAATTTCATAACTAACACAATTAATATGTACTCGACATATGGTTGAGTATCAATACTTAAGCTATTTTTAATTATTATTATTCCTAAAATTTCCTAAATTTCTAGATCATATAGTTATACATAGTTATATAATCATAACATGCATTACATTTGTATTATTAACAAAATTTGATTTGAAATTGAGGCGAATCCAATTAGTCTACGAAAAACTAAGTCGAATAACGTATAAAGAAAATCTGCCTGTATTGAAAAAACATAAATTTTTTGTATTTGAATTTTTTTTTTTATTGTTCAAAATTGTCTCATCTATACAGTGAACCTAATGGACCGATTATATACATTCTCGAACTTAAACACACGTTTTACGTCTAGAATATGAAACCAATATTTCAGAACGCTATATCTTTTCGGTTTGCCGTTATCTTGATGACGGGCACACAGGCATGGATTAACGGAACTGGACTAAATAGGTGAATCTATGAACACAGACAGCAAAATTTTACGTACGGTCAATATTGTCTTGCTAGTACGGTCAATATCATGCCGCGTTAAAATAACTGTGTGAAAATAACTTTCAACTCCAATATCTCGGAAATTATATTCTCATTTATAAGGAATAATGAAATTTATTTTGCACATATTACCTTTAAAGTCTTAAGAATTTAAATTTTAGACAGATGCTGTTGAAATGTTCGATGTTTGTTTATTTTGTTGGTAGCTGCTGATTTTTCTTTTATGAAGAAAAATACAAAATTTTATTTGAATAAATAATAATCATATTTCATTTTACAACAACAAGTGAATATTTTCAATTATATTACGTATACTCAGCTACAAAAAAAATTACGGCACTTGAATCATTTATACCATCTATTTTAATTCATTAAATATATGATTTTTCAAATGTGTTCAGGTTTTTCAGATTTCATTATATTTATTTTCGTAAAACATTTAGTTTTAACGTAAATAAATAATCAAAATAGTATTTTTCCTATTTTTAAATGTATAAAAAATTCAGGAAGTCGAATTTTGTTTTTTTGTTTTTTTGTTGCCGAATACATCGACAATGAATGCTTTCTTTAATCCTTTTTTTAAATTTACTATATTGAATAAATCCATCATTATTTTATTAAATGCAAACTGTTTTTTATAACCAGGCAAATAGAATATTTTCAATAACGAACAACCGTAAATTTTATTGCCGAAAAGATGTATAACTACATATTGGCTCGTCACAGATAATAAGTTTAAAAAAATTCATTCAGTTTATAAGGGGATTTTTCAAGTATCAATTTTCTAGACTATTCAAATAATGTATTTATTTCAAATAATATAATTAAAATATTCTATATTTTATACGCCACCCTTCCCTGGGGGTAACGTAATTACTAATCTCAACCGATCAATAATGTTAAGCAACATTATACACAGTAAGTACTTGGATGGGTGACTGCATAGAATTTCTATATACTTTTATTTTTTTATACAATTTAAAATAAATTCTTATTCATAAAATCACCGATAATTTTTGAGATTTTGGATGACTTTCATCCGTATATTTCAAAATTAAAATCGTACAACATTTTCGAAAGTAACAGCAAATATAGATAGATCAATGTAAACGAAATGCAAAGTCGAGCACATATGTTACAGAACTCACTACGTTCGGACAATAACTCTATTAAAATTGTATCATTCTTCTGTGCTCGATTGTATATGAAAATGTAAAATTGTCAGTGATTGTTACCTAGAGCATATTTCGACGACAAACAATACAAAATATGCATCGTTCGTTTTCGATTTTTCAAGATATACCACATATGTATAATAAGGTTTATGATAAAATAACACCGGTTGTCCATTTCGAAATTGGAAAATAGCCAATATAGAAAGAATGTTCTATAACAGAATTCAAACATTTCATTTATCTTCCCGGTATCATAAGCCTTGGTCACTACTCAGAGGCCAGATACGCGCCGTAAAAATCGCTTTAGGAAAAACAGCATAACAAAATTTGAAGAAACTTGGCATGAATTTATTGAAAGAAAATAAATATGTTATTATTTCCAGTAAAACTTATTACGTGTTCTGACACCCTGGCTGCCTGATTGAATGTGGTTTTGTACGAAATAAAAAAAAAATTATACAATACACAGATTTTGAAACAGCTAAAACTTTATATAATGTAAATTTCTACAATTTAATGTAGATCAGTGTAAAGTTTGCCTACGGAATATAATAATTTTGGGAAATTCAGCCCTAAAATTGATCGTATATTCAATATCCTAAAGAAATTAAGAGAATCTTGAAAAAAAACAGAAAAAAGTATTCAAAGATGAATTTAACTAAGCTCGAAATTGGATACTTTTAAGATCCTTGTTCGGTGCTGCAAAATTATATGAGGTGCTCAAATTTTTAATTAAGATAATCGAGTCATTAAGATGCACTGCTGCGCCGTAATATGACACTGGCAGAGCAATTCTGAAATATAAACTCAATACGATAATGTATGTACTAAAATTTGTTGCTCTTATGGTGTGCATTCAAAATATCAATTACCAAAACAATCCGTGCAACATGCTTGACACTTTTCTTCAATGGTTTATGTTGGACGAATTTTTTGGTAACTTTGATTAAATTCATTTATATTTTAAGGCACACTATAAAATCAACTAAAAAGCACCAATATCACGGCAGCAGTGCATCATAATGTATCAATTTTCTTAAAGAATTTGAGCACCTAGTTTTGAGCATATTTAAATCCAGTTTTGAATATTCTGCTCAGCTAGCTTGAATAGTATAAAATTGAATCAATTCGCTTAGTGTTCATAATAACAAATAATATTGTTTTGCGTAAAATATAATGTGTGTTATCCACCCTGTTTGTGTCATTTGTAATTGTATGTTCATTTTTTTTTTCTTTTTTATTAAGTAAATTACAAGGAATCACATTTGTTACGTGATCTTGAATGTAGTTATTATTACATCTATACATTGATCGGATCGAAATCAAATTTTATATGTTAAATAAATTATGATCAACCCCATAACTGACCAACAATTTCTATTCGTAGAGTTAAATAAAGAAAATCACGATTGCTTTTTTTTTTAGGTAGTGCAAGCTAGGAAACAACTTTTGAACCGTTTTCAAAAAAGAAAGGTCTCAATTCAAATGTGTTTTTGTTTTGTTACCTCAGAATTTTTGACTGAGATAACCGATTTTGACATTTTTATTATTTGAAAGTTGATACTTCTCGCATAGTTCCATTTCAATTTGATCTGATGTTCCTAAGGGTAGAGAAGGGTCGAAAACATTATTTAGTGATATGTATTTAGTGAGTGTTAAGTGTTAAGAAGGATATAATGTCCCTAAAGGGAGATAAGCCACAAAAAAATTTTTATTGATTAAATTTTATCCAAATGAAAAAACAACACATCGAATAATTTAATCGAATAAAACTTCATACAAAACATTTTGATGTTAAAAGAGCCTACAAAATGTCATACGCTAAATAAAAATCGGTTTATAATTTTTCTCCTAAATACTAAAAGACCTTTCAATCATTTATTGAAAGTTTTAATAATTTCAGAAAGATACTACTAAATAAGCTCAATTAGTGGCCAAAACCTGGATTCTGAGAAAAAAACAGTTTCTGAGAAATTCGATTGTTTATTTGAAAATACACTTTCCATAAATCTGAAACAAAAAATTATTTTAAAAAAATGAAGAAACACCTTCAAAAAAATGTAATTAAAAACTATAAATAATTTCGTTGTGATCAATTACATTTCTCAGTCGACGCTAACGAATCAAAATTGGCACTGATTTCGAAGGCGGATCTTTCATTTAAAAATTTTTAGATTTCACTTTTGAGTGTTGATTATGATGGTAATGGTGCGGCAAAATTTTTATTATTTTTCAAAAAGACAAACTCAAGCAAAATTAATAATAAACATGAAAAGCGATTAAAATCATAGCATATATACTTTATTTTGTTATTTTAGATATTCTTCTAAATTAACTTACTTAGCACATTTTTGATCGAGTGCGATTTTTCCATTTATATCCATCCGATTTTGGGTTTTATGGTTTGTTTAATTAAACAATTATTGATTTAACCGATCGGGAAAGGTTAAAAAGTATAAAATTTTAAAAATAATTTGAGATTTAACAGCTATCGAAAATTGCAGGTCCATATTTCTTTGCCGAATAACAATTTATTGTGGTAAGCAAATTAATTTAGTAATTCATATTTTCGTGATATAAATTTTCAATTTATATTACGAAAATTTATCATTAACATATGAAAAATATTCCTGTAATATGTAAAACGTCTTTCTCCTTTAATTCATATTAAAATTCTCCTTTAATTCATATTAATTAGAATAAAAAATTGATCATTAATTTTTATTGATTTATTCTTTTGAAATAATTAAATTTTTACATTTATTTTTACAAATATAGAATAAAATTCAAATTGATTACAATATATAATTATTAATCCACACTATAAAATTTAAAAAATCTGGCTGAATGCGACAGAAACATATTTTATAAACCACTCCAGCCTCCATGCATAAGAATTGTTTTAATCATCCATTGTACATGTGCATCTATTCTTGTAAACGCCATGTATGCATATGGTTTATTTAAGGAACTGCCTCTTTTCTTGTACAAATTTGCACCAGAACATGATAGAACCACTTCATTTGTTGCAATGCCATATAATGTCCATTCAAGTGAATCATCATCGAAACATACTAACGACGTACCATAATGATAGCCTACGTCGATTCTGCAACCATTTTCAGTTGCTGTCATTGGTATATTCAAGTTCACATAAGTGATATTGTTAGAAAACTCACGCGAGCAATCCAATGCAGAACATGAGGGAAATAACGTGCAGTATTCACGAATTGGTGTTAATTTAATTGTCCCAAATGTAAATGAAATATGATCGGGTTGAAATTGGGCTCCAATAATTTTACATTTTTGATCTTCATCGACAGTCGATTGATACTGATGGAGTTTTTTATCGCCCGGTTTTGATCGTACAGGATATACTTCATGCATTTTATAATATAAATCCCCAAAAAAATGATCTTTTGGTAATTGTATTAAAGAATCAAAATAAAAACGAAAATTCCTTAACTTAAATAATGCAATATAATTACAATACGTATTGGTTTTCCAATTATATTTTATATCAGGATGCATTATAAATTGCAATTTCACAGCAAATGTACATGTCTTTGGCGAAGGTAGTTTCCGATTATTCCGGAACGATTTAACGCTAGTCCTTTCACTTAAACTAAGAAAATAATCAATTTTATTTTCAACAAAACAATTTGGTGGAGCTATACCCCAAACATCTGAGATCATAATACCATCACACCATGAATTATGTACATTTCCATATTCGTCTGGTTCTACAATGGGTTCAATTACTACGAATGGATAGAAATTTGATGTTTGCTGTTTTATACTTTCCTTAACGTCACATGTTCCATCTTCATTTATATACCCATATTTAGAGAAATCAGGTTTCACCATTTCTTCATTTCCTAACTTTTTGTTCTTGGCGAAACAGATTTCATCGTCGTCCTTTAAGGAAGCCTTGTAATGGTTTTCAGATAATGTACTTTTTATCATTATAAGTACTAATATCCATATTACTTTTGAAAATTTATTAAAAAATATTTCCAATTGCACCATTTTAATCATTTCACTTCGAAAATTAAACTTCAACTGAAGTACTTAAATTGAATGATGCCATTAATTTATATGCTGAGTATTGTAGCAATTCGTTAGTTAATTTTCAATTATATCAATAATTTTACATGACGCCATTTGTTTATATTAAAAGTTATATTAAATGATTTTTAAATGCCTGAATTATTGTAATATTCCTCATAAAATTATTTTGAAAGGAAAATAAGTATTATAGAAAGCGGCTAAAAAGTTGCTAACATACAAAAAAAGGTATTTTTTCAACTTTGTCCAATATAGAAGACATAAGATTGAAAAATCCCGGCTCATCGCCCGATCAAGTTTTGAGAAGTATGCGAAATTTTATGCTCCCATTATAAGTATTTTACGCCCTATGTTGATTTTGCAAAAACCAAATTACCACTTAATGTTTTAAATAGATATAGATAATTATTAAGTGCTTACATTAACTGCGATTGTTCATTGTTTATAGCCATTTGATACATAACTTAGATCAAATATAATCCAATGAAAATCCTTGCAATATTTGAGTATACTAGTATTTAGCTATAATCGAAAGGTCAACAGCTTTTATTGGTTCATATTAAGATTATTGAGGCTTAAGAATTATGCATAGTTAGAAGGAATAGTTTATATTTTGATTGTAGGCTAAAGAAAAGTAATTTGAACATAAAGAATTGTTTAGTATAAATCTACCGTATGAATAGTGATTTCCAAATCACCTGGAGCTTTGAAAATGTGAATCGAGTTTCAAATATTGTGATTTAGCAAATATTTAAACTCATTGCTATTATAATAAATTACTGTTTTATTTATATTAATCAATATTAATCATTGGTAGTTTTGAAAGATATTAATTAAATTTAAAATATGATGATTTACCAAATACCTAAGCTAATTATTATTTTAATTTATATTTATCAATATTAATTATTAATTTTCACAAATATTTTATATTAATCAATAATCAATTCAATAATCAGTTTTATGTATAAAAATAAGGAAATTTTAATCAAAACCTTAGAAAAATCTAATATATTTGAGGAATGGAGTTGGAGTTTCCTATAATTCTTCGGAAAACATATTCGGTTGGTCACAATATCGTCGCTTGGATAAGCACATTATAAATTTAATTGTATAATGTAATGTCATCGGATGTAGTTTAAAATTACAAATAAAGATGTGTGTGTCCTCTGTTATAGACGTATATGTCTGATGAACAGAGGTTTATCCCCATTATTATTATTATTGTTATTAATTATATATGTATTTATAACTGTATAGTCAGCATATTTAGAGTATTTTATGAATGCTTATGATTAAAAATACACTCTTGTTATTTGATAAAGTTCTCCAAATATAAAAAAACACAATTCTCATTTATAAATGGTCATACCAGGTAGAAAAATTTATTGTCATGGTCAACATGTAGTCATTGTAGTGAGATCAAGATGTTGATTTTACATTTCAACCATGGGTTTAACACATTTAAAATTAATTCATCGAGTACCGATTAATATTATATTGAATTATATTTGAAGTTCTTATTATAAAGCTATAAAGTTTCTTATTATGAAATAATCGAGAAAGTTTATAATAACACACTTTGATTCATTTACGAGAGTAAAACTTTATTATCATATTAAAATATTGAAGTTAGGCATTACGAAAACTAAATTGGTTGTAATGGTGGTATTGATAGATAGTCTAGTCTTTGGACGGTTTCTCTAGCAATACAATCAAATAGCATAGATTAACGCTAAAATTGAGCTGTAGATTCTACTTACCGTCCAATTAAAATTTGTAACAAGGGTCGCTTTTATTCTGGAAGTGGCCGCCATTCCTTCTCAGGGATGAACACTTTTTTATTATAAATAAGGATGGGTATCGATTGATTGATTAATTCTAAGCCACGTTTATCCTTTAAAGTTTGTACTGATAGTCAATACGTTTTTTTCAAATTATTTGAGAGTTGACACGTCAATTTATCAACGAGGAAAAAGCCACGTTTTCAGACGGTTTTTCATGCATTTCACTCGGAAAATAAGTATTTTATGAAAAAAAAATCATTCGGGGTAAAAATGTAACTGATAAAAAAAACTTGGTTTAAACTATCGCTAAATTCAATACTAAAGGAGATATAGCTATAACAACAACCACCAAATACCAAAATAGATAGTTTCAACGTGAGGCATCCAAAATTCAATGCATTTTTTGCGGAGAACTTTTGTTAAAATGGTTGAAAAAAGTTTTATTTTATTATTTTATAGAAGTTCCTATTTTTATATATGGTGCAGGTTCCTCTATTTTTGGTGAGAAAAAAAATATGATAATCATCACACCAATCGAAAATGGTCGTTACCGCTATTTACTTTAATTACGCACTTATAATATACTCTATAAGTTTCACCGATATAAAAGTGTTTAGTTTTGAAAAAATTTCAGTTTGAAGTGAAGAAAACTTTCTTGCAAGTTTGTACAAAATTACCTCTCTTTAAAAAAAAACTCAAAATCTATGAATGATGCGCAAAAATTTTGAATAGTTAGAAATTATAGGTAGTTTTTTCTAAAGAGTGTAGTTTTTTTTTTGATACGGCCGTTTCAAGTTTCAATATGTTCGCAAATAGTAACAGTTTTCTTTCAGCTGAAACATTTAAATAAATAAAAGCTTAAACAAATTAGTATACATTAAAACCAAAAGAATCCTTTTTTCATAGCTCAAAAATTAGGCGAATTGTGGTTAAACTTTCCAATAACAAATTTGTACACTTATCATAAAACGTATATTACAACTGGAAAAAAAAATTTTTTTTTCATATTTTCGCTCCCGTTTTCTCTCACTTTCATTTTCATATTTATTTTTATTAAAAACCTTGTATCCCCGAGAGGGGTAGTTTCCGTCAAAGCCATGACAACTATGTAGTTATGAAGTAGGCCAATTAAGCCGATTTTCCGTCATTGACTGGACTAAGATAGATGATCGACTCATTGACTGACTATCACCAATCACTGACTGGTATTCTATCCATATATCTATCCATCTATCTAATCTATCGTATCTTTACCATACCAATACCAAAACCAATCATTATTCAATTATTTTCATATACCATTTAATTTTCATCTCTTTATATAATATGGTAGAAAATGAACTTACCAATTTTCGTTTTAATATATTCAATGACATGATATGAAAACCGCTTTGAAATTGAAAATTTAAATATTTGAAAAAGACTGGTGTGAATAATACGATATTTCAATCTGAGTATCGCAATTTGATGATAAAACAATTCGAATAGTTAAATGCATTTTTGTAGGATTGTGATTAAAATCTTTGTAACAAAGTGGAATAAATTTTACTATTGATTGGTGTAAAACTTTATGTTAACACTCTGACGTAAATGGGACATCGGTGAGCCCAAAAGATTGGTTGTATTTTTGATATTATTTTTATAATGATTTATAGAAATCGTTTTTAATTAATTTTGAATAAATATTTAATATTCTTTTCGATTTTTAAAGTTGTGTATTGTGGCGCTCGACTCGCGTATGTATTTTGAGGTAATTTGAAGTAATTTCAATTCAGTTTTAAATAGTCTTTAAATTTGATTTCGCTAGAATGTTAAGTAGTTATTATATATTTATTAATACTTTCAGAAATTTTTACAATTAACTTACTAAAATACGAAATGCAAAACAAGAGACAATGATGTCCCAATATATGTGAACGGGTAATAAATTTTACATATTGCATTTTATGTGTTAATATTTGATTTCCATCTGGTAGTTTTCAGTGGAATTTTTAAGGCCAGTAAACGAGCAAGATAATTTTGTTTTAAAGCAGAAGAAATTCAGTAGTATTTATCTAATATCTGGCACCAGTCATTATGAAGGTGCTCTGATTTTTTTCTTAACAACGAAGCCCGGTTATTCATAAAACAAAATATGGTTAGTATAGCATCAAAATTAATTATTAAGGCTGTAAATATACCAGAATCAGAAAAAGAGGCACAGTTCTTCATTTGGAGATGACACTATTTCCGCATTCAAGTGGAAGAATTACGCATACATTCCTTACAAATTTTCTGAAACTAGCTATGAGTTTGAAAAGATAAATACACCTCAATATTCCAACTCCATGACACCCATTCACTTTCTCGCATCAGTTACTTACACCAAGAAAGGGGATTGAAGAAATAATAATTCCAGAATCCATAATAATGGTCAATGTAAGCTAACATGATTTTATTAAAGGCCATTTATTTACAAGCTTAGATTATCCACAGGTTGTAGCCAGGGCTATGATATGTAATTTTTTAATCAAAAAGCATGCGTTACCGTACTATGTCTGGGATGAGAAAATGAATTCATACCAAGGGATTCAAACAATCGTGAACTAAGTACATTATGGTAAAAGAATCGTCACGAAAAACAATATCAATCAAAGAATCGCTCTAACAATATTTATAATTCATTTAAAGTGAATTTATGTTATGTGTCCTGTCTAAAATATCTTCCAAAACGGCAACCTTTTTTCTATGCAAGCTAAGAAAACAGATTTAGCAATGTATGGGAAATAAAATAATAATCTGAGGGACTAGGGAGCATTTTTATTTATTAGAAACCTCCCTCCTATATCTCGCAATGAAAGAAGCTTGTACCTTCTGACGTTAAAGTGTCAGAATAACCATTTAAATTTGAAGTCGATTGACTGTCTAAAACTCATTAGTATTGATATTAAGTTCGGATAATTTACAAATGAAATGAGGAGTATGCGTGAAAATATATACTAATTTAATAGTATGTGTATATACATAAATATAATTAGTGTAGTAGTGTGTAGTTAACCTATACAAACAACACAAATAGTACACACAGATCGTATCTGCTGTACAGTATCAGACAAAAATTTTATACATTTTTACTGCAAGCTAACCTACTATGAATAAAAAATTTTTAAAAATATTGCAGCTGAACAACTACCTTAACTACTGTGAGGTCTCTTGAATTCACAGAGCTACCAATAAGTAATAAGTAATATAAAATACCTAAAAACTTTGTTTAATTTCATAGAAAATAGGTATATATTCTATAGCTTTGTTAATATTTAGTTTAATTACAAACAAACAGTTAAAAGGTATTTTAGTTAATACTTTGAAAATGCATATAAGGTTATTTTGTGTTCAGTTTCTACTACATTCTACATGTTATACTTTAGAATTTGTTTTCGAAGTTATAGATTATGTGGTATCTTTTGCATATATATATATATATATATATATATATATATATATGTTCAAACAAATAATTTTAAACAACAATTGATAATACAGTATGGAAATTTCCTATTGTTTATTATAGCCATGAGCGGTGTGTCTGCTACTTTAGGCCGCGTACATATATGCAACATTCGCGTGAACGTATCATCGTATCGCAACATGGTTTGTGTGGACGTGAACGCGTAACACCGTCGTGTAACAAAAGTTGATATGCGACGATGTTACATCGCGTCCCACAAATTGTGGATAAATTTGAATCCCATCAAAAGATGATTCTAGTTGGAGTAACAAATAGTGTGGACACAATAACGCAACATTTGCAATAAACAAGACATAAACATTATTCATTTTTATTTTTATTTTAATATTACATAAAAATATTTCAAACAAATTGTTCGTTTCCAAAATAAGAATACTTAAGTCATTATATTTTTCTGCTATCTTTTACGGTTTTAAAGTTTCGTTGGACCCAATGAATCAATTTTGCTCAGTAACGAACTTTTTAAGAGAATAATACAAGAGGAAAATTTCAAATTGATACTTCTTTTCGTTTCTGTTAGTACAAATTTTGGACTAAAAATAATATATTATCACATATTTCGAGTACCAAAAATTTAATGGGGTATCAAGTTATATCCCCCTACATAACACAAATCTATCTACGCCACTGGCAAAATGCAGTAATAAATTCTATGCACGCCTTGTTTGCCATATAACATATTTCATTTCTACATATAGCACCTTCACTACCCCCATTTTCCTTCTACAATAATGAGTCGATCATCATATGATCATCAGTTGGTTTCGTATTACGACGAAAGAAATTTATTTGCATTCTTTCACATACATGAAAGATGCGTTACCATGTTGACTTCACACAGTAATAAATTTTAAAATCTATCCTTTATGCGTTACATCTTTTACGCGTCCTGACACTATCCCGAATACACGAACGCATTTTCGTATGTATAATGATTATGCAAATTTATAGATACACCAATTAATCTTTAAACATAACAAACAAACAAACAAATAGGCAGAACTGTTCCATTCATAAATCTCGGGGAAAAAAAAACAAGAATTGGAAAAATAAAAAAAAAACTCGCATTTGTAATTAAATAAATAATATTACCAAAGTGTGGAGTATATAATACTATATTTGAAGTAAATTGGTATTCCAACAAATACAAGTTGGCTGCAAATATAGCTTTCCTTTAATTTACTTTTATGGGGTATCCATATTTGATGAGAAATATACGATTATAATCTAGATTTTATAATTTTATAATTGGTATGAGTTTATTTTTTACACATTCCACATTTGATTAGGCATCACTATCAAATCGGGACCTACGAACGTGTTGCTATATAATAACATATCTAATCAAATTCAGGTGTCTTATTTTTATATTGTGAGGCATCGAACGTTTCGTATTATACAAGGATGTGTCTTCTATGTCAGATATGCCATTTTTTTAAATTCTATCGACAACACTTCTCAGAATTTTGCGTTTAAAATTCCCAATATAAATTTTCCTTCATGGGCTTAGTCCAAGTTTCAGAATAGTATGGAAGGACAGGTTATTTAAGGACCTTGTAGTGCAATCGCTTTATCTCTATCGATATTCTTGTATTTAGTTTCATTAGGTGCAACCGCTGATTTAAGCACAAAATTTTCTGACAATGGATGGAGGAATAAAATTATGGTAAAAATTTTTATATACCACATTGTACAACATACAAACGTATGTTTTAAAAGTAAAAACGTTAATGCAATGTTGTGAACTTGATTTAACGTTATCAAATTAAAATCGTGACTGACGTAGCTAAATACATTGAATTGTAACAGAATGTAACCGATGTATGCTCACTTCAAATACATTCTGGTACGTTTTACGTATAATAGATATTAATACAGAGTGTCACTTAAAGCCCCTTATAAATCGATAATGCTTAGGTTCAATATTACTTCAGTTCAAATGATCTAAACAAATTTAGCACTTTGGAAACTTCTTTTTTATTTGAAGTCGTTAAAAAATCCGGTAACTCTTAATTGTTGAATAAAAGTCGGTTCTGTTTCAAGTTTTTTTCTCTTACGTTATCTTTTGAGTCATATAAAATTATTGCTTAGATGCTCTGAATATGCCTTAGTATTAATATTCGATTGGTTTATTATTATTGACATTGTTAAAATACACACGAAAAAGAGACGAACATACAGAAAAATAGAAATAGGTTAGGTAGATGATTTTTAGAGGACCTACAAATAGACAGAACAAAGTACAACATGGCTTCAATAAATATACAACTTTTTGATTGAAAAATCTCTCCAAAAGTCTTTACATTTATACGGAATAATTATTTCATATAAGGGTTGAATAAATCGAATAAACAGTATTAAAAATGAAAAGTATAACCCAAAATTGGTGGGTTTCAAAAAAAAGTTCACACAAATCGGTTCAGATTCGGCCAAGATATCGAAAAAATTAATTTTTTGAATTTTATGACGTCATCAAAACTAAAAAAATTAATTTTGCTCTATAACGCTTAATTCTTAACCAATTTTGCCAAACAAAATATGGAATCCTACTAAATTTGGGTCAAAGTTTTTAAATTTTTGTTTAAATTCAACATATCTATAATAAATATCAAGATAACGAGGCTCAGGTTACTGTATTTCATATAAGGGTTGAATAAATCGAATAAACAGTATTAAAAATGAAAAGTATAACCTCAAATTAGTGGGTTTCAAAAAAAATTTCACACAAATCGGTTCAGATTCGGCCAAGATATCGAAAAAATTAATTTTTTGAATTTTATGACGTCATCAAAACTAAAAAAATTAATTTTG
The DNA here is from genome assembly GCA_020423425.1 of Chrysopa pallens. Classification (NCBI taxonomy): domain Eukaryota; kingdom Metazoa; phylum Arthropoda; class Insecta; order Neuroptera; family Chrysopidae; genus Chrysopa; species Chrysopa pallens. The sequence goes on along the minus strand of CM035596.1, from coordinate 8,856,348 downwards.
CTCTATAACGCTTAATTCTTAACCAATTTTGCCAAACAAAATATGAAATCCTACTAAATTTGAGTCAAAGTTTTTAAATTTTTGTTTCAATTCAACATATCTATAATAAATATCAAGATAACGAGGCTCAGGCTACTGTATTTGTTTTAGATTTGTAAAATTTTTAGATTTGGTAATCGTAGATATTGATTCTAACATACAATTCTCGTCGAAAAATAAGAAAATACTAAAGTAGGTTAACCCGGTAACAAATGATTTATAAAACAAATGTTCTTACTTTTGGACCAATGATTTAATTGAAGTTGTAAAAATCGAAATAAACTTTTAAATAAACCCTTTTAAAACATTTATCTACATAAAACTATTTTCTTTTTTTACCAGAGAGAGTTCATCTACTATTCTCCATTACTGATTGTTAAAAAAATCTAATGATTTTATATCATTCACAGAATCTGCAACTGATTAGAATTTTTAATTTTTTTTTTCCATCAATACTGTTTGAAACCGTTTTTATGGTTGTAAAATTTTATGTCTGTCGTTAAGTGGCATAAAATGAAGACAACCAATCGCTTTCCATCAAGATATTTTTCCTCTAGAAACGTTTATAGGATTTCTAACAGATATGAGTGAAAAACCATTTATATGACTGTAGTAATCGATTGCTCATATGGGCATTAAAAGAAATTATTAATTTTTTTTAACTACTGAACATTTGATAAGCGTCCGATGCATATTGTGGATTTCGAAATACGCAAAATATTTTTTGGCGCATTCATTTTGCGTTTTGTTTCATTTCTTATTTCCTTGTTTAAAACCCTGGATAACCAATAAATATTTATTTTCCAAGATATGCATAGATAGAAGTGTACTTGCAAAAAGCCTACTTCAATATGGAATAAAATGGAATCCAAAAAAGTTTGGTTGCTAAAAGCTGTCTACCAAAAATTCCTAACCGATAATTTTTCTTAGAACAGATATTATTACCAGAAATTTATCAGAAAGTTCTTACGCAAGGGACCAGCAGCCATCGTCAAATTTTGGCAATTTTCCAAAGTGAAAATTTCGATTTATGTTAAAAATAAGCCACAATTTTAGGTAATTTTTCCAATTCTATAAATTATTGAAGTTGTATTATTCCATTCACAATAAAATGACTAAAAGAAAATTTAAAGATGCAAAGTAAGAAAATTTATGAGCAGATCAAAATCATTGAGTAATTTGGAGAAACTTGATTGATAGGAGTTTTACTAAAAGTCTAGCAGTATCTTGTCTGCATATCGACTATTAGTATCGATTTATCAAAGTTAATGCTGTCGATATTTCAAGACCTTAAAAAATGCGAAATTTTTATAAAATCATCTGCAGAGAATTCAATTCTTGAGAAATACTTTCTCAACGGAGAATGTAATCATCGAATTAATAATTAGCTTTGTTAAAAGCTGGAAATGTTTCAAGGTAAAGTTTTACGAGAATGGCTTTTCGAGTAGAACAACATGAGTAAACCTCCAAAGAAGTTTTGACAACTGATCAAGCTCCTCAACCTAATTATCTTGTACGCTTTATTGCCAAACTGCAATCGTTGTTCGAAATTTCTAGTACCGTTCCCTTGAAGACACATATAATTGGATGGTTTATTTTATATGTGGAACAAAAACTATCATAACAAAGTCCTAAAAAGTAACCACAAACTAGAAAAAAAAAAAACCATTACTACAAGATAAAGTGAGAGAGATAACTTTTACTGGTGTCATTTAATTGAACAAATAAATAAAAAAAAAAACAACAAAGTATACATATAGAAAAATACCTGTATCTGTTTCTTATAGTTAAACTCGATTTTGTTTTTAAAAAGTTCGTTCAATAAGTTTGATAAACATAAAACAAACGAACAGGTTTTTTTTTTTTTTGTGTATGTTTTTATTTCTGTTATGTTGGTAGTACACAGATTAAAAAGTTTATGTTACTATTGTGACCAATTTGATATAGAATTTTTTTTGCTATATGGTGTTTGCCCCCAAGTGAGTAAATGACAAAAGAATAAAATTCATGTAATATGTGTGTTAAAATAAACCTTTATTATTCTTTGAGTTAATGTTAGCCTTGTTGTTTTTTTTTTTTTATTATATTATTTTTTCTATAAAAATATAATAAACTATTGTGATTGATACAAACGTGTAGAGAAAAGTAAAATAATTACAAAACCCTTGGGAATTCAACATGGATCGAAAAGTCTATGATTGAGATTGTACACCGCACATAAGATTATAAATATGGCAATTTCCCTATACATTTAATCACTGCATGCATTTCAGTTACCAATTTTAACATATGACAGTTAAATATGGAATTTAAATAGCAGAAACTCTACACAGTAAAAAATTTTGTGTAAAATCAACACAATTCATTTGATAGAAACGGTCTACTCAAAATTAATTTTGATGTATCTACACATAAAAATGTGTTGAAGTTTTAACACAAAATCAGTATTAACTCAATTCTCATTTGAGTTTCACTACAGAAGTTAAGTATTTAATTTAAAATTAAGAAAAATTTAATGCTTATAAGGAAAATTTTTACTTCATTTATTTAAATTTCATTCAAGTACCAACAGTCATAAACATCGATTATTCGTATTCTGCACGGATTCCTGCAAGACTCTGTGAAATGAATTTTTCAATTTTGTTAGTGAAATTAAAAAATAAAATTAATATTCACTGATGATTTAATACATTTTTAGATTGTTAGTTTTAATTTTAATATAAATGTGACACTGAATAAATCTAAATCAATTTTATTTAGGCACTTAATTAATATTTGTACAATATATGAATTATTTAAATTTTATTGATATAACTAATAGCTGACGATAGATTAAATAGTTAGAAATATTACCTTTTTTTCTATTCAATTGTAATGAAAAGGTTTCGCTAGAACGAGGACCAATTTATTTACCCTATTCGTCATTACCTAAAGTAGCCGTTTTATTTTGTGGATACAAAATAAAAGACCGAATGAAATGAAATTTTTAATTATTCTATCGTATCTCAAAAAGAAATTGATGTTATATAAACTATCATAAAAATTGCACATGCTGTGAAAATTGATTATTTTACAGTATATACTAACTTAGAAAAAACCAGTGGCATAAGTATAAAAAGTTTGGAACTCTACGGCGATTAGATTCAATTTATGAGTCTAATTTTCACCTTTCTACTTCTGGTGGCAAAACTCTGCTTGCATACAAACAAAGCTTGCTTAGAAACAGGAAGATATTTTTATTTTATTTTTTGTGCGAAATGGATATTGAAAAAAATGATAGATTGGAAAGTTTGGAAACCTTATTTTCTACCCAAACTGCCCAATTCCATTACCAAATTATTTCAAATTTTATTTTAGTGAAAATACTGCAGGCAATTTTCTAGAAAATATTATTACTATACAATAATACAATTTTTTTTCTTTGAATGAAATTTAATCTCTAAAAATTGTTATACCCCTTTTCTTTCCTTAGGAACGTCAGATCTGGATCAAATTGAAATAGGACCATACGCAAAGTATTATAGAGTAAGATCCCATGACGGCTAGACCTTCGTTATTTTATAAAAGTTGAAAGTTTCTCTGTACATGTCTCCTATACAGGTAAGAACGACCAGCGATTTTAGAGTTTGGGTTGTGGTTACCTTGGTAGGTAACAGGTAGAAAGGTGTCATAAATAGTACTTAAAATTTGTTAGAGTATAAAGCTCAATTTTTTATTCGAGATAACTTCAGAAATCTCGTCATCCATTGCCGGACAGTTATGAAAGTTTCTACCCCCTGCCAGACACCCCTAAACTTTAATAAATTATAATTATACTTTCGTTATAGAAACGGGTAGCAACTGTCATAAGTGTCCGGCAATAGATGACGAGATTTCTGAAGTTATCTCGAATAAAATAATTTAGCTTTATACTCGAACAAATGTTAAGTACTATTTTTGACACCTTTACTACCTGTTACCTGCCCAGGTAACCACAACCCAAACTATATAATCGCTGGTCGTTCTTACCTGTATAGGACACATGTACAGAGAAACTTTCAACTTTTATAAAATAACGAAGGTCTGGCCGTCGTGGGCTCTTAGGCTATTAGCTTTCAAATAAAAAAAAGAATCGAATTGAGGATCTCCTCCTTTTTGAAGTCGGTTTAAAACTACTTTACACAAATGACATTACCAACTTTGAGAGGATATCAAGCAATTAATATGTTACTATGTCAAATGTCAATTATAAACTATTGTGAAATTATACGTACGGTTTTTTTTTCCATATGTGTATGAATGTAGTCTGAAAACTTGTAACATATGAATTTGTGTATGTTTATAGTTTAGCTATAGTTTATTATAATTGGGTGAGTATTGAATTATTATACAAATTTAACATAAAATTTCATAAATTTTCCTAATACAAATGATGTGTCTTTCTATGCGGTTCATTCTCAATGCAATGCTCTCTCCGTATGTATCATATAATAATTTTAAATACATTGCATATACTATATGATGACATATATATATGGCTACGTTTTAACAGAAGTATACAGTTACATTTTATGGGTAATTTTATAGTCTGTTTGAACTGAGTATTATCATAAAAAAGAAATAGAGCGAAAACTATAAGCCTGATTCGAATCCAGCAAGACAGTGCATTCATAACCAAGAAAAATTTATTAAATAGCCATTCTACATAGACTGTCTTCTGTTGGATAGTCATATGCAAGCGTATTGCAAGCCATTTTTAACATATATGGGTATAAATATCAAATTTGGGAAACAACTTAATTTTCACTTTAAAATTTTTTAAAAATTACGAGTGAACTTTCAACTAATAAAATCATTATCATAATTATTGTTTTATTTTGGAAATATATAGGGAAAGTAGGTAAGATTATTGTGAATGAAGAAACTGTGGGTGGAGTTCATGTATATTTTTACGATATTTATGATTTCAAATTTAATAAAGGGGAATTATTAAAGACTATTTGATTATTTAAAATTGTAATTTGGGTTTTTATTTAATTTATTTATCTCCAGGGTTTCTAGCAAATTTAATATTTGGCTTTTGTCGCAAATATGTAACACCCCCGGCTTGTGTTCAATATCAATTTTATGAACTGTATCGGTAAGATGATTGGGAGAAGTTAGAAGAAAAATGGTAAAAGTTTCCATTATTTTAGAAAATGGATTTTCCAAAAACAAATATCAAAAATTTCTTGCTGCATAATAAGTCTAGTGGACAACTGACTAGCGGCTATACAGAACGAGATTTATCAGTAATTCTAAGAAATATTATTACAGTTTTTATAAACAGTCGGCTGATGATAATGCGTTTTCCTACACGCCTGTTTTCTTCTTCTTCGGTATTCATACCGAGAACGGGTATTAACCCAAATTAGTCAGAGATTTTTTAATTGATTATAGAACTCATGGTACATCTCGATAAATTGTCATAGATTAAATCAAAAATGTTTGTTTTTTCGAAATCCAGCAATTAATTTTGTCTGCATTGGTAAGTATACTACACTCTACATATGAGCTGTAATTGTGGCTAAACCAAACCTGTAATGAAAAAATATTTCCTAAAAAAGTTATATCTTTCATTTTTTTGTTTGATACTTCATTCTGTCAATGGAATGGATATTTATGAGTCATACCTTCTCATAACTCTCTTCGCAAAATGATAAATTTTAATCTTCTGAAAAGCCACGTACAATTCGTAAACGAATGACATTTAGTACATCCTATACGTTCATAATTTTCTAATTCGAATGAATCTAATATCAATAGAAGTTTTAACCATAATATAACCGTTACAACAGCAGTTGCTGGTTAATTTGAATTGTATGACTATATACGAAGTCATTAAATATATGCAACCGGATAGGTATAGTAGAGTGCATCACCAAAGCCATCTGTAACGTATGAGAAATATTTTATATCCATTAATATGTACCAACGTTTATATGACAAATTAGAGTTGGAATGAACAATTTCAATTCATAGAATAAGTATTTAGCTTGAATTCAACAAAATAAGAATTCAAAAAATTAAAAGAAGCTCGCAAAAATGAACAGCACTTTAGTTTTTTTTTACCTCTGTGAGAACTGAATTTGTTTAAATAAATGAGAATCAAATTTAATGAAAATTCGCCTTGATTTCGACTTTTAATAATTGAAATTCTTTTGTTATTATTTAAGTCTTTGTTCGTCTAAGAAAAATCGATGCGTATATTGGGTTCAAACAATAGGAGTAGTAATTTTTTTAAGATATCAAATTTTTGAACACATTTTTAACTGTTTAGCCATTATACTAGTTTCATGTTAAAATAAACATAAAAATAGTTTAATATCGACACTACTGTTTAGTTTTCGTTTAAGGCTTGTTCTTCTAATCCTTCCGATAGGTTTTTGAGAAAAACAAATGGTATGCTTTATGTTGAATCTGATTAAATAAATTCATTTTGTACTCTTTAAAAAGTATCAGAAAATGATAATTGTTATATTCGAATGCAATGTTTGAAAGAAAAAAAAAATATTTTATGTGAAATTAATAGAAAAGTCATTTTTTTCGTATTTACAAGTTGCTTTGGGCAGTAAGTTCACTTTGTTCACGAAATATAATATTGTTGTTTAAATTATCTTTAAATTTATCAGTTGATCAGCGAAGAAATCAAAATCAATATTAGGAAATATAGCTGTTTTATCATGTTTCGTAATTTTTTCCTGTTTTTTCAAGAAACCATTTTCTTGAAACTACCATTGACTTATCTTCATAGCCATTATTTCCTGAAATATTGAAAATTTAAGACTAAAGGACTTTTTTGTCAACAAAAATTTCTAAAGTAAAAATCAAAATTATATATTACTTTATTTGATAACAGTTGGACAATTATTTGAATTGTTTGTGTACAAAAATTAAAGAATATATAATGAATATTACATTAGGCCACAAAAACAATTAATACGCTTGTAATAAAAATTACGAGCCCACATGCTCAAATTCGCATATAAAGTTAAATTCAAATTTCCCAAAAAGCTGAACGTAATCCAGGGATCTTGAAATGTGGAAATTTTTCATTATCAACATTTTAAAAAATCCTGCTATAACAAAATCTTTCCAATTGGAAGGTATTACTGTTTAATCCGACTTGTATACTTTCAATAATTTTAGTTTAAATGCATTACTGTGGACTACAAAATTAATCTTTTTTGATATCTCCTGAAGAACCCAACAACTCAATATGAGCATCAATATTTAAAAAAATGCACCCTTACAATAGCAAAGAATTAGTGGAATCTGCAGTATTTAGGATTGCGCTACCATTGTAGTTTATAATAATTTTTACAAAAAGATCTCTAAATTAGAATCTAAAACGAAAAAATGTGTTTTTCTTTTCAAAAAGATTCAGAATTATATTTTTCATTAAAAATGAAAATTGAATCAAAATTATTCAGTCCGTGACAAAATGAACATTATAATGTAAAACATTTATAGCAGCATATACCAAAATACCACAAATTTTAAATAATTTTCCTTTGTTTTATGAAACGATTGAATTACATGATGGTATCTTCTTTCTATGTGTCATCCGGCCATCGTTGGAACATACGGTTAAAACTATTATTATATTACGTATAGTTTCGTAAAGTTTATTTTTAATGTAAAAATCAGCATGTTTCAAATTTATTATGGTTTTTGAGTGTATTATAATAATAATAAAATGAAAACTCTAAGATCTCATATTTGTAACAAAACTTTTATGTTTATAAATATTTTAATAATATTACTTCCTTTTTTATGTGTAGGGGAGAATGGGGTTATGGCAATCACTTCAGGAAAAATGCGAATAAAGTGAAAATTTTCATTGATATTTTTATTTAAACCAATTTAAAATATTCTCTAGCAAATCTAGTCTTTTTATTAAGTAGATTTTAATGACTTAGGTATAATTAGACCGTGGTGGGTAACTTTAAAAAAAAACAATAAATCAATTGTGACCATCATTAACCACCCATACACGATTATTGGCGACCGTTTTGAGGGAAAAGGTGGTCGAAGAACCTAAACAAATTTCAAATAAATAACCCTTGACTCCCACCCAATACACAAAGCTAAATGGTATAATACGAAGATCAGTTAATTACTCTAACAATACTAATTACGCTTTGAAGTAATAGCCGCCCCTGTTTCCCCTACTAGAATTTCATACTGGTTATCATTATTTGTTTATACTTAACAATAGCTTGTGTAATATAAGCATTTTATCAAATTATAAGCATTTTATCAATTTATGAAAATTTCATTGGTTTTAAGTCCAGTGACAATACCAGGAGGCTCTTAAAACACCCCAAAGTTATCATTGACTGGTCAGGAAAACATCCTGTTGTAGGGTTGCTATATGCCCTGTGACGTTAAAATATTCAGCAGATCATCATGGGAGGATAATTAGATTAGCAAACAAAAGTCTGGTACACAAAAAAATCGAAAGTAGATACTGGAGTAGAACCAGGTTTATATTCAAGGTTTATATTGAAAATCTTCAGCGATACTACGAAAATGTCATGATTTTCATTCTATAAAAATAAGTAAATGAGCAAACTGACTTATAAACCGAAAACAGTGCATATATTCCATTTATTTTACTAATTTAGCTACCAGAGCAGTAAGTAATCGAAATTAAATTTAACTATGCTCAAAATAAGGTGCATTTTAAATGCTGTTATGCTTTACCTTCAATCAATCAATTGAATCAAAATTCTAAAAAGTTTACTTTTTTTAGCGAAAAACCAGCCATATTTATGAAAAACATTTAGAAAAAACAAATTCAACAAAAATCTAATTAACTTGTTTTATATTACTAACCCTATATTATATACTCATTAACAAATACATAATCAAAAAAACAATATTTGTTATTGTCACAATTATTTCTGGCGTGAAAATTAGAAAAATTTTTAATAGGAAACGCTTGGTTCCGGAATCACAATATCAAAGCTGCTAACCGAATATTTTATTTTTTTAATAATAATCTAATAAAAAATCATTATAATTATTTTTGGTAGTTGTGTGAATTTTTAATTGTATACTAAACATGTTCATTTATTAAATTTTTTACAAAAAAATTCGACGAAAATCAAATTAAAGAGAGTAGAAATGAAAATTATTATATAACAAAAATATAACATATAAAAGTAATAATAATAATAATAATCCATTTTTCATGCAAATCGAAATAATTTATTTTAATTTAATAATAACAAACAATAAAAAATTGTTTATGTTTTAGCTTGAAGCGGATGTTTGTATGTTATGTTATGCACACATATTTATAAAAATTTATACTACTATAATACGAGTCTAGGATTCATTGGCATAGATCCTTTACATTCATTTTCAACCAAGTTAGTACCATTAAATTGGACTAATTCTAAATTAGCTATACTTATCGTCAAAATGTCAAACCAAATTCAATATCAGATCTTGAAAATTAAATAGAAAATTTTTAGAAGTTATAAGCAATCAAACATTATTTTACATCGTTTTCTGTAAGACAAGATTTTAGCATTTAATTTACATGGAGATACTTGAAACTACGGGATGTCGCAAGCAAGTATTCCTCTCTTTGTTTAATTTAGACGGTCCATATGAAAATTTGTTTACTTTTACATATAATAAAAATTACTTTAGATCCATGATTGTGAATTAAATACAATTTAATTGAAGTAACAAAAATAGTGTTGTCAAAAAAATTGTTTTCAATCTTTTTCTCATGTCTTGATAAGGAAAAGAAAACGAATTTGAATCTTGCAATGAAATTACATTTGTATTTCTGTACTTGGAAAAGTAATGGATCACACAGTGAATCACATCATTTTTCAATTGTAGTTATCATAATTTACATTCGGATAGTCGCTCAATTGAACAGAAGTCACCCTTGAGAACGTCCTAAACTCTGCATACAGTCATTTTTGATATATCTATAAACAAAATATGTTAGACACTGATGATATAGTTTTTTTTAACGTTTAAAAATGTTTTTAATGAATTCAGTATTCCCAAAGTTTATCCCTTACAAAAACGAAAAAAAAAAAAATTGAAATATTTACCTATTTATAATTAAACGTAAATAAGTAGCATTTATTAACACCATAAAAAATTTCAGTCAAAATATAATTTGTAATACACATTTAATAAGAAAATTCTATTTTTACCACCAACTTTGGAAACGCGATTAAAGTATGTTTCGTATGAGATTTCGTATGACATTAATTGATAAATTTGGCGCGATTTTATTTGATTTAACTATCAAGGTGCGTCATATAAATATTTCACATCCAATAAAATCTTGTTTGATTATTTATCTTTCGGTTAAACGAATTTATCCTAGACTATACTTATAATAACATAGACGAATCAAACTCGTATTTAGTATAGTTAATATGTATAGGGATTTATAACGATTACATTTCAAACTCTAATATAAATGTTATATGTGCAGTTGGTATTTAGTACAACATTGCAATACACAAAACTATAAGCAACATCCACCAATATAGTTCTACGAGTAAGTAGTACGTAGTACGTAGTACGTAGTACGTAGTATGAACGATCAAGTCTCTGAGGTGTACATAATTTTCATAATATACTATGTACTTACGTTTCCTCCCTGGCGGAAGTATCAAATGAACCGAAATTGGTACACACTCTACGATCGATTTTTATTTAATACAATGTGTTAGCGAAATGACTCAGTGGACGAGTGAGTAAGCTTGGGAGGTTGCGATTTAGAATCCAAGCAGTGTCAGTATGATCGATTATAATTAACTGACTCCACCCACACCATAAATTGTGTAATATAAATCGAATCTAATTTAAATAAATAATGATTTTTTAAAAAAACAATGATGTGGGTGGCCTCTTTTATATTCGGTATAAAGAACAGAGATTATTATGTTAACGATAAAATTATAATAATCCTTATACCTTCGATACTCTTGTTGATATTTCTGTAATCCATCATGCATAAATCTTTATGGATATATTTACGAAAAGATGAACATTGAATACATCAACATACTTACATTTTCTTCGAGCTTTGAGTAATCTATGATGTTAACCTGAGACAATGTGATAATTGTATTTGTCTTTAAGCAATAATTTTATCTTGTGTTACTAAATCAACACAAACTGAAATCTGGCTAAGCTATAAGATTCGGACAGAGTCATATTTTCTTCATCTTTTTAAACAATATCGACGGTTTTGAACTATGATCAAAAGACAATTGTGTATTTAAACGACTGCGTAGAATATTTTCGAATGATTAAATATTTCAAGTGTATCCTATTATTTTAGAACACCTTAAAAAATTGAACAACGTCTAATTTGTTCATTTTGTATATACAAAAAGAAAATTTACTCGAAACAATTATCGTACTTACTCAATTTCGGACTTTGACGAAGCTGGCAGCCTGTGCAGTTTGTTTAGTAAATATTCTCCAACATTTACAACATTATCATTGAAAATTACATTATGATCATTCTAGTGATTGTAAACAATTTATTGGATAATTTTTAATAAATATCTCACGTACAAACATTAAATCAATAGTGTAAACCAGTTCTCCCTAGTGACAAAAAATATGAATAATTAAATTATAATAAGTTGAAAAACAATCATTGATTTAATTAACAATTAAATAATTAAATACAATTATTATAATTGTTTATTTGATAACACAGTCAATAAGCCGGAAAAAATGTTGAAATGTGGAAAAGTGATGGAACAGCTTCGATTTTATTAATTGTTGTTTTTACGTGTTCGGTAGACCTTCAGGAACATTCATCGTCTCTAAACTCTTCCTGACTAATTAAATAAGGGCAGTTTTCATAACCCAAATAGTAAGAATGATAACAAAATTCAAAAATTTTTAAATTTTAGCTTGACAATCTCGGAGATTTAAAATGTCTTATAATCCGCAATTTTTATAAAATTTTCAAATAATATTAATGAAATGCCAATATTTTATAATAAGTAGTATCAAATATGAAGTCAGTATAGCGAAGCCTCTAAATAATTTTGTTTTATACTTACCTCATTTTTTATGCTAGACATACGATATCCAAAACTCAACACTCTACGTCTTTTCGTTTCTTGATGTACCTTGAAGACGAACGAACAGACAGACAAACATGTATGGACTAATTAGGTGTTTTTATTAATTTTAGTATAGGTGGTTTAAACGCCATTTGGATACTATGATTGTCGTTTGAAATGTCCCCCACGCTATACTTTGACTAAACTCAATTCTTTCGCCAAATTTCGAGTGTGGTTACAATTATCCTGTGGTAAACATTGTATACAGGGTGGAAAAACCCTGTATACAGCTGAATATTTCTGTAATCGAAAAACGATATGATAAAAAGAAAAAAATATATAATTAATACTTTTTAGTATAGTTAAAATTAAGACCTTTTTTTATAAAAACTTCATTGTAAACAATTTTTTCCAATGAAATGGAGAAATCAAATTTGAAATTGATTAAATAAATTAATAGATTATTTTAAAGCAGTTTTTATATTAATTCTCATAAATTACTTTATAATTTTTTTAAAATGATAAATTCTTTTCATTGTTTAATTTCGACTTTTGAATTTGTGTTGCCATTTGGTTCAGAGTTGCAGTGCCCCTGGGCAATTTTTTATATAAACACTAATTATTTTAAATTAGATGGAACAATATTGAATACGTATTTTTTCTTGAGCCCGTCCAGTTTAAAAAATAGCCTGTATATTAATTTCTGCCTCAATAACTATAAGTTATTAAGAATAAAATATCTCTGTAAATAAAAAATAAAAATTAAAAATTTATTTTTAGGGGTACCAGTGGCATAGATGTGGATTTACAACGTGTGGATATTGATCAATGCCCGTCGTACGACAGCACACAGTTAAACATATTTGCTGCATCCGACAAATGCAAAAAACGTACAACCCAGGTATGTAGATAAAAAAACCAGATATAAATTAAAAAACAAACAAACAAACAAACAACAACAACAAAAGCGACCACCCCCCATGAATAAAATGTATATTATTTTGTGTTTTTCTTTTATTTTTTTAGTGTGTAGCACTTCCTGGTTTGGGTTTTCGTCGCGGAAGTTACAAATGTGTTTGTAGACGTGGTTTCTATTTTCCGGACACAAAAGCTGATCGTAGATACTACAATGGTACCGTTATTGAGGAAGAATACGAAAAATTAATGTTGGTAAGTTCAAAGAAAATGTATTCAAAGTCATAAATTTTTGTTTTTTATTGTCATGAAAAAAAGATAATTTGCAATGAAATAATAATAATTTACAAAGTAAACCTCCTTTATATAACATGAAAAAAAAAGACGAAAAAAAACATAGAATTTGTTATGTAATTATGTTTTTCATTCACAGTAATATTGTTTTTTTTCGACTACAGCGTCTGTTAATATTTTCTTGTAAAGTTTCATTTCACATAAAAGCAGTTTTTTACAATTTCTATCATATTGTTCTCACTGAATTTGATCTTTTTTCATTCATTCATCTATTTTTGGCAATACATAGTTGTATATGTAATCACTAAGGATATTTATCCTTGTTTGATTAGAAATTTTGAACGTCCAGTTTATTGCTAAATTTTTTTATTAAAAACAACTTCAACTCGATGGAATTGCTACACGATTTCAATTAGAATATTAAAAAAAAATTTATCAACAACCCATTTCTGTTATTAAAAATAAATGATTATTACAGATCATATTTATATTAAAGTTGTTTAAATTGTATCGTAGATTATAATTTTTTTTAAGTCGGATTTAATCTTATATACTTCAATAAAAATAATTATTAACAGATTTTATATCAAACTAAATAAAAATTAATTTTTTGAGAAATTATTTTTCTTGATAATAAAATTTCACTAACAATGTTCTAAAATCTGTATAAAAAAAAGTGGAAATAACATCCAGTCTCCACAAATATAAATATATATATATATATTACAATCATGTGTATTGTTTTTATCTAATGTGCTTATTAGCTAAATTTGAGCTGAAATTGTGGCGAACCTAATCATTTTACGAAAAAATGTCCTAAACACGTCGCCAAAATTTAAACATGATATCCTTTTTCGTTTTTTAGTTGTCTTGATGACGGACAGACAAATGATCATGCGAAAATGGACTATTTTGGTGATTCTATGAACACCTGTACCAAAATTTTGTAATAGTAAAATTTGTATACTCTGAAATATACAAAATATGTCGAGAATAAAAAATATACATATAAATACGATTAAGAACCGTCTGGTATAATTTAAACAACTGAGTTTTTTGAGTGAACAAATTTTAAGATTGTATAACACAAAATTTATTAGTTTATTTAATTTAATTATTCTATTGGATTGGCTGAATTTAGTATTTGTGATCCTTATGGTACCAATAAACAAATTATTAAAACTAAAATTAAGGGGAAGTCAGTAGCAGTAGAAGTCAGTTGGAGAAGTCTTTATTGCAGGCTAAGACACTACCACAACGACGTTAATTATTTATCTGTTGAATGATAATTTTCGCTCATTTTGCTTTGGATGGAGTAGCATGAAAGAGAGAAATGAGAAAATATGTGTGCTATTTGGTGAAACTGGAAGTGTCAAGCACTTGTTGGAAACTTGTGAGGGAACAACTAGCAGTTTTCTCTACCGTTGCATAATATTTGGAATACATTTTGACTAGACGAAGCAAGTATCTGTCCTAGACTTGTTAGCAAAACTATCATTTATACGGGTGTGTTTTTATTTTATAATTTCATTTTTCCATTCATCTCTTTATAAAATGTTGTTATTTGTTTTGTTTTAATTTCAAATATGCATTTTTTTTTTATTACATTTGTTTTTAATATTAGAATTTTATTGTAATTTATTTATTTATTTATTTTATTTATTTATGTGAAATATATTAAATTGAAACATTAATTTTAATTTTATTTATTTTTATTTTATTTTTTTTTTGGAAAAAATGAAAAACTGCGTTAACCTGATGAGGTCTATTCTAGCAGAGTTTTATCCCGGGTATATATCAAAAATATTTAGAACAAAAGTTCATAGTTTTTTTTATGGTTTACAACTTTGACCAGCAACCTCGAAAATCATGTATACATTTTAATAAGATTTCATTAATGGGGATCCGTTTTTGACAAGCTCGATGGAGGTGACAGCATCATAGATGAATTTCGTGACGCGCAATTATTTAATAATCAAAATATTAGGCGTGTTTATAATACAATATTAATTAAATAAATAAGTACTTTAACAAGTTTTCGTTAATATTAAACAAGAAATATTAATTCAGCTTACATGAGTAATATCTTTTTTGTTATGATAATTAACTTGTTTTCAGAAAGGTTTAACATGCAATGAGATTACAAATAATATACGTCTAGGTATATATAATAGTATAAATCCTCTAATATAGGCAATATTTATGGGCAAAATATTAATTATTTAATTTTAATTTAAAAACATTCATTTTGTATTAAAAAATTTAAAAAAAAATTATATGTTCAAAATAATAAATTTCATTAAATAATATTTTTCAAATGAAAATTTTCTTTAAATAATTATTTTCTTTAATACTATTCAATTAAATCGGTTGACTATCACCCTTAATTATATCCGGCTCAATACAAACTAGGCCCTAGAAAAATCGAGGGTCAAAATTATTATAATTATTTTTTATTTTATTTTATTTTTTTGTAAATTTTTTATATAATTGTTAATCAAATAATTAATAGTTCGAGATTTCAATATTATTGTAATTTGATAAATTCTTCTGGAACAAAATAACTTGAACTATTAATAATGTAAAAAAAAAATTTGTTGTTGATTTATTCTTGACTATATACGACTTATAAGTAAATTGTAATAAAATTCATTCATCAACCTTTTTTGGAATCATTCTTTATTTACAGTTCCTCTTTAAAACACAGTGTGTAAAGATGTAACATAATCATAAACTTTCTATTTATTGCACATAACATAATGAAATAATATTAAATCGAGTATTTAGTTTCGAATTTTAATATAAAATTTTCTTCATAACTTTGTAAAACAACAGGTAAACGGAGAAAACACAAGGAAACACTTAACAATAACCATGTAGTCATAATAATAACTTGTTTCTACATTGAACTTTTTCATTCTTTTTATTTTCTCATTTATTCACATAAAAAAAAAAAGTTCATAAAAAATTTCTATTTTAAAATTATCTTGTGACATGGAATGTTTTTATTAATATTAGGTTTCTATTGTTTAGTTGTAAACTACCTGTTTCGTGCCCGCTTACGTAAACAATTTCAAGATTGTTGATCGTTTAGACTATGTGCACGAATACAACTAGCGCCACTTACGGCAAACGAAGAATTATTGACCAACAGTATATTATTGATCTTCATAATCATCATAGGGTTCCATATCCAGTTACAGGATCTTGGAGACCAATCGATTCCATTGAATTCGGTCCATTGCGAACGACTTTAAACTGTGGAACGATTTCCACGTTATCCGCCCCTTGATAAAAAGCCATCCATTTTACAGCACATAATCAGTCTTTGAAAATCTATTTCCTCTGTATATGTGGCCGAAGTATCCCAATATTCTCCTTTTAATCAATGCAACCAAACACCTCTCATATTTAACTTTACGGAAAACGTTACTTAATTTCTCCGTCCACTTTATTTTTAGCATTTTTCTAATGCACCACATTTCAAATGCATTCAGTCTGGCTTCACATACACTTTATAATGTCCTTGTTTCGCACGAATACAGTAACGCGGACCACACATAGCACCTTAACATTTTAAATCGATTATTAAAACACAATTTTCATTGATCTTATACCGCGAAAATAACTAAATATTTTTTAAAAACTGTAATAGATCCATAAAAAAGAATAGGGAAGATATACACGTTTTTTATCACTTCAATTGAAACGTCTTTGCTTCACGCCTTTGAATTTATTTTTTAAAAACCTTGAATAAGATTTTTCTCCATCTCAGTAAAATTTTATATATTTTGAAGAAAATCTGAAGAAAAAAATTATTTTTAGTTTAACGGGGTAACGGGCTTTCAGTATATCATTATTTTAAGAAATCATAGTTTTTTTTTGTATTTTTATTTAAAACATCAGTATTCGAATTTTAAGCGCACAACCGGACTAAACAGACAAAGAGACGTTTTATTAAAAAATATGTAAAGATGTATTTTATATTTTCAATATTAGTTTTTTTCAACAGTTCAGTTAAATTCAAGGAAATCATTATTATTTTTTTTGTTTCAAAAATTTAATAATATTTCAATTTACATAAAATAAAATTCTTCATATTAAGAATGTAATAAGCGATTTTTTTTTAAAAGCTATGCTTATTTCATAGTCTAAAGAAATCAAGGGAAAAAGCAATTCGATATAACACAGTCAATAAATTTATTATAATCTTTGAGGAACTTTTGGGAACAGGGGATGAATTATTTATCCTTTTTATTTTAAAATAAAATGTTTTATATATAATTAAATTTATAATATAGTTGTGTTGTAATATCTTTCATTTATTAGAATCTGTGAAGTTTTTCGATTGTCACATTATCCATTTAATTATTTTTTTAACTTTAATATGATTACTATGAGAACATGACAATTTCATTTGGAATGACTTATTGAAATTGAAAAAATTTAAAATATTGACAAATAATACAAAAAGGTACCAAATTTATCACGGGAGGATTAAAAACCAAATTAAAGTGTGTACTATGGTTTTAAATAACGAGAATTATGTAAATAAATTAGTGATTTTTGTCCAATATCTCAGAAACAATACGCCTAATTGATAAATTGATATTATTTTTTGAACTTTCAAAAAAGATACGTCAAAATTACTATGTAAAGTATAAGTTTCTTCGATATAATGAAAAATAATTTTTTTGCACAACTGTTTTTTAAGGAGGTGCAGAATGTGAAAGAAATCAGTTAACTAAAATACTTTTGACCAGGAAAATTTGAAAATAGTATTTGTTTTCTAATATATCACCCAAAATCCGATTCTCCGACTCCAATTTCACGGGAACATTTTTGATTCTATTTTGAAAATAATCCAATTAAGACGCATTAAGTGGATATCTGTAAAAGGGATATCTGACACTTTTGGGTTAAAATTTAAAAAAACAATAATAATAAAAAAATTTTGCTCCTTATTGTTTTAGGGGTTTTTAAAAAGAAAATTAAGGAAAATTAGAATTCTGTAAAATTTTATATTTGAGATCAAACTAGTACTGGTCTGCATATATTACGTTCACCATTGTGATTAAATACCAAATTTTCTACAAATTTAATTATAATATGAATTCATACAATAAAAATATCAATGAATTTCAGCTGAAGCATTGTCTAATTTCGTACATTATCTGAGCCTGAGTCTCATAGTGAGAGAAAATATTTCTAAAACGTTATTTAGTATAAATATTTATTGGTTAAAACAAAACTAATTCTGATTTATCTGATTCTAATTATCATAAGTGTCTAACTGTCAAATGAAAAATAACCACATTTGAGTTTATTTAAAAATGAACGTAGACACATGAAATTTATACTGTATCGGTAACATATATATATATATATATGTATATATATATATATATATATATATAAATAAATATACCTTAAAAGTATATTCAACTTTGAACACATGAATTTTTTCAATACAAAAATATTTAACAAAATTTTAAATAAGTAGTGTGGGAGGTACATAGAAATCTCTTGTTCGAAATGAAACAAGTTAGAAGTTAAACTTCCTGTTAAGTAAAATATGATTTTTAAATATAAAACTTTCAACCGAAACCAGTTAATAAAACTTTTGATGGTTTATATATAGTGTTATGCTCAACGACCGAACACACGTATTAATTCAAAATTGTGATAATAACATCTGTAAAAAATATTTATCATAAAATATATTTACCGTACTACAGTAGTAAAGTACTGGTTTAAACTTTGATCAAAAAAATAGTAAATTAGATTAGTGATATGTCCAAAGATGTGTATATGTGCTATGTCTAGTCAAACTAAATAATGGTAGCCAATATACTTATGTACTATATACTGAAAATAAAAAATGTCAATCCTAGTAACAGACAATCAAAAAATATTAGCCAATATATCTGAATTTGTCACACTTAGGGGGACGTGGCGTTGATTCGTACATGAAGCACATACATACAGGAATATAGCTATTTCTCAGGTTTCATATTGGGCCAAATTCATACAATAAATACTGTATTTTGTTTCATACAATATAATTCATGGGGTACATTCATTCAGTACGAATGAATGAATGTACCCCATTACTAATGTCCTTCATTAAAAACAGAATAAATGTGAAACTATTGGTACCAAATACCGCTTTGTACCTCCGAATAGCTGACATATTAATTAATTATACGAGTATTGACAAGCGATAGCAAGCCGCAATAAAATGGAGTAATATGAAAATTTAATGTGCTTAAATGTATGAATGTGCCCCTACATGTGAGGCACTTAAAACTTTTGTATATACTATTGTAAAGTTATTCAGTAGTATAATGAGAAATTTGATAACAGAAGTAGTTTATCTTTTATAGACTTAAAACTTAAAATTGTTTTAATCTACCCCACTTCCCCTACTGACATCTGGTAGAAAAATATTAGCTTACAAAGCATACTTCGAAAAATAAACAAATAATTCGCAATTTGCGTACACAAATGACTTGAAAAAAATTACTTATCCAAATGTAATGAAATTTGGTATGCACAATCTTGCCATATAAAAAAGGAGCATATGTTAAAGAGTTTTCCCCGAATACTCTTTAACATATATTGTGCGTATTGTTTAAGAAATAATCATTTTCGTTCTATGACCACAATGTAAGATGTGTTATGAAATTAAATTTAGGGTTTTGTACCATAAATATTTAATGCAAACTACCCTTATCAAAATGTATACGTCAAAGAGTTGAATTATGATCTCTGGCTTAACTATGCAATGTGTTAGACTTCATGTTCAAAGGGTGGTTCAATCAAGATGCTTGTGGCAAACTGAATCATAAATGTGAAATGAATATTAACCCCTTTAGCATCCTATTAATTTTTTACAAACTGTTTCAAAAACGTGTACATATTTTTGATGTTAGTAAGAATGAATTAAAATGCATTAACAAGCAGTCATATCAACCCACAGAAAAAAATACACCTTGTTATTACACGAAATTATTTATATATTTATTTATCAACTTTATGAAAGGAAATATAAATTCTAAAAATAAATTTCTCCTTGACATTTTATGGTTTAAAAATTTGGGTATGAATCCATTAGATCTAAACACCAATTTTGCTCATTCACGAACTTAAACTTGCTTTTTTGGTCTAAAATATGCCACCAAACTATCAGCTAGATATCTCTTTTCATTTTTTAGTTTCCTTGATGATGGACAAACTTTGATAATGGAAATCTACTAATAAGTTGATTCTTTGGCCATCTATTCCAAAATTCTTGCCTTCAATATTTGCTAACTTTAGACTAAAAGCAATATACTCCAACATATTCTATACATGTCAAGTATAAGAATAAACTTCTGGGGAAAAGGCTATTATGAGACTTGTATTATACAGATTACTTGCCAAAATTAAATTAAAACTTTTCTTACAAATTACAGATTTTACGATGACAGGTACAGCTAATTCAAATTAATTTGATGGCACTATGTATTTTTAATATTTTTTAGATTAATGGTAAGTATTATAGATAGATGGAAAGTACTTGACGACGTTAAAAGGATCTAATATTTTGAAGATAATTTGCATCTTCACGAGGTAAACAATCATATTTTCGAAATGTTTTATGGAAATGCAAAAAAAAAAAAAATCTATTTGTATACATAAACATGTTACTCCCACTATATACTTAGAAGAATCCATTATTTTCACTCCATGAAATCGATCGGAGAATTGGCATCTCAATTTAGAATTCAATAATTTATTTTCGATAAATTTTCCCGCATATTTTTCGATTCCAATCTTGAAAAATATACTGTATAGTAAGATGATCTAAATTACGTATGTATTTTCAAATTTTTTGAACAAAATGAATCGATGTTACACCGAAATGAGCTTATTTATCGAAACAATAATTAGAAGGGTGTTTCTTAATATTTATTATGGCATGACACAAAGCATTCTTGTGCAGAATCACGACGTCTTGCAAAATTAAAACTTTTGGTACAATGAAATAAATTATACTACTACGAAACATTCATATCTGATCCAGAGCCTTCTTTTGAAAACAATGCCGTCTTTCCGTCTTTTATATATATATATATATATATATATATATATATATATATATATATATATATATATATATATATATATATATATATATATATATATATATATATATATATATATATATATATATATATATATATAAATGAATAATAATAAATTTGTATTACATGAACAAATAAAAATAAAAATTTTGGAAAAATTAACATCAATTATTACTATATAAAACTACCTCTTTTGTAAACAATTCAAACGAATTTGATAATCCCAAAGTACATGAATTTTATTATTTTCTTTTACAATAAATAAATATTTTGTGAGATATTTGTTTAATTTTAAAAGATTTTTATTTCAATATGACAACATTCAGGTGAATTTTTCACTTTTCAAATCGAAAGTAATTATTTTAAACAAAAGCATTCGGTATAATTGTATATGTATGTATGTATCTATCAGTTAATTAATAATACTTTTAACAATATATTACAAAAGATACACAAACTCTCCTTTTATTGTTCAGTTATAAATGAAACAAATCTTATAGAGAAAGGATCTCAGGACCGCTAGATTTTGCTTATTAAAAGCCATTATTTATTTTCACATGTTTCGATGTTTGTTTGTAATCGAATCTTGCATGTTAAATTTGATCCACTTGGAAACCGATCAATTGATCCGTTGAAATTGGGCATATACATGTAAATTAGATGACAATACAATATTATGGTATAATATAATACAAAAACAAATGAAGATAATAACTAACAGAGTTGATTGTTTGGATACTCGAAACATGATTGAATATAATTGTTTGGACTATTTTTTAATAAGCATTCATAAATTCCTGTAAACATCCAGTCTATACACTTATATATACTTGTATAATAATATGTAATGTAATTATCAATATGTTAAAGCTAAATAGCTAAATTTGAGCTTAAATTGTGGCGAATCCTAACATTTTACATTAAAAAGGCCAAATGTAAACGGCGATGTGATTGGCAGTGTGAATTACGAATTTTTAAAATATTATTTGGCTCAAACATAAAAATCAGCCTTGAGACTAATGAAAAAGTGACATGTGATTTTACCTCTCCATTCATACTAGCGCTGCCTTGTCTCACTAATATGATCTGTATGAAGAAAGAGCGGCCCTGGGATCTTGACAAGATTACGTAAAATGAATAAACTGTATATATTTCATACTTATATAATATTTCTATATTTACTGCCATAGATACAAAACTTTTCTTCTATTTTCGCACAAAATATAATAATCAAGGCATCAAGTTGCTCTTATACACACACAAACCATACAAAATAAATTGTTCATTTGTCTCTTCTTTAATACACTCAAGCTAAAAAAAATCGATGTAAATTAATATACCCGACAAATCAATAAATATTATAAAATTTAGTGCATAATGTGCTTGCCGCTTACACTCAGAAACCAGTCCCGATAAAACATAGAATTGCGGAGGTTCGTACTGGGTATATGAAGGATTGTGTTAAATATCCAATCCAATTCTAACACATTGCCTCAATGGTGTAAAATAAATATTCATCCATTTCTAGCAATGATTCTGAAGGCAATTCCTGAAAAGCTTAGAATATTCGAGAATATTCTAGAATGATCTGAAATATTTTTAACCAATTGCTTAAAATAGAAAGTTCTCAAATATCCCAGAATAATCAAATATTATTGAATAATCTAAAATCGGCTATGATAATATAAAGTTTTTTAAAGGATTTATTTTTTAAATCATATATTTCTTAAAAAATTTAAAATAATCAAGAATATTCTAGAATCTAAATTATTGTGAAGTTATTAAATTTTTGTAACACAACCAAAATTTGTTTACAATACTTTGTAAATAATAATTGTAAAATTTGTTTACATGGTTTACGATACTAAATTTTCTAGATAGCCTTCACAAAATTGCAAAGCTTATCTTAATATTCTTCAATTTTTGTCACCCTGTTAGTATCATCTTTACAAACGAGCAAAAATTCTCACCATAGCAAATTTATATAATTTTCAATAAAAGTAAATTGTATAAAGTAGAAAATTGTACAATGATGTGCATGAACTAGAAAGACTGGAAAATTAAAACGATTGCAAAAACAAACAATGTATCATAAACTGTTTATCCAATCATCAGATAAATAAAACTGAATTTTTATTTTTATATTACAATTTCATAAATTGATATCGGGTGGAATTGAAACTAGTTAATGAAAGATATAATTGTAGGAATTAATATAGCAGAATAGAGACAAATTTTTAAAATGACAAAACCCCTCGCCATCTAGCTAGTTAGTCCTAAATTTCAACCCTTCAACCTTAAAAATAAATGAGAAGCTGAAATAATAAAGCACCTTAGTTGTGCCTACCTACCATGGTTCATTATCTCCTTCACTGCCGTTAATACTACACCCTTATATGTGATAGAGATTTCGATAGAGACTTCAACAGGCTGTATTAATTAATAAAATCTGTAATGTAATTTGTTATACATTGTACTTGACACGAAAACGAAGCGCATGTCGAAAAGTGTATCACGAAAAACCATTTCTAATTGTATAATGAAATTTTTATTTTCAGTTTAAGGTCCTTGTTTTTGACCAATTATTCCTTTGAAAGAAACCAAAATCGATAACTGAAAATCGATCAAAGGTACAACACCTTCCCGTATTTATGCGTGATAATTGAAAAAAAAATACAGTCCATATATATTACAGATTATCTTTATAAATAAAGTCTGCAGAGGTCTCTGTCACAAACACATATCGCTTCCATAATTTCCACTCGGTATATTTGTCAAACTTATCTGGATTGCCTGTCCATAGCTTGAAATGATACATCTCTCTGGCTGACTGTCTCTGTGTGTTCATTCTAGACGAACAAAACATCTGGTGCATAGGATATATCAACCCATCCCTGTATCCCTGTATATATTGTATATCATGTTGTTAATCACTAAAAATATGTGTGTTTAGTTCAATCGTTACTCATTTTCATAATTAGTATTTAATGTTATCTTAATTAGTATATTTTACTCTCATGAAAATGTAGTCGAGATAATATAGGATCTACCTATCGAGGGAAATGATAAAAGTATTGATAGTAGTCAAGCTAAAATTGAGCTAGTGTCAAACTAGCAGTCAAGCTAGAAATAACTGAAAATACTATTCAAAATTGTTTTTAAATACGCTCAACATTTAGTACTTGTTACGTGCTACAAAATTAAATGAGAAGCTCAAATTTTAAAATTAAGAAAATTGAATCATTATGATGCATTGCTGCGCTATCACGGAGAAATTCTGAAATAAATACAATATAAAGTAATATAATGTAAGTATTAAAATGGGGTACAATATAAGCGCTTTTATGGAGCTCCTTCGATAAATCAATTTAATCACAATTACCAAAAAAAAAATAATCGTACAACATGCCAGCTTGACACTTTTCTTCCGAGAATCAACGATTTTTTTGTAATTATATGATTAGATTGATTTATTAAAGGCACACCATAATAGCACCAAATTTCGGTACTTATACAATTTATTTTTTCATATTTCTCTGCTCTGATTTCTCATAATGACTAAATTTTTTTAACTATAAAATTTAAGAACCTAATTTAACTTTGCAGAACCTTAAAAGCAGCTAAAAAGAACATAGTTTTGAGCATATATAAATTCAAATTTGAAATATTTTTCATAAACGGATTAGATTCACCACTATTTCAGCTATTAATCGCATATATTTGCAATATATAATATTGCATGTATTTATAAAGATATGAACTACATATTTAAAGTATTTTATGAATGCTTATCATTTAACATTGATACTAAACCATATGTCGAGTATCTAAACAGTTAAAAATGTTTGTTGTTGACACTCTTCGTTGTTATTTTCAATTGTCTAGCTTATATATATATGTATAACTTACACGATCTATCGTACTTTGTACATAATGTATGAAAAGTTAGTTTATTTATAAACTTATTTAAGTACTCATAAATCAAAATTAAAATGAACTTATTTGATTAAAAATTTATATTGTACCGACTGAAGAAAAAGCATTGAGCTTCGGTTTATATACCTTCCACGATCGAAATATCTAGAGTCCGGAACATTTTTAAATAGGTAAAATGACTTTAATATTATTTTTAACATTTGAATATATTTCAGAAGTATTCAGAATAATTTATTAATTTGTAGAACAATTAAAAAAATTATGGTTCGATTACAATCATTTTCGATTGATTTAACCCCTTGAGATGAGTATAGCCACGCAATATCACACGTTTACGTGGGCCTTATTATCCTACTTAATAGCCACAAAAAAATAGCTACAAAATAGCCATAAATGGTAGAACGAGTAGAGTACTGCCATTTGCTCGCATCTTTTAGAATCGTAAAACGTTTAACATAATCTTAGAACCAAAATTCCATATGGTGATTTTTCTTATTTAAGGACATATTTAAAGAGTCCGTGTGAAAATGATTTATGAAGAACTGAAAGTTCACATGTGGGCCTTATATACCACGGTGCTATAATTGGGTCAAAAATGCAGGGTCAAAACCGAAAAAATTTTTACTTTTAAAATTTATACTTTTTATATTTAAAAAAATCTCTTTTTGGACCTTATTTTAGCACGGTGATCTAACAAGGCCCAGAAAGAGAGTTTAATTAAGAAATTGGATTTTACTAAGTGGACATAACAACTAACAGAGTTAATTGTTTAGATATACGACATATGTTTGAATATTTGCTTGAACTGTTTTTAATTAAGATTCATAAAATACTTTAAATATCCAGTCTATACAATTATATAAAAATGCAAAAAAAAATCAATGAATAAATAAGATATTTTATTCAAAATAACACATTTAAAGGGTAAAATGTATATCCAGATACAATCTTTTGGCCTATTAGATTCTGGACTTTTTTTTATAAAATGATATAAAAAAAACAATCGGTATATATTCTACTGCAAATATAATGAAAGTGTGGTTATACTCTTCAAGCAATAATACTTTTGAAAATATGGTATACGTATAAATGTTCATAAATTCTGTTTTGTGGTAGTTTCACATAAACTCCTATGTACAAAGAGATGAGGTTTTGATACGGTTTTGAAACAGAGAATATTTAATGTTAGACCAATAACTTTTAAAAATAACATTTTTTAAATATTATAAACCCAGAGAGCTTAAACTTGCTACAAATATAGGTAACTATTATGAAGATTTTTACTTGAGGGGAATTGTCATAAAAATGATTCCTCTATAAAAAGACAATCTTAAATGTTATATATATATATATATATATATTGTATTATTTTCAATTTTTGCATACAAATAACTCAAAAAATAATTATTCAAATGTGATGTATTTTCGATAAAAATTTTTCGAAATAGTGTGTATTACATTATTGATTGTTTTTATTATTGAGGTCTCATTTTTAACTTCGAAAAATAAGAAGTTTGTTAATTCGATTATATTTTTTTCCAGTTTTTTTATTTTTTTATATTTTTGATAACATTCTACTGGGTGAACCGATTTTTATGATTCTTTTGAAAGCTTTCGCATTTCATTTCATTCCCGATGCCCTAAGGACAGAATAGGGACAAAAAACAGTTAAAACAGTTTAGTGATTAAATTTTATTTTAATGAAAAATTTTATTCTCGGATAACTAAATCGATTATTAACCCATTTTGATGATTCTCTTTTTGTTGGAAAGGAGATATCCCAAGGGTTTCATGATAAGAAAATCAGGATCTTATGTCACTAAGGGTAGACAAGGAACAAATGCAATTGTTAGTTATTAAATTTCATCTAAATGAAAAATTTTTCGTGGTTGTATACAACATTCTTAAGTTAAAAATAAAATATTTTTAATCAAATTTAAATCGCCCTCAAAAAATTTAACTAGAAAGTAAAGAAAAATATTATATTTTTTAGTTTGTTTGAAAAGTCAATACTTTTCGAATTATTCATGATTAAAAATGCTGATTTAATACTAAAAAGTGTAAATTTTTATGAAAAGCATGAATAAAGACAATATCTCCAAAAAAAAAAAAACCTAGCTCCATTACACTCAATTTTTATCCAATTTTTGCAAACAAAGTATGTAATTCTACTAAATTTTATATACAATTTTGGCAAATAAAGCATGAAAAGTGAAAACTTTTCAATGGTAATACCTTTTATTTAATAGTATAAGGGAATTCGAAAAACCCACTAACATTGAAATCCTGCCACGATAACTGGGTTCCGATGAAAAAATCTAGTTGCAGCTCCAATTCATACTCTCATAGGTAACACATAGTATATATATTCAATATTCAATGTTCCAGTTTGTCTCCTATAGTTTACTAAACACTATAACTGTTTTATATTTATCTTAGGCGAGCAATCATGGATCATCACACGACAAAATCAATAAAAACACCAAAAAATAAAAATAGTTTTACTGTTTGTACAAGAATCGAATAATAATTTAATGCAAAAATCTTTCTCCATGTTGCAAACATTTTTAAAAAAATATTATATTATTAAATACTCGTGGGGATTAAGTACTTCCTTCCACATATATTGTATGGGACCAAACTTTACTTCTATACCTTTTTTTTTTTTTCTTATATGCAGTATATTTTTGCAAAATGATATTCCAAATGACTTGTCTACATACTCAAATCTATAAATTTGTTAGTGTAACTTCACTAAAATATTATTTTTATTTTATTCGAATCAAGTGATATTTTTTAATAAAAGTTTTTACTTAAGGTTATCTACACACACACACTTGGAAAAAAGAGACTTCGAAAAAAAAAAAAAAGAACGTTATATCGTATGGCTATAGTAATTTCTAAGTGAAGAAAATAGAAGCTTGAAAGAACGTCTTATGTTTTTCGAACAGAATCAATTTTCATAATTTTTCGATCAAAATTACCTACTATAACCAGTTTTATTGGTAGAGACAAAAAATATTTTTCGGTTTTTCAAAATTCGCAAACTAGAACACCATGAAAAAGATCCAAAGTGTGACAGTTATCCAAAGTATGACAGCTGTTCAAAGAACGATATTTCGATGCCGTTTCACTCGTTAAACAAGAGGATAACCGTAAAATACGTTTTAATTTTTTTAGTTTTATAATTTGTATAGAAAATTCAAAAACAGCAGTTGATAGCGAAAGAAAATTTGTGGACAGTACGATCATTATTAAACGTTTAATTAGGCTTAATTCATATTCGACATTTATATAACATAATATGAGAGAGTGCATTATTTAAGTTTAAATTTTGTTACGACAAAATTTTGGTAGAGGTGTTCAAAAGTTGTTCACATAATTAATTAATCCATTTTCGCCTGTCCTTTCGTACGATTGTCCGTTTGTCATCACGATATCTAAAAAACGAAAATACAAAGAGATCTGATATTTTTTGGTGTAGATATTAACAAAAAAAAAAAAAAGGTCAAGTTTATGAATAAGCAAAATCGGTCCAATGGAATTATAATACAACTTTTGAATCGTAAGAAGAAAATTAAAGAACACAAACTATTTGTTTCTTCAAAATAAACATTTATTTTAAACATACCGTTTAAATACGTTTTTATCTTTTTTCAATACATTAAATAAATAGAGATAGAAATGCTTATTCTCTGTATCTTTGTAGTAGGGTATCAATTTTTCATTTGGATTACCGACTCTTTGAGACAAAACACCATAGGTACTTGCAAATGTTGTGAATTTAGACCAACCCTTAATAAAATATTAAAGTGTACTGGTAGCCTTAAAATCCACATGCAGAGAATAACTTTAATGAATAAAACATTCTTAAATTTGTTACTTTTTAAAAAGCCATTTATCATTTGTACCAAATACTACTTAGAGAAAATATTCCAAAATAATGTTAAATGCAGTTAGGATGCAATAAAATATATTACATACCATTTTCTTTAAAATATTTTCCTACATGGAGAAAAATTTCTGCAGTCAAGTATTATTCAATAAAAGGCAATGAAAGCAGAATTTTATACACTAAAAATTATTCAATTGTCAGGAAGAATAAGGGAAGAAGTATATAATAAGTGTACTGAACCAAAATACCAAAAGGGGGCTAAGAAAACACTGATCATTAAAAATCTGACAATGACTACTTTCTAGATAATATAAAAATGCAGAAAATATCTAGACTTTTCCAAAAACTCCCGATACTATAACAAATGAAGATAGCAATCAACAGAGTTAATTGTATAGATACTGACATATTGAGCATCCATGTAGGAACTATTTTTATTTATTAATATTCATAAAATATATGTAACAAATTATATATGTGTTTAATTTGAACTAAATTTGTGGCGAATATAAATATTTTACGAAAAAAGGTTTCAAAGAACACTTGATTTGAAAAAACAATCTTTTATTTTTCATTTTTTATTTTTCAATTTTGATTATTTGCTCTTTTATGGTTCAAAAGTCATGGGTCATGGATCCAGTTTATTCTTTGAAACAATTTTACTCATTCACAACATTACACTCAATTTTAAGATCTTAAATATACAATTAAATTTTAATCCGGATATCTCTTTCCATTTTCGAGTTTTCATGGTGGTCAGATTTCGAACAACTTTAATTCGCGACTGACAGGTTCAACGATATTTTCATAGCTGGCCTCGATTAAACTGAATTTTTAGTTAACATAATGGTCGCAATCCACTTTTCATCTTTTTGAAAATAATTGCAACATATATAGACTTTTTTTTAAATAATTTTGCTTGCAAATGTATCGAGTTTCACGTTTTAGAAAATACTTGCAAGACCATAATAAAACAATTTTTAGTTTTTATTTTTCTCTCAATTCTCTATTTAACTTTTAGAAAGTAGTTGCAACGTACATGGCTGTTTTTACTTAAATGTTCGCCCCCGCTTACGGTACACAGCAGGCTATTTCTCCACAATATAAGTGTGTCATTATATAAAAAAATTATTTAGAAAATGTCTGAATCGTTCTGAATCGCTTACCTCTCGTACTATTAACGATTTAAATGTAGTTGATAGTTTGAAATAGACAACAGGAACAGTTACTTATGTTGCAATTTATTTATGCATGAATAATGCTATTTGTAGTACAGTCACATACTAAAGATTGCAATCGTACTAATAACGAAAGTGTCAGTTTAGTTAAATGACAACAGTCATTTATTTCACTATAGTTTTATTATTAAAATAAATATAAATTTCATAATAATAACTTGACATTTTTCTCCCTGTAATTCGCCCTGTTAAATAGAATGTAATACATTTACGGAAAATGTATTATCTAAATAATTTAGTATGAACTTGAATGACCTTTGTACATTGGGTGTAATAAACGACTTAAATTCCATTTACTTAAATGAAAATTCACTCACTACAGATCTATCTTTTCATAAGATTTGTGAAACTATATATTTTTATACTAGTTTTACCTGTTATATTAAATTTGAAACATATTACCGGAAAATATTTCCAAGCGTGATCGTGATTAGTTGAATGTACGTAATAAGGTTCTAAGGAGTAGTTAAAGCTCAATAAAACTAACATTTTCATATCTATATTATCATTCCAATAATCATCTCTGGGACGCACTCTTTTATAATTCAATATAATTTGGAACTTATATTACATAATTAATTAGAAAAATCTCAAAATGTGCCAAAAGCCCTAAGATAAGATTGGCTTCTCTAAGGGGCAAGCCCCAGAACATATAGCTAGTTTTTAACAGGGAGTGCTTCAATCCCTTACAACATTTCCTGCTTCGATTCAAATTCACATCATCTGCGAATACTTTAATTTTTAATTAAGAATTATGTTTTTAGTTTGTAATTATAAGGAAATATTAAAGAATCCCAGTAATAACCAGAATTTTAAAATGCAGTAATTAATCAATAATCACTCAATTTTTACAAGTGAGAATCTCGATTGTATTATACAAGAAAGAAAAAAGCTGATTCATTTAAAGCTAATTTACTTTTAAATACTACAAAAACTTGTATTTTTTCCAAATAATTTTTTACTTTAAAATTTTTATCGTTACCATTTTTTAATTAATCTTTACCATGGTTATATTCTTTAAATGACATTTTTCTGAAACATGTTTATTAAATATTTTGTTAAATCCATACATTTGGTGTTGTAGTGTATTAATAAAGGGAATTATTATAGATATTTCACCTTTTATAATGAAAAACAAGATCTTGTCAATCTTAATAATGATTAAAAACAATTTTTGAAGGCTGTTTGACATCAAACCACCACCGAATTATACGCGAATAAAACAAAAAAGCTCTTAGTACCCCTACATACATTAATTAAATCAAATTCCTTTTTCCAGTGAAATCCTAACCATTATGTAATGCCACACACAACCAACCAACAATAGACGTACATACGGTAACCACATAACGGTTTTATGTGGTTATTTTTAATCATATTATATAATATGATTATATAAACACGTCTATATATCAATGTTATTATAAATAGGACATCTGAGAAGAAATTATTCATTACAATTCGTGATAAAACTTCATTTAACAAAAATTCATTTTTCATTCAAGGTTTCTGGCATTATTTTTTTTGTTTAAAAACCTGCACAGTTTAGTTACTTATAAAAAATATTTTTCTTTTCAATGCGTGTCTTTAACGTAACAAAACATTAACATACACATAACGTGATAGATAAATAAAAAAATTTTAAGCATAAAAGAATCGCTTTAAAAAAAATTAAACTAATAAAGTAAAAAATAATTTTAAATGTTTCCTTTTTAGTTAAGGACACCGACTTTGATTGTTCCAATTTATATTCGTTAATGTCAACATAATCGATATTATTTGTATATTATTTGGTAAAAACAAAATAAAAAAAAGTTTAATATTACTTCAAACTTTTTAAAAGACTTTCTTAAATTTCATTTAAAACTTTTCACAATAATCCCTATTAGTTTTTATAACTGTGCTTCTTAAAATAACCTTATATTTTTATATCACTTGGTCCCGCATAACTTTGCATTAAAATAACAATACGATAAATTAATATTATAATAAATTCATTTAGAAAGTTTAAATACGCATACTTAAATACGCAGTATCGTCTTAACGTGGAAAATTTTTGTTGTCACCTTACCATTTCTTTTCTAGTCGATTTTGAATCGAACGTTTTATTACATAACCTTATCTTCTTTCACTTGTTATAATTTTCATTGGGATGGTCTGTCAATCAGTTGGAATAGTCTCACGAATCACTTGACAACATTCTGAACTCTTTCCTTCAAAATTTAAGATAAATAATGTTAGTATGCACAAATCAGTTTGATTGTGAATAAAAATGTTATATAAATTACATTAATATTCAAAAATTTTGTCTCTATAGAAAATTACAGCTTATCGTAGAATCACCCATAAAATTTTCTTATTAAGAAACAAATGGAAAAACAATGTTTAAAAGCTTAAAACTTAATCGTTTTTTCATTATCAATATTGTTTGGTATTGCATCTTCCCTATTGTAAACATAATGAATAAATTGTTTGTGATTATCCTAGCGACCAACCAAGGTTACACATTGGATATCAACTCCATGATTTAAAAAAGTGTGAATTGGGATACCAGATGAATGAAACTGGTTATATTTTGATAATTTTAGTATCATTATTGTTTTTCTTAAAATGTTATTAATTATCATTCAGATAAAAATTCAAAATTTTCCACGAAATAGGTACTTATGAACAGTATCGAAGATCACCGGAGAAGACTAACACGACGAATTTAATATTTACTCTTCCAAATACTTTGGCCCATCTTTCAAGTACAATAGGGTACTTTCGGTTGTGAAAATAAAGTATAAAATTTGAAAAAAAAAATTAAGATTTATTTAGAAACATTCTTAAATATTCTAAATTTGAGTTTGATAACACACATCATTATTATTTCTTATCTTTAAATTGAAATTCGATATTGTGTTACATTCCCGTATTACGTCACCAACATAGCAGACAGCGTCTTTATAGGAATAAAAAGATTTAAATTTTAATGCAATTTATGACAAGAAATCATGTTTATTTTGTAAAAATATTTATTTTTTTAAATTTTTTATTAAGAAATTTATATTTTGAAGTACTTTTTTAAATATTGTACTACTTTATTTTCAGAGGGCTTGATTCGCTCAAAATATATAATCGACATTAATTAGCTCAAAAAAATGATAAGTAAGAAAACAAACATGAATTGAAATATTTCTACCCGAAAATTATAATGGAGAAACGAAAAAAATTACAAATTTTACAAATTTTCTTTGTTAAAAGTGTAATTTTTGCCTGACATATTTTCAGAGCCAAATAAATAAAACAAAATAAAACAATTTGCATATAAGTCGTTCTCAATCATGAATTATCTTGTCTTCATTTCAAAACCCATATACATAAACAATTTTAGTTTTTCCAAATTTCCTATGTAATTTTTCTGATTTTTCTTCCGAAATAAATAAGCCCAAAGCCATAAAGACCATTTGGGAAAAAAAAATTATTCAAATCGGTTGCATTGTTACTAAATTTTTGTGATTACAAGCTAACGAATATTAGATATACAGTCATTCCTACATAGTAGATTCTACACATATATGTGCATTAGTAAGAATAGTACTGACTATTATATATGCTTCTCACTTTCATATTATACAAAAATATGTGAAACTCTCACTTGCGGTTTTATGAATACATGGGTATAAATACCGTGTGATAAAACGTTTCAAACGTTCCAAACCTTATCCTTACCACCTCAAAATCCTTTTTCCAATCTTCACGGAAGCAAACTGGGTCAATTTGACCCAAGGATGCTGCTTTTTGGGAAAAGATTTCCCATGCCACACGATATCGGTTGCACCTAGTTCCGGTGTAATCTTAATTGTATATAGTTTCTTTTTCTTTTCTTTCTTAATTTACAGGTTAAGCTAGTTTTAGGGGTGACCTATCCATCCACATAGGTTAAGTATTTTCAAATGGTTTTTTTTTTTAAATTTTCCATTTTATTAAAACGATGTAATGAAAAATTGTAATCTCGATGTAACTAGTATATAAGATGATGTATTATAGATAAAGCTTAGGCTAGGTGCTATAGTTATAAGCCGATTTGTTTTTTGTATATATTTTTGATGAAATAAAGAATTATTAATTTGAATTTGAATTTGTTTCAAATGGTTTTTTTTTAAATTTTCCATTTTATTAAAACGATGTAATGAAAAATTGTAATCTCGATGTAACTAGTATATAAGATGATGTATTATAGATAAAGCTTAGGCTAGGTGCTATAGTTATAAGCCGATTTGTTTTTTGTATATATTTTTGATGAAATAAAGAATTATTAATTTGAAATTTGAATTTGTATTCATTCGCACTGCCGTCAAGAAACATTCTGCGCAGAATGGGTCTAGAATGTTTCTATAGACGCAGAATGTTTCTAGACAACCATGCAAATGATTACGTTTTATCACAGGGTAATTATATATATA
This sequence comes from Chrysopa pallens, assembly GCA_020423425.1. Taxonomy (NCBI): domain Eukaryota; kingdom Metazoa; phylum Arthropoda; class Insecta; order Neuroptera; family Chrysopidae; genus Chrysopa; species Chrysopa pallens. Next base: position 8,821,362 of record CM035596.1, on the reverse strand, counting down.
TAAATACCGTGTGATAAAACGTATTCATTTACATGGTTGTCTAGAAACATTCTGCGTCTGTAGAACCATTCTAGAAACATTCTGCGCAGAATGTTTTTTGACGACAGTGCCAATTAATACAATTTATCACACGGTATTTATACCCATGAATTCATAAAACCGCAAGTGTTTCACATATTTTAGTATAATATTAAAGTGAGAAGCATATATAATCTTATCTTATCTTATCTTAATATATATAAATTACGTGTCACATTTTTTGATCGAGATGGATTCTGAAACTACTGAACCAATTCGAACGTTTTTTTTTTTTAATATGAGTGCTATGCTCCAACTGCTCCAAAGAGATAGGATAGTTTATTTCTTAATTTGTGATTGCAATTTTAATTTATTGCGAATTAATTGTTTTTTATGACAAAGAGATATAGTTCGATAATATTTTAACAGATGGTAGTTAATCTAACAATGATACATAGTTCGGCAAGATTCTAACAGATGGCGGTATAATCAGTTCAAATCTTGATTTAGTAAGTATCGAATAGATGGCACTGTATAAAGTAGCCAGTTGATTTGAGTATCCAATAAATGTGTTAAGCAGTGTTGCCAATGTCCGGGTAATTACCCATTTTTCGGGTAATTCGACGTTGAATGGGTAAATGAGCTAGAATTGGACTCAGGCGGGTAAAGTCGGGTAATGGTTTTTTATTAAAATTACATTTTGTTAAAACGTCGAATAAATATTTTGTATGTTTAATTTAAATTCACATTTTCCCGCTTGCTCTCATAACTTGAACTTGCGCATTACCGGAACATAAAGAGTGTTTCACAACTTGGAAATAATTTAATAAATTTTATTAATAATTAATTATTGTGTACTTTTTATTTTAAATACTTCAAGATTTAATATTTAGTTTTAAATTTACCGCGCTTTTAGCAGTTGGTAACACTACCTTTCAGTGTGCCGGGTAAAAACTGGTAATGGGACTTTATGAAGTGGGTAATTTTAACTTGAGCCATCGGCAACACTGGTGTTAAGTTGAAAGTACTAACGCTTTAATTAATAAGCTACAATTCATCAATATAACCGACGACCTTTAAAGGAGAAGTGGTCCTGCTGCCACGTATTCCAATGATACCGTCAGATTCTACCATACCCCACAGTTTCCAATTCGTTTAGCTTTTTCCATGTCTATAAATAAGTCTCAAGGCCAAACAATGTCCATTTGTGGTTTGGATTTAGAAAATCCATGTTTTTCTCATGGGCTATATGTTATTAACTATATGTTGCATGTTCACGTGTAGGGAAACCGTCGAATCTATTTGTGTTAGCTAAAGGCAGGTTAACCAAAAATATTGTACACCGATTAGTGCTAAATTAAATTGAAATTAAAAGTATTTATAATTCAAAATAATAAATATTATTGTTAAAGATTTAAGACTATCTGCCCTACCTACCTCATTCATATATTTAAGTGTCATATATTTAAGTGTCACATGTTCTTTACTAACAACTTTGTTACACAATTGAATAAAAAATGATAATAAATTTTAAAATTAATTCTTTTGTATTGATTTTTACTTAATATCAACTGTTAGAAAATTTAAATCAATCGTGTTCAAAGTCCTTCCCGTTCAAATTAAAATCCAGTCGATTTTTATACAAGCTTTAACATTTCCGAATTCGTTCCCAGATAATAAGTTCATTTTACTAAGGGGTTACGGTAGTAGAAAATCTGTCATGGAGGTAACCATATTTTTTTACAATTGGTATCTATGTAAAAAGCATGTTGGTCCCCGTGACTGATGTTCTACTACCGTTCCTCTTAAATTGTTTACCACAATGTAATATAACAAAAATAATATTAACAGCAACGTGTGGTCGGGTCTGCTAGTACGAATATATATCTTAGTTGTTGGTCAGTTGGCTGTGTGCTTAATGACGTCTTATATATTTGTCTTTATCATGACTTAGGAGTTTTTTATTACTGCTCTCACAAGTGATATGATGAACTCGAATGTATATAAACTGTTGATTATGTTTGCATAATCATAGTCTCGTAAGTACTTATACTTGACGACACTTGTTATACCCTGCTGCCACTGAATTGCAGTCGCTCCTTTAGTAGCGCATAATTTTTGTAAAGGGTACAGTCTCAAGGGACAGTGCCCGGCAATTTTAATCAAAAAATAAATTTATCAAACATATAGAGTATTCTGTGTTAAGAAAATATCAAAGAAGCCTTTGTGTTTGCTAATGTCTTGAAGCATCTGTGTTTATTTAGGTTCAAATTAATTTGTGGCCGGGTCTGCTAGTAGTCAGTATATTCACCACGTGTTATTGCACGTAAATTAAAATAACGATTGATTGATAATTATTGATTGATTTCAAACTACTAAGTTTTTACATTCAAATAAACCATAAACGCGACGCGCCCTGAATCTTCCTCGCTTACTTATAATTAAAAAATACACCAATTTTATAATTCTTTCAGTTTAAAATCAATATTTTAGATAAATAAATAAAATTAATTCTGATACACAACTCAACAAAACATAACAATCGGGTATTTAATTTTCTTTTAAATTGATATAAAAATTCAAGTGTCGAATTTCTTGCGATTTTGTGTTTATAAGAGTAAAAAATATAAAAATTGGTATTTCAAGTATGTTTGTAGTTAGTTGCAATTTTTATTTAAAAAATATGGTACAGAATGTTTCAAACATAGTACGATTCGAGTAAATACAAGTTACATAAACTTTTCAATGGTGACATTTATCATCTCAATGCTTCTTTTTTATATATGCCTTCTATACTCGACATATACAGGATAGAGTATATTAATTTTGGTTCAAAGTTTGTAACGCCAGACCTACAAAGTGAATCTAAAACCGTAAAATAAAACTAAAACCGTAGAATCTAAAACCGATTTATACAGTATTTATAATCATACAACTGAATGAAGCAATTTGATGGACGGTGCCTATAGACATATCACTTTCGTGTAAATTGTAAAATTGTTGTCAATTAGAATTTCATTAGCGGATAACATGAGGAGAATAATCATAATAATAACAAATTATAGAATATTTAAATATAAATTGAAATAACGTTACAATTATTAGAGGCTATTTAATAATTAACAAATAATCCATATATATGATCGATCAGTGTCAATAATGATCGAACAGAAGATTGATTTAACGGATAAAAAGTAAATATTTTTAATAAAGGGACTCTAGCCCTGAGGAGAATAATTTATAAGTAAATAAAGAATGAACCAATAATATGAAGGTCGATAATACAGAACAAACGCGGCAAACAATTCATTAAAATTAATAAAAAAATATACATTTAAATGGGGGCTAGATTGAGGGAGCTAGAGCAAGGAATATGTGAAGTAAAACAGATACAATTGAAAGACGTAGAGTATGAGAAACATCTTCATATAACTCTCAGAATGTCAGTTTGTGATTCGGACCATAAAATCTTGAATTACATCATACATGAATATGAAACACAGAAATTTTTCGTTATATATATCTTATAGAATCTTTATGTGATATCTACTGTGGAAGAGTGTTATATTTGAACAGAAAAACGAGATGTAACTTCAATTATTTAAGTATAGAAGATGCAAAAAAAAAGAACTCATTCGCACATATTTTTCTCAAACATAGTTTACATGTAATTCTTCCGATTTTGTCTTTTGTTTTCCTTCTTGTAAGTAACCACCCATTTTTAGGATGTTGTATTCGAAGTGCATGCGTTTTGAACCGAAATGTAATATGCTATATTACAGCCGCAGACGAGAGCGTCAAAAATTGAAGCAATAACTATAGACTAAATTTAATTTAAAAAAAAGATGTTTATTTTTCAAATTCAAAAAATGTTTATTTTTTTAAAACAAACAATTTTAATATTTGAATCATTTTTTCTTAAAGTGTTTGAGCTCTCCACAACTTTAGCTCAAATTTTGCTAATAATCATATACGCAATAACAATAATATATTATTGTATAGACTTCTATGAATACTAATTAAAAATAGCCCAAACAATGAAATGTAATTATACGTCGAGTATCTATACAATGAACTCTGTTAAAAAACATTAAATTTCTGTAAATTTTGTAATCATGTCCTTTAATCATGTTCTTTAATTTAGTTCTCTTTTACCATTTTTAAAGGCTTCTACCCTGGTCTAATATGTATGTATGCATATATGCAAATGAACGTTTATTTGTATTCGCGTGTGTGTTCCACTAAGTACTTCTTACTCTAAGCACGATAAGGGGTTGGTATTCTATTTAAGATCTTACAGGAATACCGGATGTGTTTCATTAAATTAAAAATTATTTACAAAGTAAACTTTAAGCTATGTTGAATCTAAGAAGATGTTAATAGTCTTGTTTCATGAGGGAAAAGTTATTGGGAAAAGATAAAATTAATTAAGTAATAATTAATTAAGTTATTGGGAAAAGATAAAATTAATAATGTTGTGAAAAACTTTTCATTCATAATGTAAACTCATTTCATTTTTACCACATAAAGCTGCCTATAATAAAAAAAACCCGTAAATCAAAGCTCCCTGCCCTAAAAGATGCTAGGTATTAAAAATAAACTGACAGAAAGTTAATGTGCTACGTTTACTTGTTAGGCAAGGATGCAAAATTCCAGCTATTTTTAATTTGCAACAGATGAAAAGTGACTTGTTATAAAAATACTTAAAAATTAAATCCGGATAATCTAAATTATTAATGTACCAATTTAGTAGTCGGATCTCGTACTAGTAGTTTTTATGTTAAACAAATGATGGTCTGCATATATCTGTCTGCGTATTAATATGTCCTTTAATTGCTTCAAATTATTCGGTGGCTTTTCACATACCATTTATTTTATTTTGTTTGTATCTTCAATGTTGTGTCTCAAACAAAACACATTGACCAAAATTTTCCACTCATATTCATCTTCATATTAAATATAAATATTTATTACAATAGGTATACAAAAATTTTTATGTTCTAGATAATTTGTAAAATAACTTTTTAACTTATATAAAAAAAAGTTTCTTTGTAATCGCCAACGCAAAATTAGAGTTGATTTATTTTAATACTTTTGTCAGTCTGATCTGCCTTTACAATTGTAGTTCTAGACCGATTACAACGTTTCTGATACGGTTCTTAGAAGTTACTTTTACAGATGTAATTCTTCGTTTTCTATAATGATTCAAATTTAAAATAAATATTTAACTAGTGAAAATAACTACTCAGAACTAATTAATAAAGTATTAATTATTTAGATACACGACATATGGTTTAAGAAAATTGTTTGAAGTATTTTAAATGATTAACATTCATAAAATACTATAAGTATCCAGGCTTTTATATACGTATATAATAATGATATATTTTAAATTATGGTGAATCTACGAAAAATTGTTTCAAACAAAGCCTCTTCATTTTCAACAAACACATATTTTTTGTTTTTGAATTTTTCTTCTATAATTTGTTGTTTATTAGTTGGATCCATGGATCAATTGGATCCAATGCCAGATGTTGCTCATTGACGAACTTATACTCACCTTTTTTACTAAAATATGTCATCCCTATAGGAGCAATGAAGTAGTCGGTAAAAGAATGTCAAGGACTCTGTTTGAAGAATAAGAGTCTTGGAAAAGTATGAATTGGAGTGTTCATGATAAAATTAAATGGTGAACTTTCTGACCCAAAACCAAAAATAGAACTAAGGCTAATTGCATCTATTCGTACATAGATTTATATTTATCTTGTGCCATAATGGTGAATATTATAATGAAAGTGTAAGCTTAATCGAAAAGTGAAAATTATTTAACCTTCTAAATTAATAAATTAAAAAATTTAATTGTTACTATTCAATTTTCTTAATATTCTTACAAAAAAATTTTGATGGAGGCTAAAATCAAATGAAGGAATTCTTATATAAAAAAAAGTATGCGATAGTAGAACGAAATGATTAAAGACCACGAAGTAATTGAGAAAAGAACGTCATCAGAAAGCTGTCGGAGAAAACAAATGGTGAGCTTTCTGAAAATCCCCGAGACCAATGGTAGAACAACGTGAGGATTATGTCAAGTCATGTATTTCATAAATGTAAAATAAAAAAAAAAAACTGGTATATAATAATTAAATCTATACAACACAGAAAGATAGTTTGCAATTTTCATTGTAAAATGTGGCATGCAATAAGTTTATAAGTAAATAAGTTTTTTTACTTGTGTAATTATTCTTCTTACAATAATAATAACATTAAATAATAAATAAATAAATAAATAACTTTTATAAAGCAGGATTTGAAGGAATTTGAGTATGCAAAAATCGCGCACCGTATTATATCATATCTGCTATATTTCACACCAAAACTTGAAACACTTGATTCGATATCATAACGAATTTTTTGATAACTTTTTTTCTCACTTTATTACGAAAACGAAGCCGTTTTGAAATAATCAAAATATCTAGAATTTTTGTCCAATACACATAAAACAAACACTTTTGGAGTGTTTGGAAAAAAACTTCGTAAAAAAATATTAAATAGTAGAAGAAAAACTTTATGATTCTTCTGTATTTTTTCTTGAGTATTTGAAAAATGAAAATAAAAAATATCTAGAAAAAGTCGAGCAAGCTAGATTTAAAATGACCTAAATTAAAAAATTTAATATTAAATCGCTTCTAATTCAAAAGCGTAACAGTTTTCGAAAAAAATTACGAGCATTCAAAAAATTACGAGCACACAAAATAATCAAGTTCAATAGACCCAAAAAAAAAGGTTCTATAATATTAGTTTTCTTAATATTTAAGCTATTCTTATCACAATTCTATTACAGAAAGCAACACTTGATTATTTCATACTCAAGTGCCTTCAGATCCTGCTCTAAAAACATAACTCTATGTATTGTCACTCTGTTTGTTTAATAATTATTTTCTTTAGTAATTCTAGAATTTTCTATTCATTTTTATATATTTGTTATTTACTATGAAAAACATCCATGCATATCTATTTGCATTTTATGTATAAAGTAAAACCTTTTTATAAAATGCGCCAGTTAAGTGGCCTTCCTATAGCCAATGTTAAAGGGTTCATATATAAATTATAAACATCGGCTGGCGGCTAACAAATAGGTGAAATTATTAATTTGTATATCATTTAATTTAAATTAATAAAAATGATAATAATAATAAACTCTATTGCTTAAGTCACCGAATCTATAATCAAATTTCCATCCCCTTATATCAAATTAACTATACAGATACGCAAAGTTTTTAAAAAACGTCGAACAAAAGGGTATCCATGTATATGCGTCCATTGTAATCCCTTTTTAAAGCGTCTCAAATCAAATCAAATTATAAGTATTTATTTACATCATAATAATGATACAAATCAACTTAAATACTATACAACTTAGAATAAGCTTTATCTATAATACATTATCTTATATACTGATAACATCGAGATTGCAATTTTTAATACATCGTTTAGGAAATGGACAAATTTTAAACAAAACCATTGAAATAAAACTTAACCACATGTTAAGTTGTTAATCGAATACAATATTTTACACTGTATTATAACATACGCGAAGGGAACACAAGACTGTAAATATAGTATTTATTGAGAGCATATAGATAAGTAGAAATCATTCCACTGACACATAACGTACGCCAACTAGACTACAAATTGTTCCATTTTACCACATATTACATCTTCTAAATTATGTCGAAACAGTTAATAAAAAAAAATAAAAATAAAAAAAAATTATTGTGCGTGATAGTTAAATGTAACATCTTGATGGTTGTAAAAATCGTACAAACACGTTTTGCTGCAATCAGATCGAATGTTTTAATACAAATCAGTAAATATCGTTCTTATAAGAATTCCATTTACGTAAGAACTTTATTAGTTTATAAACAGCATTACCATAAAAGAGACTGAGTCAATATGCAGCCAACTGTTCTTTCTATGTTCTTTCTATGCTATGTGTGTATGTGCGGGAGAGAGAGAAAGAGTACATTATTTGAAATCAAAACTCCTACCCATAAATGGAATGATAAATCACATAGGGTATGATTTTTAAGTTGCCATTTGTTTATGGAAAACGATGACGTTCATTATTTTAAGAAGTAGTGTTTCGTTTCCATTGAAAAGAATAAAAACATTTTGATACAGGGTTCTCATGCATACCTTAGAAGTATTATTTTCGCGTGTACTCCGCAATGTTCACTGAATATACGCTTCTCTTTCAGATCGTCTACGCCACAATGTCTTGACTGAACTATTTATGTCGATTAAAAAAGTAAACATTTTTTACCCACTACGAATGTCTATCAACCTTTAAATTCTATGCAAACGGCAATTCGTACCAAATAAACTCGATTATATAATGACACAATATACAATAATTTTCGAAAGAAGCCGAGTGTATGATGTGATTTGTGCATAGTACCTGCAGAAGTATTAAAGGTGGAGACTCAGATAGCTTTTGTGAGAAATACTTCGATAAATTATTTTAGATGATTACGTGGAAAGTATGCTCAAGACCAGATCTTTCATAAATAATGTAATTTAAATTATCTTATCCATTACTCTCATTCTGTCAGTATCAAATTAATTATAATATAATTATTTTAACAAAATCATTATCATTCAAAGATTGCTTTAACAATTGTCTAATATATATCTATCATTATTTTTTAATAACGATGAACTTTTTCGGAATTTACTTTTATATACAAGGACTTAACCTCAAATGCAAGGTTTTAAATCTTTTTAATTTATACTTTCTGTTATTTTATTGCATTATTCAATAACAGCTTGTATTTCTATGTATACAATTTGCCTGATGAAGTAGTGAAATACAATGAAACGTTGCAGCGTTAGAAAATATAACACTTATTAGTATTTTGCTGTCCAAAGTTCGTGATAATTATAGTAATCATAATAAATGACTAATATTTATAATTAATTATTTACACACATTTGTAATGTTTTCATTATTAGTTTAGTATTTTGTAGTACTCTAATAAGCCCTTAAGCTTTCAATGCAGAATTGTTAATAATAATAATTAGTAATAATGCCTTTAGTATTTACTAGAAATAATTATTTCTGTGTAACTGTGATTTCATTTATCGGATTATGTCGATATTTAGCTTTATAATTGGGGCTTTTCAGGTAAGTAGTATATGTAAGCAGGATTATTAATAGTACTTTACAACATCTTATTTGTGACCATTCGGATCTTTTCCGTTTAAGAACAATTTTACATAAATGAGATAACTGTTATGTGCAGCTATTTATTTGGGGAGCTATTTATTTAAGAGATTTTCATCTCTTATTCCAATTATCCTGGATTCAATGCCAAGTGAGATGGAATTTTTTTAACCCCTAACCATGTTTAAAGTCTTACAAATTTTGAACATATACTTTCAGCATTCTCCCAGCCTTGAAAAAAATGGTAATCTGATCTTTGATTGGGGAAAAACCTGGCATTCAGTAAAAGTCGCGAGTAAATTTAGGACCAGTAAACAAATTATATGTATTGCTTTAGTTTTTATTTCCTGGGCCTTAATTCGAAATTCTCTGTAAGTGGTAAAAATATAGGTCTCTTCAGTTATGAGTTATCCAAGTCTCATCGTTTGTAGATGGTAAAAAGGACTTCCCATGTGTATACGATGAAAACTGGATAAGTTAAATACATTCATATTATATAAATCAATGAAATTTTCATTCATTAATAACAAAATGCAGACTTATTTGAAAACCTTACACATCTACACTAAAATTTATGATTTTGATTACTAGTAATCCATTTTATTAATGGCTTCATTCATTTTATGATTGTTGACTGAATGACCATGTCATAAATAGAATAAATGAAATCCAACACTGAATTAGAAATTATATAATTCATTGTATCCATTCAATCACATGAATGAAAGGATATTGAGGTCGAAAGTCATATTTTTCCATTTACTTGGAGTTGTTAAATGTTATGGGCACCGTGCATCAAATTGTTTTCATTCGATGATTATCATATGCGACTTCAATGAAATAATATATGATTTAATATCGAAAATTTTTTTATGAACAAATTTTAATAATTATTAATATTTGCATTCACAAATAAAATAACTTATACAATTTCTTCAACCATTCTTACAATTTTCAACGCATAAACTACAATAAAATGTCATTTTTTATATTATCATATAATTTTTGTTTGACATTTAGTATACAATTAAGTTGCAAACAATTGAACAAATAATTATTTTTTCTAGAATGTGACACTTTTATTATAAATTTTAGTGGCTCGTAGCCATCAATCGTAGTTATAGAGTAACATTTAAAATAGTGTGTAGTTCGTTTATACGTTTATATGTTAAATGGAGTAAATTTTAGTCAAATTAGCTTTTATTTAATAGCCGAACGAACTGAGGTCTATGGTACAACAAACAGATTTTGCATTACGTTTGTCTGTATACATGTATGTTCAAATCCAAAAAAAATTCGATTTTTCATATTATTTAAAATTACTAAATATATATTTCTATAAGATTGCGGACTTATATTAAGGTCATATCTATAAGATAAATCATATTGTCGTATCTTAAATAAGAACGTAGTAACCAACTACACCCACATCATAAACTTAATTGTATATATATAATAAATAAATATTAAAACTAATGATATGGATGGCCTCTGTTACGGACGTGTAAGTCTCAAAAACGGAGGGAATATGAAAAATTTATGTTTTCTTAAGACACCCCTTTTTTTTGCACTCAAGTAAGTTCGTCTCATAGAGATACTAATATTCTTACCAGGATCCTTTCCGGCATCGCCTGTATTCAAGATTATCTGTTTACAAATAATATTGATATATCACACTAAACATAGAATAAAATAGATCATAGAATGTGTGTATCTAGATACATATTATTTCTCTTTTGTGTCGTGTTGTTGTTGTAGTGTACACTGATATATATCTTCACAAACTAATTTTCAACAATATACATGCATAAACACGATTTCCATAAGACAGTTATCGCTTTTTGGAATCAATACATCACACAAATATTGTACGATTTTATACATACATGACTGTATATTATTATTACATGGATGGCATGTGATAGTGTTTTATTGTTAACGGTATTATATCTATGTATACTGTTTGAAAAATAAATGTTTTAACAATAATAATCGATTGTTTTAACAACTTTTAAGACATATAATAAAGAAAAAGAAATTCGGAATTTATATAGAGAAACAATACAGAATGAATTTCTATAACAGATTCGGTAGAATATGTCTTGAACTGATTGCGTTATGCAAAAAAAAAAAGAAACAAATATGCATTTAATACTTTTTATTCCTGGTTAAAACTGGTAACCTTTATGTAAAAAAAAAGTTACAGGATGATCTAGGGGAAGCAATGTCCCTTCATCATAATTACCGTAAGGAGACACCCTATACCTTACGATACATTTTTAATCGACAAAAAAGGAGGTTTCTCAATTTTTTTATGTGTGTTCACGGATAACTTTGCCGTTTATGCGCAAATTTTGATAATTACGATAAATGTAAACAACTTTTGTGATTTTTTGATACAAAAATAATGACCATTTAACAATTAGGTGTTAAAAATAATTCGATTAGTGATTCGATTACTAATTCGAGAAACACGCATAGTATTTTTTTTTCTTTTACGCTTTTTTACGGTTATGGAAATAATTTAAAAAGTTTTCAATATTTTTAGCGTTGTAAACTAAAATGGTAACATTGTATGTAATTGAAAATTTAAGACATAATATGATAAATTTTTCCGCGTTGCGGCAACACAGATAATATTTATGCACATATATCTACATGCTTTTAATTATCCAATATTATAAATAATTAACATAATAATTTGAATATAATGTGAAAAATACATTATGCATGCAGTCAGTAAACATTGAATAGAGAGAGAGCCTACATATATAAACATTGTTTGAATTGTTTTTAGTGACAATTAAAACAATCGTTTTAATTGAAGATAATACCACATAACATTCACTTTATTTGTGAACAACAACATTAACAAAATGAATTTAATGAAATACCTATATTATATGGGCCGAACTGGCTCATCAGTATATATATATATGTTAATTGATTACCAATGGTACTATAATATGTACTATAGTAATGCTATACTAATGTTAATGTGTATATAGCCTAGTAGGAATGGAACCATTACTACTAAAAACTATTTCACATTAATAACTTTTCGTATAGATTTTATAAAGATATTTTTAAAACTTGATATATATTTTTGACATTTTTTATCAAAGATTGTGAAATAAAGTAACAAATTCGAATTTAGAATGATTTATAAACGGCTATACTATATCTCAAAGAATGGATATAATTAAAGATGTTTGTAATAAAATAAAAGCTTATAAAATGAGCAATCTTTTCGTATAGTTTTCATAAACATATTTTTAAAACTTTATATATATTTTGGACATTTTTTATCAAAGATTGTGAAATAAAGTAACAAATTCGAATTTAGAATGATTTATAAACGGCTATACTATATCTCAAAGAATGAATATAATTAAAGATGTTTGTAATAAAATAAAAAGCTTATAAAATGAGCAATCTTTTCGTATAGTTTTCATAAACATATTTTTAAAACTTGATATATATTTTTGACATTTTTTATCAAAGATTGTGAAATAAAGTAACAAATTCGAATTTAGAATGATTTATAAACGGCTATACTATATCTCAAAGAATGAATATAATTAAAGATGTTTGTAATAAAATAAAAGCTTATAAAATGAGCAATCTTTTCGTATAGTTTTCATAAACATATTTTTAAAACTTGATATATATTTTTGACATTTTTTATCAAAGATTGTGAAATAAAGTAACAAATTCGAATTTAGAATGATTTATAAACGGCTATACTATATCTCAAAGAATGAATATAATTAAAGATGTTTGTAATAAAATAAAAAGCTTATAAAATGAGCAATCTTTTCGTATAGTTTTCATAAACATATTTTTAAAACTTGATATATATTTTTGACATTTTTTATCAAAGATTGTGAAATAAAGTAACAAATTCGAATTTAGAATGATTTATAAACAGCTATACTATATCTCAAAGAATGAATATAATTAAAGATGTTTGTAAAAAAATAAAAGCTTATAAAATGAGCAATCTTTTCGTATAGTTTTCATAAACATATTTTTAAAACTTGATATATATTTTTGACATTTTTTATCTATGATTGTGAAATAAAGTAACAAATTCGAATTTAGAATGATTTATACGAGGTTTTACCAAATATCGTGGAATGAAAATAATTTGAATATTTTAATGGAAAAAAAGCTGGTGTTTGATGATCATAGTCGTAGTTTATAATATATTGCACAAAATCCAATTCTAAATTAACTAAAACCGAATAAAATTAGAGAAAATATTATTAAAAATGAATAAAAACAATTTTTGGTAAAAGAAGAAGTAATTTTTCAAGGGACTTATAAAAAGAAATAAAATCCATAAATTATCATACTTATAGATCCGCAGAAATACGGACACCACAAATCACTATTTTATTCAAATTTCTAATCATTTTAGGTATTTTTTCATGGGTACATCTGGCTCGAGTTTTCTAATCTGTTTACCTTAAGTAATTATACGGCATCCAAACCAAAATAATGTCAATATTTTATGATTCAAATCCATTTGATGCTACTTTTATAATTATCTTTCATAACACATACATACCATGTTATTTTTCTACCTCACTTATTCTCATCATGAGATCAAGCATAACCTAAAAACCTGAACACATATACAAAGTGAAGCAAAAGTTAAGGTTTAAAAAAAATGGGGTAAAAAAATTGGGCATTTGTTATCCCTCGAATTGTATTTTTAATTAAAAAATGGATTTTTAGAAAATGATATGGATCAAATTACCACTTTTGGATGGATGTATGTGCTTGTTTCATGTCTGGCTATAAGTTCGTGATTTCTTCTTCAATTTTGATTTACAAAGAGTTATAAGTTTTGTGGTTAGTTATGATAATTATAAAACCCAAAATAAAGAAGCCTTACTATAACAAGTCGGATGCTATGGCTGTCTTTCACAATGAACCAAAAGCTTCGCAAATTACGAAAACCTCGACTGTAAAGAAATTTGGTAAAAAAAAAAATAACAAATTTTGTATTTGATCTGACTGAATATCAATGTAGAAAAATTCTGTCTTGTATACCTATCATTACCGTTTTCGTTAGATGAACTTTGCTTTTAATACAATATTGGAACAAATAGTTAAAAATTAATTATTTGAAATTTTATATTTAAAATAATTAATGCAATACTAGATATATTGTTTAACTATACAGTAGACCTTTTAATTTTAAGGTATGATATATTTGCAATCATTTTCACTATTTGTTTGCACATTTTGTGTTTACATGTTATGATATGTAATTTCATAATTTGTATATTATTTAATTATTATCTTGTTAAATTATTGCTAATATGTTTCACAGAACATGATTAATCATGACAAATGTACGAAACACGTTGTTTAAAGAAATAAAATTCAACTTGAAAAAATATTAAAACTGATCCTTACAACATTAATCTATTATAGTAATTAAAAAATAATTATTAATATTTTATCTGAATGCGTATTATGTAACATCTGGCAGAAAAATTTTGATTTAATTACCTAAAAATTAACAATTAACAATTTAAAAAATTTGCAATTGTCTAAAAAGTTCTCGAGCACAAATAGCTCGAAAAATACTTATCCTATTGTATTGAATTTGTTTGTTTTATTGTTAACAAACGGTTGAAGAGTGGACATGCCGAAGAGTTTATTGCGAAATTTCAAATCAAATTTTGATTTTTACTTTCAACTTTTTTTCGACGAAACCTCATTGACTTGATTTCCGTTTTCATGTCGAGATTTTGAGTTATTTGCGTGAAAATTGTATCTTTATTATCGACATTTCAATCAAAAACATTACCCCTATTAAATATACTCTTACATTTTGATCTTACAAGCGGATGGCATGACCTTGGGATTTTTAGCTTAGGAAGATATTGAGTTTAATTATTCTACCCCTATAGGATATTTTTCCCTTTCAATTATAACAAGCAACGGCCAATCGTTTTGGAGAAAATCATGACCGAAAATTTTCGTTTCGGGTCCAAATATTTGATTAGCCAATATGGTATTTTAATAGTAAGAGGCGACATAACCTAGTTGGTAAATGCAGAATCATTGACATACACGGGGCGTTGTGTTAGGATTTTTATTTTGGGTTGAGATTGAGTTTAATTATTGTGGTTAATTATGAATGAATAAATTTATTATACATATTTATTATAAAATAAATTATAAATAAAAACATGAACGAGAATCGAACCCGGAATGCCTGAGCCTTACCATAAAATACCAAATTGATATATAAATTATATAAAGCTGAACCGAAAATTTTCGAATGTCATTTTTTCCGAAACGATTGAGACCTGCATGTTATTATAGAAGCGGGAGAACAAGCCTATGGGGGTACAATAATTAAGCACAATCTCATACCAAAATAAAAATCCCAAGTTGTTTGTCAATACAGAAATCTGTTTCTTTGACTTCTTACAAAATAGAAGCTAATTTAAATTGTGACGTTACTTTTTCGTCTCATTGTAAACAGAAAATCTGTAATTTGTTCTACACAAAAATTAACGTTATCAACGGTCACATCTGTTAGTATAATATCCACATAAAATCTAGATTGAATTGATGCTAATAAATATTTATTCTTATTTCTATGTCCTTTTGCAGGGTGAGGAAAATCAGTACGAGTTCAAAGGTGTTTTCGAATGTTTGGCATGTGCTGAAGGTTGCGAATGGTGCGAAGATGATCGCCCTTGTGTTGTATCATTAAATTGGGTAATGCGCACCGCATTATTAATACTCTCATGTGTAATTATATGCTGTTTACCATTTGTGGTGTTTTTTACATGGAAATATGGTAATGTTAAGGTAAGTGTTCGGTTGTTTTATCTTATTTATTTATGTGCGTCGTTTATAAACATGTTTTAATTTAACGCTAGGTTGATTATATTTTGAAATGTATAATATGTAACTATTGTATTCATTATTAAACTCTGAGTACCATTGTTGCAAACTTAACTTCTTTCTTAATCTGACTGTTGTTTGTTTATGAAATTAATTGTGCATAAGGATTTTTATACACTAGTAAAATGGCGAACTCAACTTGAATACATTTCATTCACTTGAATACATTTACATATAAAACATATGTATTTCAATTATATTTTATACTCGACATATATAATATGTGATAGTATATTAATTTTAGTCTAATGTTTGTAACGCTATCTAATATAACCAAATTTTGGTATACGTTTCCGTCCGTTATCTTCATAATTGAGAAGAAAGAGTTGAAATTGTAGCGAATTAAAATATTTTACGAAAAAAATGTTTCAAACAAAAGTAGTTTACTTTTAAAAGACAAACATTTTTCCTTAAAATTTTTCTTCCTACTCTTATGGTTTAAGAATTGGGTCATGGATACATTAAGCCCACTGTATCTATTTTGCTATTCACGAACTCAATTTTAATGTTTAAAATACACCATGAGCTCGCTATCTCTTTTCGTTTTTGAGTTATCTTTATGGAATATGGACTAATTAGGAATATAACCCCTGACATACTCTATATATTTTTAACATAAACTAAAACCATAGATATTCCGAATTTAAGTGTAGTGATAATAATAACTATGAAAAGATGTATATTACACAATTTGTAGACAATATTTAGTATTTACGAATAATACATATTATATTCCACAATATTAGAAATAGTATTTATGTTCTCATAAATAAAACAAGATAGTGTTTACTATTCCCACTGATATACTGTACAGTGATAACTATTCTTAGCAATTCCTGTGGGAATTTATTGAGCTGATAAGTTATGGAATATGCATATACAGGATTGACGGGAAACAGTTGATCTAATTTTATCGGTTATTAGGTCAAGGGAATATTCAATTAAAATGTGTTTTAGAAAAATATTTCTGAACGAATTAACTTTAAAAAATCTATTTTGTAGAGTTATAACATTATTTTTAAAATTGATTGTATTTAAATTTGAAAAAAGGGATTAGTTTTTAAACAGTATCCATATCGTTGATAAACCTTGTTCTGGACGTTATGATTTACAGTGATTCATACATCCATCAAGTCCAGGAAATAATGAAAGTTAACTTTTGATTTTCTTTCAAAAAACCATTAGTTTAAAACTTTAGTCAAGGAGTATATTAACTTATTTTAAACACAGCAGAACAAACATAGATAGATCGACAGAAAGGTACTGATAAACTATTAGAATATCAATAAAACTCCCGTATTCAAGTTGATTTTCGTGCACGGAGGTGAAAGAGTCCTTGCACGTACTGTATCCTTCCACTTTGTAGACATATACAATACAAAATAATGTATTATGTGGGTGTAGAAGGTACACAGATGTAAGTAAACATGGTATGATTTGTGTTACTAAAGCCAGGTTTCGCTTTGAGTTACTAAACACACACATCAAACGTCAATTTGGTATGTACAAAATTATAATACCTGATTCAGTTTAAAATTAGTTTAGAAACTTATTAAGTGCATACTTCATTTTTAGTAAATAATATTTGTGGGTTAATAAACATTGATTAGCGTCATAGTTTGGGTACTTGTAACATATATTAGAACCTAATAATATTCCTTGTTTTACCTTAAGGCTAGGTCATAATTATACCTTTTTGATGTATTTATATGCAATTTTGAGTATATCTAATTTAGAGTAAAGTTTATTATTAACTTATTACTTCGTAATCAAAAAATGAAAACAAATTTTATAGTATGTTAAAGTTTGTAAAACCATAAGCAATACTCACAATTCATGAACAAGCAATTCAAAATACGGCTAAATACAATAGCTAGTAACTGGGGGAAGCATATGTGTGGAAAGTAGATATTCCTATATCTCCTTTTTATCGTTTAAGAAAGAAATTCTTTTAACGAAAAACGTATGCCTCCTCCAGTATAAATAATATATGTATAATACTCTAAAAATAAGACACACCTACAATATGTACGTGTATCTGAAGAGAGAAGCTTAATGAATAAGGTATTCTAAACTTAAATCCATCGTTCCTTTAATAGGGTTTCTGACTAAATTCTTAAGTGCCCTTATTTCATGAACATCGATCTGTAGTTATTTTTAAATAGAAGCAAGATATAAAAATTCAAAATTCCTAATTAAACATCGAGGGAAATACTTGCTTAGGACGTCTACTATTAGTATTCCCATATAAATTACACGTTAAACATCGATTTCAAGAAAGAGATAGAAAAGAAAATAATCTTTGATACCTTATTACGTCTTTGTTTTTGGATATATTTTAATTTAATTTTCCAGTTGGGTTATAATTTTGCATCTAATACTAAGTTTTGATGAAAAATATACCAAATTTAGAATATATTATTTGCGTTCTCTGGTAAAATAACAGTATTATATTTAATGCCAGGAAACAACGCATCTCTAACGTAGCTTATTAACATCGAACTGAACCAGACCATAGATCCCATATTATTGTGAATCATTATCTTATTTTTTTTTATTTGTATTATATTCAAACGTAATCCGATAATAGTATTAATTGATGTATTTTGTATTTATATAATAAATACAAAATCATTTTCTGAATGTAACTCTTGTAATGTAATTATTTTTCCATTGAATTGAAATATCTATTGATTGAATTTTCCTCAATTTGAATGGTTTTTACTATGATTTGATTACATATTCATCTTGTAAATTGCATTTAATGTGTTTTTCGCATTTGTACGATTTGATAATAGAGAGAAAATACTTCTTATGGAATGAAAATTTATTTACTTATATGAAGTCAATATTTAATTATCAAATATATTTATTGTGAACTGTTCATTCTTAAATGTGAATCATTTCAGCATATCGATCTTCGTATATTATTTTCTAATATAATATCAAATATATAATCACCAAATTTGCAAATATATCGGATATTGGAATATTGGAATAGGGAAGATGCACAATTTTAGAAACCAAACGTTAGTAACTTAAATGTTATTTGTTTTTGAATCAAATATAATTTAATTTTTAAATTTTAGCCATCAACTTTAGTAAACTGTTTACACTGTAGTGTGTTAGAAACAAATGTAATATTGATAATCAACACAGAAATATATTGGATTCTTAATTGAATTAAAATTTTGCATCAAAGTGGAAGTTAAAATCTTACACTTTTAAATGGTTACACAAAATCAGTACTAAGTTTATAATTATTTGAGTTCTAATACTAATAGGTAATAGGTAAGAATTGTATAATAAAATGTGGTAGATTTCACACCAAAATATACACACAAATTTATAACTAAGACCGTTTTTGTCACAAATAAACAAAATGATATTGAATATAGCTGAGACCGGCATTTTTCCACTTCTTGATATAAATGTATTATTGTAAGTGTAGAAATGAATTTATTTGAGCGTGTTTGTTTTTTCCAAAAGGTATTGCAAAAAAAGTTTCATTAAAATCGAACAAAATTAAATATTGTCAATAGGATTTTATTTATATTGTAAATACTTGTAATTAATTACTTGTAATAAATAAGTAATTGAAATAAAATCTCTTCTACATTAAATTATCATAATAAAGAAAAAAAAAATGGTGAAAACTATGTTTCATTTCAAAGAGAAAATTATAACATTTTAATTGAAGTCACTACTTTGATAAACTTTTCAATGTATTTATTCAAATTCAAAGTTTTTGCTCCTTTGTATAAAATTTCTATTTAAAAAGTAAAATCTTCTACGTTTTAAAATATTATTTGTAAATGGAAAAAAAAATGACTGTCTATACTTAAATCGTTATATTTATTAATATGAAACTTTTCTTGTACTATGTATAATAATAATAAAACGGTTCTACCTCCGTTATCAGATATATCAGTATAAAATAAAAAGAAATTGATGTTATAATTAGAGGTGGTAGGAAGAATATTGGGTGAAGATTAGGAATTAATTGGTAATAATAATTTGTCTGTAGTAGTCTCTTGTAAGAAAATTTGCTAGCAGTCATAGGGCTACAGCTGCGATAGTAAAATTACAGAAAACTCACTAGCATAGAAGTTAAGATTTCTCAACAAGCATAGAAGTTATATTTTTATCGATTCAACGAAATTCAAAACAATGAACCACCTCGTTTATTTAAATTTAAAAAAAGCCGTTGCCGGGATTGAAACCCATTAACGTTGTCTTAGCTCATTTCTCATTCAGCCACATAGATACTTTGTTTTGAGATTAAAGCTATCGCATGTTTTAAAAGTCTCAATTTTCTGTTCGTTTTTCACGTTTTCATTCAAATCTAATTTCCCAGTTTTGTTTTGTTGCTACTTCTTTACAATTATACCAACGACATTAAAACCTTGCCAAATAAAATGGTTATTTGTTAGATAATGTATTGAATTGATTTACATAAATCGTATCGTTTAAAATTTTAACTTTATTCACATTTTTTTTTAAGTGATCGCCATTAGCCCGATCTCCCCTACTGCTATAATATGATCTTGTTACAATATTTGGTGTGAATATTTACTTTGTCTAATATACATTATTCATATGGACATAATTTCTAAATGGTTATGTTAAACACAATTTGTTCACAAAATGTATGCGGTTACTATGATATCAAATAGTTTTCGAAATGTGTTGAAAAGTAATGAAATGAGTCTTTTGAAACATTTCGGAGTAAATTTATTTTATTATTTTATAAGATAAAATATTTTGATTAAGATTTATTTCACTTGTAAACAAGAATTATAATCGTTTTTATCATTGTAGCATAAAATTAAAAGATAACTTGTGCTCATTTTCTTTAGTATTTATTATGGATAAATATTGTATACAAACATTGAAACACAGATTACATTTTATTGGCTGGGCTAAAAAAAATAAATTTTATTGAAACTATACAAAGTTTCAATAAATAACACATCGTCGCCATTTTGGACTAAAATGTTATCAATTTAAGTAACAGTAGTATTGAATTAAGTAATTCATAACTGTATATATATTGTAAATTTTTCAAAAAATGAGATATATTTTCAAATAAAACAAACCTGAAATCAATTCTTGCAATAAAAACAATCGCAATCAAAAGATTTCTTTTTAAATAATAGAAAATTTAAATATTTCGTAATGTGTTAACCCCACTTTCCTATATACGTCGGATATAAAAATATTTGCTTCGTAATTTTTTTATAAAAAGATCATATAATAAATATATAAAATTTACATGTAAAAATAATATTTAAGTAATAAAATACTTCCTACAATTTTCTATTTTACATTAAGATTATATAGTAGTAGTTATTTTCAAAAATAAATGCAGTAACAAGCAACTGTATAAAAAAGTGGTAATTTGATTTTAAAAAGATTATAAAATCCAATATTGATGATAATTTACTTTTGATAGTTCGAGAAATGAATAAAAACTTGAAATGAAATATTTAATTTATTACATAAATCTGATTTTAAATTAAATGAAAGTAGTTCTTCACTCAACATTATCCATTCAAAATATAAATTAAAGTTCCCTTTTTTGTTCTCTGTCTATCAGCATGTCTTCGCTAATCTCGAAATAATTTAAACGGATTTTGTTTTTGATGATGGATTTCAGAGTGTATGATATAAGTTGAAACCATGTATGACAAAAATTTCTAGTATTACTTGTCAAAATTTCGAGTTTTCACCGGAAATACATATTTTGAGATCCTCTGAATACATAAACGTTATCATATCGAATGCTTTATCCAACATTTACCAAACTTCTTCCACATTATTTCATTTGACATTTTCTGGAATTTGACGTTTTTCTCGAAAATGGCTCGGAGGATTTTCCTCAAACCTAATACGTTCGCAGAACATATGAAGTTCTTAATCTTTTAATTTAAACGTTTCTTTGATAAAATTCAAATAACGGAGAAATATTTAACCAATCATATTTAGCTACAGGCATAATTCTATACATTCTTTAATTCACTTATTATTTATTTTTTGTACTAAAAGTTTCTTCCTTTTTCGTTTTTTGTATTTACCTAAAAAATAAAGTTAAAATTAAAAAATAAAAAATAAATATTTGTAAAAGTATATAACAATAAAAATCCTACAATCCTTTGAATGTAGATACAAAGCCTTATGACCTTAATCAAACGACTATTTCAGAAACGCTAATGAAACTTCAGTCACCATTGAAATAACTTAATGAGAAATTGATTGTTGTTGTTCTGACCAAAAAATGTCTTATGAAGAATCTTTAAAATGTACAACGTCTAATGTAAAATATATGCTTAGACATCAGAATTCCTGATTAGAAAATCTGAAAATCTTATAGTGTGTACTCGGTTTTATTCCACTTAAACACGTAGGTTTGATTAGATCATTTCGAGTATTATTTGTTTGAGTTTTTAGTGCTAATTTTTAAGAACTAAGTTACAAATACTATGAACTCACTCTTTTACTGCATTGAATCCATCTTTCATTCATTATGCATCTAAAGTAAAAACTGACCCATAAAATTTCGCCATATATATATTTTTATGAAATAACTTTTGCACTTAGAAATTGCGCAGTCCATTTTCACCATTTCATTTCATAGTTTTTAAAACTAATATTATTTACTAAAGTATATTATTACTGTAATAAAATGCAGTTAATTTTCATACATGATAACACTTGGTAGCAATATTCACGAAAATTACTGTATATATATATATATATATATATATATATATATATATATATATATATATATATATATATATATATATATATATATATATATATATATATATATATATATATATATATTTGTATATATGTATGTATAATCATCAACAGCAAAAAATGCGACGACCTAAATGATTCATACATATTTAAAAATGTAAAGTATAAATTTTTTAAATTTATATTCTCTAATATTTTCATGGACCCACTCATGTATAAATTCAGTTACTAGTTTGGCATTAGTTTTCAGTTATTTAAGTTTTATTTTAATTTTTTTTTTTTGAGAACTTTTCGTTATTTTTTAAACACTAATATTGATTTCGTAATTTGTTAAAACACTTATTACAAATATTGTATTTTTGTTTTCTTGTTGTTTTGAGTTATTTAATATATTTTTTAAAAGAGTCGATTTTGCTTATTCATATACGTCTAGAATATATCACTGAAATTTCACCTCGCTTTTTTTTCCATTTTTCAGTTCTTTTAATGACAGATTATTATTTAAGTACTTTCTACTGTTACAAACTTTAAACTTATATTACTATATTCGTTGTTTAGTCCTCATTTCGTTGTTTTTTACTGAAGGCGCAAAATAATGTTTTGAAATAAATACTTTTATATAAAATGCTAATTAAAATCTCATCTTAAAAATGTTCTTTGACATTAACTTCGAAATGTAGTTGGTCGTAAGAAAAATGTAGAAAGATAGTATTTAATTTAAAAAGAGATTTTTTTTTCTTAAATTTTCCTTTTATGTAAACGTGCTATTTTTTCTGAATAATTAAGCTATATTGTGATAATGTATTCTGTTTCAAATCAATGCGTTACTAAAATGAAATAATTTAAATCTTAATAACTTCATTAAAATGTATATGACAGGTGGACGCATTTTTCTTATTACCGACTATATTATATAAAATGGGAAATGTTGATATTTTTGCATATAATAACTGCTTATCATAATAATGTACTCTACACACAAACATGCTAAAATCTTACGATTGTATTATGTGATTCTCTTTTAAAAATTCTAAAATCATCATAATATTTACAGAATAAATTCCTTCGAATGTATACAGAATGATTCTTGTATTTAACTCGAAAACTATTGACATTAATAGAGTACTTTCGGTATAAAAAAATAAAACATTTGACAAAATTTACGTAGAAAAGTCTTAAATATTCTAAATTTAAATCATACAATGATTAATTGATTATCTTAAAATTAAAATATTATATTTTTATGTTAATATCAATCTAAAACTCTACGCTGCTATGGTGTGACGTCGTTTTGGTAAAAAATATTAGTTATCATCTGTCAGCGCAATCTAAACAGTTATATTCATTCATAAAAAAATATTTTAAAATGTAAGGTTATTTTTTGTTTTCAATTTGTCAGACCAGCATTTTCAATATTATATACTAGTATTAAGTCACTTAAAATGGCAGATAGCGTTTTACAGGAAAAAAAGGTTTAAATTTCAGTGTTTATTTTGCAAAAAATTTATTTAATTTATTTTTCTCAATCATTGTCTCAAGTTTATGAATGGAAGGGACAAAATAGTTTTATGTACTCCGGATATTTCCATGCCTGCAAAGTTTCATTAGAATCGATTTAACCATTTTCATTATTTTCAAGCTAACGCCTTTTCTATACTTTTTCCAGTTGGGAGTGAAACCGTATTGTGTCAATCTCAAAAATATTTCTCTCATGTTTATGAAGTTTCGTTGAAATTTGTATATAAATCGGAGAATATCACCATGTAAAGTCCTCTCTCAATCGTTTAAGCGGGTAAAAAATAGAATTTTTACTTTTTTTAACCAATTAAAAAAAAATTTAACCAAAGCGTACAAATTAGACCACAAATAGTGTATATAGTGCTGTTCCATTTTAAATAAATTGTAATTTGAAAACACAAATTTCCTATGTAAAGCACACCCAAGTTTTTAGGGGGATATAAAGTATGATAATAAGGGCTCGATTCATGAATAAAGTCTGGGATCATCTATATTAAAATCTCTTTGAGTCTCTCTAAAATTTTCTTTGAAGATTTTCCAGTTATTTTTAAATATCAACTTAATAAATATTGTATCACTTTCACATACTCATCGCGTTCTTCCCAAGTAATACAACTCAATCTAGTAGCTCAATCTTTTGACATTTATTCTTTGTGAGTTTTCAATGATTATATAGACCAAACTAAATTATATAGACTCTCTTTTTTCCTACTCATAATTTTTCTCTGATTTAAAAAAAAAAAATTTTCCCTTCTCAGCAAAAAAACAATTATTTCACTCCTAGCATAACTCTCTTTTGTCAATTCATCGATAAGATTCACTGAAAATATGCAAAATAAGATTTGTGTAAGACAGCTTATTTTTAACAGTTGCTTTTAGAAGTATATAAACAAATTTAAATCATTCTGTACGATGTGTGTATTATCTTTAATTCATAGTAAATCTCTGGGAGAATAATGTTAGTAGACATACACAGATTTAAACATACAAAAGTTATTCTTTCCCAAGTAATAATTATTGTATGCTTTTAGAACTGTTTATGTTTAGTAGATTTTGAATATAATATTATCATCATGTCTGTTAAGTTAACACTGTTCTTATGTATTATTTCTAATAGAAGTTAGTCATATCCTGTTTTTAATAGTTACTTGGAAATGGAAAAGAAAAACTATAATGATTGTTAAGTTTGAACGACATTAAAACTTTAAACTGAACTGTTTCATTATCCAGGAAGAATATTAAGATTGTTACGTATCATCCAAGAAAACCTTTTTTTCTGGAAAACTGTTAATTATGTGCCGAAATATAAATTTATTACTCTATTAGCATTTTAAAACTCACAATTTAATCTGATTGTATTCAATTTTAGTACGCCCTTTTTTTATTTATTGAATATTGGCAACGATAAATACAACTTTGATGTTATATTTTTAAAACAATTCGAAATTTTACAATTATGCAAATACTTTTTTTGATTTATATAATCTTTATGAAGCGAGTTGCTCAATCAACGTAAATTCAAAAATTTTTTAGGATTCTGAAAAAGTTTAGATTAATTGCTTGACTATAGGAGTAACTGCTGAAATATAAGGGTTTCCCGAACATAAGATACTCCTGGAATGTTCTATACTTTCAATCTTTAATACTTCTGTATAAAAGCATTAATAGAATTATCCTTATTCACATAAACAATCTTTAAAAAAACCTACGAGATTCTAAAAGATTCTAAATGAAAATAAAATAAAAATGCTGTATTACTTGCAACACACATATTTCCAATACATAAATAATCATCACTTGTTTTTTTACCTCAGTTTTATTTAAAAGAAAATTCTATCCACGAAATTGGCCGATACAAATTTTTATTTTGATACTGTATAATAATAATGGAACTGTTTCCATTGAAATTTGCATATTTTTGAATTTACCTGTTCCGTTTAACTTTACTTTTAAGTTCATCTGAAAATAGAACTCTTTATGAGTAAAATGTAGTTTACAGAAAAAAATATTCGACCAATTCGAGACTTCAAATTTTGTGCTTCCATTAATTTCTCAGTATCCCGATTTTGTTCACATTTTAAGCTTATAAGTTTTTTATGCAAACTTTTTTCTGTTGAGATGCAAAAGTCTTATCTTCTTTTGTACTTAAAATATGCTAATACAACAAAAATTGTTAAAAATTTGAAACCGTACTTTTATAAAAATGAAACCACATAAAAAAAAATGAAATAATTTGTTTTCGTTCTCAATAACACAAATAATGTATTATTCTGGTAAACTCGTCTGTATATATATTTACAAAATAAAATATCCATATACACGGAATTTTTATACATTTGTGAAAACTTTCATTTCATTCATTTCCTGTATCATTTATAAATGAAAATACACATTTCGTGTGGACCAATTAACAAACTTGACATGAATATAATCCAAAAATGTCATTTTTTTTTTTATATATATATAAAATACAAATGGAAAATTATTATGTGGATCAACACACAAATTAAAAACAAGATTAAATAATATCTCACATGTGAAAGGTGTATGAATCATATACAGTGGCGTTTTGATCTTGTTTAGCAAATGAAATAGAATAGGTATGAACGCCCTCTATAACAAAAATAATATATATATGTATGGACTAGGATCTAGATATATTTGAGTGTTCCAAAATCGAGTAACACATTCTGTAAATAGAATTATGTTGATGTGAAAATTTTGTAGTATCGTTGTGACTTAAAACTCGATACGATGAAAAAGTGACAGTAAAAAGACATAAACCTACTCATCTATAGGATATAAAGTGCGAGAGAATACACAGTGCGAGAGAATATACAGTGTTTATCACAGAGTTGTTAATTTTGTGTACACTAAAAAGAGACTACCATTTAAATCTATAGGATAAAATACAGGAAATCATTAGATAGAAATATTTACATGATTTAACGTGCGAGAGACTGAGGTAGAAGGCATTATGCAGTATTTGTAACAATGTGCGCTTATTGTTTATATAATTATTTTAACAAACACATTTATCGAAAATTTAAACTCGGAGACTGGATAAATATAATGAATGTAACATATATTTGAAAAAATGTATAATAATTTTAAATTTGGTATCAATATCACCGAAATAAGCCCTACTACTGAAATTTGTCTCTTTATGATCCATTTATGAAGTTTTACTTCTATCGCGTTTCGAATTACTTGAATGATTCTTTTTGTAAAATGGACAAAAGTAAACGCTTTCGAATTCATGGATTTTTTTCGTAAAAAGTTCCGTTTTTTTTTTCCAGACATATAGTTCCATTTTGGAACTATATTCTTAATATTTCATAACACAATTCCATTGATCGAATGCGATACTCGATTTTTGCATACTCGAGTCCTTTCGAATTGTGCTCTATATAATAAAAATAATATAATACAATGTAATATCGTACATATAAACATCCATATAATAATACACCTTCACATATAAAATATGATCGTGTAAGACAATTGTTCGAACACATCGAATCACATAATACTTGTACGTATATACATACATCGAAAATATATCATACTTTTTACTTAAAATATTCAACAATACATTGTTGTCTCTCAAAATGTATTTTAAAATTGAACTCACGTCATACTGTTTATAACTTGCATAAAATATGAAATGTATAACGCTTTCAAATATGCAAAGTAGTCGACACAATCTTTGGATATATATACAAAAATCGAGGATCACATTCTGTCAATGGAAGTTGAATTAGGAATAGATGAAATAATAAAGATACAGCCGAATGTTGCCGAATCAATTTTTTGTTCAATTTATTTTTATGAGGCCTCGTCCCAGTTTTTATGTAGAATACGGTATGCAATTTAAATGGTTGTTTTATGCACCCTGCACAAAAATTAACACCTTAAAGATCCAGGAAATTTTTTCGAAATCTTTATTCGATGAGGAAAAATATTTCCCAGGAAAAATCATAGTAAGCATGTAAATATATCTTTTTACTAGCATTTTCAAGTGAAAAAAATTATAAAAAATTTATTATTACATTACGTGGTGTTTGTAATTGTATGGAAAACCGTAAAAAACGTCTTAAATATCAAAAAATTTTTATTGCTGCTATTGGGGCAGTTAAGATCTAGGAAAACAAAAAATAAGACATATTTTACGATTAGATGGCTAATTTTTGAAATATCGCTTGAAATTTATCCAAAATAAAAATCTCTGGATAGAATTTCACACAGTATCTTAAAAAGTATGAATCCAATCGTTAAATGGATGTTATTTTTGAAATCTACTATTACATTATTTTTAGTATGAAAAAGATACCAAATTTTGATCTGTAGATTTCAAAAATTACATCCTTTGATCCACAGGTCAATATAAATTTCAAGCGATATAACTAACCATTTAATAGTTAAATAAATGTTAGTTTTTGTTTTCCTAGAACTCGCAATCCTAAAAACGGTAATACAATCTTTTTGTATTTTTTTGGCGATTGTTAAGGTTTTTCACAGAATTACCAAAAAGCACGTTATGTAGTATGACTTCATTTTATTTGAATTAATATTGCTGTTAAAATCAGTAGAGCCTCCTCCTATGAAACGAGGTTTTGAAATTAAAATAAATAAAAACTTGTATAAGAAGTGTAATGAGTGAGAAAATCCTTAGCATTCTTATCTATTGACACTGTTTCTTTAATTTTTGTTCTAATTTTTCTTTTATGTTAACCAAAAAAAAAAAATAAAATTTGTTTTTTCATGAATAAAATTTGATAGTTTTAATTGTTATTTTATTTTGTAAAATCATCTTTTTTTGCACCATCATAGATAGTCTCACAAAATGTACCTTGCCATATCAAAATTAGGTCATACCTCGCCACTGCATTTATAAAATGATTGTATTTGCAATTAGTCTAAAGTTTGTAATACTTGAAATTATTGAACGTAGTAACAAAATTGAGATAAATATATAACTTTAGGCGTAGGAAAATTGTAGGGTTTATTTCTAGTAATATTAATACCGACTATGCGCACTGATTAATGCTAACCATGTAATAAATACCATATAATACCTTCTATCTCATTGTCTCGCTCGGTAAATCCTATGGATAACTCTCACACGTTATTCCTGTAGACGTATGTGTTTGTTTCTTTTTAATGTCTCTTTTTTGTTTCACCGAGTTTGAAATCACAATGATACTAAAATGATTTCACTTCAAAAAGAACATTTTGAAAGTCTACGCTTATCTAAACATAATGTAATAGATAAATATTTACAAGGATTATGAAATCTTTAACTTGTTAAATACGTGTAATAACAACAGTTATAAGGGCTTGTATAGAAAACTATTAAATAGTGAATGGGAAGGAATATAACCCATGTACATAACAACACAATAGCCTCAAACGATTATTTGCGAAAGCTAAATATACACACTTGATAAATGGATATTCTAGTATGTGTCGTATTTTAAGCAATTTAAGTAACGGAGTTCATTCTCTACAACTATTTATAACAATTCTCTTGTATAATATTATTATTTGCCTGTTAGTCCGCACCGCATTTTCATACATATGTTTCTGATGTCTGTCCATAGGTATACTCAACTAAACAAAAAAACACGATGACCTGAATCTTCTACGCTTACATAAAAATTATAACATATACACTAATTTAATTGCTTCAGTTTTACATTAATATTTTAGATAAAGAAAATTAATTCTGATAAACAACTCAACACAACATAACAATCGAGTATTTAATCTTTTTAAATAGGTATAAAAATGCGCTTTTTTTGGAATATATATAGTGAACAGACAAGAGATAGTTTTATACATCTTATGATTATGTGTACAGATTTATTCATTTTCATTCTCACCTCACAATTGAGAGGCGCTGATTCCTCCTCCAATAGTTCCAAATATTAGTAATTTCTCAAAAAGCATAATATATCCACCTAATAGAGATCAGTGGCGGATACACTGTAATATAAACTTATATTTCAAATTTTAACTATCTGGACTTCAAATTTCGCTGTGCATTTTTTCAGTCACGACAAACGACGACAAGTAGAATGTTTTAATCGTCGTTTTTACTATAAAATTAAAACAAGGATAGTATTACTTGAAGTGGAAGAACACACAGCAAATATTGTGTTTAAGATCGTTTAATTTATATTTTTGTTTATTTTCCTCATAAAAATAATTGAACATTTGTGTGTGAAGGAAGGTATGTGTCAGAGGACATTATTAGAAATGTCGACTTGAGTGATTTGTAATAATTATTTATACTTTTAATGGTTGATTTATATTATGTTTAGATTGGTTCTTTAGTCATGTCATGTTTGTTGTAATGGTTAAACGATGAAAGAAAAAATACAGAAGAATATATAGAAATACGAAAAGTTAATCTAGTTTTATTTTCTGTTTCATGGGGAGTATTTAAAAGAATTAATCTTTCGAATAAGCTATGGTTAGATATATACTTGCCTAAAGTATACTTTTCCCGTTTTTTTTCTTCCTTTTTTCAAGGCAATATACCAATATATCACATTACCTAAATTTTTGTTTATAAAAAGTTCAAAAGATAAAATAAAAAAGGTATTTTCAAGCTTACCTGTGATAATTTTTCGGGAGTATATTTGGGGCAGGCCGATAGAAATTCTGGGATAAAGGCAACGTTTAAGATCTTATCGAAACAGTTATGATGAATCTACCTTTGCAAAACATCTAGTCGATTTAGGGCATACACCAAAAGAAACCATGAAAATGTTATATATTGCCCAAAAAGGTTTAAGAATTTATTTGAGGCTCTGAAAATCCATAAACATTGTAGGGGTGGGTTCTTAATACTAAATGATCAAATGGATTTTACTGGTTCAACGTTATTCTCAAAATCATAGCCTTTAAATTTTCTCTTAATTATATTGCAGTTCCTTTTTGTATTTTTATTTAATATCATAATTGTTTAATTTTTTAACAATTAAAAAAAAAAAATTTCTTATTATTTTTAATCTATTTCTAGTATTTTTCTTAATCGAGAATCACTTACTGTCCTTTTTAAATGAAATTTTAACGATCATTTAATTGTTTTTATTTATATTTTTTAATAATTCAATATTTTTGTACATAAAATTATTTATATAGTCAAATCACCTGATAATTATATAATTTCAATTTTAATGTTTACTAAAAAATACAGGTTTGTTATTTATAATTTAGTGTTCGGATGATAAATAACAAGTCGAAATGTAAACATAAATGAAATTTGATTGACAAATATTAAAAATAATGTGGATTTTATGAACAATATAAAATGTGTTTAAAAATGAAAAAAATGTTTATTTATTAAAATCCTTTAATAAATATAATTGATAAAACTTAGTTTATTATGTAATCAAAAAAATCGCATAGTTTTGATAAATAGATGTGTAGTTTTTAGTGGTGTAATCCAATAGTATTATCTTATTCATGTAAAAAATATAATTTAAAAACATCCGGATGATAGAATTTTTCCCCTGTCTATTCATCTTAATTCTGGTAAGTTCCAATTCTATAATATTGATTCAATACTTCCGCTTTTCTTTCTTAAACGCCCTACATTATATGAATGCTTGTACAATTTTCAGTTTGGTAGCTCGACAGTATTTATTATTTTCAAATGTTATTTTTACTGTTTTTCTAAGAGTACAAATAGGGACAGGATACAAGTATCGATATTGTTTTATATCGAGTACTCTTAATTCAATACTTTTATTTGTATGTGAGCTTTTATTTGTACTTTTATTTGTATGTGTTTTTTGGCATTTATTGCAAATTATTTAATTAATCAATGATTTACTAATTATATCATTTGTGCCAACGTTATATATATCCAAGGATTTCTCCTTCACAAGACATATTTTTTTCAAGCAAAAAATAAATATTATATTGATTACTTTAAACATTTTGTTTTTGTATCAACATTGGTAATCGATATTCAATTCACTCACTGGAAAATCCACATAAATGAGACATTATAGCAATGCGTTATTTTTGAGCGAATGTATTGAAGAACAATTGGAAATTTTCAAAATTGTACAAATAATGAATAAAAATTGTAATCTTCAATGTTTTATTCCGCCGTTCTCCTAAATTGAGACACACATCAATAAATGCTGCATTTTTTTTAATTCTTGAAAAAGTATTGTAACCTCAAAATATCGATATTTTTCCTGCCAAGCCAAAAAATAAAAAAAGATGCAAAAAATTGAAATTGGCCAAAATCGCCAAAAAAAAAAAAAATTGAATAAAGTTTTCTGGCCCATTCAAAAGTTATAAGGGTATTTGCTTGAAAAATTGACAAAATTGAAAAATATTCCCACAAGTAACCCGAACCCGAGTGATCAAAAGAATTTGAGTTGGGTTTAATCAGAATTTTCGAAAAGCATTTTTTGTTGAGAAATTTGAGAATTTTTTTAATATTTTCGATAATACTCATGGGTAAAATATCGATACTTTTGCTTCGATATCGTGTTCCCAAGCTATAAATAAAATATACGATAAATAAATTGATCGTATTATCTTTAATAAAGTATATTATCGTTATATTTATCTATTTCTTACATCATATTTATATTCATGAGCAATAACAAATCAGATATTAACCGACGGAAAAAGGGAGCAGCTTCTTTAATCGACGAGTATATATATATATTGGTTTTCATGCTTGATCACGCATAACTTTTTTACATTTATATATAGAGTCCGATTTTGATAATTCATTTTCTTAAACTAATGTAATATTAATAATAAAAACCAAAATTTTTATTTGCTTAATTTCACTTTTTATTATTTATTTAAAATAATTGTTGATGACAGTTTCATCTTCTTTAAGACAATATTTATATTTCAAAAAACAACAGTATTTATACAAATATATATATTTTACGTTTACCATCAGAATTTATACAAAAATCAGGTGATTTGTAATATTGTCAAGTGAATAAAATGAGTCGCGAAGGTTGAATTATATTTTTTTGCTCCTTAGGGATATGATTCAACGTTCGCGACTCATCTTATGGAAACTGTTCACAATGCGGGAAGCGGGATGGAAATTTTACATCGAAAAGGGCTTAAAATGAATATTCTTTTGAAATTTTTAAAAAAGAAAAACGAAAGGGAACAAATCTTAAAACGATTAACTGGACATATTCAATTGCCCGTTCAATCAGTACGATTAATTATGTAATATGTATACCTAAGAAATTTATTATTATTATTTAAGTCGAAATTAATTAATTTACTTGTTTTTGGCACCGACTAAAAGTACTTACGAATACTAATATTAGTTTAATAAGTTAGTTATTACGGTTAAATAAAAAATGTTTATTATATTTTGCTTCCCATTTTGTCTCGGTGGTTTAATTTTTTTGTAAAATAGTTTTTTTTTCGTAAAATGTTCTCTGAATGGGAAGAAAATGATCATGATTATTTATTTATATAAATATATTAAGTATTTAAGTGAGTTTAAGTTTATTTATTTCATTAATTATTCAGGTACGCGGGAGCGTTTAAAGCAAAGGCAAGAAACGCATTTGTGGTACTGTAAAATTACTGCCTTCTATACTCGATTAAAAAATGTCACAGTATATTAGCTTAAATTTTGCAACATTATCAACTATTAATCACAGAAACAAAATTTTGGTATAATAAATAATAGAATTGTCAAAATTTCCGCCTATTTCCGGTCGTCCGTCCGCCCACACGTCCGTTTGTCATCATTATAACTCCTAAACGGAAAGAAATTCCAACCGGAAATTTTGATGGTATCTTCGTGGACCTAAAAAGTAATATCAAATAGATTAAATACGTGTGTTGATGGTTTATTGGAATCAATGGATCCATTACCCTATTTTTAATTCATAAAGGATAGAGGAAAAATTCAAAGCCAAAAAATAGTTGTTTGTATTAAATAAAGAATTTTTATTTACTGTATTGACTGGATGTTTATAGTATTTTATGAAGGCTTTTTTAAAAGTAGCTCAAAAATTGATATTTTAACGTTTGTCGAGTATTTAAGCAAGAACACAGTTAGTTGTTATCTTGTTATTATATTTCTTTGGCTTAGAATTGAAGAAGTAGTTATGACTGCTTATTAAAAATAGTCCCAACAATGATATTCATTCATGTGTCGAGTATCTAAACAATTAATTCTATTAGTTATTATTTTCAGTTGTTTCATTTAATTTTAGGGCAATGTAGAGCGTTCAATCAAACACTAGTGTGATGACAGCCTTACATAAAATTCATTAATACGTACCACTGAATAAAAATATTCGATCATAAAATTTCCATAAAATATAATTTTAGCATAAATAAAAAGACACAAAAAAAAAAACAAAAAAAAACTGAAACAAACGTCATATACTTTTGTTCGAAATTCTAAACATGTCGTTACAAATTCTCATACATAATTTCGATTCCTCGTATATATATAATTTAACGGTTCAAGGATTATCGCGAAATGGGCACATGTAATGAATATTCAATTGTCTTCTACATAAGTCTTCGAAAAAAAATTGTATATCGATATCCGAATCATTCATCATCGTATCGAAACAATACAACCGACACGCAAATCCCTAGTGTTTGCTATACATACGCTTGTTTTCAAGGAAATACGAAACAAAATGTTTAAAAAAAACTTTTTAAATATATCAAAAATACATATTTTGATTGAACATTTGTTTATACTGGGCTTCCAAAACGTTCATCTTTGATATCAATGTAAAAAAAAATTTTGTTTCAAGTGGCATTCTAAATTATTTTTTTAAACAGAATTTTTTTTTAATGGCCTATTTTAATGCATAATGGCCTCTTTTATAACCCCTTCAAGCAGGATTACAGATCGTTATCTATTCGTACCGGGCGCAGTAAGTAAGGAAGGATTTTCTAAATCAATTGTGCCACGACAAAATCATTCCTAAATCAATTGTGCCACGACAAAATCATTCACATTTCTGATATTACCAAATATCTAAAAAAAAAAATGCTAAAATTTTTGAAAATGCTGATTAAACCATCTCAAATCTGGCACCCGGGGTATTTGTTGAAATTTTGTGTAAAATTTCCATTGTGTTCTTAATGTTGGGAAATATTACAGGGAATTCTTATTAGAAAATTTTCCCAACATTAATAATTCAATGAAAATTTTACACAACATTCCAATAAGTAACCCTAGCACTTGAATTTTGAGGTACTTAAGTTATTGCAGTTTTTTTTGAGAAATTTGGAAGTGAATATATTTAAATCTATATTAATAATTATAGCTAAATAATATTATTGTTTACTTTTAATTAAGGAAGTACGAGCACCAAGGCAACTTTTGATAAAAGGCTTGATTTTTTTTAAATACAAAGTTTAAATATGTCTAAACAAATTCCAAAAATTTGAAGGAGATTGCCCGATCATTTAAATAAATAATTAACTTTAAAGTTGAGCAATTTAACATTGGTCTTATGGGGTAACCTTCAAGAAATGTATCAATTCTGTATTTTTCTCGTAAAACTGTCGGTGAATATTTTTAAAAAACTTATGGATGAAAGTAAATATATTAGTGATAAATTTAATTCAAAAACATTTACACTTGCCCGACTAATTAAAGTGTATTAATTAAAAGAAAAATAAATGCCGCCACTAGCCAATGTTAAATGTATATCTATATATTGAAAAAAATCATATGGTTACTGCGTTCCCCTTATCGCGCTAGAGTCGATACCTATCCCCACACCGCCTGGCGCTCGAACTTCCTTAATAATTAATTAATAACTAATTACGCGGTAAATGAGTTTTAAAAATAAGAATAAAAATAAATATTAATATTAATATTCATTAATGAATATTAATTTAATTGTGTTAAATAATTTAGTATTAAAACTTATTATAACTGTACCACAGCCACACATGAACGTATTAGCTTGCTGCTAAATAAAATTGACTAAGCTTACGCAGCATCTAAATTATTATATTAAAATTTTGAGATATATTCACAAAGCCAACAAATTTTTAAGTTGGCAACGAATTCAATTGTTTTAGTTTATTTAAATGATTTTCAATGCTTTTAACTGTTAATAAAATTAAATTTAACATACCCCCATTAATTTTATGTATATGTAGGTTATAAAAAATTATTTTATACTTTTATTATTCTATACAAAATGCACTGGGGTTTATAACAAACAGGATAAAGAAAAAAAAATAAATATAAAACGCAATTCTATATACTTGCTTATATATATCTAAATAATATGATAAAAGCCATGGTAAAGCTATACCACACCAAAACGTTCACACACTCAAGCTTTTTTTCTACAATTTTCACACTTCAGATTACATGAATTAACATTTTCTTTTTCTTTATTTTTTTTTTAATAGAAAACTTTTTCAATTACACATATTTTATAGTTGACAATGTTGATGTCCATATTGATGGCAGAGTCTCTTTGAAATTCGTCCAAACCAAAAAAAAGTTGTGTTGGATATTTACAAAAATTTTGCATTGTTTTAATTGAAGAGTTAATTCAAGAACCTGGAACTGAAATTAAGTTTTATAAATAAACAAAATTATTGATTAAACATAGAGAGGTTATCTTCTCCTTCTTCTTGCTTAGCTCTACAGCCCTTGGTGGGCCTTGGCTTTCTCTACAATAGAGTTCCACGTTCCTCTCTCCTTTACTTTAATTTTCCAGTTCTTTATTTTTAATTTTGATAAGTCTTCCTGAACTTGATCGAGCCACCTCAATTTGGGTCTACCTCTTTTTCTCGTATCGAATACTTTTCCCTTCATGATTTTCTTAGGCATGCTCATTTCTTCCATTCTTTCAACATGTCCAATCCATTGTATTCTTTTAGCTTTTATGAATTTTAGAGAGGTTATACAAATCTCAATAGTTATTACCTCTAAGAAAGATATACAAATTTTAACATTTTTTAAATTGAAGCGTCGTTAATTCATGAACATGAATTTGAAGTTATTTTTTAAAAATCTTAAAAAATAGCCGAAATATGGACGTTCAAAATTCTCAATTTAAGAAAGAAGTAGATTTGCATAAATGATGTCATACATGTTAATCTCCTTTATAGTGATTATACAGAAGGGTCATTCTATGGTAAGAGGTCTAATCGATGTCCAAGATAAATTATGTTAGTATGCACAAATGTGTTGATTGTGAATAAAAATGTCCAATCAATTACATTAATATTCAAAAATTTTGTCTCTATAGAAAATTACAGCTTATCGTAGAATAAAACATAAAACTTAAAACTTTTTTTGCAAGAAAAAGATGAAAAACAATCTTAAAGTGCTTATAGCTTATTCATTTCACATCTGAATCAATAAAATAGTGAATTTTTTTTATTGCATCTTTCACGCTTTTAAACTTTTTTTTTGATTTGAGATGTGTGGCTTCATTCTAAATAGAGATGACTGGATCGACATTTTTTTTCTTGGTAAAATTTTTCTTGCATGAGGTACAAAATCTACACCATCTTTATAAAATTGACTTCTGTTTAAAATTTATTTTTCGAATAAATTCATCTCTAAATTTAAATTTGTAGTTCGGGACAATTTTTTTAAATGGGCCGTGCTATCAACAGAGGCATTCTTTTTTGTTATATATATACAAAACAAGAATTGACACATTTCTATAATATAATATGAAGATAAACCTATTTGCTTTTCTTTTTAATATAAAAAGACAAACAAAAAAATCACTGTTATGTGATGAAAAGAGGGTTTTTGTGAACTAGAAACAATTTTTAGTATCAATTTTTTAATAAAATAATTAGGCTTGCTATTCATATATCAAACAAAATGTATTTTCCACTGTTTTCCTCGGTATTCAAAAAATGAGAAGATTTAAAAAAGAATATTTATTGATTCTTCCAATTCAATTACGCCGCCTTCGAAATAATTCTCACTAAATAATATTATTACAATATTTTTTCGATTTTTTAATACGCTCTAATGAGTTTATTTCATATTATCTTGAGCGAGTTAAAACGATATCCCAGAATTGGTCGTTACAGTTCAAGAAATTATCCAGAAGTAACAAAATACTCAAACTGTTGAAATAGTATATAATAATCAAAATTTTGCGAGCACTTACTATCATAATGTAAAAATTAACCGTTGTCAAAACTTAATCCTCACCTTATATTGTTGTTTATAAAAATCTATTTCGTTTATATATCTAAAACATTGTTAAAACTGAAAAAATTATAAAACAGATCATAAAATTAGTGTATTTTATAATTTGAAGTAAGTGTGGAAGCTTCAGGTCGACGGGTTTTTTTTTTAATAGTTAAGTATACATATTTATAATACAAAATATTGTAGTGGATTTAAAATTAATTTATAAACATGGCATGTGAAGAACCTCCTCCTTTTTATCTTCGATTGAAAAATCGTAAATTGAATAACATGGGGACAAATTCATTAAATACGATTTATTTATTCAACAAATAATTAAAAAAAAAAAAAAGATATAAAAAGGATATAAAAAGAATACAACTCGACCACAAGACCCCTATTGTGAAACAACATTATTAAAGAAGAGTTACATTTTTTTGGGGGATTTTTCTACTTTTTACAAGTCAATTTATAAATTTTAGTTTAAAAAAAAAACATACAAATAAAGAAAAATAAATAAATAAAATGTTTCCTGGTGAAATTTGGCATAGTGCCGTAACAGATTTTTATTATAACCATACATACAGTAGTATACATAAATCTACCGAGTGGCTTATCGAAAAAGCTCGAAAGAGTTAAATATAATCGTTATTCAGAAAACATATTATCAAAACAATTTCAATAGAAATTTCTGTGTTTTATTAAATACGAACCCAGATTGGGTTTTATTAAGGCGTATTTGAAATCTTGACATAAGGTAATCGCTTTACCGATACAACGACAAAAATGTAACAATTGCAATCTACTAATTTCTTAAAAATTTTATTAATCCAAATGAATTTTATACGTTTGCAAGGTAAACAGTCTTTTTTTAAGAACAAGCTGGGGGGGGGAGTTAGAAAAAGTTTTGTAAAACATGAAAAAGTGCATATATTGAATACATATTAGAATCTCATGACTCTATCAAATTATGTGCATGCATTCGTCAATTATTAAGAAGAATTGATTTTTTCTCATAGAGAAAAGTACTTATTTGATAAAATCCTGTGTTTCGTCTGGCCTCCTTAAAAACAATGAAAAAATGATAAATTTACTGGTCTGTCTTACAGATCTGAACTATTAAAAATGTTAAATAGTTCATTTAATTAAGACTTTATTCATCTGCTCTATATTTTGGTAAATTATGTGCCAGAAAAGAGAGAAGTCAGGGTGATACTTTTTTCAGGTGAATTAGCGCAAAAGTATCAATTGTTAGTAAATACAATAAAGTATGTCTATAATCTATGCAGATATTAAAGTTAAGTTAAATACTATTGAATATCTAAATCAATCATTACGAAATCAATCATTATTGACCTGAGAAGACACCATTTAAAAAAACAAGGATCATTTTGCAACGATAATTAGTTTTAAATCATTAGAATTCATATTGAAGTAATCCAGATCGTAAACACAATTTTTTCGAGATTATAAAAAGGCCAGGATGAGATTTGAAATATGGGAAGGAAAATTTTTCGTGAATATATATGCCAAGGGAGAAACATTTCGTATATTTGGGGTAGGATTGTGACGAAATTAAGTTAATAATAGTATGAATAGTATCTAATAATAATTAGATGCAATATATTAAGAAAGTCAGTAATTTAATTTTATAATGTAAATTTTTAAAGGAAATGTGAATATGTATCATGGACATCGATATTACGTCTTTACTGAGAATAATTCAAATTAGAAATATACTTTTACGAAAACCTCTTCGATTGATTTTAATTTTTTGTATTATTTTGGCGTGAAAATTGCTTTAATTTTTTTTTTATGTAAAACATCTTTGTGCTCGGTATATGACGGGAAAAGGGACGATAACAGGGACGATAATATAGCATAACAGTGTTAAAATATAACAGGAAGCTAGGAAAATGCGCAATATTTGAAAAGTTTATTTACGAATTATATTTTCAGTGTATGTTTTTATATGAGAGTGATTTTGTGAAAAGTGTAACATGATACACAAATGTGTAAAAAAGTATAAATTAATTAAAAAAATTAAAATTTAATCAATAAATAAACAAAATAAATAAATAATTAAATAAATTAAGATTAAAAAAGAAATGAAATAAAATAAATAAAAATTATTTAAAAAAAGAATTTAAAAAAGTTTTAAAAATAAATTAAATTAATAAAAATAGATATAATAATAATAAGATGTTTCAATTAAAATAATTATTCTTCGTTACACAAAATCATTTCAAATAATACCAGTCATTTTTTCAGGATAAAATAATAATTTTGCTTATTTATAAAGTGAGTTGTCAGATGTTACACATCATCTGCGTCTATGGTAAAGCTCGCAGGTTTCCTTTTTTCTTTTTTCAATTTCTTTTCATTTTTTATATCCAAATTTGATAGATGTCTCTATTATTAACTCATTGCAAAACATACTTTTTTTTTGCAAAATAAACAATGGAGAAAATGTTTACCTAAATCAAAGAAAATCTGACCCAAAGTGTCTTGCAATTATTCCAACCAAATAATTAATTTTAAAAAGAACTCAAAAAGTGATCATGCAATCGTCAAAAACTCTTTCTTATGTAATTTTTGGTATAAAATTACGTCATGTTCAGGCTTTTAACTTAAATTTAAGCTTTTCCAAATTGTACCATCTTGTAAATTCATTCATTTTGATTTTTTTTTGTCGATGATTTTACTGCGCGTAACATCTAACTACAATCATATTTTTTCTTATGAAATTTCTAGAAATTTACATAAATATTGTTATAATAAAGTTTGATATGAAAATATTATGCCAAGAAAAAAATTTTCTTGCCAACATAATAACTATTATGGCATATAAGAAAAACTCTCTTGAATGTGTCAATGGAAAATGAAAAACAAGTCGTTACTAAAAAATGACTTACTATTATTTTAACAACAACCATATTGTTCTTGTACATGTGGAAGTAATATTACTATTCATTCTTAAGGATGTTTGGGATGTGTATAAAAATCAAATAACATGCATCATTCCCATTCTAAATCACCTGTATAAATTACGAACCGATTTACTAAACTGTTAAAAGCTTATTACAAAACTGTACTTTTACTTCTAATCTTATGAAGATTCGTTAGCGAATCGTTAAATTTATTTTTATTGACTGAGAAATCATAACAGGAATTTGAAACTTAAGTAACTTGTACTCTACAGAACAAATTGATCATAAATTTATTAAAATTCACTGAACGATTTTCAAGCAAAAATTTAAAACTGACTGATAATGTCGTTTTTATTGGAAAAATTAATTAGTGCTAACTATTAGTCCGGCAACAC
The DNA here is from genome assembly GCA_020423425.1 of Chrysopa pallens. Classification (NCBI taxonomy): domain Eukaryota; kingdom Metazoa; phylum Arthropoda; class Insecta; order Neuroptera; family Chrysopidae; genus Chrysopa; species Chrysopa pallens. Next base: position 8,779,398 of record CM035596.1, on the reverse strand, counting down.
AATCGTCAGCTGAGATCTATACTTACTAGCAAATGGTCCTTTTAGATCATTTTGAAATCGGTTTTATTCATTTGAATATAAGTAATATAGTATTTTATTCTTCTATCAATACACGAATGATTTAGGCAGTTTATATAATTAATATAAAAATGTTAACCAATATTTTTAAACATTATGGTTTTAATTTCACAGCTTATAGATAAAGAACGTACGTTATTTCAAACATAATGTATTAAAGAGAGCGAAATAAATAATCTCTATAGATTGTTCCAACATTAGAATTATATCACTATTTTCTTATGTTTACTAGATTTCACACGATAAAAAGTATCAGACTTCATTTAATTAATGTATTAAAAAACCAAAATTTGTAAATTATTAAATTATACTCCTAGCTATTCGAAATGTATTCTAAAATAATTTTACCTTAAAAAAATCGAATATATTTTTTGGTTTGCAGTTGAATTTAAGTCATCATGCAGAAAAGTTTTTTATAAAATATTAAAAATATTGCTAATTTCAATTAAAAAGGACGTGAAATATTCATCTATACGCGTTTTCCGGCTTTTCTTCAAACCATCCTTAAGACGGTAACATTTATTGTATAATACTGTCAACCACATTTTATTTTATTTTTTTTTATATTAAATAACTTTTATATTCTTTGTTTCTTTAATTAAAATAACAAAATATTTAATAATCAGAAAATAAATAATTCAAAAAAAATAAATGCTCACCAACTGCATAAAATTTGTATCAATAATTAAAAAAATCTGTTGGAATTTCTGACATATAACTTTCTTTTAGTACTCTATACTTTGAAAAGAAATATCTGCTTTTTGGATGTAAACGAGAATCAAAACTAATAGTAACAGAAAATTAAATAAATAATTATTATTTTAATTTCCCAAAGAAAATGATTCAAATAAAAGTAGTAGACCTTCATCGATAAATTTTTGAGCTTTTTTAAAAGATTCTGTATTCGATTTCACCATTACGGTACATATACGTCTTAATTTTGGCATCTATTTAATAATAATAATAATAAAAATCAAATCTATAAAAAGATTAAACCGAATATTGAGAGCAATCTGATGACCTTTATTAACCGATTTTGTGTCAACATGTACAAAATTATGTAGTTAAAATAATACAAATTAAACTACTAATATTGTATGTATAAATTTTTCTGATGTTCAAATATTGTAAAAAAAATTACATCAAAATTAAAAAAAAATATATAAAATCCATAATTAACGTTTTTTTTTATATACCAAAAGCGTTCAAAAATAATTCAGAACCACCACTCTCAAATAAATAGCAGCAACTGAACAGGCATTTTCCGGCAAGCTGAATGGTGTAATACGAAGGTCTCTTACCTTCTTTGGTACTACTAACTCTTTTAGTTTTTGAGTTATGACCGCTGTTTGCCCTATACGTATTGAAAATTCCAAAAAGTAAGAAAATTGATTTTCCTGGGAGCGTCCTTTATAGTTTCAGTTTATTGATAAATATAATATTTTAACGACCTGCTTAAGAAAATCCGATTGAATTAATATTAATATATTTAACTCAAATATTGAAATATAAACATTGAAAAGCTTGTTTTAGTTTTAAGTGTACACGAACAAAATTGAACAATCAATATACACAACTTATGTATAGTATGGAAGTCTGTAGCATGCAGGACCTTCATAAACATTGGCGGGTCAAGAACTAAATTTTATATAGGCAAAGCGCATTTCCTAATTCCCTGCTTGTAGGCTTTTATCGCAATAGGGTAGTTTAGCATATGATTAAAAAAGTAATACCATAAAATTTCATTAAAATTTTAACCTTTTTTATGAAAGTAAAAACGCTGTCTACCATTTTAGTGACGAAATATCGGTATATAATATTGAGAATACTGGTATGACACAACTGAGAACAAAACATAACCTAACACTTACGAATATTTGTTTACTAATTAAGACAAGTGTATGAACTAATTAAGACAAGTGTATAAACTGACACATGCCAACTAATTATTTTTACCAAAATGACGTCACACCATGGCATCTAGTGTTTTAGGTTACGTGATGGAAAGATAGAATTATCTTAAGTTAATTAATAAGATAACAAATTAATAATGCCCTTTTTTATTCAAATTTAGAATATTTTAAGAGTATTTCAACATAAATTTTAATTTTGTCAAATTTCATGCTTTATTATTCACTACCGCATGTTACTTGCTACTCTTTTTTAAATAGACTAAGAATAGTAGTGAATAAGAAATTATTTGGTATCTATTGTCTGGGATTTACAAAAACCTTAATCCAGTTCTGCAATTATGTATACAAGAATGTAAAATTGATGAATACATATCATATAATAATCATAGTATAACCAATTACGTGACACTTTGTAGTAACGAGGCGATAAATGGTATTTTGTAATGAATATAGAGAAGGATATGTCGGTACTTGGGAAAAAAAACCGAGCATCACATTCTGTGAATGGAATTGTCTTAAGAACAGTTCAAACATTAAGGATGCTGCACTTTCCAGTTCCATTTTTTTACGATCTGCCAGTACAATTCGAAATAATCAAAATATTTCAAAAGTTTTACGCATTTGGAACAAAAATAAACACTTTTGCTACTTTTTTGAAAATATTTCGTTTTCATGAGATAAACGATATCAGTTCGAAAAACAATCACCAAAACACGACAAGTCTATGAGAAAAAAAAATATTATATCGCTTGAAAATAAATAATCGCTTGAAAATAAACTTTTGACGAGTGTTTTCAGAAACTGAAAATTAAGAAATATTCTGTAAGAACCAAGGAAACTATATTTAAAAATGTTTCGATAGTAACTTGCTTATAGCTGGAAAATTGACTTTTTCGAAAATTTATAAGAGTTAAGTATTTTTTTTTATATATACATTTTACCTGAAACAATCATTAAAATTACTTCAAAACTTGTAGTCCATCGAAAAATGGGACAGTATTCGGATCATCTATATTTTTGCTTTTCTTAGATCTTTTCTTAAATCACTAAAATGCGGATTGAGTTTGCATTCGCAAGCACCTCCATATCCTACTCAATATATTATATAGTTAAGTTTTCATTTAAATAAGTTAATAAATATTTAAGTTTTACGTTGATTTTACGTCTAAACAAAACTACAACAACAAAGTTCATTACCTCTGAAAAGTTAGCAGAACAAGATCAGCAGAATTCAATAAAAAAAATTCAGTACATATTTTGTACTAATTTGTAATAAAATTTATGTTACCAAAAAATCTACATCGCTACGAGCTACATATGAACCCGGAAAGCCCAAAAATAATCAAAATTGAAATAGTTCAAAATGAATTTGGTGAATTAGTATCAATTTGTACCACCAAAAAAAAAAACTCGAAGATTTTGTGTTTACCCCACTATCAAACATTTTTTCGAAATTTCTTATTACTAAACTTTTCGCTCAAGGTTCTTTTATTTTAAGATTAGAATTATGGAGTTGAGTTTATCAAAAAAAAAAAAAAAAAAAAAAAAAACATTAAACTTGCATTATATTACCTAGGTATTTATTTTTGGTACCCAAATTATATTCAGTGTATTTGTCAAAAGAGTTTTGGCCCTGCTAGCTATCTAAATTAAATTAAGGCAACAAACTCCATCCAAAATGAAGAGTAGAATTGAATTTGAGTAATATTGAATTTGTATAATAATTATATCGGATTTTCGAGGTTCACATGAACCTAACAACGCCATAAATTTTTCCGTAATTTGGAATGGTTTAAATATTTTTATTATGGTACAAATTTTTTTATTGTAAATAGGTTTATATTTCTGATTCTGCCGAAATGGTTCTGCTAACTTCACAGAGGTATGTTCGTTTGAGTGTTTTATATGTAATCTGAGCATTAATTTTCATTATTTTACCTGAAAATGGTTTTATAAATGTAATATGAATACCAACAACTATTCATAAACATTTATTCTAAGAGCATTATATTAATTCGGTGGAATTTAACCACAATTTTAAACAAAGGCAAGTATTATATATATATATATATATATATATATATATATATATATATATATATATATATATATATATATATATATATATATATATATATATATATATATATATATATAATATTTTTACTGATGAAATAATCAAATTTTGGATTATATAAGAAGTAGCGTCTAATTATTTTACATAATTTTGTCTCTATGGTATTTAAAATGCAAACGCATTAAAACGATAAGTTCCTGATTATTTCATTTAACTAATCGATTTTGCTGGCATTTTTGAAGGTTACAAGTTCTTGTAAAATTAAACTACGTTGAGTACTTGGTTTATAAAAAAAAAAAAATATTTAAATATAAAATTTTATGAGTATAAAAAAATCTAAAAACCCACGGAAATAAATCAATAAGATGTTTATTTGATACTCAGGAAGGAATAAGTAATTTTTTTCTGGAAGTAAAAACCAAATTTTTTTTTTTGATATAAGAGGTTAAAATATGATAACATATGAGAATAATATTTTTTTTAAGTATCTTCTGAGAAAAATTCCAATTTAAGATTAAACATTAATATCCTGTAAGGTTGACAACTGATCTGGGCTTAAGGCAAAATGAATTATATCTCAAACAAGTACCTATCTACTTATTTTTTAGTGTAGATATATACTTTATGCCTACAAAAAAAAAATAAAAAAAATCAAATAGGTAATCAATATTATACAAGCATTTATATGCCTTGAATATTCTCTGTCAGATGTAAAAATTTAAGGGGGATTAAATACAGCTATTATTAACATAAAGAAGTGTGCTTCTAACAAGCTCTACTGGATTAAATTACATATAATATTCACAGAATTTCTTTTAATTTTCACGCACAAATAACTCATCCTAATGTTTCGAAATTTTGTATTTTTGTATTCACCACAATATGTTTCAATCCCATATTTTTACTAAGAAGTCTTGTATTAGCAAATGAGATATCGATATAAAAAATTCAATTTCATGCACAAATAATAGAAAAAATAATTATCAATTTGTAATACTCCCAATAATTCAAATGTAATAAAATTTGGAATCCTAAATATTAACTCGAAAACGAGGAAAACGGAGGATATACCGTAGAGTTTTTCGAGAAAAAACATTCCTAAATATAAAATGAAATTTTGATTTTTACTTTATACATTTTTTTTAAAAGAAATTCTGCGACAAACCCTCCGCAGTAATGTCAAGATTGTGTATATCAAATTTCATTACATTTGAAGAATTAGTTTCAGGTGAGTGATTTGTTTGCGAAAATAGTATCTTAATTATAGATATCATATTCTGCCATACACATTCCTTTAAAGCCGTGGTCACAGTTACGTAATTTTCAAATGGGCATAAAACTTTAGTATTTCAACATGGTTTGATTTTCGATGACTATAAATTTGTATTATTTTATTTTTTTTATTGATGTCATTCTAATTTTGAAAATGTAAACATTTATACAAAAAAATGCCGACGGGAATTTTCAAAAAACAAAATTATATATCGAAATTTATATTATTTTAAAATAAAAATCATTCAATTTATATCACTACTAGGGTTTTGAGAAAATATTATAGACAGTAGTCACTACCGAAAGTAGATAAATTGAACCTTGTTAAAATCATTTAATACGGTAATAGGCACTAGGTTGCTTGTTCCTTTATTGAACACCTTAATTTTTTTGTATGACCCCAAAAAGAGTTATGACCAAATTATTTAGACAAATTCTTTGTTGTAATATATCAAACAGTGTCATTGATGCATCATAATCAAGGCAATTATCGTTACCGAATTTTAATTCCTTTTTATCGAATGACTATGATAATTGCTGTTTATGATTTCAAATCTTTGCAGAATTGTACGTAACCCTACGGTAGTTATAGCATATCAAAAGCTCTAGAATAAATTTGGAATGATGTTTATAGTTTTTCATAAATTAAGAATGATTAATTATATTTTAATATATACCTATTTTTCAGTTTTAAGTAATGGCTTTTATTTTAATTATTTCTCAGTTTGAAAAATATAACGTTATTGTACGAATGACGATATTTTACTCAACTATCAATTAATTTCATCTAACTCTTATAAAGAATTCAATTTAATTTATTAATATTCTGTAATTTAAGACAACAATTTTTATATCAATTTAATATCAAATGTCAAATACAATTTAACTAATTACAAAATACACATGTGTCTTTTGAATCTTAAAACAAGTCAAGTTGCATGCATTGTTCTCGCTATTATGTATGCATTGTCAATAGAACCTTATGTATTCGTTCTCTGTCTTCGAATGAATTTGCATATGTATTAATCGAACAACTGTTAAATTATAATACAAATTTAATTAAGCTCTCATTAGAGACGTAAGTAAAGCCAACATATAAATAAGTATGCACGTTTGAATAATATCCGAGATTCAAAATTCCCGTATGGGATTGTTCTGTATCTAGAATATAATTTTTGTAGGGACCTCAATACTTCATTAATGAAGCGAGGTCCCAGCGAATTTAATCAAAAAGTAATATTTTAATCATATATGGTTGGGTTGTATCTTAAATATAATTCTTGATACAACATATCTATATGACCTGTGTTACTGGGTGATCTGCACCCAAAGTATCTTATAATTGTAGTTACTTAGTCTATTTAAAATAGGTTTGAGAATAGAACGATTGCCTCAGGACAAAAAGGAATAGTTGATTGCAAACTTCTGTTTCTATGAGCATAACATTAATATTCTGATAGAAGGCATCCAGGTTTCATAATTCTAAGAAGCTATTGTGTAATTATCCATATCATTTTATAGCTAAAACAAATAAAAAACTCTTTGATAAAATAATTAAGTACATACTTGTAAACATAATATATAATAACGGAGTTTAAATTGAACAATGCACTCACTGTAAGTTTAGGTATTTTTAATTACTTTATACTTACATCAAAGTTATCTTCACAAAAGAATATTGGTGAAAAAACAATCATCACCGTCGAATTTTCATCGTGCTGTGATATTGAAGAATTTATACATTGGCAAATCTAGAAAGTTGATGGAAGACTTGTTTTCTATTTCCATTGTTAAATTAATTTTTGGGTGAAAGCTATTGAGAAAGCTATCTAATTGTATATTTGCTCCTTTGAAACAAACAAGAATATCATCGACGCACCTATACCAGAAAAAAATGTGTAAGAAGGAGAGACTAGCACCGAATGTTTTATTTTCTAGGTTTTCCATTAAAATGTCAACGAGTAGGGGACTTAGAGAGGAACCCATTGGTAAACCAGGTTTTTGTTAAAATATATTTTTATCGAACTGCAAATAATTGTGTAGAAGAACTAATTTAAACACGTTTAGGATTATATCATCATACATTTTCTTCAAGTCGAAAAAGTATTCTTTATAAGTAGAAAATTTTAATGTGAGAATTATACAAAGTTAAAAGTTTCCATTAATTTATAAGAATTTTTATGTTAATAATTATTGAATAAATTTTGTCATAAGTTAAATCTGCAGAGGCTTCAAATTTATATCATTGAGGTAATATCGAAAGGCATCAATGCGTAAGGAAATTAAAAAAAAAAAAATTATTTAGGTCTGAATAAAGGACTTATTATCTTCCAGGTCTTATTTGCCTCAGGTACCTTATAGCATATTTTAAAATTTGTTTTATGTATTTTAAGCTTTCTTAACTAGACTATCTATACACACTAAAATCTATGTTTGTCGTAAATATTGGTTGTTATATGAGAATAAAATATTGTATATAATATGTGGATAAACATACAAGTGAAAGTAGATAATGTTTTATTTACATTGTATCTAGGTACATATAATCAAAATAAATGTTATTTAACTTGACAACAGAATGATGTTTGTAGAAATATTTAAGGGAAAGCAAAGGAATTACGTTTACTACTAGTATCTTACTACTTAAACCAGGATATAAGCCTGGAAAAATGGTAAAAAGTGAAGAAAAAAAATTATATTAGTAAGAAACCGATTTGAAACGTAAAAGAATAAAACAAAATGAAAGGAAAAATAATTTACGGACGATCTAAGGTCGGGAAGTGGAAGGAGATTAGTTCGACTGACAGTAAGAGTGCTTTTTCGATATTTATTTAAAATAAGGTGAAAAAATAAATATTTTTAATCGAAAACATTACAGTGTATTTGGAACATAAAAAGGTCAGTTTTCACCAAATATCGTGAAAAAGTAAAAGATAGAAATTAAAAAACAAAACTTGATTATCAATTCAATTTTTCACATAAATTTTGAGGATATGTGAAAAAAATGTAAATATAAATTGTAGACCTTTTACCTACAACTTTGCTATTTAATTTTTTTCTATAGGACTTGTAATTTTTCCGCAAATCGAGATTAACCATGCTTTACCGTTAAAAACTCACCCCCTTCGACTTCCCGACCTTCGATCGCCTGTAAATTATTATTCCTTTAATTTTTTTTTTATATTTTCTTACGTTTTCAAGGGTTTCATCTTACTCTATTTTTTTTTTTCAAAAATTATCGACCTTGGTCTAATTATATAATTTCTAAAATTAACTACAATTTTGGAAATCAGCTAAAAAAAATGTGTTTGACAAATGACATGGTCGACCAGTTTCTGAAACTTAAAAATTCCTATTTTTTACGAATTCATGGTATATAAAAACTTGTGTTCTGAGGCTAAAATATTTGCTATATTTACTGTATTAATATATTTCGGCAAAATATTGTTATTATAATTGAATGAGATATTATTTGACAGACACAAACATATACAGTAATAAAATTGTTACATATTAAGTAATAATACATTATTCATACTGGGTGTAAAAGAAGACCGGGTTTTCTTTTCATACTTAAAGATGTTTGAGTGATACAATTGGCGGAAGAAATGTATGGAATGCACTCGTTATTTCAATTGACGATTATAGTTATATAAAAATAATAAAAATGTTCTTATTCAGTTTCATTCAATCTTGACTCATTAATAATAAAATGATAAGGAATGTTTTAGTTTTAATCGCCTTTTTAATTATCAATATTTTAATATTTTATAAATAACTTTTGTCTCAGCATATAGACTTGAATTCCACTTCAAACAGAAAAATATATTAGACATTTTTTAAGCTGTAACTTATGACTAAATTATTCTAGAATTAATTACAAATAGTTAGGAGTATAATTTAATTTATGGCCATACATTAATTAAATAATGTATTATTTTATCGTGTGAAATCTATTCAAGTAGTGTAATTCAAATGTAGGTACAATCTTCAAATATGATATAGTGGGCTCTCTTGAATACATTGTATTTTTTATAACATGCATTCTTTATCTATAAGTTATCAAATTAAAACCATAACATTTTAAAATATTGGTTAATACGTTTATATTAATTATTTAAATTGCAAAATTCATGTCTGTATTGATGACAAAATAAAATAAAATTTCATAAAGTTTATTTAAATTGATTTCAAAATGAGTCAAAACGCGACAACTGATAGTGATTATAGGTGTCAGCTAATCAACGTTGCCGGATTTATACACTAAATAATTTTTCCATAACATATGACACTATCAGCCAGTTTTTAATTATTTTTCTAGAAAATCGTTTTCTAGTAAATTTTAATAAATTTATGCTCTATTAGTTCTTTAGAGAACAAGTTTAATTTTTTATAAAAGTTTAAAATTGCTTGTAGCTTTTCATAATATTTTATGTAAAATTATTATTATTTTTATTTTTTTTAATTGCAATAACTTTTAAACAGTTTAGTAAATCGGTTTGTAATTGATATAGGTGATTTAAAATGGAATGATGAACTTTCTACTAGATTTACATGTAATGTTTATATGTACCTCCCAAACATTCGTAAAAAAAAGTTTTAAAATAAACTACTAGAATTCTAAAAAAATTAATTTATTTAACAATGCAAGAAAAACTTCTTAAAAAATAATTTCTTATAAATACAATTATGTTTTTGACGTTCATCATCCTATTGTTAAAAGAGAAATTCTTAATTTTTTTAAAAGCCGAAAGGTAAAACTGTTCATTTATTCTATAATTTATGTAACCAAAAAGTTGATATAATACAAATGTTTACTTGACTTATACAAACTTCATCTCATATCAAATTTAATAGCACGTGTAAGTTTAAATATAGACGACATTTATCCAAAATAAGTTTTGTGTTTGTAAACTCAAAATTACATACTTTATAACTGTGTAAGTAGTACGTACTATTCATAAGCCAGGAACTATGGATGCAATTGATGTAATAAGGAGTCTAAACGGTAGGTCAATAAGTCTTCAGTAGGTCAATAAGTCCTAAGAACATCTAAGAGATACCTTCACTAGGTGTCTAACAAATTAGCAGTCATATTCAAAATGTGATCTTGTCTTTATTGTCTTGTAGCAAGTTACTTGTGATTGTCTAAAAGAACTTGGAAAAAGTGATTTTAGAACGATTTAACATTTATATTAAAATGGATTCCGTTCATAACATATCTGCACCTTTATTTGCAACAGTTTATAATTGGATAACTCAATTTTAAGACGAACATCGTTCAAGAGGTTCCGTAGACGTGAGTACTCCAGATATATTCGATAGCTTCCACGATATGATGTTAAGTAACCGAAGAATAAAAATGTACATAATTATTGAAGCCCTAGAGGTTTCAAAAAGTACCATCTATATAATTTTGTATGATTAATTTGGTATTAAAAAAATATCTGAAATTTTATTGAAATTTATTATGAATACCTAAAGTGAAGGTACTCGGCTTGGTAAATAGATAGAACGTTATGCAACACATAGCAACATCGTCACACCAACAAACCATCGGTCTCGTAATATATAACAGTACAAATTTACGATGTTAAGTTTCGAAAGAATGTTGTACAAGTGTACCCTGCTTTAGCTACCAACTTCACTACCAATCTCATACTGAAATGACAATACCCAAACAAACTAGTCTATAATACGATATGACAATATTTTTATTATGACAATATTGTATGTAATGATTCATCTCGTGTCAAGGGGTTTAATATTATTATTATCATTATTATTTTATAAATATACAGATGGAGAGACTTTGATTAACATAATTAAAATAATATTTATCAAAGTTAATCGAACTAGAAATATTATTTTTACGTATAGGTGGGTGTGTGTATGAGAGTTAAATGATGGAGTGGGAATGGTGTAGTGAATATGTGAATATAATCTGTATCTATCTTTTTATAGACGATATAAATTCAAAATTATTGACATATAAAATTTTATTGACTTCATTATTTATTTAAAATATTAATAAATGTGGCAAAAATTTTTATTATTATCATCAAAAATATATTTGTTTTTTTTTATTAACATATTGTTTTTAAACCCATAAAAACGATATTGGTAGTAAGAAAAATTTGTAGGAATAACATTTTTATATATTTGGATGATATTTTCAAATTAATTCCAATAAAAATCTATGCCGCTTACGGCACTCATTTTTATATTAGACATCAATTTTAGTCGATAGTTTACAATGCAAGAAAATATTGACTGCAAAATTTTGGTAGAGGTGTTCATAGAATCGTCTAATTTGTCAATTTTTGCTTGACCATTCACCCGTGAAGTAAATAACTCGAAAAGAGATAGCGAGGGGAAATTTTGGTTACGGACTTTGGCATATATAGTAAGATCAAGTTCGTGAATGAGCAAAATCGGTTCATCGGATACAATGGATTCATAGCAATCCATAATCCAATTTCTAAACCATTAAAGTTCAGGAACAAAAATGTTTTTTCAAAACAAACAACTTTTGTTTGACATATTTTTTCGTAAACTGATTAGATTCCCCACAAATTCAGCTCAAACATCCTAATTGCAATATATATTATTATGTATTTTATGTATTTATTACTGTATGGATTGAATATTTAGAGTATTTTATGAATTTTAAATAATTAAAAATAGTTCACACATTGATATTGAACTATAATCAGTGAAGTGAATTATTTAAATATTTTTTCGATCGGCAATAATTTAGTATTTTGAGTATATTTTCACTTTTATGTTATGAAAGAAGCATTCAATATCTTGGATATTTAGCATATTTTTCGATTTTTCTTTCACTAGGAGATTATTAATTGAATTGGTTAGACTGTTTGAGGATAGATAAGAATGAATTAATAGGTTAGATTTGTGGAGTTTTCTACAGTTTCACTCTCTTAATTTTAGACTACAACGTTATCTAGTAATAGAATATAGTTTGTGTGTTTTGAAGTACTTTTACTTGGGCATTATGTGAGCTCTCCTGAATAATACGTGTTTCATAGAAAATAATTTTTAAATACTAAAATAGCAAAATAATTTGATTAATTTATCAACGAAACAAAAATAATATCTTACGTGCATATTAATTTAAATAGTATGACAACCAAGCTCCCCAGCTCTCCCATCTTCACACCACTATCAACTATTCAATTCAATTCATGCATAATAAATATAAATTGTAGAGAAAATACAGTAGGGATGAAGGTACTCGAGCTTAAAATAATCGAGCACCGCATTCTGTCAATTGTGCTAAAGCTAGCTCAAATATGAAGTATTTATTTTTAATGGAGTATAAAGTTTAGAGTCATTTGGAGTCGAATTTGGCGTCGAAAAATACCTCATGAACGATTCAAGATCAAATAAAACACTCCATTTTTAAATAAGACTTACACAGCTTCTAATAGAGGTATTTAAAATAGGTACTTCTAAAAAGTTATATTTTCATACTAATATATTTTTTCCACACGAAGTTTTCTCTCCCTCCTACAATTTTCGTTTTTTTGGTGGCAGTTTTTCAAACTCAAAATAAACACGTTTGATTTCATATGAATTTTTTTTTTTCGTTAAAATGCTTTACCAACATACAAAGGTTTATGACAAAGAGGAAATTTCGCGAAGAAAACAAATATTAAATATATTTGTATTACATACCAATATAGTATTTTAATCGTAAGAGTCGAGATTTTTTTTACGTATAGATGATACTTCTAATTTTGTGTATTTAAAAGATTCTACGAAAACGGATTTTTTGTGATAACGTCCTTAATTGATTTATAGTTATTTATAGTATAGGATCTATACTTTCACATCCTACTCTAGAAGAGAATGGCCAATGAATGTGATGTGTTTTGTTAGTAAATTGTATTTAAAACATTTTTAAATAAAACATGAGTTTGGTTTCATTATAAATTGATTGTTTCTGACATTAATACACCTATCATGTACGAGATAAATATGTTGTTGGTACTATCTAGAATTTTAAATTTTATTTTTTCTAAATACCGGGTGATAAGTTACTAGTATTTGAGAAATTCTCAAAACAAATACTTTGGACAGAATACGATGCTCTATTGCATACATAAGCTCCCGCAAATCCTATTCTGTAACGAAGTTTTTACTTCATAAATCTCGTATTTAACCGAAGGAAATTTACATTATGTATGTATTATTAAATTTACATTATGTATTTATTATATATGTATCTATTTATATACCTTTATTCCGCTGTAACTTTCGAAGCGCATGTTCGATTTTTACGAAATTTGGAAGATTCAATGATCACAGTCAGTAAATTCACTGTATAACTTTTGAAAATTTTCATTTCGGAAAAAATCACTAAATATTTTAAAATAACGGAAAACTGCTTCTAACTTCTCAAGGACCAATGACCAATACAGGTCATAAAATTGTGACAAAAGCAAAATATTAAATTTGCTAGACGCCCTGGAGATAAATAAATTGAATAAAAACCAAAATATTACAATTTTAAATAATCAAATAGACCTTAATAATAACTCCCTTTTATTAAATTTGAAATTATAACTATGGAAAAAAAATTTATCTATTCCACCCACAATTTTTCCATTTAAAATAACCATACCTGCTTTCCCTTTATATTTCCAAAATAAAAGAATAAATATTCATTAATTGATGATGACTTTCTTTATAAGACGAAAGTGCAGTCGTGAAAATTAGACAAAGTTTTCATTATTTTATAAACATAAAATTTCACAAAATCATATATTTATTATTTTTTATTAATTGTATGGAAATCCATTATCAAATAATACAAAAACTTATTTGCCGTATCCATTTATATTTGACAAAATTTCTTTTCAATAAAATAAATAACCAAATAGGTACAATTGTTTCAACCTTTAATATTGTTTGAAGGTTAAAACACGAAATTTTGTTTTAATAAGACGTAAATACTGCAAAACATTTATTCTATTAATTTATAATACTTTTTATTTACTTCATCACAAAACTACTATTTTAATTCGGTAGTTGGTAGACACACGGTATATATTTGTGATTACATTAATTCAAATCGAATGATTTTCAATTATAATTGATATATTAGTAATAACACTAATAATATTCTCACAAAAACAAATAATAATAACAAACATATTCAACACACAAAATAGATATCGCATCGTTTCATTTTATAGCAGAATAGAACACAACACGACCTACACCATCATCCATCGATCTCTATACAATCAATTTATTGTAAATGTACTATAATAACACGTTATCGAATTAATAATAACGAAATCAGATCAGAATGTATATAATATATGTACATAATAATAATAGGGTTGCCAATTCAAAAATTTTTTTTTGAATTTATTTGGAACGCTTTAAATGTTAAAATTCAAATAGACTAAAGTTTTGTTTACATTGATCAAATAATTTAGTCAAGTATCAAGTAGTTTAAATAATTGAGTACAGCTTCATTTTAGTCAAGTGTTCAGTAAAGCTGTTTAATCAAGAAGTACAATTAAAATTTTTTGCAAGTAGTACCGCCGCTACTCTTAAATCATAAATATATAACAATAAACAAATGAAGGAATCTGTTTGACATTTAAGTGTTGATCGCGTCACAATCATAACATATAAACAGTTATGTCATATAAAATTATTTCTAGAAAAAATTAGCTCTGCCAGTCATCAGCCTTAATATATTTCAAAGAAATTCAGTGAATAAGTTAAGAGTCAGAAAATATAATTTGCAGAGCATAAAATTTTACATAAACTATTCTTTGTCTGTTTTTGGATTTTATTAACGGAGTTAGAACATCTAGAGGATAACAATTACATATATAAAGAATTTACATGCATTTAACATTAGTTTATATCTTAAGGTATCGAAAAGAATCGATATAAATTCAGATAAAGGTTTTGTATTTTCGATTGTCTATCTAATTGGTAGCCGGCCTTGGTAGCCGGCCTTGCTACAACATGGTACTTGACACTGTCGTCCATTATTATTTTTACTATATTTTAGCGTATTGTATTTATTTTGTGTGCATTTGTCATTTTCTACAAAGGATAAGTGGTAGCACGTTTGACTAGTAATTGGATGGTCCCGGATTTGATCCCCGGCAGGTATCTTTCAATAAAATTCGATAAGAGATGTTTATCTGTTAAGGCTTAAACGTCATTTCTACTTCTGTAAAATAGATATATTGTATTAAAACCAACAAAAGTTGATAAAAATATCTAAGTTTTATGAAAAAGACAAACGCACACAAATTGAATACAATACGCTTGTATTCATAGTAATAATATATTAGTTTGTGTATAATTTTATCTATAGCTTCAGTAGAAATACCACAATTAGAGACATCTGTGCTCACAACACGAAACGAAATTTCTTTTATATTATTCAAAGTTTTAACCAGTAGCAAAACCAATGTAGCAAATTTATTTAAATACAGATGGCTAAGTTATCTACATCTACCCCGTTAATGGTTAATGTATCGATACTTTTGATTCAATAAAGTGTCCCTAGTTGTCCAATATTGATTTAATAATATATATATATATATATATATATATATATATATATATATATATATATATATATATATATATATATATATATATATATATATATATATATATATATATGAAAATTGTGTTTAATAATGTTAACTGATTTGTATACGTAATAATTGGCTGACTGATTTTGTCACCTAATCAATATCATATTTAATATGATTTAAATGTTTATTACAAATGTATGAGCAGTTTAGAGTAACAACCATCTGCATTATCGAAATTACTATTCTAATTCCTAATTATTCAATACAAAGTCTTCAGTAAAGAGTGTTTTCAATTTTTATGAACTTAATTGGCCCATACGTTGATACTGATGTTAAGATTTAAATTCATTGCCAATTACGTTGGAAATGGAGATTCAAAAAAACGTTTAGCGTCATGTCTGCAGCAAATCAACAAACACATTGTACTATTTACCAAGTATGTTGAATATTATTAAAGAGGACCAAAATATAAATAAAATGTAAATCTTACCGATTATTTATATAAATCGTGAAATTACAAAAATCGAGTTTCATCTCTGTTAATGGCTCTTTTTTGACTAGTTAATTATAGATTACTGAATTGATATGCCGTCTAGGTATATCAGAAAATATTTTGAGAATCATATTTTATAACAAGCTATTTATTAATACCTTATGGGGTCTTATTAAAAGTTATTAGAAGCACACGATCTAACTCAAATAACTTGAAAATAAATAAAATCGACGAGTTTTCGAACCACGTGTTAAATACGAAATCTTTATCAGACAATTTTTAAATATTTTTTGTATATGAGTATTTTGTCATTTTTTACAGTGTTTAAAAATATACCACTTCTATAAAGCTTGCTTGCAATTCAATCGTATTTGTTCAATTAGATTTTTACTATTAACTTTTTGTACACTCTGTATACCAACATTATAGGATACGTATCAACTATAACAAATATGCATACGCTTTGTCTGATTATAACCATTAATTAGGCTATAATAATATTCAAATTGATGATAATATGGGAAATTATAGATGTATTCATGAAGATTAGTTTTATATACCAAATAGACCTTACTATTTTGATTTAATTTCATGTAGATTATGAAGATTTCAACTTAGGTACAAGTGAAATTATACTCATATTTCAACATTGGACCGTTCCTTAATGTTTTTAATAGAAATCACTATTCATACCGTGTATTGTACGTTGAAGGAAATTCGTAAGCGATTTATCCGCTACGAGTGTCGAACATTTGTAATAAAACAGTAAAAATTATTATTTGTTCAATTGTTTGCACATAAATTGTATAGCAAATGTGAAATAAAAATTATAGAATAATTACAAAAGAAGACATGTAATTGAAGTTATTGGGTTGGAAATTGTAAGAATGATTGAAGAAGACATTGCATTAGTAATTATTTTGCAAATTTAAATAATTATTCATTTGAATTAGTTAATAAATTTTGAGAATTTACATATGTTAAATAATACTCCATTGAGTTATATATCAGTCAATTGATAAATTAGTATTTCGTAACCGTAGACACAAATGAAAACATTTTGATGCATCATGGTGCCCATAATAACGACATTATTTTCGAGCATAAATAACTCAAAAAATACTCTAAATGTAATGAAAGTAGGTATACAAAATCTTGACATAAAAACGGAGGGCATGGGGCAGAATTTTTTTTTTCAGTAAAAATCAAATTTAAATTTTTTATTTAGAAATAATTTTTTACAAAAAATTTTTCGACATGCGAGGTATTTATTGAATTGTGTATGTGCTATATTAGCGATAATATTTGTATATTTTTCGAAATTTATTTGTATGATAAAATTTTTCTGTAACAATTTCACAAATATATTTTATATTTTTGATTTTTTATTACTTAGATGTATATTTTAATTTTCCAAGTATATAAGTTTGTTTATATAAGCTATATAGCATTATTTGCATAACAGTTTTAATAAAATTAAAAAAAAAATTATGTAAACATTGTTTGTATGCCTTGAGTAAAAATTCTACAAGTAGACATCTAAGTATACACACATATCATGAAATTAAATTACTTTATAACCGACTTCTCAAGTCGGCTGTATTTTTGTTTTAAAGTTTATTGTTACCTCAAAACTTTCGATCATATGAACCAATTTTGATGATTCTTTTTTTAGTCGAAAACTGGTGATATGTGTGTTTGCAGAAAACTTTGTCGTTTATCAACCGATTTTGATTATTAGACCGGTCTTTATTAGAAAAGAAATATTCCTAGAGTGGTACCATGATAAGAAAATCAGGATTTGATGTCTATGTGGAGAACGGGCAAACACAAATTTTAGTGATTAAATTTCATTCAAATGAAAAATGTTTCATGGATATATAAAACATTCAAAAGTAAAAAATAATAAAATTTTAAACAAAAAAGAATCGTCTTCAAACAAGCGAACTAAAAAGTAAAAAATAATTTTATATTTTTCCTTGTTACCAATTCCCTTTTGAATTCGGTGCCTGTCTTATTCTTAGCTAAAAAACTGAATGGTTGTGGTGGACTGAGAAAGGTAATTAATCACAAAGGAAATTTAAAATTATTGTTAGAAAAGTTAGATAATGCTGTATGCACAGGTTTGCATATGAGTATCTTTTTACATTGGTGCTGCTGCTATAGTGCTAAATTTAATAATAATTTCCAAATTTTTTACTTCTACGGAAGTACTATACTAATGAAGATATGTAAAAAATAAGGTTTTCAACTTTTTAATACAATCCAAGGTAACGGTAACACCCACAAAGTTTTCGTTTTCTATCCCTTATATACATTAATTATGTATATATATATATATATATATATATATATATATATATATATATATATATATATATATATATATATATATATATATATATATATATATATATATAAAATGAATATGCAAGTTTTAAGTACTTTTCATTCATAAACAAATCCGTCAATAAACAACTAATCTTACATTTTGTCCATTTATTTATCGAAAACTTTTTCGATAACTTTATTCTGCGTGTATTTACTGAAATCATTCAGTAAAAAAGGGTTGATTATATTAGATTACAGGGATAATAGTACAAGATGAATCAGTATGGGCCAAACAATGCAAGAGAAATTTTTACAGAGAGAAAATTTAGAAAACTCTAATACGTGATTATTTGCAAAATATGAAGTCAAATCAAACGATCTGAAGTCAAAAAAACATTTAAGTCCGTTATAAAGGAGATTGATTACCTTAATCAGAATGTTATGATAATTTGTATTATTTTTTTAGCTTATTTGAGTGGATGTTGGTTGTTAAACTTCTTCAAGGCCAAAAATCATTCTGCTCACTTCTAAATATGACGAGTTAACATTTTGAAAGCCATTAATTAATATCCTAAATGAGATTATATTTATATATTTTTAATAATAAAGTAGGCTTTTTAAGAAGCTTATCATTATTTTGTTGAACCAGAATTTAAAAAATTTAACACGGGATAACACAATTTTTAAGTAACCTATCACCACTATTTTGCTCTCGTAAATTGTTAAAAATTAATCTGTTTCAATAAATAGGTTCTTCAATTTGACTGTATTCATTTGGAATTTGATACAGATCAGATGGCCCTAACGAGAGAGAAGGGACAAAACAATTTTTAGTAAAATGTGTGTTCATCGATAAATTTGTCGTTATGAACCGATTTTGGAGATACTGTTTTTGTTAGAAAGAGATAGGTTTCCATGGCGGGAACAATGATTAGGAAACAAGGATCTGAGGTAAGGGAGAGAACGGTAAAAAGCAATTGTTAGTGATTAAATTTCATCCAAATTTTTACGTTACAACACATAAAAGATAAAAATAAATTTTTTTAAACTAAAAAGAACCGCATTCAAAAACCTGAACTAAAAAGGAAAAAGAAAAATTTTAAATATTTCCTTGTGGCTTTTCCTTTTGATGTCGGTGCCAATCTTATCCATAGCTTAAACATTGATTGTTTGGCTTCGACTGAGAACGGTTATTGGTCATAAGTAGAAATTTAAAAGTATTTCTTACTTTTTGGTTCATTTTTTTGAAGTGGTTTCATTTTTGTTTAAAAATTCAAAGAATATAGGTACCAATATTTGTAATCCTCTTAACTCATTTTGTATAGATTTGCTCCACGATGAGTTTAAAAAAATATATATAAACAGAAAATGTATATAGTATGAGAAAATGTAAACAATAATTAATATTAATTTGGTAAATTCATTAATTTGGATTAGGCATAATGATTGATGAATTCAACCATAATACAGGCTACATGAATTGTTTATGTGTGTACTTATGTATGTGTGTATGTATATATGTTTATGTGATGTTGTCATCAAAAGATTCACATAAAAATTGTGTATTTTAATTTTGACTTGACATGGGACGCGTACATCAATACACAGCTATTATCGTCATTATCATTTTTACATTTGTAAACATTATTATTTTCATTTATAGTGGAAATTGTTAAATGATTTTATTGTATAGTTATGAAATTTTTAACAGTAATTTCGAATCAGTTATTTAAAGGGTCCTTAAAACACAGATTGAGATATCTACAAAAATAAATAAAACATGGAGATACTATAATGTTATATACATTGTATGTCATTTAATTTTTTGAGAACAAATAACTCAAAAAATAATTATAATAGTACGCACAATATTGGACATAAATACGAAGGGAGTGTCTAAGAGTTTTTTGGGGCAAACTATAAATATTGAATAAAATTTTGATTTTTACGTTTTCATGTGAAGATTATGTATGCAAAAATTCAATAAAACATTAGGTTAATAAATTTCTGAGATGTGTGCAAAAAAAATACTATATACATTAACATTAGACATTGTCTCATTTTTTCTAAAAGAGGTCTCATTTTTTGTGTCAGTTCCTCTTATGGTCTTTTTTGATAAAATTTCTCATCAATTTTCTTCATAATGATTGCAAAATTTTGCAAAACGTATTTATATAGAGTTCGCAAAATTAAAATCTAAAACGTGATTGACAACGGAATTTCATAAAAATCATTTTCTAAAGTAAATCATACTTGGCATTTTTTGTAAAATATGAATGAAAGTCGACTAATTTTATATATCTGAAAACTATCTTTGTGAAATATCTTTGTTAGTATAAAATAGAGAATGATCTGGAAGTACTTGAGTATAGAAAAATCACACATCGCATTCTGATAATGATATTGTTTAAAGGTTAAGGTTCAATTTTAAGGATCAATACGATCCCGTTTCAATTTTTGTTCACGACGTCTTAATTTTCGTTGGAGTATTAGGCCTAGACTTATTTAAATGATTGTTTTTTTTTTTTTTTTTTTGAAAAAACACAAAAATGAACAGACTCTGAAAGCTATTATTAAAAAATGCTCCATTTTCGAACTCTAAGCAGTTAAAGACAAAAGAAAGTCAATGGACGAAATTTTAAATATGACTTTTGAAGTGACCAAATTGGTCACTTGACTATCATATATAAACTTTTGAAATAATACGTTTCATAAATAAAACAAAATAATACGAATCAGCAGATTTTATAAATAAATTTTGCAAGTGCGAGATAATTAAGAATTTGGATGAATAATGACGAACAGATTTGTATCATTTAATTTATAGCTGAGAAAATTCGGCGACTATACACTGTAATTAGCTATCTAAAATAAAAGTAATAATAAAATTTTGTAATATCATTGTTTATATTCGTATTTATCCGTTATTGATTCAACTGAAAAATTTACTGTGAGTGCTTTTCCTAAAAACACCATATCAGCAACAAGATTTAAGACAAAATCAATTACAATGATGCTATTTCTAAGTTAACTGCCTAAGACTGTTAAATAAAACTCATTTAAGACATGAAATTATTAAATAAATTTCAATTTTTTGCCCCAATTTCCTAGATTTTTGTATTTTATAAATACGTATTTTGACTACAATGTAATCATCATCAGTATGTATTAACTAATCGTAAGAAATCTTAGAATCAATAAGAAATCAAGAAGATATTACTAACGAATCTGTGACGATCTGCATAGACGTTGGGTGACGGGGCAAAATCGTTATTTATTTGAAAAATCTTTCTGTTATGTTTGGTAATATTTATATCGAAATTATTAATTTAATTAATAGCAAAATTTAATTGAATTAATTTAATAACATAATTCGTTAGATAATTATAAAAAGTGGCTCAAAATCATGCACTGGAAATTTTTCAAACAAACGAGCTATATTAACATTAAAAATAAACTGAAATCTATGTTTTGCAATAAAAAAAAAATGAAAATCGAAATATTTCTTTCAAAAAATCATTATAGAAACTCCAATATTATATCTACTAAAAGACTTGAAATTACGATAAAGTCAATAAATCCGTCTAAGAAATGTTTCTCATGTACTTATTGCATTCAAAACAAATAATAAAAATATTTATTCGTTAACTTTACTAATTAGCGTTGTTTAACGCCTACAAATAATATAATCAACTCAAGTGGTTATAAATTGATTGAGTATAAATTATATATTTTTTTTCCCGAAATAAAATTATTCATAGTTACTGAAAATAAGTTCAAAAACAGAATACGTAGGTATACATTATTATATAAACATATACATGGAGCCAACCAATTAGAAAAAAAAAATATCAAAAAGTATTAAAAAACAAAATAATTTGTGTTTTTTTTTTTTTTTGGATTATCGACCTTTTTAAATTAAACTTTTCAAAAAATGTGATTAATGTCAACTTCAAATTCAAAGTTGACAAAAAGTATTAAAAAATTTTTTTTAAATACTTTTTCAGTAATATTTTTCTGGAAAATCTCTTCGTTTCATGTTTAAATTGTGCTAACCGAATGTTATTTCATTTTGCATTATTATTTTTAGAGTAATTGTCCCACGAATATAACTTATTACTATAAATTTTTGATGGTTATATATTCTGACGTATGACTATCCTTTTTGTAACTTTTGGTGTTATAACTTTAGCTTTAACAAATTTCGACTTATTTCGACGTTAAAATTGTTATTTTCTTTTAAATCCAACCGATTGATTAGTACTTAAACTTTTATGATACATTAAAATAACGTGATTTAAGTCTTAAAATAAATTATTTATATGAGAAGAATTTATTCCATTTAATGATCTTTCAATACAAATTTAAATTGACAATTTTAGGGACTTATACGAACCATAATTAAGACATATAAAATTTTTAAAAAGTTTATCAATGTATCAATGAGATGATATGCTTACGAGTACCGGTAGTAATAGACTGGACTGACAAAGACAACTAATAATTTTTACCAAAATGACATCACACCATGGCAGTCTAGAATTTAGATCACGTGATATAAAGATATCGATTTTGAATTTTTAAATAAATTAATCGTGTACTTTTATGACTCAAATTCAGAATATATCAAATATTAATTTTGTAAAATTTCATACTTCATTTTTGACTATCGAAAGTATCCTATTGCTTTATGCATGTTGATCATTTTTTCGAGTTATTCATGGTTCTTGTCTTTCTGTTACACCTGGTACATACGTTGAAACAAAAACTTCTTAATTAATGATATAAAACAGTTTAACACTTTGTTAAAACAGATAATGATAATTAAATATGTAGGTAACAACAGTTGGAGTGTTATGTTTTAGGTACTGCTACCCAGCTATATAGGTAGACAAAGTTATTTCATTAATTAAATTACATGAAGAAAAATGTTTTTATAATTATTTTTGGAAATAAAAATTAATAACAAAACTTTAACAAAAAAAAATAAAAAAAGTTATATTTATACGAGTATATATAAGAGCAGGATCTCGATGTACTTGACTATGCAAAACATGAGCACCCCGTTCTGTCAATGAAAGTGTTTTGATAGAGTCACAAATTTTGTGTAATTGAGTTTAAGCACTGTATGATAAAATGTTTTTATCACATATTTTTATCCAGCCTTTGTACCTCAGTTCATGTCGTCGGCTGAAATGTATGCAGTTTAACAAGATGTTTAACAAGACGGGTTTGATACCCGCCGTCGCCACAATTATTAATTGTGCTAGTGTAGTACAAGTATGCAAGAAACATCGTGTCGTTCACCACTCCAGTTCTAACAAGATTCAGATAAAAAAAAAAATACCACATCAGACACTGCTTATTTAGCGGCACAAGGTGGATGAGAAAATAAATTGTAATATGCTCATTTAATCTCACTTTTTTACATAATAAGTTTGCTACAACTTTCTTCTATTGAAATATAAACAGATGAAGTAAAATCATTTTATTAATTAGCATTAATTATTTCTTTATTTTAAATTAATTACTTAACCTCTGTATTATAAACCTAAATAATAATTGAATTAACACTCATTTTGATTTTACCATTTAAAGTGTAACACTTTTAGCTCCTTTTTGAAACGAAATTTTCACAAAATTATTTTAAAAAATTCAGAATATTTTTTTGTGTAGACAGTCAACATTAATTCCTTGTCAACCGTTTCTAACACTTAAATTTTGTTGATTTTATTCAAAATTTTTTACCTTGACGAATACCGCAAGCATCTGAATGTTGCCGCACAAATTTGTCATTTGGCTTTTTCAATGATCCCTTCCACCTTTCATTGATAAACGTTTTTTTCGGTGTCGTTCTTACATATTCTGTATTCTCACCCTTTTTTTTGCCTTTCTTGAATAAAAAAGCCTATATATTCTCGTTAAAAAAATACTAACCATGTATAAAACTTCTGATGGTATAATTATATACGTCGTTGATAAATTTATGTTTGAAAATGTATGTTATTGCTAAACCTCAAAGTATTAACATGAAATTAGTCATAATTTTCGGTATCCTAAATGGTTTTTAACCTCTTTTTAAACGAGATTTATATCACGATAGAGACGATATACCTATATAATATTTTGTAGGAGTACTGAACCATGTTAATAATTTACAGTAATTAAGATGAAATTAACATAATCTTGTGTGTTCACGGGTGGAGTATCTATGGATTTATTAGTGATGGGACGAATGATAGAAATTTCACTTACTAGCAAATACGAATATTTATTTATCTCTAGTATTCTCTAATTACACCTCAATTAAACCATTCTAAGAAACATCAATATTGAATAGAAAAAGTAATTATCTTCTGGTTCTGTTCGAATTTTATGAATTTTTTGTGATTTTTTAAAAATAGCGAGTTTTTATTTTTATTTTTAAACTTTATTTTTAAAGTAAATTCCAAGATAACAGCCATTTATAGTTCGGATACGAATTTTTTGAGATATGACTTAAAATGGTATTCTGAGATCGATATGTCCAAAAGAAGGGATATTTCGGAATCCAGGTATTCAATCGTTAAATGTGTTTTAGTTTCGACTTTCTTGGACCTGAATTATCTTATTAAACTCAAAAATAACAAAACAACATTTTTTGGTTATCTTTTAAGGTTATACTTATGACAAAAACCCGGAGGATTAATTCAAAAAACCTATTCAAAATTCACTTTATTGAATTATTTTGCATATAGCTACTGATTATAGGCAAGAAATTAGTATTTTATTATAAATATTGCCTATGTCTTGAAAAGAAGCATTAAAATTAAGCAAGTCTGAGTATATTATTTTAGTCTAAAATTTATATAGCTACCTAATATTGACCACAAACAAAATTTTGCTATAGGTGTTCGTAGAAACACATTATTAGTCCATTTCTGACTGTCCGTCCGTTATAACGATAACTCAAAAAAGAGATAAGGAGCTGAAATTGACGTATTCTACACATACAAAGTGAGTTTAAGTTCGAGAATGAGCAAAATCGGTCCATGGTTTTATATGCCTTAATATATATCTGAATTTGTAATAATTATACTTGATGTGTCTTATCACCGTATTCGCAAAATACGACATCGCATATCATCCCAACACTAGATACATATTATGTATCAGTTTCAATCAATTATTGTACAAACATTGACTCATTCAATAGTCAAAATCAAACATTGCCTCTGGTGTTGTCTCTAATTGAATGTCAAAGCTCACTTATGAATAATAGAAAATAGCATAAATTCAATTCCCTGAATTGGATTTTCAGTCATTTTTCAAATATTACACATTCGATTGTTGACCAAATTTTGGGGTCTCAGTTTCATTATAAACTTTTTAGATTTTCGATTTTTCGAATAAAGAATTCAAAAATCCAGAAAATATTTACCTAAATTTCATAAAAGTTTGTGAGGTTATTTGGTAGCTTTGTCTTGAGAACGACAGGACTGATTTGGCTATTTTTTTAAAAATTTATACAAATTCTTGGAATATGTTTAATGGATAGAAAAATTGGAAAAATTCAATATAATTTTCATAGCATTTATAAATAATGAAAGTCAAAATTCACAAAAAAAAGGTTTTTTTTTTGCTCGTTTGTTCGTTATTCCCTGGGAAAAATTCAGATATATATTGGTTTTTTCATTACACTTTCGATGTGGAAATATTTCATTTGATGTTTCTTTTAAACACTTTTATTAGAGACCGGTTATAATCGAATCGATCTCTGCGAATGCTGCGTAAATAGATGGCATAATCGATTTAGAAGTGTAAAGGTTGTATTTCCATGTTCATTAATTTCATTCAATTGGTATTTTTGAAAATAAAGAATGTTTAAAATGTCTTACAAATTGGGAGGGTAGCAGCTACCCACGTAAGAATTTCAGTTTTACTAAATACAATTTCATTAGATTGATTTTCTAATATAATACTACTCGTCTACTATATGGCCAAAATAAAACCCTCTTACGGCTGATAGGAACCACCTACTTTTGATCCTGAACACTATTTCATAAGACTATCTTAAAACTTTTTTATTTGCAATATACGTGATTGCTACTTGAACGCTTCCATAAACCTCTTTTTTGAACTTTAATTAAACTATTTAATATTAGTTTTTGAAAATCCATTTGATGTTAATGAGGACCAACAAGTTTTATTTATGTAAAATGGAAGAATAAATTATCACACTTATAACTAAAAAAAATGTCATTACAATATAAATTATATTGTAATTTATCTTCTTGGAGAATTCAAAATTTGATGGCGAACAGAATTGTATTGCATATAACACATAAATAACAATGTAACTCAAAAATTAATAAAATTGAAATAAAATGTTTTAAATTTTAAAAAATTAATTTAATAATACCCACTATTTTTCATCTAAACAACTTATATGCAATTTTATATTAAAGTTATATATAAAATTTGTATTCATTTGTCTATAATTCATAAAATTTTAATGCTTATAGAATCACCAGATCAAAAAATTTTATAGTTTCAGCTTAAAGTAGTTTTAAACGATATTTTATAAAACTTTAATAAAACTAATATTTTTAGTTTTATTGCCGTTAAATAATACTCTTAAACAATCCACCATATAACCACAAAAAAAAGAATGGATCTTGAGGCGAAATAGTTTTGTAATAGTGTAGGTAATGACTCAAATAAAACTTATTTAAGAGTATAAGGCTATATTGGCAATATGATTTTTTATTTGATTCTTAAAGAGGTTTTCAGGATTACTTAATAAAACTAATAAGTGTCAAGATTATTTTTCACTATTTGAAACCACCATGCATTCAAATTACATGCTCATAACCTTAATAAAAACTTCATAAATCTAAAAAGCTTTAAAATTGTTACTTAGCTTAGAATATTTATATAACTTAATCTGTCAATATGTTCGAATATCCGTTACATCACTGATTTTCATTCTATTTTGTATGTAAAGTCTCGATACATTAACCATTCGTAAAACAGTTTAAGGTTATGTTATCATAAGAATACACGTACACTCTAACGGCGTTATCTAAACATATACATACATATTTTTAATAAGTCTATTAAAATCAAGGTATATTAATACACAGGATCTCATTTTAATCCTACGCAACTCCTTAGCATCATGAATTCTTTACACATTCTTTTTTCCAATATTTTCACATAAGAATTGGTTAACTGAAATTATCTTACAATGGTTTTTTTTTACTTTTTGTTAGCTTTTTTTGAAAGCGGTTATATTTTATTTAAACATTTTTTATTTTTCACTTTTCAGTGTTGTATACAACCAACGAAAAATTTTTCATTTGGATGAAATTTAATGACTAAATTTTGGCCCTTCTATCGCCTTAGGGACATCAGATTCTAGTTTTCTTATCATGATACTTCCATTGAATTATCATGTTTACAACAAAAAACAAATTATCAAAATCGATTCATAAACAGTTTCTGCCCCTTATCTTTCCTAAAGGATATGAGATCTTGACCAAATGGGACCACACAGGAAGCACCAGCTTTCAAATAAAAAAGTAATCATCAAAATCGGTTCACCTGAAAGTTCGGAGGTAACAAATAAAAAAAAAAATAGTCCCATTGAATTTCCTTTTTTTGAAGGTTGAAAAATAAGTTCAGGGATCCCGTTTGTGAAGTAAAGAAACTTCAATAACATAAAAATATATCTCACATATTTTAAAACTTGAAAATAAATGCATAGCGGTATTTAGGTAGTTTTTACACCATAGTTTTTTTGTTTGTTTTATTTTAAACTTGTTCACATAACTTATTTTTGATTAAGATACGTGATCCAGTTTTCATTTGAGTTGGCAACAGTTTTCAAAATTTTGTTAAATAAAATTATGATAATACGTATAAAACAGAGTTTTGTTTTTGTTACTTTGTACTGTATATATGTGCAAAAGTTTGAAACTTTTTGAATATAAAAGTTAAGGACATAATAACGGGGGTAATACGCCAACGTTATTTCAATTATATTAATTCCAGTTAATTGTTATTTTAAGTATAATTATGATATTTACGTCAATGTACAGACTGCACAAGTGGAAGAACTTTGTTTATAGTTGATGAATTTGAATAGATTTTGTATTTTTATACTCGAAATCATTACGTAGAATAGGTGATGATATTAAATTAGATAAGAAAAACTAGAAAATAGGGTACCAAATTTTAGTAGATACATAAGATTTTAAGACATTTTTTAAATCGTTAAAAGTTCAAAATTACGAGAACGATAGAACCATTTTCAATACTCTAAGGTTATACGAAATATACATAATTTTTGGGTAAAATGTTAACGACCTATTTCAAATAGCTTTAAGATAACAAAAAATGAATATTTAGTTGATTTTACGTATTCAAATTTAAAAAAATTTTGTCTTTCATTTTTGTTATATTCTTTTCTGTTTCGTATGGGATTCATCCTAGTAATTTTTTATCTTTTTTTTTCAAAACATATCGATCCTGGTCTACTAAGGCTAAAGTTGGTGAAGACTTGCAATAAAATGTGATCTTTTGTGAGATATTGATTATAAATTATGTTAAATTTCATTATTTTCTCTTTACACATAAACAACCAAAGGCATTGTAATATTTCGATTAAATTTATTATACCGTAATGTATTTCAAATATATACAGGCATAGGTATGAAGGATGAATAAAAATATGGTTTTTAATAGCCATATGGTGCATTATATACTGAATAGTTATACTTATATATATAATTTATTTCACTATTCTACAGATGGTTAATAGGTAAATTATATCCTAGCTCAAAATCGAATGAGTATTTTAATTTAATTGGCAGCTTGAACCTCTAACCGACTGTATACAATACGAAGTATATATATATATATATATATATATATATATATATATATATATATATATATATATATATATATATATATATATATATATATATATATGAATATTCGAACATACACATACAAGATGATATCTCATATCCTGGATTATTTACTCTCTTTATCCTATGCGTTTATATTAAAATGGCCTTAGAATAGTATGGATATAAACAGAGTCGGCTTTAACTATGTGGCAGTAATAGACATTAGTTGAAAATCTTTACAATTTTTTTTTGGAAAATATTAAAATACTAAAATAGTTCTCGTTTATATCGAGCGGAGGCGGAAGCTGAAAAACTGAAGAAGACAGGATTCGACAAAAAGATGCTTTAGATATCATAGATGATAGTACTTTTAGATCTTTTATGGACCTGGCATCGATGATTCAGGTTGAGATAACCCGCTGATGAACGTTTATTCCAAATAGAATTCAAAATTTTCAGGCAATTTTCTCACACCTCAAGTTTTCAACGTCGGTCGCCGTCGTAACTGAAAAATAATGTTCCGAAAAAAATTTTGAACACTATTTTAGTATATAATTTACGAGGAAACGATTATTGCCCAAAATTTTTTTTACAACTTTAATTAATATCAAATTAGCCGAATTTTTTGCCGCAAAAATCGCGTTTTTCATTTCAGAGTGTTTCCAAATAATGAAAAACTGAAATTTCGAAAAACCCACGACTGTGCTATCTGGAGAAAGCGAATGGCTTACGACTAAGAATTTTATATTTGTTTATTTCGGATGATCCAGCACCGAGTTATGTGGGGCAATTCTACCTTTCTTTTGGGACGCTTCCGAATAATTGCTCTCATTGCCATATTTTTTGTATATTTGTTCATGAAAATATTATGCAATAGTCTTCGAATGTTATACTTAAATGTACTTTTTAATAAATCGATTTTAATTGCGTCGAAAAAAACAATTCACAAAAGTCTACCTTTTTTTGCAAGAATTAACCCTACCCTTACGGATGCTTTTTCATGGCAAACGATAAAGTTGTAAATATGTTAAAATTTGTTTGGTGATTAAAATTTTCTAAACGTACTAGTATAAGTTTTGTTCATGGATTATCATGAAAAACTTTCAAATAAAAATCTGTTTAATGAATTTAATATACTGATTTTATGGAAAATATATTGGAACTGCATATTTAATAATAATTATTATCTCTGCAAAAATAAAAATCCAACAAGATTAAAAATTATATAAAAACGTTATAAAAACATAGCGAACAGTCTTAGTACTGCATATGTAAAAAGTACATACTTAGCTGCTACTTTTGCCGCTGGACTGTCTTGATAGTACTTATCTAGTATATATTATTAGTTATCTGTATATGTATCATAATTTTGTAACCCTGGTTTTGTTATTTTTTTTTAAAACAGTTTTTCGAAATTTGAATTTATTTGTTTTTTGTTTCAGGTATGGTCCAAAATGTTAATTTTATTAATTAGTAAGTAAAAATTAAAAATTTATAAATTTTTATACTTTTTATTTGATTTTTTTTATGTTATTAAAAGCGATTACCCACAGCTGTTATTACATAATGGAGTGTGCTTCTAACAAGCTGGTGACTTAAATTAACCATACGTAATATTTATTATATATCTTTCAATTTTTGAGCCCAAATAACTCCAAAAACAAATTTTTTTGAAATTTGGTATGCACGATATTGAAAACGGAGGGTTTGACGAATAGTTTTTTCCTTTTCTATTTCTATGAGAGTTTAGAAGGGGTACATAATCAGGGAAATAATTTTTCGCCTCAGTACTGGTTTCAAGGTAAGAAAGGCCTTTCACATTATTCGCGAGATCTAGAAATCGTTTGGTATTAAAAATTTTATTTTAATTTGTACCCAATTTTATAAAAATAAAAACAAAATACTCTTCTTGTACTCAAAAGGCTTAATTAAAGAATTCTGAAATTAAAAGTAACTTGTATTAAAACAATGAAAAATTTGTTTTATTTATATACACAGTACTTTTATATATTAGAGACAATGTACTTTGTAAGTTCAATGTTTAAACTTGTTAGGCGGGTGGGTATCAGCTAGTATGTTTTCTATTTTCTTTTATATACATATTCTATACAAAGTTTAAAAATTTTAAGAATAG
This sequence comes from Chrysopa pallens, assembly GCA_020423425.1. Taxonomy (NCBI): domain Eukaryota; kingdom Metazoa; phylum Arthropoda; class Insecta; order Neuroptera; family Chrysopidae; genus Chrysopa; species Chrysopa pallens. The sequence goes on along the minus strand of CM035596.1, from coordinate 8,747,601 downwards.
TCACTTAAATAACAAAAAATTTGTCACATCATTTGAAATATGATTTTTAAATACATTCTGTATGTGTAATATTGCATATATGTTGAGTATAAAATTAAATATAAGTATAAATGACATTTCAGCATTACCAAAAAAGTACTTTCTTGAAACATTAATAATATACGTACATACTTAAAACATAAATAACTTTATATTAAATAAAGGAATCGTATTAAATTTTTTGTAGTTAAGTTCTTAAGGGGCATTGAAATATAATACTGAAACATCCAGCACTATGTAAAAATCTTTCAATTTAAAATAATAATCCAAATGTTTTGAGTTTTGGTGTTTACAATGTTTTCACCGAAGAGTTTTTCTCCAAAAAACCATTATAAATATAGAATTTGGATTTATACCATAGAATTTTTTTTCGAGAAAAAGTTTTAGAAGCACAATATGTCACTAACAGCTATGGATAATCGCTCTTAAGACACAAACTTAAATCAATTTGATAGATATCTCTTCCATTGTTTTTCCTTATGCGTGCACAAAATTGAGTTTATTTATATAAACCAGGGTCGATAAGTTTGGAAACCAAAAAAATTATAGTAGGATGAAACCCATTGGAAACGGAAAATAATATAGAAAAATGAAAGGAAAAATTATTTATAGGCCATTTGTGGTCGAGAAGTAGAATGGGGTGAGTTTTTAAGGGTAAAACACGGTTTATTTCGATTTCCATAGGACTTGTAGTTTTGCCAGAAATTGAGATAAACAAAAAATTGAGATGTTTTACCATTAAAAATTCTCTACCCATTTCCCGACCTCAGATATTTTTCCTTTCATTTTTCTTTAATTCTTTTACGTTTCCAATGGGTTTCATCCTACTATAATTTTTTTCCAATTTTAACCATTTTCAAATGTTTCTACCCTGGTCTAAATTGCTCTAAAGAAGTAAACTTAATTTATATCTCTTCTTATGTTTTTTCGTGATTCGCGCACAACATTCTATCCGTGTATTTATATAGATGGCAGTAAAGTAAAAAAAAAAATAAAATCGTTATCTATATAGTATAAATTTTATATATATACAGTCTTTATTTTTATGAACACTTCAGTCTAATTTCGAATCATTTACATAAGACATTTTTCATTATAATATATTTCCATTCATGTTATACATTTTTTTCGTTCGTGTTTAAGTGACAATGATGATCGTATACATATTCATCTATAAACGACAAGATATTATTCATATCAATATGTATTATATTCCAAATACATTTTGTTATTTTTTATTACCTTGAACTATATATTAAGTTAGGTATATTTGAAAGTTTGAAAATATTAAATTATAAATTTTATACCTTTAGGGGTATTGAAACATAATACTGAAGCACCCTCCATTATGTAAAAATTTTTAAATTTTCACGCTCCAATAACTCAACAAAATAATTATTCAAATGTTTTGAAATTTGGTATGCATAATATTGACATGATAACCGAGGGCCGAAGGGTTTTTGTCGAAAAACATTTTCAAATATATAATCGATTTTTGATTTTTTACTTTAGGCATTCTTTTTCGAGAAAAATTCTTCGAGCCCTCCGTTTACATGTCAATATTGTGTATACAAAATTTCAAAATGGATAACTATTATTAGAGTTATTTCGGCGAAAATTGAAAGAAATATAATGCATATTACAAGTAATTTAAGTTAACTACTTGTTAGAAGCACACTTCTTTATGTTAATAACAGCTGTGGATAATCGCTCTAAATCCAAAAAGAATTCATTTTCTTAGAATTTTTTATCTCTAATGTAGAAAATGTCTGTTAAAGATTAACTACCTTTTATTGTTTTCAATATTTTTCTCATAACCTGATAAGTAAATTATAACGAATATGAAAATTGGCGCAAAGAAATTACTTTTGTATTTCTGCGCTTGAAAAACTATTGGATAGTTTCTCAATCAGTTGAGCACGAATCATCCTTGGGAATGGTGTAGTTTTTCTATCATTGAAACGATTTTTAGAATAAGTCCAAAAGATTATTTCCGTCAAAAAAACCAAACAAACAAAAATACAAAATAAATAAATATAATGTTTATCTCTATAATTTAACGTAAAAAAGTAGCATTTATTAATATCATAAACATTTTTTCATCCAAAACATAATAGAAACATCTATAATAGAATTTGCATATAATCAAATCTATTTTTACTAATTATAAAAAATTTGGCATGCAAACTCTTGATATGAAAACGAAGGGAAGAATCGAATCATTTTTGCGAAAAAACGTTTCTAAATATAAAATAAAATTTTTATTTGTACTTACCGACAACGGCCTTCGTTTTTATATTAAAATGATCCATGCCAAAGTTCTTTCAATTTGGATAGGTAGTTTTTCGCGACAAAAGTATGTTTATTGTAGAGCACTCTATTAAAACGATAAACCTCTTTAAATTAACCGATTCGTATTCCTGTTAAAAATTATTGGACATGTAACTAGAAAAAAAAATTACCAGTTTTATTGAAAAACAATTGGGTGATAAATTTAATTTAAAAAAATTACTTTTATTTAATTTAACATATATTTGGAACTACAAGTACTGTTAATAAATTTCTTTCGAGGATATATATTATAGTCTAGTCGAGATGTGAAATATCTGCAAATCATATCAGAAAACTATGTGATATAAAAGTAATTCGATTCATTCGACGCGGAATAAAATTCTGAGAGAGCAAAGAAAAATTACAATTGTATTATTATTACAATACGGTATCAAATTTTTGTTTATAACTTAAAAACGAAAATGGGCATTAAAAATTCAAAAAGATCCTTAAAGAAGAGAAAATTTTCCAATAAATGACATCATTCCCGGAACTAAAGCTCTAGAATTAAAAGTAAAAATTAGCCATTGAAACTGATGTTCCGCACGACATGATGTCCAGCAATGAAGTCATTTTTTAATAAATTTTGCTCTTCTTTAATGATCTTTTTTTCCGATTTTAAATATCATTACAGAAAATAAAGTAAAGTTCTTTCTCTGAATATTATTCCGCTTTACATGTTAATTGATATGTATTATGAAAAGCTAATAGTACAGTGAGTTACAAAAGTCAAGATTAATATATTTAATATGTTAGACTATTATAATATTTTAAAATATTATTGGACTGTTAAATATATATGATTAACTGTCCCAAATACAATTCAGTTCGACAATCATTAAACATCTATCATATAATCCAAGAAATGCTATCTGACGATAAAGAAAACTCAATAGAGTTTTCAATTACCTAACTTAAACTAACCTAATTAACTAAATATAACTTTAATATAGATATGAACTATTTCCCATATTGGACTTTTCGTAAGTATTTTTCGCAGATAATTCACTTCTCGACTTGACTATTATACTGTACGTACAATGAATAAATTCAATACATAACAGCATTGTTAAACTAATCTTTATTTATATTTGATACTTAAACGAGAATTAAACATACTTTATCTGTATATTTGTACAAAGGAATATACAAAGTAATTCAGTTAATCTATTACAAGTCACAGATATTTTTTATTGTAAGACGTTTTTATCGTGTCTGTAAAAAATAATAAACCAAACAGTAGTCGATTGATAGATTTTTTTTCTATATGTACGAGATCCGACAATTCACTTACAGGAAATTAATAGTACGATCAAATCGAAAAAAAAAAACTAAACTGTTTTTATATTCGACATGTATATAATATGTCAGTATAATAGAGTCTCCTAATTAGTTAACTTCCGTATTTCCGTATTTCCGTTGTTTGTCCGTGTGTTTGCCATTAAGATAACTAATTGAAAACAGATAAATTTTGTTGGCTTATTTTAGACATAAAAACTGACTTTAAGTTTGAGCAAAATTGGTCCACTGTATCCAATGATCCAACTTTTAAACCATAAAAGATACAAGAAAACTAACAACTTTGGTTTGGAACATTTTTCGCAAGCTGTTCGATTCGATTTAGGTAATAAGCACATATATTTACATTCCATATTATTGTATATGTGCTTATGTGCTATATGGACTGAATATTTAGGGTATTTTATGAATGATAATCATTGTAAACATTGATACTGAACCACATTTCGAGTCTCTAAACAATTAACTCGGGTTGTTGTTATTTTCACTTGTTGATCATAAGCATTAATAAAATAAACTAAATATGCTGTCCAAGTTTTTTGGCGGAATTTGAATTAAAATTGTGGGGGCTCAATGCAAATGAAATTTCAAGCGATATCTCGAAAACTAGCTTTTTTATCGTAAAATAATAGTTATTTTTGGTTTTTTAAAACTGTAACTATCCTAGAAAATCTAAAAACATTTTAACTGTACTTAATTTCTTGTTACAATTTGTAATGAATTAGCAAATGATTTTTTTTCTAAATCCGCTATCTAAATTTTGTACATCAACCATAGATGCCTAACATGTAATTAATATTGTAATCTCTCTTAAAATAATAACCTAATAGAAATAGCGTTTATGTGTATTAAATAGGAATTAGGCATAGTTAGACATGGTTTTTGGGATTTCGTAGAAATTGAAACTATTTTAATCTATGAAATTGTAAAGAGAAAATTGTTAAATGTCACACCATATTTTAAAAACCATTTTACATATAGGTATTTTCCTAGAATACCAATTTTCTTCAACGGCATATTTGTGATTCCTTTATATGTTAATTGATATGTATTATGTAAAAGCTAATAGTACAGTGAGTTACAAAAGTCAAGATTAAAATATTTAATGTTTGAATATTAAATTATTGTAAAATATTATTGGACTGTTAAATATATATGATTAACTGCCCCTAATACAATTCATCTCGACAATCATTAAACATCCCAGAAATGGTATCTGACGATGAAGAAAACTCAATAGAATTTCCATTACCTAACTTAAGCTAACCTAATTAACTAAATATAACTTTAATATAGACATCACAGCTACAATTCCATAAATTCACATGTTCTTAATTTATTCTATATATATATATATATATATATATATATATATATATATATATATATATATATATATATATATATATATATATATATATATATATATATATATATATATATAACCATGTACTGAAACACAGGTTAATTAAACAAACAGAAAATTACCTTTTGGCAAATCGTATCTTTGTATCTGAAACCATTTGAATAATTGCGAAAAATTTAAATTAATAAAAAAATATAACTATTTAACTTGGGTTCTTTTGATTAAGATAAAACGTATCCCTGTAGTACGTACTCCTTGGGTTCTTTTGATTAAGATAATTCAGAACAGTAGTGGCAAATAAATGTTAAATTTGGATTTTAATAGAAAAATAATTTAGATAATATAATTATTTTTTCGCCCAAATAGCATAAAAAATAAATCAAAATGTACTGAAAATTGGCAAACATAAACTAAACATAAAAACGGAGGGCTCAAATTTTTTACATTAGACAGTTAATTTTTGACAAAACTCTTCCGTTTTCATGTCAAGAAACTGCATACTCCATTTCATAACATTTGATAATTATTTTTTGAATTATCTATGCACAAAACTTTGAAATTGAGAAGTTGACTTTCGTTGTTCAACTAATTGGTCAATCGATTGGTAATACAAAAAAATTTATTTGAATTTTTAAGATAATAAATATGACAGATAAAAAACACTTTTATGTGACACAATGTCCATTGTTTATATGCGATATATAGAAAAAATTTATCAAAACATTCTTCGAATTATTCTTCTTAACATACTTTTTTCGTCCTTCTTATACAGGCATATACAAATCTATACAAGAACGCTATTATATATTTATAAACAGGAAAAAAATACTTCTTCAATAATTCTAACAATTGTTTGGAACTAGAGTTTCGAATCTATCGTTGCATGCAAGCAAGTCGTTATGTATAATACGAAATGTCATGACATAATTTTTTTTATTCATTTTTTTCAAATTGGAAGACTTTTTCAGATTATACGATTAGTCAAGGTGCTATAGAGATTATCGTAGGTGAATATTAATGGTAGACTTTCAAAAAAAAAAAAAATGCTTTTTAAAATTAAAGAAAATAAAAATAAATTGATGATAAACTCAACATTTTATAATCGAAAGGGTCTATCACTTCAATCTATCTGAGTAGGATGCATTAGTTCCTAACATCCATCGACAACAGTTCTGGGGTCAACAACACCCACAAATTGCTATTCAGGCAGATCGATGTATAAACTTAATTAGGCCCAACTGCTTAGGCAACAAAACTAGGAATTGGATAAAATTCGACTGACAGAATTGAAAAATTACAGTTCAAGAAACCGTTGTACACCCAACGATAAGTTCTACCCTGACATTTAATTAAGGATTTTTATTTTCTCAAAAATAATTAAATCTTTTCAAAAATCATTATTAAAGTATTCACGACAAGCCATATAAACATCCCTGGCGCTGTAACTATACGGTATAAGTAACCAATGACTTTTGCAATATTATTTTTTTACTTCCAAAAAAAATTGAGCACAATTTGTGACTATATACATCATGTTTATGTCAACTGCTTATTTTTTCTACGTGTATTTTTAGAAAAATTATTTTACTTGATTGAATCGTAATATATTTCAATGTTCGATATTTTTTAAAGTATTATTATCATCGTTATTCCAAATTTGAGATTATTCGTATATGTTATGATCATTTGTATTATATATTTATACTGCTTGATACAAATTTTATGCCTGGATAAAAATATGTACAATAGAATCAAATAAATTTCTAAAGATAACTTCATCAAGTCAGTATAGCTTATTAGGACTACTTGAAATTATCCAATTTATTATATGTTTCCAGGTGGCATACCTGATCTATATTGTACAAATTGCAATTTAGAACAATTTGCAAGCTATTGTTATTTTCATACGGGAATCGTATTTCTTTGATACGACTAAAACAGTCCTATGACTTCTTACAATAACGTAATATTTTTGGAGATATAAGCGATTTAAAATCGAAAAAAAAAAACCAAAACATGAACATTTTTAAATATGGTTTACCTGGCTGCTACTGCAAATTTTTGAATTACTTTATTAGGGAGTATTTCAAAAGAGTTATATTTTTATGCTATTTTTATGCAACAATATGGACCCGGATTAACAACAATGTATTTGTATCTCCAGTATGACAACTTAAAGAAAATCGAGTAAAAAATTTAGGATGAATATATTTTGGAACTCATGTGTCAAGTCCTACTAGACTACTATAGAATCATTGAGAAATTGAACGATTCAGAGTCATAACAATATCTAATCTCGAAATGATTAATGATTTTCATAAATATTAATGGTATTGTAATTTTTTTTGTGTTGAAAAGGCAGAAAATGTCACTTTTCAACGGAGATAAATAATCATTTTGGTAGATTGATTATTTCATTTCCACCAAAAATATTTTATAAGGAGTTATACGCATAAATTAACTACTTTCTCCACAATTTTAGCTCAAATATGGCTAATAAACAAATATAGGTAATGATAATACATATTATTATTATACATGTATAACTGTATAGACTTAATATTTATAGTATTTTATGAATGCTAATTAAAAATACTCCACACAATGAAATTCAATCATATGTCAAGTATCTAAACAATTAATTCTCAGTTAGTTGTTATCTTCACTTTTTTTTAAATTTATTATTAAGGACTGAATCATTTGTATTGAAACAATTCCGTCGAATTCGATTATAGTTGAAATTTGAACTACCAGACAACTTAGCCAAAGTGGTGTGTTTTTAATAGCACTAAACAACGCTTAAAATCAGTAGCAGAAAGTAGAATTACCAACCAAAATTATTATTCTTATTACAAATAATAAAAGCACAAATTAATTAGGTCTAGGTATTTCTACCACAGTCTAGACGTGAGCCATGTGTGCATACGCTATTTAAAACCGTACAAAGTATGTCACATTTTAAAGTATATAACGTAGAAACTTAAAAGCACAAATAAGTTTTCAGTCTATAATAATTCATAATAATTGTAATAAAAAAACAAAAAAAACAAAATGTACATTAAGTTAATTCAAAAACTTGTTATCAATTAAAAATTGTTGCTTACATACACTTCGAGTAACAAATTTAATAATGACAATAAAAAAATAACACAAAAAAGTTTTCAACAAAACTACTCAAATGTTACAATTTATACATAAATGTACTTTCAACGGTGTATAAAGTTTTTTATTGTCAGTTTTCATTATGATATGAACATTGTAATGTATCAAATTAGTCCGGTATATATGGGCGAACAAGTGATAGAATAATTGTATATGAAGTTTGCATATTAGATAATTGTCTATCTGAGAAGTCAATGCGGAATAAAATAATCTGAGAAAGACCATTTTTAGTTTTCTGCAAAGAACAATTTTAAAACGAAAAGTGATATTAAAAGTCGGAAAAATGGGAGAAACAGAGATTTCTATAGAAAAGAAAATTTCCCAAAGAAATGGCATCATTCCCGGAACTCAATCTCTTTAATTAATAGTACTAATCTGATGAAAATGGGGATCTACGCAACCGTTTTGACTCCAGCGCATTGCCGCTAGAGAGAATATAATCACACAAAAAAAAAATTATTTTTGAATATACAATATCAATTCAAAAATTCAAAAAAATTATGGTTGCGACTATAATGAGTAAAGTTACGTTGGAAAAATTTTTATTTCAATACTTTGAATTTTTTTAAAAGTTTAACACCAACATTTATTTTCAGGTTACAAAGTCATTATTACAACTTTCAGGATATGATATGAAATCAATTATATTTTCAAACACTTAATATAATTTTTTCTCCAGAAAAATCAAGAGTAAATTTTGATGAATAGATACCAAATTTACTCGCTGATATGTACTAGACTATAATTATTACCTGTACCTTATGTTACCATCACAGAAAGAGAAAGAGGTTTATCGCGTATTTTAAACAAGTGAAACTTATATTAACCTTTTATTTAATTTAGAGTAAAACCTCTCATTAGTCGATGTATTCCAACTAGTTCTAGTATGAACATTCTGGAATTTTTTGAATAATGTTTTTTCGAATAAAAACTTAATTGTGAACGTTACGTTACCGTTATACCGAGTGTAACTAGAAGACCAGCGTAAAATTTAAGATAGTGATGCTGCTGAAGTTGTTAGAAAATTGTATACTCTGGTGTATTAATTAACGGTATAGATACAATTATCATTTAAATTTTAAGTCGATTGACAGTATTAAATTTTTTAAGTCTGTCAATCACTTGGTTTGGGGAACAATGCCATTGCAAACCTGAGAATTTAGCGGAATTTCGTTGTTGATGCAATCAAATACATTTTTTCGTGCATAGAATTATACGTGAATATTGTCGTTTTACATATACCACACGGCATCTAATACCATGAACTTACTAGTCTGTACAAAAACTCATCTAGCAGTTTAACGAATGAAATTAAAATGGACCTCTAGCAGGTTAACGAATCTGGTCGACAATTTGGAAAAAAGCATGTCTAACTAAACGTTTTGGAGTTCTTAGAAATTTACAATATTTGCGAGACATATGAACAAATGACCAAACTGATATTTAAAAGGCAACATTACTCTAAATTACTGCCATTTGAATAATAATGTAACAATTGTTTGTTTTGTTCCAAACTATATATTTAATATTTTTATATTTTTTAATTTGTTTATAAAAAGTTTACTAACAATAATTATGTAATTAATAGTATGAATTCAATTTTAAATTATAAATAAATAACATTGTTTTGAAAATGGCTGCGCAAATCGAAACGATTATTAAGTAAAATTCTATTTTTGAAATTTTAATAAATAATTTTTAATTAGTAGTCATAAAATACTATAAATATCCAGTTTAAACAGTTATATATGTATACTTGTATATTAATAGTATGTAGTGTTATTGTCTATATTTGTTTAGAACTTTTCTTGTATCTTTAATAGTTTAAAAGTTGGGTCAAGGATCGATGTTGCTCATTTGCGAACTTTTATGTTAAGAACACGTCACTAAAATTTCAGCTGGCTATCTCTTTTTATTTTTGAGTTATCGTGATGAACTTTTCATAAAAGCATGTAGTAAATTATTCACGAATATTTATGAATTGCTTGTTAAAGTCTCAAATTACAGAAAATTAATCAGACAAAATTTGCTTATAAAAGCGACCTATATCATCTATTTAGTGGAACAGTCGTAAATCCCATTTAAAAGGAAATATAAATACATTTTTCTCGAATTATAAGGCTTACGGAAGAAAAAAAACTGAAATATAAATACAGAGCCTGTTTACTTTTCATAACTTCCGAAAGTAAACATACACAATACGAAAGTTTGTGCTTTTGACTGTACTCAAGCCCTCTTTAAAAAAATCGTATATTTTATAAAAAGCTTTCCAATGCGTGTAAACATATACCTACCTACACAAGTAAACACATTGTGAAATCAGTAGAATGAGGGGCTCACCTATTTAAATAGAATAGTTTCCTAACTAACCAGAGACATTCGATTCATTTCTTCGTAGAACTTCTACCTGATAAAAAAAAAAGTATGATAAAAATTTTGTATTTAAATATTGCCCAACCCTAGTTATTCAGTGATGTATATGGTTTATTAAATAGAAAAAAAATCTACGGTATATTAGACTAGTCGAAATGTATCCATTTATTCTATTTAAAATAGGTTTTAGAAAGTAACAATTGCGTTTAAACACTTTTATTGTTTGCCCCCATTCAGTTATTTCAAAATAACTGGAAAGTAGCTCAAAATTCGAAAACGTTTTTTTTTTTTTAAATAATTTTTCGGATTTTATACAAAATATTCCAAAAAAAATAAAGCAGCTAATAGTTTTGGAAAAAAATACGTTATATTAATAATATAAAAATATTTCTTCAATAATTTATTCATAATTTTTTTCAGATGCATCCCACCTTAATAAAATTGAAAAAATAGCCGTTGAATTGAAGAAATTATTGATTCAACGCCTACTTTTTCTTGAAATAAATAATAATAAAATGTAATTTTTCCAAATTTTTTAGCTTTGTTTTTGGAATATTTTGAGTACAAAAGGGAAAAATAATTTTAAAAAAAACGTATTCCTAAGATTTAATTATTTACAAAAGAGTGTTCTTGAAAAAATCTCAAATTATGACCTAGTATCCAACTGTGAAATATTGCCATTCAAAGTTGGCCATTTTTTCATTATTTTTTTTATTTAGCCAAACATAATAACAACTAACACTATTTTTCGGAAATGTTTGAAAAGCTTTTATAAAACTTTTTGAGATATTCGAATTTACCCAATAAAGTGATGTAAAATAAGACTTTTTGAGGTTTTGTTCGTTCTTTGAAAATCGTTTTTTATGAAGAATGGACATGTTTAAATATAAATTATTAATACGAAAGTTTTGGAAGAAATGGGTTATAGAATCGCCTAGTAAGTGACTATTCACCTCAGTGTCTGTCATCACAATAATTTAAACACATAGAAAAAAGCATCAAGCTAGTGTATGTTCGTGAATGATCAAAATTCTTCAACTGGTTCCGAACAATTATAGATCCCAGAAAAGTTGAAATAAATAAATATTTGTTTACTCAATCACACAACATTTATTTGACATGTTTTTTTCATAACTTCATTAGATGCACAGCTTTAATATATTTACTTTATTATTTTTTGCGAGATGATTGCCCAAATTAACTCGTCTATATGGTGTACAGTTGATTTAGAAAAGTTTTTGAATAATTTTGTTAAACTTTTTCTTTTTTATATAACAAATTTTGTTTACAATAAATTTGATTTAAAATTTTATAATTGAAAAAGTAAATTTAACTATTTCGCAAATACAAATGCGTTATTTAGTTAACTATGAGAATTTATATAATATAGTTATTCTAGAATTCGAATGGTTGTTATCGAAATCGAATATATTATTCATATAATAAAATTTAATACCGATATGTCTGTTATAATCCTAAAAAAAATGTAATCCTATTTCGATGCGATTTTCGCGTGAAAAGATTCAGCATTTTTATGGATTCATTTTATGTTGTTAATAGGCAGGGTTAGTTCTAAATTTTATGATTTCAACCAAGTACAACAATTTATTAATCACCCACGAGATTAGCAACCACTATCTATTGTGCAAAATTTTTAGAATAGTATCAATTTAAGTTAATTGATCTTTGAGAATAATTTACCAACACAGGCATTTTGAATAATTATTCAAAATGTCTAAAAGAGTTCCCACTTAAAAAATCTGATAAAATAATAGTTTAGGAATATCATAGGTAAGAGCAATATTTACGAATATACTGGTTATGCATAAATAGCGTGACTTGATTTTGAGAATATTCTTTGTATTTTTTTTTTTTTTTTGATCAACTTATTTGCTGTTAAACCCAAATTACCACTTTTGAGTTTCAACTGCTGCTGCAAACTCTTTACATGTTTCTATTACTACGGCACTTTAAATGCCGTTGACACGGCTTTGAAGAGCACGCTGAGTTATTTATACCCTTAGATTCATATCAGGAATGCGTCGGTTCCTTAAAAATGGAGATCCGCTTCCAGATCTAATAAAAAGTACAAAATATTCCAAAAAAGTAATTAGTGTCCAGATCCGCGGATACTGATACGAGTCTTTACTTTTCATGACTATTTCCTTAAAATGTGATTGTAGAGGCCTCTATCAGAAATGTAACCCAACTTTAGCGTTCACATTAAGCCTCTTGAATTCTTGCATCGAAACCTATCGTTGGACACACAGTATACACTCTATAAATAAATAAAATACGTTACTGATGTTTTTCTATTCATACATGACTTAATCTTAGGTTATAATTGGAAATTATTAGCACTAGCCGGGCATACATAGATAGTAAATTCTAAATTGGTTTTTATGAACATGTAATTTTAAAACAATTCCTACACGATGGCGATGGGGTTGATGTATGTAATATGTATGTATATAATAATTACAGATAATTTCTACATGACTGCACTTTATATGGCTTCTGAGACTAAAGCTTTTTATGTTACAATTATTATGGAAACACTACTATAAATAGTGAATTATATCTGTAGCTAACATAAAATTATCTATCTAAATCTAGGAGCACGATAGTGCACTCTATCAAGTTTCTATCCTACACGAAGCATTTCACAATGGAACTATCTCCATAACCTCCACCGGCAACAAGTATTTTCAACTAATAATGCCAGCGCCGGTCATTTTATTAGTAACCGGTTGTTAATATTTATCTGTAATCTGTGATAGCGTTAATTTTGATATATCTACAACGGTTGTGATTTTAAACCTATATTTAATTGATTCTTTTTCGATATTATCATCGATAACTACTTATGAAAACAATCATTCTTAAACATGTAATTTAAAATTGGACCAAAATTTATCATTTTGAAGAATTAATAGGAAAAGTGTATAGTTTATAAGAAAATTTGCTTTTAATGAATTTTGGATAACTTCTTTAATTTTGTATAAAATCCATATTGATAATATAAATAAGATATAAGTTTAAATAAATTTAAAACACTGGAATAATTTTATTGTTTTAAATATTTATCACTCTATAAAGTACTCTATCTTAAATATTAACGATTTATCCAAATGGTAAAATTAATTTTAGTATTCTGTGCTATAAATACAGATAACTTTATATTTAAAATATATAAATTACTTTTGGAAAAACTAAAAAAAGTACTGTAAAAATTAGCATACCAAATTAAGCATTTCGATCAGCAATACCAGCGTATTATAGATTGGATTAGAATAGAATCCATGTTTTAAACTATCATCCTCAAAAACAATATGTTGAAGAAGTTGATTTCAGGCCCTACAGTATCAGAAAGTAGTATTGTAGGGCCTGGAATCAAATTATAAATTGGTATAGGTGTTTATACAATCACCTAATTAGCCCCTTTCAATGATAACAAAGTTTTGGGGGCATATTCTAGACACTTATTTTTTATGTTTGTGAATGAGTAAAACCGGTTAACTGGGTCAAATAGATCAATAACCGAACTTTTAAACCAAACAAGATGTAAAAAAAATTGGGAGCACAGTAAGTTTCACATACTTTGAAAGAGAAATGAGCTTCGAAATAGATTGTGTTTTTCCGTGAGTCCGTGAAAAAAACTCGACAAAATCTATCCAAAAGTGTTGTCACGCTAGAACAACCGCATAATATAATAAATATAAAATTGAGAACCAATTAAAAATGAGATGATCATATTAATTTGTTATCTCTAGTTATTATGTTGGTACATATGTTGTTTTTGTTTAGTAATAATTCATACGTCACAACATTTATAATACAAGACATTTACTGTTAAAGTTAATGGACATTATTATGGGTGATGGCTGTATATCGTATAATATGTATCACTATTGTGTTGCAACACGATAAAGTGTCACCAAATATAGGTACGATATATATGTAGGTTACAAAAGGTTACCTGCACAATGTATGACATGTCTAAATATATACATATAGCCGAAGCAACAGGGAGCAAAATAAAATAAAAAGGAAACTTTTGAAATTTTTGGGTTGAATATTGTTCATGGTTCCTTTTTTAATAGTGAAAAACATTTTACCATTATTTGGCGGCCACATATTTAGTTTTCTTTTAATGGATATTTTAATCCGATAAAAAAAAAATGGTTGCTGATTCCAGAATTTCAATCTTTACTTTTCTAACTCTAAAAAGCCTCTATTAAAAAATCCTCTATTTTCATTTCTAGTTGTTTTGATGGCAGGTTTGCAAAACTGGAGAATAATTAAATGATTTGGAAGTACCTATGTTAAAGTGTAAAAGTTAGACTCAAAACAAAAATTAAAAACTATGTAAGTTTTCTTTTTTTTGTTTTCAATGTTTCTTTGAAACGGCATTATAAGCCAAATTTTTAAGTATATTTTAATAAATTTATGCTCAATTAGTTAATTTATTCTCTAAACTACAAGTAACTTATTATAAAAGTTTGAGATTCTTGGTATTTTAATATTACATGCAAAAATTACAGATTTTTTTAAATTGTTATAACTGCTTAATAGTTTATTGAATCAGTTTTTAATTTACACAGTTGATGAGTAATGAACGCTATAATAAATTTTCAATCATATCGGAACATTTTTATATACCTCGCCAACATCCGTAAGTCGACAAACTTCTTATGTTATACATTGTCTCTGGCTAAAACGGAACATGTGTCGACTAATAAATAGTTTAGCTTTTTACTGTACTTTGAAATAACAGGTCCAAAACAATAATATTAATATTCTGTTGATGCATTCACATTCACGAATTTCGGTAAAAACAAAAAACAAAAACTTGAACAAATACAATTGTGAGAAATAAAATTATGAGAAATTCGAAACATATGAACTTGTATGACATATTCATCACTGTATTATATGGGTTTTGTCAAAATTAATAGAGCATCGTTCTAGTTGTAAATTTAATAAATAAAGTTGTTCAAATCCCAAATGAAAGTGTGGATAAAATTAGGATGTTTTTCACCTAATAACATAAAATGTTGATATATATATATATATATATATATATATATATATATATATATATATATATATATATATATATATATATATATATATATTGGTTTTTACTTATTCCTTAAGGCATAGAAAGTTTTATGGAGATTAAAATCATCTAAACAAGATTGAACTACTTTTAATATAGGTTGCTCTTGAAAATTTTTAGAAATGTTTAATGAATTTAAAACTTGCTGATCATCGTCCTGTTTTGATAATCTACTTAGTCCATTTTGGATTAAAATGAGTTTTTTTATGAGAGTAGAAAATTCATGGTATTATCAATCGTTTGGTATAAGAAAAATGATATTCACTTAATAAATGTTGATAACGAAATACTGTTTGATTCCCAGTTTTGCACTGATATTATACCCCACCGACATTCTTAACCAAATATTCAATGCTCAATCTGAATATTCAGGATTTGACAATCCTACACATCATATTTACATCATTTCCCTGCATTTTTTAATATTAATAATGAATAATTAATTAATTATGAAGGAATTTTTGTGGTGTCCAGTTGAAACTGGTGAATTTAGATGAGATTAGAAATTCTTCAGCAACATATTTCAGATTACTCCATTCAATAAAAAATCGCCATATTTCATTAACATTTCGAGTAGACTTTCAGAGCTCAACATAAAATCTTCGATACTAAGTATCCAACAGGCTGTATAATATCTCATTGCCTAACTTCTAGTCACCTACTTTCTTTCATCAATATTTAACTAATTCTTAATTAATTTTTACCAAACCATTCAAGTGAGCTTATCCGAAAAATATATCACTGGAATTAAAATTGTCTATAAAATTGGATGTAGCATTTTTTTTTAATTTTGATCATTTTACACGAATTCCCTCTAACATGCATAAATTATAAGGTATTATACATAATAACGATACGTAAATAGAAAGAGCTTTCCTCATGTGAATTTTGTATAAAGATACTTAAATCTAACACGAGTAATATGGATTGAATATACTTAGTACTTTATTTAGTAAGACAACCACAAACACATTAAATAAGATGGCTTATAGACTAGTAAAAATAGACAACTTCTTATAAACTTTGAAAGCCAGCACATAGTTTAAAAACGATTTTATATTATAAAATAACAAGTAAAGATAACAATTAACACAGTAAATTGTTTAGATACTCGAAATATGATTGAGTATCAATGTTTGAACTATATTTAAAAATAAACATTCATAAAATATGCAGTCAATACAGTTATAAATACAAACATATATAATAATAATATAAGATAAATTTGAGCTGAAATTGTTGTGATTCAAAACAATTTATTGAAAAATGTTTCAAACCTAAATTTATTACAGTATAATAATTGGACTATGGATCCATTGTACCCAATAAACCGATTTTAACGACCTGTAACTAACTTTTTAGGTCTAGAACAGAAATGTGGTATACATCAAAATTTGGTTCGTACCTTTTTATTTTCTAGGGTTAAAAACCTTAGACACATAACGTAAACATAAATTCTAAGAACTATATTAATTCTTTTTTAAATGCAGTTTTGTAGATTCTAATCGAAAATTTTTCTTAGTGTTTTTGACACAATAAATTCATGCTAAATTTACTTGAAGGCTCGAATTTTCGAAAAAGGAAAGATGTCATTGATGGCCATATATTGAAAATACACATAAGGAAACTTATTGAGGTTGAAACGTTGTCGAATCGACTTGTAAATCTATTTAATAAAGGATATAGCTATCCATAAATTAACGCTCAATATAATTTCAAGCCACTTTCTCTAGACAAGAATAATATTAGAACACCATGAAAGTTTTTCAAAATGTTTCATTCTCGTAAAGCGGTGAGGGGCGGGTGATGTTTTGTTGCACAAATAATTAAAAAAATACTCCAAATGTATTGAAATTTAATATGCAAAGCTACATATGAATAAGTATTTTATATATATTTTTAAATTTTTTTTAGAAAAGTATAGAAGTTTGTGTATATACTTTCAGAGGATACACCAGATAATAGATGGCTTTAAACATATTATGAAATAAATAGACTTTTATTTTTTATTTATATTATGATAGACCGAACACGTTTAACTATCTTCATAAAATTGACTTTTTCAATTTTTTTATTTATTTGATTAAACTTAATTTAATTGCCAATTAGACAATCTGATGACTGACCGTAAGGACTTAATTGTTCAATTAAAATCATTGTGTATCCTTTTTGGCACAAACTGTATAATACATATTTGATAATTTCAGTGTCCTGAAAGGATACTATCAGAATCTGCCATTATATAAATAGAATGTTCATCCAGGTTACGGTCCCTTGAGTCATGACAGGGTAATTAATGTCTGTTCTTCAAATAGATAATTATTGTCACAATACCATTACAATCCTTCAATATTCATATATTTAATAATATTGTAACTTTATAATATAAAATGACTATTATTCCCTACTTGGTAATAATATACGGCAAATATACATCGGATGCAACTTCAAATTTACGTAAACTTTCTTTTTAGTGTCGTTTTTGTTCAATTTTATTAGATTAATTTAAGGTCTTTTTTTTTTAAAAAAAAACCTATTATGGGTAATTTTATGTAGATTTTCGTAATAAGTAGTGATTCAAATTTCATAACTCAATACCATAACTCGAAAAAGTATTTACCATCTCTCTCTTGAAAAGTTGTATATTTAATCTTATGGAGATACAAGCTGGTGACGTCATAATTTCGTTCGCTTCTCTTTGTTTAATTAGGATTTTTGAATGTCCATATTTTATCATTTTTAATTTTAAAAATAAAACTAATTTTATATCTATGTTCGTGAAATAGACGCTTCAATTGAGATGATGAATAAAATCCATGGAACTTATCTATTGGTGCTTACTTCAAATTTTAGAAAAGGGATCAAAATGTTTCAATAAAAGATATATTTTAATTTTTTAATTTTCTCGACAAACAATTTTCCAATAAAATAATGGTTGTTAGTCACCTTTATTAATCCCTAGACAGCTTAAGAGAGTTCTCAAGTTAATCTGCTTTCTTAGAATTTTTTAGAAAACTTAATAACACATATTTAGAAGTCTCTACAAAACATATAAAATAGTTTTTCATACCTTGCAGCACACATTTTTAATTGTCTATTATAGATTGTATATTTAACACGGGATTCCTATTCTGGACGAATTTATAGCAGAAGATAATTTCTAACGATTGTCTTAAAATCTTTAATTGAATGAATAATAATTATAAATCTATAAATGAAATTAAGAAATTATGCAATGAAAATACTTTAGTATTGCTCCGCTTTAATAAATAATGGAAGAAGCTCAGTGAATCTCACCTTTTTTCAATTTTTATAATAATTTACATTGGATTAGTGTCTCAATCAGCTTATCACGGATCCCCATTAGGAACGTCTTAAACTCTATATTATAGTAATAAGTATTTAAATAATATATGCTTGGAACTGATTAATGTTTAGTTTTTCTATCGAAGAATTTTTCGAATTAGTTCATTCCTTACAAAAAAATAAATAAATAATAAAAAATTAATATCTTTGTTTCTATAATTAAACGTAAATAAGTATTTATTAACATCATAAAAAAATTTTCATCAAAATCTATATTTTATATCAAATTTAGTAATATCCTTAAATTGGAGCATATTTTGTTTTTTTTTTTTTTTTTAGTATTTTTGATTTTTATCTCTTAACTATAATTTTGCCCATAAAGTCTAAATTTTATTTTTTATTTTTATTTTTTTTCCAAGAACACTTTAAAAGCCCATTGACAGCATTTGAATAACGAATAGAAAAATGTAAAAACTTGTTGAAAATATATTGACAAAAACAATTAAATAAATAATAAGTACTTAATGGCTGGTTTGAAATAAATGATGGCAGAATATCGACAATTGTCCAAAGAAGAATAAAAAAAAAATTAAAAAATTGCTTTACTATGGTTTTTTTTTTCTACCTTCTTGAAAAAGTTGTTTTTTTATTAAAAACTTTAACGAGTTGAGTTCACATCGTATCTAATAATACGAATAAAATAAAAGTGTCTGATACCTGAGAACAACAGACATTTTTCAACGTAATAAATACATGCTTACGAGAAATAATATTGGTTGATTGTTTTAACTTGATACATGCAAAAAAATTGACTTGAATAGAGGAATTATTTGAAACAAAAATTTAATCATTCGAAAGGTCCGATTAGTGTCAAGTGTATATATACTTATGGGCATCGGGTATTAAAATGGTTTAATTTTTTTTGTGATTACCAAACACTACATCATTAATCAAATGATATAAATGATATATGATTTTTACATAGGGCTGGAATCGCTCACAATTTATAATCGATATTAATTAGCCCAAAAAAATGCAGTAGGAAGACGTGTAGGTAGAAGCACTAGGAAGACGTGTAATTTTTGGGAGCCTTCTTTGGTTGATCAACATTTTGATCGATTAATTGAGGGCTCAATAATGCAATTAAAAAATAATTTTATAAATATTCGACATATTATATACATAAAATATTTATATATATATATATATATATATATATATATATATATATATATATATATATATATATTTTTTTTTTTTTCTTTTTTTTATTTACTTCTGATTTATTTACATTCATCACTACTGGTAAGATGTGTAAATAAATTAATTTAATATTTGCTTAAATCCATTATACAAAAAAAAATAAATGTTATTTAATTAATTTTGTTTTTCTTAAAATAAATCGAGTCTGTAATAAATATACGATCCGATTTAGCCTAGAGATATAGATATTCTGGCGAAATATAAGAATGCACTTGATATTAATCGTGCCTGTCAAATGAACAAAAAAGTATGTTTTTGTGTATTTATCATATTTTTAACGTGTCAAGTGTAAAAAATCACCTGATATACAAGGCCCTGATAAAAATAATAATTGGGTCATGACACATACTCCATAATTACTGTTCTGCATTCAATATACACCATCGATAGAACATTTATTAATATATTTTATAAGTTCATTTTTCTTATATGTTCAAAATAATTTTTCAATTAACTTTGAAATATTTCATATATATATATATATATATATATATATATATATATATATATATATATATATATATATATATATATATATATATATATATATATATATATATATATATATATACCTATATATATATTATATTAGGTAATATAATTGTATACATAATATATATTACCTAATATAAAATATATAAGCATTATTTTTATTTTCTTCTTGTAGTTGATACTTTAATAAACATTTTTTGAATTCTTTTCATTTTTTCTAAACATTCTTCATTTTTGTGCTATAAGCGATTAAGGCCAAGAAAAACCAAGTGATCTCAAAAACGAAAATTCTAAAAGGAAGAAAAAACTGTAAGAAAACGACATATGTATTATATAAACATAAAACGCACTTCGAGTACTTCTAAAACAAATAATTATTCAGGATCCGGGGCAACAATTGAAGATAACAACTAACCGAGTCAATTTTTTATATACTCATTTGTATATAATTTATTATATACAAATGTTTCAGTATCAATTGTGCTATTTTTAATTATTGTAATTCATAAAATACTCTAAATATATGTATGTATATATATATATATATATATATATATATATATATATATATATATATATATATATATATATATATATATATATATACATATATATATATATATATATATATATATATATATATATATATATATATATATATATATATATATATATTATATTATGTATTGTAATTATATATATGTTAATTAGCAAAATTTGAGTCAAAATTGTGGCGAATCAAGACATTTTATGAAACTTTTTTTGAAAATCAATGTAAATAATAATTTTTGAATTATAAAAAAATGATTCACGTGAAAAAATATACTAGTTTAACGGTAACAGTGAGTGGTTAACTGTATGTATGATGCATAACATTTTTACAATATTGTAGCAAAACAACTACCTAAATGCATTATCGATACATTTTTAACCTCGACAAATTATCGGTCAAATAAATGTTTCAAATGCTCTTCTGAGCATAATGAAAAAACCGCCTGTTGATACGAGCTATATTCCGCATTTCTATACAGTCTTCATTGCGTTATTCGTTGTAAAACTGTACTTTTGCCTATTATTCAATATCCCCCATTTCATATTTTATTTGAGGATCTCCAAAATGACAGGGCCATCATAATGGACATCATCTCTATACCGTATAAAATATTACAGATATCGCATATATACAGACATATACATAGAATTGACTATTTACTTCTTTTTAACAAAATCAATGAACAACTACTAAAAAAAAAAAAAAACAAACATAAAAATAAAAATAAACGGAAGTAGG
The DNA here is from genome assembly GCA_020423425.1 of Chrysopa pallens. NCBI lineage: Eukaryota > Metazoa > Arthropoda > Insecta > Neuroptera > Chrysopidae > Chrysopa > Chrysopa pallens. The sequence continues at coordinate 8,725,557 of CM035596.1, read as the reverse complement.
AAATCAAAACGGTTTTTATAAAATGGTTTCAATGATTTTCAATTTATTTTCAATTTTTTATTTTTGTCTTTCCACACAGTCAGTATTTTTATATTAAGTTTATTTCAACTGTCGACTCAATGACTAAAGTGTATGTACTTATTGCGTTCTACGGCTGTCATTTATTACAAGATGTTACGAACTGTATTATTGGGAGCAAAAATAATTAAGGAGTTATGATAAATGAGAACAAAAACAATTCAAGATAAGTTATTTGGATACTCGATAGATGTTTGAGCATTCATCAAATAATCTAGATATTCAGTCTATACAGTTATATACAAATATATATATATATATATATATATATATATATATATATATATATATATATATATATATATATATATATATATATATATATATATATATATATATATATTAGCAAAATTTGAGCATAAATTTAGGTGAATTACGAAAAAAATTTCAATAAATTGTTTGTTTATAAAAAATCCTACAAGTTTTTCTTATATCTCCTGTGGTTAAAATATTGATCATGGTTACATGGGATACAATGACTTGATGCCAGATATACGTACAGACGGAAGCACATCCGGGATTGGACTAATTAGGTGATTCTATGAACAGTTACATCAAAAATTTTCAGTTCAATATTTTGTACCCTTTTTATATGTGGGATATAAAAGGGAACTTTGTTAAAATAAATGATGTCAACTTAACTTCAGAATTTGAAGACAACGTGGTTTTAGTTTCTGATAATTAATAAAACTTGCTGACCATATTGACCCAACTGAAATGTTATTGTTGAAAAAGTGGTCTGAAAGAGGCAAAATGTCAAAAAAGACGATAGATAATGATAAAAATTTCAACATTCGGATGTAGATAATAAAAATAATAAATAATTTAGTATATGATTTGAAAAAAAAAAAAAAGATTAAACCATTATGTTTTGAAGACTAGTGGATCGTGGGCCACACCACGATCACAGAAATATGTCTGGACACTGCAGCCTTGAATCTCTCTAAAAATTATTAAACATGTATTTTGTGTGTGTGCATAGAAATTTGAGGATAATTACAAGTGTACAACTGTAAACTGGATAATTACAAGTGTGTATTAGTTGTGATTAAAGGTATTCTCTATTTGTATTACACTTTTGGTCAAGTTTTTTTTAACACATAATGCCCAGATCTATTTCAATGACCATGTTGTGGGCATATTTTCTAAATACATTCGACCAAGATACCTTGATAGTAATTTAACACTTATTTCAAAAATATTTATGAGATGTAGTATTTTAAGAATTATGGATATAAATATCACAAATGGCATGTAATGCACTTGGGTATGAAAAAGCCACTACCGAATGTATAGAACGGCTCTAATCTTTATAATAATTCGTGCAGAAAAAACTCGTTTGTACCCATTTTTTGGTATAGTTTGTAACCAATCGTTTGTAACACACAGTATACGATCTACAAATAAATTAAATACGTTCCCGCTAAATATGAATATAGTGGTTTTTAATTAAAATTAACTGGTACACATTGTACAACGGAAAATATATGAACAGAGATTATATCATGGAATATATATATGGATTGCATGACAAGTCAGGTCGTAGTATTTAGTATGATGCGTTCGTTTACTGCTGCTACTTATTGAAACAGCAGGAAAAACCACTGTTGGGTGCTGCACAAATAGCATATATACAAAACAACCTCAACTGTGTATATTATATTTAAGTATACATATATGGGAAGGTGGTGAAAAAAATGTATATGTCCATGGGTGGTGATTGTATTGCGGTGTCCACCAACATATTATGTAACAAGTTGCTTGTAAACACTCATTGTCAACAAACTAAATAATAATTGACCCCATAAAACAATGTTTTCAATTTTACCTATATTGTATACTTAAGAAGTAGAGTTACATACAAGTAGCCCTGTAAACGGTAGACTTCAATCAGAAGTAAATAAAAAGTGTATAAATAATACGTACATAAAATTTAGAAGTAATCTCACACAATCCATCTTAGAAACATGATCTTAGTTTGTAAAATTATTTAATATATGTCAAAAAATTAATTATTATATGTATTAAGGAAGTACGAGCGCCAGGCGGGTTGGGGATAGGTATCGACTCTAGCGCGGTTAAGGGGAACGCAGTAGCCATATGATTTTTTTCAATATATAGATATACATTTAATATTGGCTAATGGCGGCATTTATTTTTCTTTTAATTGATACACTTTAATTAGTCGGGCAAGTGTAAATGTTTTTGAATTAAATTTATCACTAATATATTTACTTTCATCCATAAGTTTTTTAAAAATATTCACCGACAGTTTTACGAGAAAAATACAGAAATGTATCAATGTTTGAAGGTTACCCCATAAGACCAATGATAAATTGCTCAACTTTAAAGTTAATTATTTATTTAAATGATCGGGCAATCTCCTTCAAATTTTTGGAATTTGTTTAGACATATTTAAACTTTGTATTAAAAAAAAAATCAAGCCTTTTATCAAAAGTTGCCTTGGTGCTCGTACTTCCTTAAATAAAAATAATAATAATATTATAAATATACACTAGTCTAGTGGTAAGAGATCATGTTTTTGGAACATTATGCCCGTGATCGTAGCAAGTTACTAATTTTTTTAATTTTTGTTAGAAATACCTTATTCTTTTGAAAAAAATTATTTTACCCGTATTCGAAAAATTAAATTTTGTTGTTTTTCTTGTGCCAAGTAAATTTCACAAAAATCAAACAAGGCGTTCGAATGTTACAGCGTAATAAACATAGATAGATAAACCTAGACAAACGAAATGTAAAATTGTCTAGTTATGCCATAGATCTTTCCTCGTACGGTCATTAATATTACTGTAAAATAGTTCGTATATTATTATTTACAAGAGGCAATAATCTAGCGTGATACAGTTGGTTAAGGACAGCGTACACATATCATTCAACCACCGAAAAATTCTCTCTGTTGAATTACGAACTTCAATATAATTTAATAAGCCTGACTTGACTTATATGTCTTTAATATAGTGATTTTTTGGTATATTATTTAGACTAAATTTAAAATACATTCATATATTTAATACATATGGAGACTGAAAAAAAGTTTTTTCATACTAAGTGGCCGTGAATGAGTCAACATTTTCTATTATGTAAAGATGAAAATTTCATGTTTCGATCGACATAAAACGCCGAACATTTAAACCATCATTTTCTACATAAAGTTCTGAATCAAGTTATTTTTCATTATTAATCAAAAATAATAATTTTCAAAAAGAAAACTTCGCATGTAAAATTATTCGAGCCATTAGAAATATGCGTATTAATCGACTATAAAAAATTTCATTTAATTGACAAAGATAATATAAATTTTAAGTTTTAAACTTGATTATTTTTCGTTTTATTAACCACAATTTGCAGCAATATTCTGAGGTATTGGTCGCAATCTCACTTGATGTTCACGATAGCAACCCTTATTAATGTCAGACAATAGAAACGAGGACGTGGTAAATTATAAATTAACATTGTCACAATGAAATAAATGATTCGAAATTATGTTAAATATTGAAGAAAAGTATAAATTTTATTGTACCAATATCATATATTTTCCGAGAAAATTAATTGAAAATTATTTCATACTCCAAAGGGTGAAGGTGTCTAGAGTATTTTTTCTTTTAGTTGTTTTATTATAGTAAATTTCAAACTGACGCCATTGAATAATATTGATGGCATTAAAACCAAGTCTTAAGTGGGTATGTGTTTTTGATGAGATCTCTACAGGATCTATTAAAATAATAATGTTGAGACAAAAAAATTAAATAAATTTGGTCACTTATTAATATGACTTTTGAAACCTACTTTTTTTTAAGTTTTTTACTTACATTGAAAGTTTGAAAAAAAAAATATATTAAAATATGAAAAATGTTGACAAATAAAAAAATGTTTACTGCTTATTTTTAAAATTTTTATTTTATTTATTTATAGAATTTATTTTTTATAGAAGCTTAATGTTTTTAAATCATGTTTTCATCCAAAAAAAAAAAAAAAACAAAATATTCTACAAGATTTAAAAGTTTAGAGAAGAATATAAAAGTAACATTTTGTAATACAACAAAATAATATTTCAAATCATTTATGGCATCATTTACTTGATTTTTCCTCACCAAACGTTTTTTGTTTGTGCATCCAATACAACCAGCTTCGTTTTACTATACAAAGAAATATACAAATAAAAGCTCTATATTGTATTTCATTCTTACCTGACTCTTTTATATTAAAACATGTTTCAATAGTTTTATTTTTATTTGATTTTTTTTTTAATGTTTATTTCATACCATAGTTTACCCTACACCAATAAAACAGTATTATATTCAATGATGAAGTAGTTTGTATGGGTATTAATAAATCCAACTGAACCAATGACCATAAGCGGCTTATATGGGAAAATAATAGTTTTCTTTTTCAATTGTTGTTTTTGAACAAGACACATAATTATTTTAAATCTATATTAAACTATGATCGTGCATAGTCAATTCAAAAAATAAAAATAAAATCCAGCCTTCGTGGAAAACTGCTTGAATTAAGAAGACTAGTAATTTTTATTTTAAAAAGGTTTTTTCTAGCTACAAAGTTTTTTCGAGTAGATATTCACTATTAAAATCCGTATACTTCGATGTCGTATCGAATGTTTTATAAAATTGCAATATTAATTTGCATTGGATTATTTTGGAATATATTTATTCGATTTATGATTTATTTGACAACCGTCAAATAAAAATATATAATAAAAATTATCATCCTTTAAAAATAATGGTGAAAAACGATGTGCAAATAATAATTATACTTCAAAAACGCAACAGAGTTTCATAAATGTTCAGTTTAAAAAATTTGGATTATATTGAACAACATAGTGCTCAGATTTTTCAATAAAAGTAGCACCTTTCAACTCTAGCAATTTTTTCGAAATAATTTCATTTTCGTGTTATAAGCGATTTTAAGAATATTCACTAAAAAATAAAAATTCTATCAATGAGGGAAAAATTTTGATAGGAAAATATCTTAAATCTCTTATATCATAAAAACGAAATATTTTTCGAAGAGAGTTCTAAGAGTTAACCCTTATATGAAATATTATCACCAGACACTCAGTTGTTATTGCAGGTACGTTAAATTTAACCAAGAATTTGGTAACCTTGACCCAAATTTAGTAGAAACACATACTTTGTTTGCCAAGATTGGATAAAAATTGAGGATAATACAGCAAAATTAATTTTTTAAGGTTTTGGTGACGTCATAAGATTCACAAAATTCATTTTTTCGATATCTTGGCCAAATTTTAACCGATTTGAGTGAAGTTTTTTTTTATACCCACTAATTTTGGGTCATTCTTTTCAATTTATATATTATCGATTCGCTTTCTTTAACCCTTCTATGAAAAATCATGAACATACCCTTACTATCTTAAAATGCATCATAGATGTGTTTGTTTTGACAAAATATTTGAAAACTATGACCCAAATTTGGTTGGATTACATACTTTGTTTGCCAAAATTGGATAAAAATTGAGGATAATACAGCAAAATTAATTTTTTAAGGTTTTGGTGACGTCATAAGATTCACAAAATTCATTTTTTCGATATCTTGGCCAAATTCTGGCCAATTTGAGTGAACTTTTTTTTGAAACCCACTAGTTTTAGGTCATTCTTTTCAATTTTTATATTCTCGATTCGCTTACTTTAACCCTTCTATGAAAAATCATGAACATACCCTTACTATCTTGAAATGCATCATAGATATGTTTGTTTTGACAAAATATTTAAAAACTATGACCCAAATTTGGTTGGATTACATACTTTGTTTGCCAAAATTGGATAAAAATTGAGGATAATACAGCAAAATTAATTTTTTAAGGTTTTGGTGACGTCATAAGATTCACAAAATTCATTTTTTCGATATCTTGGCCAAATTCTGGCCAATTTGAGTGAACTTTTTTTTGAAACCCACTAATTTTGGGTCATTCTTTTCAATTTTTATATTCTCGATTCGCTTACTTTAACCCTTCTATGAAAAATCATGAACATACCCTTACTATCTTGAAATGCATCATAGATATGTTTGTTTTGACAAAATATTTGAAAACTATGACCCAAATTTAGTTGGATTACATACTTTGTTTGCCAAAATTGGTTAAAAATTGAGGATAATACAGCAAAATCAATTTTTTAAGGTTTTGGTGACGTCATAAGATTCACAAAATTCATTTTTTCGATATCTTGGCCAAATTCTGGCCAATTTGAGTGAATTTTTTTTTGAAACCCACTAACTTTGGGTCATTCTTTTCAATTTTTATATCCTCGATTCGCTTACTTTAACCCTTCTATGAAAAATCATGAACATACCCTTATTATCTTGAAATGCATCATAGATATGTTTGTTTTGACAAAATATTTGAAAACTATGACCCAAATTTATTTGGATTACATACTTTGTTTGCCAAAATTGGTTAAAAATTGAGGAAAATACAGCAAGTTTTCATTCTTCATATTCATGTTTCGCTCAATTTACCCCCATATCAAATATTATACCCTAGCCCTGACTATTTTGATAATTATTGCAGATTCTTTTAATTTAACCCAAATTTAGTAGAATTACACACTTTGATTGCCAAGAATGGATAAAAATTGAACGTAATAGGGAAAAACTAATTTTTTGATGACGTCAAAAATCCATTGAAATCGGAGTTGTGACGATAAAACAAATTAAGTAGATAAAAATCAATTTAATTAACGCCACAATGAAATTGACAATATATAGTCCTCGATTTAATATACTCAAATATTTTAAGTTTCTCCTATTTTATCTTTATTTTAAACAAGCGAATTATTATTTTATAATTATTTGCATTTATAAAATACACTTTATATGTAAAACACAAACATTTCTTTAAATTGGAAGTTTTCTTCCACTTCTTATCGTTTGGGCAAATATACGAATTATACAGTACATATTAAGTATGGTTTTGGAACGATTTGGCTCATTCACGAACCTTTTTAAGGTCTCGAATCCCCCACCAATATATAAACGTTTATTTTTTTAATGCTTTTGACTCATTTCTTATTGATATTTATGACGGACGGTCAGAGAGACTAGATTAATTAAATATTAAATTTGATTACAAGTTAGCCGAATCAATGACTTTGCAAAATGATTATTTATGAATCAAATCTTATATACAATAAATAAAATATATTTGCTAAAACTGAATAGTATTCATTCATTATTTATTATAATCTCTAAAATGTAACAGAATTAACAAATAAGTAGTGTAACACCTTCAAGTGTTGATTTATGAATTAATAATAATATATAGAATATACCGATTGTTCACAGATTCATTTTCCATAGGATAAAAAAAGAAAGTAAATATCCAAATACATTTACAAAAACAATAAACACTTACATATAATTTAATATAGAATCAGCACTTACTATAGATGAAATATTATCGAACTTACATTTTCAACTAATAATGCCAGTGCCGACAAAATTAATTTTCGAATTTAATGGCCGGCGATATTTATTTTATTAATAGTTGGTATTCGATATTCATAGTTATTATAACAAGTGTTAAATCCCCGTCGCCAATATTGAATCTTTTACAAATAATATTATTATGTATGTTTACTATGTGTTAATTATACAAGATAACATTCAACATATTATAATACACAAATCAACTCTCTTAAATTTTTTACAAATAAACAAAGAATAACACTGTGTTATTGACTGAATTATAGTTATGTATGTTAAATTACATATATATCCCTTTTGTCCTATGGAAAATGATTTTGTTGACCATCAGTATATTAACAGTATATAGCTTCTACATAAACTTATATTGTGTTTTGTAATTAAGATTCGATTCAATGAATTTACTAAATAGAATAAATACGATCCAGTTTAGTTGATCTTCATTTTCAATAGATGGCTTACGTACTATTAAATATTGTAACATTAACATCAACAGTCTTCAGAAATCACCCACCATTTATATAATTCAAAACATTCATTGTATTTGAAATGGTACAAGGTGGTGACAACCAATTGAGAAATCTTCACATTTATGAAGATGATTAGTTGAAAACATAAGACTATCATATTAAGAAGGTAGTTAAGTTTTATGTTTATTACTAAAATTTTAAAATTATTACAAGTACTTACTAATGTTCTGCTAAATTGGAGGGTTTCATCTACAGCGTCAAAGAATACAAACACCCTTAGAAGCTGAAAAGTCCAATTTTAGTGTTCTCTGTAAAATTTAGAACCTACCCTGACCAACAGATAACGATACATTGGGATCTTATTCAAAGAGTAGATACAAATAATACCGGTGTCTGTATTCTTTGACTAAATTCTGCTGGTTTTCACTTTAAATACCGACATTGAAAAGCTGTCAGCAAATTTTTGAATCACTTCAATTAAAGCGTCTTTACTTCACGAAGATGACTATGAAGTTAAAAAGCGTAAAAAATAGCAAAATATGGACGTTGTAAATTCTTAATATAACAAAGAAGGAATATTGAACATTCTACGAAAAGAGGTCCTATCTGTGTCCACTGCAAATATATACATTTATAAACCCTTTCTTTCAAAAGATAAATAATGTTCAAATTATGAATGAAAATGCTACATAAATTACATAAATATTCAAAAATTTTGTTGTGCGATTTTTTTTTAGAAATTGACTGTTTATCGTAGAATCGCAAGAATGAGGTGAAAAACAATCTTTAAGAGCTTATGACTTATTCATTTTTGAATCAATTTTAATTTTTTAATTTAGTTTAGTTTTTAAACCATGATGCATTTTGAAGACGTGGTATTCCGTTTTTTTGATATGGTGTGTATAATTATATACTCAAACAAAGCTTTTCACGTTTAAGTTTAGTATTTAATCATGCATATTAAAATTTACTTACCATGAACTTCAAAATTAAGAAACTTATTGTTTTAAACCATTGCATACTTAGATTGTTTAATTTCCTGTATTTCCAAAACTGTCCTCGTTTTACTTTTTTTTTACAATAAAAGGAAATGTTTTTAGTTTATAAATTTTCGATATTGAGTTTTATTGCAAATACACGTTTGGGGTTCGGGTCCTCTAAAAAAAAAAGATGTGGTTAAGGTATCTTTCTTTCAAAAGCTTCAATTACCTTCAATCAAATTTTATTTTCTAGCTTGGAATGATCCGATAAAAAATGCATTTCGTCAGAATTAATCGTTCTCAGAAAGTACAATTTTCGTGAAGTAATAAAAACTGGATTCAACGATTTTCTTTAAATTTGTTATTAGTGCTAAACATATTTATATCTACAACTCTTGTTTGTATAATATTTGTATAATCATCTACAAAATTTCTCTGAAAATTTAAATCATGGGGTTTTTCGAAAGTGGGTAGAGTTAATTTTGTTTTTTCAATTTTTTGATTGTTTTACTATTTTTCCTTCTCAAAATTATTTATAGTGACAGAATATTGTAGTAAAGGAACGGTCTGTGATGCTTCGCAAAAAATTTTTATATAACTGTTTAGATATTCGATAACAGTGTAAATTGTTTAGATACTGTGTAAAACATAAACATTTTTTTTAATTGGAATTTTTCTTCTATCTTTCATGGTTTACAAGTTTGATGGTCATGGATCCATTGGAACCAATATAGCGGTTTTGATCATTTACGAAGTCACATTTTATATCTTAAATATGCCACCAAAATTTCAGATTATTATCTCTTTTCATTTTTGAGATATCTTGGGTATCCGTAAATGGACTAATAATATGATTCTATGAACCTTTATGACAAAATTTTGTTTCAATATTTTCTAGTATCGCAAACTTGACATTAAAATAAACATACTATTGTGTATAAAAATAATAACTACTCATAATTTTCCATTGACTACCAAAATGTGAAATTAAAACAATATATTAAACACTATACATTATTATGTATTACTCCATCTATAACAAGTTTTATGTCTATGGTGCTTAAATTTTAAAATAAATTACTATAAATAACTAAAATTTTTTTAAAAATTATTGAGTTACTTTTCACTCACTAGATAGTATGGATATCGAATACATACCACTAATTTCAAATTACGTGCTAATTTATATTTCAAAGGACACCAGTAGACTATTTTATCTTGTATAAATAATCAAATTTCAATTCGAATAATAAAAAATAATGATACGTAATTTACAATTATTGTAGGATGAGTTTTTTTTTTTTTTTTATTTAGTCAGAATAATAAATTGTATCCATGGGCGATATTATTGATAAAAAAAAAGTATGTTTGACACCTGACTGTTACCATATATGTAGTCTCATAATGATCTACCCGAAATACACGATTGTTATTTTTGGTATTTTTATACACTACTGGAAAAAATTAAAGGAATAAATTTGCAAATATTTTAGTGATTATTGAACCGCTGTAATTCTCGTAATAACCGAATGGAGATAAAAAGCGTACCAGTTGAAAGCTTTCTTCTTTTCAAACATATAAATTATATATCAAAGATTAATTCTTAAGGAAAATCGTTGCCTTAACAACACATGGTACTTGTAATTTTATAAAAAATCTAAACACTTTTTTTTTGTGGTTTTTATGTTTTCTTGGTAATTAGGATCTAGGCACAAAAATACACTTATTTTAATATTGAATGGTTAGTTTTTGATATCACTCGAATTTTGTCCAGCACATAGGCCTCCGAATCGGTGCACAGACAGTATCTCAAAACATGCACATCCAATCGTTAAATGGATGTTATTTTTCAAATCGTCAGGTCAAAATGTCTGGAAACACATACATTTAATGTTTCTTCTTTTTTTCAATTTTTTCAAAGGTAATCCCTTAAGACCTGTAGTTTTCAAAAATAACACATATTTAACGATTGGATGCTTAGCTTTTGCGCTTGAAATAAATTCGATCTGGAATCCATTATTCTGGACAAATTTCAAGCGAAACTAACATCCCATTCGTTAAGTAAATGTAATATTTTTAATTTTCCTTGGCCTTAATTACCCTAGAAATTTAAATTTTGTATATAATATTAATTAATAATATAATTTTATATTTTAATATGTTTGTTTAAATATCTTTAATGAGTCAAAATTTGCTGAATTCGAAATTTTCCAAACCTGTAAAAATTCATGTCTACAAAACTATTAACTCAATCGTTAACAATCGTCAAAGGATCTTATTTATTCGTTTTTTTATCAAAGAATATTTAAATTTATATTTTATCAAAGAATATTTAAATTTGTATTTCATACAACATCATTTTTCTTGTTTGAAAATTAAAATTACTTGCAATTTTTTTAACAATTTCGACTTAAACAATATGATATCCTGTTGGTCGCATTTAGGTGTAAAAACAATTGTGGTAGAATAGTTTTAATACTAATGCACCGATTTCTATTACACTATTTGTACATTAACATTATTTTATATTGAATTTTAGAGAATTTACAATTATTTACGATTCACATAATTTTTGTGTAAAAAAAAAAAACAATTAATTTTCATTTTTGTAACTTTGGTGGGGTATAATTGGTGGTGGCTTGTAAGCAGTGCCTACTCTGTCTACTGATAAAAACGGGGCTATACGTTTGTATATCGATCGCTATTATTGTTAATAACAAATATTATGTTACATAATAGCAAATATTTATGACTAATCAAAAGTTGCTATAATTAACTCAAATGATTGATCAAATTTCAATTCAAAATTAATTTTATTATCAATATTATGAATTGTTTAAACAGATAAGAACTTATCTTTTTGTATTTATTTTTACTTAATATTATTTAAGAACTAACTGTATTCCAAACTTCGCTCACTTAAAAAAATTATTTTTAGAATAAATACCACAAAGTTTCAACCCACACTTTCGAGTGTTCAAGTTATTATGAAAAACTAGCCTTTCAGGTAAAAATCATTTGAAGGGCTATTTATAATATCTACTTGTGAATATAACAACTCAGAGTGTTAATTGTTAAAATATCCGAGTTATGGTTGATTATCAATCTTTAACCTATCCTTAAGTAAATCGTATAATAATCTGTATTACAACTATTTTTACACTAATTATTTATATTTGAACTGACATGGTGGCAAATCTAACCAAATTATGAAAATCTGTTTTTAACGAAAGTTATTTGATAATAATATCTACTTGACCAATTTTACCAATTCATAAACTTCACCACCACTTTTATATACGTCTTGAACATGGAATTCAAATTTAAGCTCGCCTAGTTTTTCCGAAATGATGGAAAACAAATTAAATCATTGAGCACCCATACCAAAATTTTGCCTTTTCATTTAATATTTTTTAGCGTTACAAAATTTAGACAGAATTGCTTTTTAATTCAATTGAATATGAAACGCAGATCAAAATTTAGGATAATCTAAACTTTTGATTTTTCCTAAGCGTTGCCAGTTTTCAACTTTTTATTTCTGAATAAGAATAGACGATATAAACATCGCATAATCTGAATAGATATTAAACTACGTTGTGAAATTCGAAATACATTTTGTACTATTTATTTGCATACTTCACAACAAATTTAAGAAATGTTAATCAATGCCCTCCATGATACACTCTGTACAAATCAATTTACCAATAGGGATTTTTAAAATGTGCGAATGTTTTGTAAATGAAGTATGCGATATTAATTCACAATGGAAATAAAATAATCTCTGAGCTATAAAATTAAAAACCATACAATTTTTTTTTTCATTCATATTCTGTAAAAAAAGGAAAATAATAATTAAATTTATTTATTATATTTGATGAATTAATGTCACAAATATCCTTTAGTGTGACACATTCAAAGATATCACAAAATGATTGTACTTATTTTTTTGTGTACAGTCAAACCTATGTAAGCAATTCAAGGAATCTTTACCTAATTTCTTTTCAGGCGATTTTTCACTAATTTCGTCTTTCGTACAGGAGTAACTATTGTCATTTCAGGCAAATCCGAATATAGAATGAGGCAAATTTATAATAAATATACTATTTTTGTTCACAAATAACAATTATTTAAATGTAATCAAATCTAATAATGTGCCACAAAATCTCAGCTTTTCGAACGCCAATTTGTTGTCGAAGTATCCTGAGGGTTGCAAATTAGGATTTAGATACACAGTAGTTGTCAAACACATATTCAAAATTCGTTTCGTCCGGGGCTTATTAGAGTTGTCATTATTATAGATGTTTCATTTTTCGTTTCAATGCCCCTTAACGCTGTGTAATAAAGGCGGTTTGATAACAGTACTTGTTGTGATAATTATTAGCATGGATGCTTTTAAAGTGACCCCCGTAGTAATAGTAGTATGCCGAAAGAGCTCCCCAGCTCTATTTCGATTTTTACTTCTTGTATCCCAATTACGAGAAAGCTTCTTCATAATTGAGTATACATTATGCATAAGTTATTCGCTGCGGTTCCGTTGTTCATAGATTGTGAATCAAAGATGTATGCATATATGACAAATGGAGGTGAAACCCGCAATACTCATTCCACCTTAATAAAGAAAAACCCCACCCCATACAAAGTATGTTTTAATGAGATGATAGAAAACATCGTCAAATTTTGAACAATATGTTTGCATTTTAACACATATATGGTAAGTGTAATGGCGTTGCTAGTCGGAATTGAATATGTAAACATTGGTTATCCAAAGTTTAATGCGTTAGCTTTTACAAAATTATGAAAAAATGCATTATTGTATTCGAAAAAATATCTGTACGTGCTAACTTCAGGAATTCAAAAATTCAATTTAGATGATGTTTCATCCTAAAAATGATTAAAAGAGAATAGATCGCCTAGCAGTTTTCGGTTATATAGCTTACTGATATTTCGAAAAGTTTTTTTAATCACAACGCCCGGTAATGATCGCCGAAATTTGTGATTTTAAATTTTGTGGAAGGTGACGCAACTGAACTAGAAAATGTAAAAGAATCTACCTTCAATTACCAGACAATAATCACCAAAACTAAGCACATCACCTTTAACATATTCCCATATAGTGTCTATTTATATTTACTAAACGTGATATGGTTAACAATACAATATTTAATACTCTCGTTTATTTTTTGATAAAACAATTTGATATTCCCCATGTATTAAATTTAAAAAAAAAAAAAAAAAAAAAAAAAACCTTTGTGGTATTAACACGGGATATGACTTAAATAAATAACTGAAAAATTAATGAAAACATCAAAAACAAAGAAAAATTAATTACACGTTTCAAACAATTTTATATTTTTCACCCAGTATATACACAAGTAAGTAGCTACACAAAAAAGTGTTCTAAAGACATATTGGTATATAAATTAATTTGAGCAGTTTTTGTTTGGGCCGACCTGAGAGAAGAAATTTGTGCCACTTACCAAATTTCACATTAACGTGTAAGGAACCTTAAATATTCCGGGTCAAAGGTATCAAAAATTAGTTATTTGAGAATAATTCGCTTTCTCTTTCTCCAATCGTATCTATATTTATTATAATAGTTGTAGAAAATAAAATTGTCTATAAATGCAGAAAAGAAATAGATTTTGAGAATTCGTTTGAAATTGATGGCCGAACGGAAAATGAAGATACATTAGTATCTTCATTATATATTCTTCATATATATTCTTCATCAATTTCAGACGAATTCTCATTATCTATTTACTAAGCTTTATAATACCAAAATATAGGTTTGTACAAAAATTCGGCTGATTCCGTTTGATATCGAGATTGACCTGATTTTTTTTAACTAAGATGATTGGACTATTATTTATTCATTTTGGAGGATTAACAACTGCTATGAAAATTTTTAAACTGATTGCATGCCTCGTAAGCGTCTTGAATTATGATCCACTTTATATATAACATGTATTATGAAACTTATTAACAAAGAAATTTAGTGCCCAGTTTGTCAAGTGACAGACTGTCCTGAACTGTATATACATATATATTATATTTGCAAGTAATTAAGATGAACAATGAAAACAAATTTTTATTTTTTGAACAATGTATTTTGTTTTATTGTTTTATTCGTTCTTATTTTGAACAGCAACGTAAATAAACAAAAATACTAACCAAAGAGATAATAAAAGGAATACAAACAAACAAAGAGACATATGTAATAAAGACAATCTCTAATGTACTACAATGCACATTGTGTTTTATTTAAAAAAATATTTCTGAATTTATAATGTTTTAATTTTTACATTAGAAATTTGTTTTCGGGAAAAACTCTTTGGCAAAAACCAGGTTTTC
Source organism: Chrysopa pallens (assembly GCA_020423425.1). Taxonomy (NCBI): domain Eukaryota; kingdom Metazoa; phylum Arthropoda; class Insecta; order Neuroptera; family Chrysopidae; genus Chrysopa; species Chrysopa pallens. The sequence goes on along the minus strand of CM035596.1, from coordinate 8,710,199 downwards.
TTGTGAATATTGTGCATACCAAATTTCATAACATTAGGATAAACTTTTTTTGAGTTATATGTGCTGGGAAATTGAAAAAAAAAAACTCACTGTATATTACGTGTTATTTAAGTCTTCAGCCGTTTAGAATTAGTGATTTCAAATCAAATTTTTGTTGATTTCTAAAGCTATTGATTTCGTGCTAATTCTAGCTTAATTAAACTTACGAAACCTTACAAATTACAATGGATGTACGTCTTGTCGATATTTATAATACTGTTAACATGGGAATTTTTCGAAAGATATATTTAAAAATTGAAAAAAAAAAAATCAAAACTTTTCCTTTAAGAAAAGCAAGACAAAAAAGTAAAAACAAATATAAAAGAGCTTTAATGAAATAATTTATGAATATATTCAAATTGTTTAGTTTTTAAATGAAATTATCATAACGAACAAAAACTTAAATTAGGTATTATGCTACAAGATTAACGACTGCTGTTAATTAAAAACATTTTTCGTAATTCTGATGCGTAAATAAGTAAATAGTATTTAAATAAATGAATATTTAATTTGATATATGTAGTAGTCTCCAGCCTAACATACATGTGACACCTCTGTAAATAGGCTCATATGATTTCCAAATAGTATGTCCAAATTAAAAAAAAAAGTTCCCGATAAAAAATTACAGTATTCAGTAATTAAAATGTAATAAAGTAATAAAAACTTTTAACTTTGATTAATTTTCACTTTAAAAATTACGAGTGCAATTTCGACTTATAAAGTAATGAATAATTATTCTTTTATTTTGGAAATAAATAGGGAAAGCAGGTAAGATTGTGGATGGAGTTGATAAACATTTTTACGATATTTGTAATTTCAAAATTTATAAAGGGGAGTTATTAAAATCTATTTGATTATTTAAAATTGTAAAATTTGGGTTTTTATTTAATTTATTTATCTCCAGGGCTTCTAGCAAATTTAATTTTTGGCTTTTGTCGCAAACATGAAACACCACCCGGCTTGTGTTCTCTATCAATTTTATGACCTGTATTGGTAACATGAATGGTGAACTTATTTTCCGAATATATTTTCAAAATAAAATAATAATTATTCATTACCTGATATTAATGACCTTGTTAATAAAATTTTCAAGTGAAAATTAGACAAAGTTAAAATTTCTATTCTTTTATAAAGATTTACAATGGATCTTCACAAAATAAATAATACATCTATTAATTCTCTTAGGTGTAATTAATTCCCAAAATCTATTCAATGCTCTAAAGCTCTTTGATGTTTGACATTTTGATTTAAAGAATTATTGAACCGATGTTGAATAGATATGGAAAAATACAGGTGTTGCATTTTTGTTGTTGCTGAGTATACATACATAATTGATGAAGTGAATATATAAATGATATTCTAAAAATAGTTTCGCAGTTATATAATTTTACGTCAATTATACCATTTTTGATTGACATTAATGATAGAAATAATAATAAAAAAAAAAAAAAACCAATGCCATTTTTGTGAACGGATTGCAATTAACAACTATTACACGGTACTAGAGAAAATTCACACAACCTGATTACGACAAGCGTTCGATCTAGGCTATAATAATCGTAGTTTTACATGTATATTATATAATTGAATTGTTACATGTATGGTGGTCGGAAGTATTTAGTTTATGCTCAATTTCCGTTTAACCTCATACCCACCGTGTGTTAGCCTCCTCCCATACCAAGCTATCGACTACCAACAACTATATATATGGGTATATATATTCCAATTCATATGTTATAGCTGTGAAGACCTGTCAATTTATCATCATATATGCAAGTTTATAGTGTGTGTGTCTGTCTGTGTTTGCTTGTTCATTTGATGTGCGTCAAACATTTGATGTATCACAGAAAACATTTTTGTGTAAAATCAACACAATTTAGATGTTAGAAACGGTCTACATTCTTAAAAATTTTTAAAACCGCCTTCAAAAAAATGAACTAACAAGAAAAATTATTTATTTTTAATAAGGTTTTTATTTTGACCAATTACGTTTCTTAGTCGAAGCCAACTAATCAATTTTATAGCAAAAATTGAAAATATTTTTTACTTTTTAGTTTATTTTTAATTTTTTAGTGTATACAACCTGGAAAAATTTTCATTTGGATGAAATTTAATCACTATAAAATTGTTTTTTCCCCTTGTCTCCTCTTCGGGTTATCAAAACTTAGTTTCCTTATCATAGAACAAGGATGTTTTCCAATAAAAAATGAATCATCAAAATCGGTTGATAAACGATGAAGTTAACCACAAACACACATATCACTAAAAACTGTTGTTCCCCTTCTCTCTCCTTAGGGATATCTGATATGAACCAAATTATATTGGGACCACAGGATAGCACATTCAATTCAAAAACAGTCATCAATATCAGTTTACATAGTCGAAAGTTTTGAGGTAACAACCATAAACAAATACAGTCGAATTGAGAACCTCCTTTTTTGTGATCGGTTAAAAAATTAATTTTAATTATCTACACAGAAAATTATGTTTTTAACACAAAATCACTCAATTATTTTATTTGGTAACAATGCATAGGTTGTGTAATTAATTTAAAATATTGAAATATTTAATGGTTATTAGGAAAACAACTTCATTTATTTAAATTTAAGTTAAGTACTTACAGTCTTAGACTTCAATAAAAGCAGATATTTTTTTATGGAGCAAACTAATTTTGTGAACAAGTGAGATTAATTAATCATTTTATGTAATAATAACACTCTTTTCATGAAATAAAAAAATGATAAATTAACACACAAAAATCTACACTCATATGTTTAACATAGACCGATTTTGATGAAAATTCGAAAATTTTTTACTGTGAATGTTTCTAATTGAATTCAAATACGATTTTTAGTAAACTTGAAAATTAAGTAATGTAATATTGGATTTATATCAATCAAATTTGGAAAAGCCATTTTGAGCTGTTATAATAATAATAACAATAATGGAGATTTAGCTTCGGTTTTCAGATTTCCACGTATACAACAGTCTCCACCCACATTATAATTCTTAGTCTTTATTTACTTTTCTACATCCAGACATGGTAGTATTAAATAGCCTGATAATAAATCATTGGACGAATGGACGAAACATGGTGCTGGCGAAAATTATTCAAAGTAATGATAAAGTGTAGAAAAAAGTGGATTTGAAAGACACTAGTGTTCATAAAAGACAGTTAGAATCTTTAGGTTATATAATTAAGAAAGGGGGATTAGAATTTCTATATGGGTTGAGGGGTTTAAAAAAAACGAGGTAAAAGGTGTTTAAAGTACCTGGAAGAACAAACATGACACTTTTTATTATTAGCCATTGAAAACATAGTTTCAACAAAATCGCGTTTAAAATTTTTGTCAAGGTGCAGCATAACTTGGTCTTAGTTAAACCACGTTGAAGAAAACTATGTAGGTAAATTTTTCAGTGAATATATTCCAGATACCATAATTCAAGAACATATTATATCAAAAAATCAATTTTTTGAAAATTTTGACTACAAATAACCCCTGATTATACATTTCAACATCGATGTATTCTTAGCATTCCATTACGAATGATAATTGAATATATCGTTGTATTTTGTCCAAAATTACTATAAACGTAGGGTATATAATGAAATGTAGCATAAACTTCAGTTAATACTGTCAAAAACACAAATATTATTTGAATAGGTGTTATATTGTACGTCTGTGTCCTGTTTTAGTTGATCGAACAAAACACATTTCATTTGATAGAATAAATAATATATATATATATATATATATATATATATATATATATATATATATATATATATATATATATATATATATATATATATATATAAAAACAAAAACAAACAGCAAAAATATATATATTTTGACAAACTCATGATAAAAAAACAGACATTTTTTTGGATACAATCACATTCATAAAATATTACTTTCACTCTAATTATACTCGAAATATAAGAGATTCTTTGATTTCAAACATTTTTTTTTTTATGACATAGAAAATATGTCAGTATATATTAATTTTAGTCTAAAGATTGTATAACGCTATCTAATATTGTAAGACCGCATAAAATGTTGGTATAGGTGTTCATAGAAACACCTAATTAATCACGAGTGTCCATCACGATACCGTTCGTCATCACGATAACTCAAAAACAAAAAAGAGATACTAAGCTGCAATTTTGGTGACGTATTCTTGACATGAAAAAGTCAGTTTAAATTCGTGAATGACCAAAATTCGTCTATTGGGTCCAATGGATCCTTGACTCACCTTTTATACGATAACATCAAATACAAAAAATGTTTTAATGTGCCAATTTGAAAGAATTGATGAATAATATGTAGTTATTGAAAATAACCATAAAATTGACACATCTAATCTACAAACTTTTAAAATCGATAGTAATATCTCCTCGGATAATTATTACGATCAGCTTATTCATACTGATGATGATTACTTTGTAGTCGACATACGTATTTATTAAAATATATACATTTTTTAATCTAGGGAAAATCGGGGCATAAAATTGAATTTTCATGATTTTGTATTTCGTTTGCCTCTATGTATGTATTTATGTATAGTACAAAAACAATTTGATCTAGGAAATTGGGACAACCAATTGAAAAAAATTCGAAGAATCCTAGAGTTGCATTCGATAAAATTCGTATCGAAATCGTCAAGTTATACCTAAGTCCTAACATCGTTGATAGTAAACTTTTGATAGTAAAGTTTTAAAATAAATTTATTGAACATTGAACATGATTGAATATTATTGAACATGGCACAAATTTGTTAATCTTTTATACCTTAACTATAGAATTTAAGTTTTATTGCGTTATAAGTCACGTCTTTTTAGTGCCCTTTTCTAATGGCGATACTAGATGAAACTTTGATGTCGGCGATATCAACTTTGCGAGTCCTTTTGCAATTTTCTTATTAGAAAAATATTTAAGTTTATTCGTTACATACAAAAATACTAATTTTTTCTCTTTACCCCAAGTAATTTTCGTTCACGTGGGCATACGGGGATAAAAAGTAGTCTATGTTGCCCCGGAATAGTGTAGATTTACAACCTTGAATTTTTCAAATCGATCCAGTAGTTTCAAAGCTTATTTCTTACATATAAAAATGCATATAAATCTTTGTAATATATTTAATTTAAACCTATATTTAGTATAGAAAATCCGTTTAAAAAAAAAAACGTTTAATACATATTTGAAAAATAAAAATATGCATAGATTTGATTTTAGTTGTAATGATGAGTATAAAAATGCTACCTACCTGTTTTAAAAAATGTTTTTTCGTAGCTGGTTCATTGAGTATGTAGTCTATTTTTATTCATCATTGATTACTATGTCAATCAGCTACTTCAGCTAATGTATAACATGAACATTTTGTTTAATCTATAATTGTGATTAAAAATAGCACACGTAATATGCATTTTACAGAATGGTCTACTCAAAAATTAAATGCTCTATGATCAAAAAATTTTTTATTTGTAAATAATATTTTCTTTTTTTTTTTTTATGAAACCTTGTAACACTAAACTAGTTCTGATTTACAGAGTTAACTCACCGAATTAAGAAAATTGTTAAACACTAAGTGTTCTTTTCTAATAGAGATGTTGGCAAAATTACTACAATTTTACTTCACGAAAATGAATCTGAAATTATTATTTTTTAAATCTTTAAAAACAAGCAAGATATGGACATTCAAAATTTCTAATAAAACAAAGAGAGAAATTGAGCGTATGTCGTATACTGCTAATATTGACATATAAATTAGATGTTAAATATCGTTCTCAAGAATGAGATGGATATATAATCTTTGATCGATTATCACTTTGTATTTTTATTTAATTTAATTTTCAACTTTGGTAATGGTATTAAGACTACTTTCAGATTTTAATTTGAAATATAGCAAATTCATTTTCAAACTTGAAATGATGAGGGGAAAACAGGGTAAAAGAATATTTCGACTTTCACTATAATTTCTGTAACCCTGAACTCAAGTTTATCTACCAACACATTTTAATTTATTAATATTACAAATTCTTTTTGATTATTTCTGTTTTTTTGTGTCAATTTTAATTATTATTGATTTTTGGCTTGAATTATTTGACACTTTTATAAATATTACATAATATATTAAATTAAAACAAAGTTTTACAGTTATAATTTTATTTTAACATACTATATTTCGAAGAATTTTCGCTTCATCATCAGACGTTTGTATTTTTAGAAACATAACATTGTGTATAAAAATACACAGGAAAAATTTTGTGCGAAAAAGTTTCGAATAGCCCAAGCTAGAAATAAATACAAACTATATATAGTTTCAAGTTTTTGTACATCATGAACAGTTTCAAATCTCACACCGTTATTTTTAAACTTAAATTTGTTTTATTATAAATTTATCTGACGGGACATTCTGTTTTTGAATATGTGATTTAAAAAAAAAAAAAATCATTCAGTATTACTCTTTACAAAAATTTCAACCAATAAAAAAAATTATATATAAAAAAAAAAAAAAGGTTAACAAAATTGTAATAATCATTATTAATGTAGAACGTTTTGGTGAGTCTGAAATCTATGTTTTATCCATCGTCGTTATTATGTTCATTAAATTCGACATTTGATAAAATAAAATAAAATTTTTATTACAAATATTTAAAAATATATTCTACTATCTGAATATTGAACGTTAGAGTAGGTTATCAAAATTTGACAACTACATCAGTATTTGATACTCGTTAACAGATATTTTTCATATTTATTACCATATTATAGACACTGTGCATTTCTAGCACTTTTGATAAAATTATATATACAAAGCTTACATACACAGTTTTTTGATATCTAATATTTATTATCAGTTCTTAATAGAACTATAAATAGACCAAATGACTAATATGCGGGTTTCATCTACCCACTGGTAGTCACCTTAGTGATATGATACTAAAAGCATCTGTTATTAACTTTATAACTAGAAGTTATTAATCTATAACTCAGAACTATTTAAATTAATCTAAATTTTAAATCTAAAACATTTTGTCTGTTTAGTCTGTTTACACTTAACACTATTATCTAAAAGATTTATCAGTGTTTGGATGCCTAAATTATCAAGTGTAAGCATACGTACACAGTAAAAAATAAGTAAAATCAACACAAATTAAGAGTTAGAAATGGTTTTCCTAAAATGTTGATTATCGACACAATTTTCAACATTTTTTGTTAAAATTTTGTATCAAAAAAGAGAGCAAAAAATTTACAAAATCAGGTGTTTACTGAATTATTATTTGAGTTTCAATACTGAGGTTAGGTAATTAATTTTAAATAAAAAAAATATTTAATGTTTATTAACAGTCTAAAGCTTTAATTAAAGCCGTTATTTTTTTATGAAGCAAACATATTATGTGAAAAGATAAGTTAAATATTTAATATTATTTTTTAACAGAGACCGTTTATGATGCAAATACACAAATTCTCTTACTGTGCATGATAAAACCATTTTGTTTTTCATTCTGTTATTTGGGGCTATTTAAAAGACAAAACACTTAAAAATCAGCGGAAAGCGACAGAATGAAGAGATTCTGATTTTCGTACTGTTAAATTTATACAAATAAAGAACGAGCAGAAAGGTCTCAAGGCTCTCGAGATTGGGGCTCTAATAATCAAGTTTTTCAATATAATCTAGTATTGACCAAACATGGTATCGCCCATTATCAAAATTATATCCGTATTCATATATAAATTAATATAAATTATATCCGTATATAAATGGAGTGGATATTTAAACAGCAATTTTAAATACGCTTTTCAACGAACAATAAATTTTTGACAACAAAAAAAACATATTTTAGTGAATTCGATATTTATTTAAAAAAAAAAAAAATTAATAAAAATTGAATTTTCATTTACATTAATATAAAATCCCCTTTAGGCTATCACAAAACGAATGACTATTCAATAATTTTATTCAAAATTATTTAAATTAATGATGGAAAATGTATTTATAAAATAAATAGTACGGTTTCTTGCAAATACCATCTGCTCATGTTTCTGAATTGATAAAGATAATTTGGTTATATCATTTCTAGATATTTTTGGAAAATTATTTACATTATTTTAAACAAGAATAGTTAAGGTAATATGTATGATGTTCATTCGTGTGTACACAGAAACCAAGATATAATTGTTTGGCCAAAAAATAGCACCTACGCAGTCGTATTAACTTGCTGTTGTAAACTCAAATTGCTAAAAAAATGAATCAAACTGAAAACAAAAATTTATTTCACGCATATGCCCAATATTATCATTTTATTTTTATTTTTATTTGCATCAATGAAACTAAGAAAATAAATCTATTTTAAGTATCATATTTATATTCAGAATGGTAAATCACAGATTATTGCCTTAAGAAAAATGTTTGTCCAGTTTCAAGCTTTATGGTAAAAGGCTTAATTCAACATAGAGCACATTTTTGAAACTTTAAAAACTTACAGCTCATTTTTAATTAATTTTATAGGTTTTTTGATAATTTAATATGTATCTTTAGAGATCATAATTAATTCCTTAAATTAAATATACAATTATTGGTATCGAAATTCGGGAGTTGAAACATGTTCAATTTTTAATACAAAATAGCTATTAAAATTTAATTTTACACATTTAAAAAAAAATGAAAAACGTATTCCTCGAAGTAATTTCATCGAAGCAATTATTTGAAATAAAATAATTTAACCTCAATTCAAAGTAAAAGTTAAAACTAATCCCTTTTTATTTTTTTGTAATTAGATTTAGAATTGTAGATTCAAGAACATAATTTCGGGAATCATAATCAAGACGTTTTCATCAAGAAAATGAGTTCAAATTAAAATAGCTTCAAAACACTTCATTCCAATCAATATTTTATCAAATTTAAATATGATAAATCTATCTGTAATTTTAAAAATCGATAACAAAACAGCACAACTGTCCTTCAATCATTAACAGAATTTGTGTTATCAGCTGGTTGATGGGTTTTTTGTTCTGCATAGATTTTCGAGGCACAAGATTCCTTCAAAGAAAGGTTATTTCTTGTCCGAATATTAATTATCGTGGAAGTGATATTATTCAAATTTATTACTAATTGTTATTTTTTGATTAAAAAGTAAAAAATCCCATAATTATATACTAATCCCAAATAATGTACATTTTATTGCTATCATATGTTAGATATTTAAAAAATTATCACTGTCTTCACATATTGAATCATATGAAATTGCCATAAGTTATTTGTTAATTGATACTCGATCAATGATTTTTCAATTCCTTTGTTCCTGTGTCAGTTTTTGTTTACCTGTCTATGAATATCGGAAGCGTTAAATAATTGATAGTATGTTATAATCTAAATTACTATAATGAGATGTTTTCTCTATTAAAATACAAAACAACGCCAACAATTTGCTAACATTATATTCATATCTGAATGACAACATTACTGCTGCTCGTTTGTGTGTTTGTATGTTTAAATAATGTAAGAATGTGTCACTGAATATGTATGAAACAACAATATAATGATTGAAACATTATTATAATGTATATCTTTGATTTATCATCAACATTCCATTTATTGATGATCGTAAATGTACGATCATTCAAATTTCCATACATAATGCTCATTTAGTGTATAATATATAACTAAAGGTGCATTCACATATGTCGGTTACATCACAGTTCAATCAGTACTGAATCGCTGTCAAAATAACCGGTATATCTACTAGAGTTACAGCAATCGAAATTCGATCATATTCACTCAAAAGTGAATATCACTATCTTTAAACAAAAGAGTATATTAAACAAAAGCGTATATGTGCATGTGTATGGTAGTGTATGTAATATTCAGGCGTTACTTCCGTAAATTATTTACGGAAATAGTGTGTAGAAGCGTGTTGCTATCATCAATGATGTCTAAAGAATCTAAGTTACTTCAGGTTGTACCAGCGTGATATAGTCTAGTATGAACAAATATACACATACAACGCATAAATTTACTTATTATAACAAAAACATAAGTGTTATGTTATATATTTGGCCTATATAATGATAAAACAAGTATTTTTGATTTTGATACCTCGAGAACAAAACTAGAACATACTCTCCAATAACGATATTTCTAGAACATGAAAAAAGGCAAATTCTACCAAAAAGTTAATTTTCTTTTTCTAATTGAGTATATTCATTTGATGTTACGGCTCATATGTAATAAGCCATTTAACTTTAAATACAATAAATATCTATTTTATTGATAATCCAAAAGTAATGCTTTCTAACCCAGTGCTTTCATTGAAAAATCAGCTTTCTAGAGTAGTTTAGGTTGTGCATTGATAGTCAGTCAGGATAAACCATTATATATATTCATACATATATATGTATATAGAAATGAATTTATTACAAAAGGGATGTTTGTTATATAATATGTAACATTGACAGATTTATCATGATACGTATTACATATTCTGTGATTCATCTAATATGGCTGTAGGGTAATTAAAATTTATAAAGTTACCATTATTTGTTACTGGGTTATTCGTTAACTTTGTCATGATTTTTTATCACATTTTTTTCTAGAAAAAAAAAGCAATAATGTTAATCTGCTGAAATAGCGAAATACTACCTTCTTAAAAATACAATGATTAAAAAAATGCCGTATGTTGTTTTCTTAAATTTTTTCGGAGTTTTTCACAAGACCTACTTTTTATACTCGACATACATAATATGTCAGAGTATATTAACTCGGTCTAAAGTTTGTAACGCTACTTAGTATTGACTGTACAAACAAAATTTAGGTATACTTGTTCATAGGAGCACGTAATTAGTCCATTTCCAATCGCCCATCGTCACGATTATTAAAAATAAGAGATAACGATCTGAAATTTTGTTGACGTATAATAAACATTAAATGTGAGTTTAAGTCGTGAATGAGCAAAATCCATCTATTGGGTTTATTGGATCCTTGACCCAACTCTTAAACTATAAATGATATAAGAAAAATTCAACCAAAAAAATGTTTATTTCTTTGAGAGAAACAATTTGATTTAAATATTTTTTCGTAAAATGTTTGAGCTCTGCACAATTTTAGCTCAAATATAGCTAATGAACACATAAAAATAATAACAATACATATTATGATATATAATTGTATTGATTGGATATTTATAGTATTCAATGCTAATTAAAAATAATCCAAACAATGATATCCAATCATATATCGAGTATCTAAACAATTAACTCCGTAATGGTACTTGTTTTGTTCATGAATTATTCGATGTAAAGTCTTTCTGGACGCCAGCCAATTGTAACAATTAATTTATGTCAGATTATATATACTGACAAATAAACACTAGAACAGATGTATTGTTCAAAGTCTATTTTTTCTTTTGTGCAAGTTGTAGGTCATCATAAAATATTATAACTTCATCTCATATAAGAGTAGGTACTGGAGGTATTTGATAAACCTAAACCTACGACCGTATTCCATCAATGTAATTGTATTAAGAAAATTGTTGCTGGTTCAGTTTTTTAAATAACAAACCCTCTGATTTTGGTTCACTATAAGATATGGAGCCCAAATTTCTAAATGTGTTTTTTTTCCCATATAAATAAAAAAAAACACTTTCTTAACACGTTTTTGTGTGAAAGCGATTAAATATCAATGATCAGTTATCAAAAAATCTACATTATATGAGGAAGGAAATGCCTTGTAAAGATAGAAAAGCACATACGCCCAACTTCTTAAAAAACAAACAATATTTAAGTAAACCATATGTAAAAAAGACGTGTTTTAAATTTTATTCGTAAATTCGCTTCGAACTAGAAAACGAATTTCTTTTCGAAAAATTTCATCGACTTGGCTATTTTTCTTTTTGGTATAATCAAATATAATAAAGTTTTCTGTACACATATCGGAATGGAATAATCAATTTATTTAGAAGAAAATTTATTTTTCTAACAGACAAAATAAGAGATATTATGATTGATCTTCAATTGAATATAATATGTGACTTGTCTGATAAATATTATATTACTCTAGTTTTGTTATGAAAAAAAAAAAGTAATATTAAAATAAGAAGAGGCGACATTATAATGATTGATTATATACAAAAAAAAGAAAAAAGAAAAAAAAAAGAAAACGAAGTACTCGTTAAGTATTTACACAATTCACACGCGCTAAAAATGAAACAATATTAACGTGAAAGGGTTTCTGATACCGTCGCTTCATGCTAAAGAAGAATTTAATCGAATATTGTAGAGATCTATTCAAAGATAAGATGGTCGGAAGGAAAAAATGCCATATGATGTATACCCATTCCCCTGTAAGGCGATCATCTCTTAATCTGGTTGTTTAACCCCTCCCCCTTCATCCCTTCAAGTTTATCGCAATACCTATTCAACGCGTTTTAATGTTTTTTATAAAATTTCATTACGTTTGGATAATTCTAAAATTATATTCTTTATATACTTTTTATCATTTTGTTTTTGAAATTTTGGATGATTTTTAAGTTTTCTCATAAAATTACGTTTCATTAACTATTTTTTGAACCATTTATGCCCGAAAATTTCAATAATATTTGAATTTTTTGGAAATCCTAATCGATATGCCTTAATTATTCGTTTTTATTTTATATTTTGATGTTTTTTAAGTTTTCTCATGATAACAGAAAGTTTTGTAAATATTCAAAAAATCAAAAATTGGGAAGTTTTTTTTTTTCGGCTTTAATATTTAGTCTTATAACAATTCACTCTTTATGGTGGCAACATAGATACGACTTACTATTCTGATCGGTAAAACAATATGACAAATAAAATAAAATCGAAATTGATTTTCGAATATAAACAAAACCATTTACCTTTCGTGTAATCAATTTAAACCGTTTTTGTCAATTTTAGTTTGGTTTTTTACTTCTTGTTTTTTGTGTTAAACTTTTACCAGTTGATTGATATGTTAGACTAAATACACAATTTGTTCAGAAGCATACTGACTACTTTGTAATCGTAATATCTATTTATAAGATACAGCAATTTTTTTTGTAATAAATTGGTGCAAGAAATCGAAATTTATTCGAAAAATCTCTTTGATAATATTCACATAATTGGATGAGAAAAAAACAAAACAATATTCGATAAAAATAGTCGCATTTAATAAATCTTTCTATCCTCCAAAAATTGATACAAAATTTTAACAGAACACAAAGAAAATTCATCGAATTTTAATTTCAGATTTAAATGACACAAAGAAAATAATAAAAAAAAATTTCTTCTCCGTTTCATAGAGTACGAAGTGTTAAATTTTCATTTTGAAAATAAAATTGTTTTTCAAACATGTTAATTAAAAAGCAGATAAAATGAAATAAAATAAAATTATTTATTACAAATACAATTTGTAGTATTTCTGTGTTGTTAAATTAATTATAACTAAAGGCATTATTCTTGTACGACAAAATAACATTACACAACACTTTTACTTACGGGGTATTGCATTGCATATATACGAAGATTATTATAACTTACGAACTTTCTCATAGAAGGATTTCATTACCATCACGAAAATCTATGAAAATTATATATATTATATGTAATATTATTTAAAAATTTTCTTTGAAAAAAAATAACACTTGGACACTAGTCCCAAACGAAGTACGTTTCCCAACTATCTAACTCGCCTCCAACTATTGGAATCCATATTAATATATAAAGTATTGAAAGCTGAAACGAAAATTTTTGAACGTTATATTCTTCGAAACGATTGAGCGTTACATATTATTATTGAACGGGGAGAAGACCCTATAGGGGTACAAAAATTAAACGCAATCTCATCCCAAAATAAAAATCCCAAGGTCGTGCCTGCTGTCCTTGTCAGTATGAAAATTAGGTTTTTTTTTTTGTTTTTTTTATTTACAAAGGAAAGTAAAAACCAAAAAATTAAGATAACAACTAACAGAGTAAATTGTTTAGATGCTCGACATATCAGTGTATGTGTGTATATACTATAATGTAAGTTATAATTACAATACGATATAAAAATATAACCATCAGTCTTGGTACTGTATGTGAATTATACATACGTAGAATGTCACAATACATGAACCGCAGGACTATTACAAAAGAACTACCTTATGAATATTATGAGAAAACTGATTTTCTTGGGAATGTCCCAAATCATCGACAATGGTCACATCCACCAGTTTTTGCTGCTACAGAGTTTATCCATATACTACTTTGTTTATCACCGTAGAGGATGTAATTGTCATTGAATTTATACAGGCTACGTTTCATTTGGACTGTGTTCATTATCGTCTATCTCTTGACGTCCATATATTTCTTCTTCAATATTAGTAAAGTTTTGTTTGGTTTTCACAAGTCCATGGACAGGAATATGGTTTGACTTTAAGTGACATGGTAAAATGTTCGATGTAGGACGATAAGATGGGGGTACTTAACGTATGAAGCTCAATAAAACCCACATACGTATTTATGTTATAATTTTTATTTTAATAATTATCTTTAACCACTCTTGATTCAATATAATTAGGGAAACAAATATTATGTAAATAATTAGAAAATTATCAAAAAGTAAAAAAAGTTAAATCTACCCATTAAGCCCCTCCTCTACGGTAAGATCAGGTACCCTAAAAGGAAAAATGGGGTTTCCAAAATTCAATGGATTTTTCATCCTTATCATATATACTAGCACACTTGCATTGGGCCCATTTGCTTCACATAACATATGCAGTTCAGTCTTTATTTGAGTTCAAATAACAATTACAAAACCAGCACTATGTACTACCTACCAAATCTTTACTCAATATCCTGCCCTGAGAAACGGAGGTAAAACCTTATTATTAATATTATTCTTATTATAATTATATGTAGCAAAAACTTCAGTATTATTTCAATAAGGGCAAGATGGAGTAGCCCCATATCTCGTCTTGCCCTCGTATTCCCAATTGAATTTAATAGTTGATTTCTAAGAACATTGTTATCACAATTAGATCACCAAGTGTTTGCCTGAAGTATGATGTAAAGAACCTTATTTGCCATTTTAAATATATTATTATATACAGAAAAATCATGTTGCAAACAAATTGAAAAAAGCTCTAAGCAAATCACCAAAAAAATGATTTCTCAATTATACACAGAAATCAAGTAATGATTTCGTCATGCAAGTATAACTATTCGACATACTTTCCGCTTTCCGTTCAAAATTCTATCATACTAAATATCATAACGTTCTTTTTTTTTTTAATTTTGTAAATTTCATCTGTCATAACTGTAATAATATTGATATAGAATTGTTTCGATTCCTTGGAGTGATAACATTGCATTCAGGATATTAAGGAATGTTTTGTATAATGTAAACGGAATGTACAGAGTACACTTGGTTACATATCTTAAGAATTGTGTCGTCATTTTCGATGTATGTATATATGTTTTATAAATTGTTACAAACAGATTGTATTATTGGTTGGTGTTCTAGATATGTAATATTTTACCAATAATATCTACTTTCGATGCACATTCAAGTATGTGTAGCCTAAGTCTAGTCTAATCAATAAATATCAACACATCAGGATAACTCAGATTTTGATGATTTATTTTTTTAGAATATTTGTTTTTTTAACTAATTTGGAAATCTTTTGAAATTTCTGTGATGTGAGTGTCATCCATTTTGGAGAATGATTAAAACTATCCGTTTTTCATATTAAAGAAATACATATTTTAGAGTGATTATTCATAGATAATTCGAAATTTATCGAAAAAAATTCGGTAAAAAAAAATGAAGCTTTTAAAAAAGCGTTACGGCACTCGTAGATGATGTTCAAAAAATTAAAATAAGTAATAATTTTAAAAGACTTTTCATAACGAATGATAATTCTTTTCAGATAAAATTGTATTTTATTTTTTTCTTTAATTTATTTATTTATTTTAATTATTTTAGTTAAATTATTTTTATTATTATTATTATTATTATTTCTTTATTTATTTATTTTATTGATATATGTATGTATTCTTTTATAACGTTTTACATATATTTGTATCATGTTACACATAACATGTTACAAAGTTTTATGTTTTACAATAATATGTTTCATAAAAACACTTTTATATAAAAATATTTACTTTAAAATTAATTTTTAAATAAACTCTTCAAATATTGCTGATTTTCTTAGCTTTCTGTTACACTTTATCACAGTTACGCACTTCTGTCGCTTAGATACCAAGCAGAAAGATGTAATACATCAAAAATAAATAAATAAAAATAAATAGGAATATAAAGTTCTCTGTTTAAATTAAAACCTTTTATACATATCAATTTCGATTTTTAGCCGCAATTTCCTAGATCAAATTATTTATAAAATATAAAACAATTTGATCTAGGAAATAAAAGGGCAAACATTTTAAATGGTGACGTGACTGGACGGAGATATCTTCTGCGCATGCGCATAAATAAACGCCACCATTTAAAATCGCAATAATTACTTTTAATTAATTATAAAAAATTAAAGAAATTAACTAAAAATTTGCATAACACTGAGGTGAGCAAATAGTGAGCAATTGATAAGAGAAAAGATTTATAAGAAAAATTGAGCGGTCTTCACGTAAATGAGAAAAATCGTTTTGTATTTTGTTTTGTTTATAACTAATTAAATAATTAATTATTAATGTGAGCAATTGCGGATTTTAATTGAGCAAATAGTGAGCAATTAGGAGCAATTGAGAAAAATTGGCAATTCTTATAATTCCATGCCAACTTTTTGGGGGTAAATTATTTATAGAAATTACTTTTAAAATTACGTCGGCGCCGTGGCTTAGTTGGTTAAAGCGCCTGTCTAGTAAACAGGAGATCGTGAGTTCGAATCTCACCGGGGCCTAGGAATAATCCTTTTTTGTCATGTATAATATTTGAATATTGGTCTGGCAAATAAAAGAATTAAAAAAAACACGAAAAATTAGTTTTAGTTTAAAATTTAATCGCTAAAATTTGTTTTCTATTATTCCCATTCTTTATAATACGGTCAACTTGTAAAACTTCCTTTTTTGAAGTCGGTTAAAAATATTATTAGAAAGATAAATAAAATATAAATCGAAGGCTATTCTTCTAACAAGTTATTAAAATGCATAAATGACGCGACTAGTACATTTATAATTTCTATTATGAAGATTATTATCATTATTACGATTCATATGAATCCAATTAAACTATGAAATAATAATAATAATTGGTTCCATACAATTTGAAGTTTTCAGTTACACATGTGTCTACTTTCGTTATAATTAAGTAAGCAACATAAAACCGAATATATTCAAAATAATTGTTCCAATAATTTAAGGACGTTCGTACACAATTTTATTATTATTAAAATTATTAAAATACCTACACAATTTTGGTTAAATTTGAGGGTACAATTTGTAATTTTTTTCGTTATAAATTTCCAAAAAAGAAAAAAAAAAAAAGAAAATCAGAGTTAGTGTAGACTTAGATCAACAAAATATTAAACGGCGAGAATGGGATTCGAATCCACTCGTGCAGAGCACAGTCCAACTCCTTAACCACTCGTCCACCTCTTCGTTGACTCAATAAAATTCTATATGAAACCCAATAAACTCACAATAAATTTAGAATATTACTTAAACATCATTTCGGATTCACTTCAATTTCAAAAAAATTAAATAATTTTTTTGAATTCAATTATTATCTTCTTCACACAAAAATGGTGGTCTTATCATAGAGTTTGTTCCACCAAAATATTTATAAAATAATTCGATTTGTATTTTAGAAAAGGTTTTTCGCGAAAAAAACTTTTTGACATGCCCTTCGGTTTTATATCAATATTATGCATACCAAAAGTGCAAAAAAGTCTTAAAATTGAAATAGTTTAGAGTTTTTTGTGCGCATTAGAGTTTGTCTTGATTATTGAAGTCTCATTTTTGTTCGAATTCCACTTACCGTTACACAAAAATTAATAACTGAAAAGTTCTGCGTTATACTAATAAAAAAATACGAGTAAAACAACATTTGCAACATTCAGGCAGTAATTTTACGGCACAAAATTTCAATGAATTCATACTTAAAGTTAATTTTTTGTTTGTATGTTGGTATTAACGTATTTAAAGTAAAAATACTTTTCTCTTAATTAATTTACGTAGTTAATATACAAATAAATATATTTTATTTGTAGGATTAATAAGGGTTATCCAATCAATGGTGTTCACCTAATTAAAAAGTTTTGACAATCGTATAAATAAAAACACCTTTTCTCAACGATAATTTATTTGCATTTTTCCTGTTGGTTATGTTATTATTATTTATTACTTATCTTTAATTTACAGGTAAATTTTTTTTTTTCATTGTTCATTATAGAAACAAAATTATAGGACCGAAAAATTCCGAGAAATAAAATAAAATACTTTTTAAAAACAAATGAATATAACATGTAATACTTTTAATTGTTTAAATAGCCGGCATTTGGTAAAGTATTAACCAGAAATTAAGCCACATTTGAAATGTGTTTAAAACATCCAAATTTATTGCTGTTGATTGATCAATAAAAAAATTTAGTGTGTCAACGACGAGGTGGCCGAGTGGTTAAGGCGTTGGACTGCTAATCCAATGTGCTCTGCACGCGTGGGTTCGAATCCCATCCTCGTCGGTGAATAATTTGATAATTTAAGTAAAATTCACTACCATTGTACACTAGGTCAGTGATGTTTAATTATTAATTTGAGTCTACAGTATATAATGCTATCTAATGTTGACCGCCAAACAAAATTTTGATATAGGTGTTGATAGAAACACCTAATTAGTCGATTTCTAGCTGTCCGCCTGTCATCACGATAACTCAAAAACAACAACAGATAGCTAGCA
Organism: Chrysopa pallens; assembly: GCA_020423425.1. NCBI lineage: Eukaryota > Metazoa > Arthropoda > Insecta > Neuroptera > Chrysopidae > Chrysopa > Chrysopa pallens. Next base: position 8,691,266 of record CM035596.1, on the reverse strand, counting down.
GAAAATCGGTTTCTTTGGTCCAATAGATTCTTGATCCAACTTTTGAACTATAAAAGAAAAATTCAAGTATAAAAAATGTTTATTTTTTTTTTAAACAAATAACTTTTGTATGAAACATTTTTTTGTAAAATATTTGAGTTTTCCACGAGTTGAGCTCAAATTTGGCTAAAAAACAAACACATATTATTATTATACAACTTTATATTACTATATTGACTGGATATTTAAAGTATTTTATGATTGATAATAAAAAATACTCCAAAAAATGAAATTCAACCATATGTCGAGTTTCTAAACAATTTACTCTGTAAGTTGTTATCTTCACTTGTTGCATATATAAAATTAAAATCTGGATAAAATCTATAAATTTCATATTTATTTATATTCCGTTAATTAGAGTATCAAAATCCTTAACAAATTATTTACCTCATAATTTTTATTTGAATAGAAAACTCTATCCTGAATTTCAGAAAATTGAAATGTTTTTATCTAAAAAAAAAAAAAAAAACATATACAAATGTAATTTATATGAAAATTGAACTATTTTAAATTCTTCGAAATTATAAAATAAAGTGGCTTATAGTTTTCCATACAGATAAACTTTTCACAAAATAATTTTCAACTTCCTGTTTTTCATATCGCCTACACCATTATTACGATATTAGCTGGAAAAACTTTTACTTAATCAATTGTTCTTCACATTTGTTTGTTTTGTATTTAAAAGTTAAGCTTATATTTGCGTAGTGTATATATAATCAACACAAACATAAATCCTTACACTCCACTTCATGCAGTGAATATTATTAAGTTTTGCCTAAGATATAAAATGAAAAGTTAGAAAATGTAAGTGATCTTTGTTAACATACCAGAAAATTGTCCTTACAAGAATTATGTTAAATTTTTTATGAATATATTTGTCTAGTTTATCATAACAGAAATTCGACTTGTGTAAATTTGGCTAAGGAAAATTTTTTATTTAATTTATGGTAGGTGTTGATATAAAAATACAATCAAAAAATTTATTCAAGTATGTCGGATATTCAGAGAGATGTCTAATGAATTTGAATAAAGCTCCCTTTTAAACACTCATAATTTTGATATGATAAAAACTCGTGGCAGGCTTTTGAATCATCGGTTCTTCAAGTTTGTGACCGTCCCAACAACTTTCGTTCATGGGTGCATAAAAAGCTACAAACATTTTCTTCAAATCAATCACTTAATTTTTTTTATTTGAACTTTTCTTCTTTATATGTGTGGTTTAAAAGCTCGCTCATGAATTCGTGGTACTGAATTGAACGATTTTTTACAATCGTGAAGAAATATACATAATTTGAGCTTGATTTTGATGAAAGGCAAACAATCAGACGCAAATAGACTAATTAGGTCATTCTTTGAATACCTATCAAGTCAAGTTGTGCTAATACCTTTAATATTTGCTACCGTTTTATACTTAAGACTAAATATAATATATCGTAATGTCAAGTATAAAAATTGTCTAAAAATGCCGAGTATAAAAATTAATTAAAAATTTTTTTCAGGTATTAAAGCGAATTATTTCAAATTAATTAATTTAAAAAATAAAAGATTTATAACGTTTTTGATATAATTAAAAAAATGTCTAGCAAGATTATAACATGATTAAATTTACTTGATGTATCTTCCCTTTTCTCCATGTACTTATGAACGTATCTTCACGTATAAAATTACGTATACTCCCCTACATAAGTTTTTTTTTTTTATACTCCGTGTAATTACTAATTATGAACTAGGATGGTGTATGGTAGAAAGTATATTATTATTACAATAATTTCTACTACTCGGTTAAATGAAGCTAATTTAATTTTTTTTTTTTTTTTGAAGTGATTCACTCGACTCATTGCTGCAGGATTATCAACCAACATTATAATAATAATAAAGGGATTTGTTTTTTTTCCTGTTTGTTTGTTTTTTTTTTTTTTTTTACATATAATAAAATTGATGATATTTTTTCAACGGTTTTATGTTTTAGTTTGGTTATTCATTTTTTATTCATTTGTTTTTTATTTGTTCCCTACGTTTTTTTGTTTTATTGAAAAAAAATTTTCATTTGTTATTAAACGAACGTCGCTAATTAATAGGGATTAATTATTATACGTTAATAATACGAAATTCACAGGTTGTGTTATACAGGCGATCTTCTTTATAAGAGCGATTATCTACAGCTGTTATTGAAATAAGGGAGAGTGCCTCGAATAAGCTGTTGACTTGAATTACATGTAATAGGCATTGTTTGAAATTTGGTAAGCACAATATTAGCATAATAACAGAGAGGTTATCGAGTTTTTATCAAAAAAAATTTCGAAGATTCGATATTATTTTTTGAGTTATTCGATGCGAAAATTGAAAATTTTTTACTCAATGGAGAAAATCTCTTAAAATTTATTAACAAATTTAAAGGAATAATTATTTATTTTTGAAATAAAAAAAATTACAAATGCAATTTATTTCATGATTCTCACAATTTTCACCCCATAACTCCAATTAAATGTCATTTTTTTCAATTATTCAATAACTTTTGTTTGACATTTGCTATATAATTTACCAGCAAAGAATTGAGCAAATAATTATATTTTCTAGAATTTCAATGCTTTATTAAAAATTTTAGACACTCATAGCATATCAAAAAAAGTTTATGCAATGCGCAGTTTTGTAGATCCATTTTCTTTCTGTAAATTAATTAATGTTTTTGTAACAAGTTTAAATGGCTCCGTGAAGCGAGCAAGTAATAGCTAGTGCTAAAATAAATTAATAAAATGTATTGGATTGTTTATTTTAATGCAAGTGTGGATCAGCATATTATATATGCATAGAAATTATTTCTTGTCAAAATTTTAGTTTCACAAATGTCAAATTATTATAAAACTTTTATTTATTTTTTCACAAAATCTCTGCTATTTGTAATCATGGTAAAAAATACATTTTCAATTATTTATAACAGTAAAAATTGTATTTCCGTTTCGACTTATAATTGCGTTAAAATATTTACAAAACATTTGTTACTGATTTTAATTACAATGTTATCAAAAACCTTTTTTCCGATAAAAAAACTTTTTAAAAATACGATTCACAAAGTTTTTAATTTTTAATTTAGCATACAGTTTTGTAATAACCCTTAATGCTGTTGTGTTATTAAGCTTTAATGGTGTGCATGGGGGCTTTGTACGGCATAAATGTGCCATCTGTAAATTATTTCTTGATACCGTGAGGTAATTCAAATGAGTTGTTCTCGATACACTAAGTCAAAGAAATAAATCTATAAACAGTAATGTTATTAATCAAATGGGGCGAAAAAACATGTTAGATTCTTATAAAAACGTGGACATTTACAAGAAAACTGAAATCATTTTTAAGTCAAATGCTTAAAGAATACTAATAATAATGACATCTTGAAATAACAGAAAACAGTATTCAAAACTGAATTTAAATATGCTCAAAATTAGGTGCTGCAAAATTAAATAGCTTTAATTAAAAGTTGTCTGATGTGAAAAGTAATAGCTATAATGTAAGTACCAGAATTAGATGTTTTAAGTTGCTTTTCTTTAATCAAAGCTACTAAAAAAATCCATCTTACTTAAATCATTGAAGAAAAGTGTCAAGGTAGTATGTTGCACAGATTTTTTGTGGTAATTAAATTGATATATTGAAGGCATTTCATAAAATCACCAAATTTTAGTACTTATAATGTTATAAAAGTTATATCTTTTCACATTGTTCTGCCACCCAATAACAGGGCAACAGTACATTATAATGCTCCGATTATTTTAATTAAAAATTTAATCATCTCATTTAATTTTGCAGCACTTTAATAATAAATAGCAAATTTTAAGCATATTTTAATATTGAAAACTTTGCTCTGCTTAAATCTCCATATCGACCGATTCTCCCGTGTTATCAGTAACTAAAATTTTCAAAATTTATTTCCATTTAAAAAGAATAAATGCTATAAATAAAAATAGCATACTTTTCAATTTTGAAATAGTAGCCCAAAAAGTGGATAAAAACTTACAAATTTATTTATGAAACTAATAAAAAAAAAAAAAAAAAAAAATATATATATATATATGTATATATATATATATATATATATATATATATATATATATATATATATATATATATATATATATATATATATATATGTATATATATATATATTTTGTTGGACCCTATCAAATAAAATCCATTCAAACATCCGAACCAATGAAGAACATATGAAGACTAACGAATATTACTTCCATAAAAAAACTTTTCCATAATGGAAGTACTTTTATTTTGTTTTGTTTTTTTTTTTTTTATTGTATTTGTAACATATGTTATATATTACATAATAATTACACCATTTTGTGATACAAACAGAAAATAAATAACAATCTTAAGGGTTTAGACGAATAATTCTTTTATTGGTAAAGTATATAGATAGATACAGGTTGCGCATTCAAAAAGTTTTTACAATTATTCGAATTTTCATTTCATCAAGTATTAAAATCCTGCCAAGAAAATCAGTTTTAATTGAATCTTTAGGAAAATTTAAACCCACATACTTTGAATTGTCCTCTAAACGTAGAAATTTTGAAAAATTGTCTGCTATAGTTTGTATATATAATAAGTGGTTCCCATTTTGATCGATTTTGAAGCAATCGTTAAATTCGATCACAAAAGCAATTTTCTACCTTCAATGTTTTCAACATTTTTCACGTGATCTGACAAGTAAAAGAGAACAACTAAATATGACTCAATGAAATTATTTTTGTATTTCTGCGCTTGGAAAAGTAATGGAAGGAGCTGAGTAAATTCCATCCTTTAGTTATCATAATTTGCAAAGTCTATCAATCAATTAAGCACGAATTAAGAACGTCCTAAACTGTTTATGATTATAAACATACTATGGCATTAATTTTGATAAATAATCCACAGTTAAACTTTGAAATTTTGAGTAATTAGTTTCACGTATTATGCATTTTTAGCAATTTTTTTATGATTTTACAATCCATATAATTTGCACCTTTTTTCGATGAATGCAGTTCTGTGTGGGATAACCATATCAATCCTTCGTATTTTGCAGCAAGTATCTTTTTCAAAATTACGAAGCTTATAGAATTTTCTAGACTACAATAGCAATTATTATGCATAAATTTCACAGATTGTCAATATCTTATCAATAGTCCCTAAGATTATTCCCGAAAAAATTAAAAAAATAAATCTTTATCTATTTAATATGACGTAAATAAGTATAATTTTTTAAAATTGTTCCATTCTTAACATAATCTTATCTTTGTGAACGGGCAAAGAGTGTTTCTTAGAACCAAATTTTGTAAGCTGAATTCAATTTTTCTTACCCTACGAAGTTGAAATCTTACGTTTTGTATCAGTTCCAATATAAGATAAAAAGTATGTGAACAACTAGTTTTATATTCATATTCATTATTTTGTTAATTTAATCGAAATTGATCAAATGAACTAAAATATAAAGTACAAAAATCATTAAGAAATGAATGGACTTACCTACATATCTATTGATGAGCTAAAAATAAATGACACATTCTTAAAATCATTGCGATGTTTACTTTAGCATAAAAATTGCTCTTCGTATACTTCATCCTCGAATTTCGAACAGAAAGTTCTTTTTTCACCACGAAAAGAGTGAAAAATTATTAGACGTATAATATTAGAATTAAATTATTTGAAGCACTGGTACTAACCTGGTCTATAGAGGCTAATTTGGTGAAAGAACTATGATAATATAACTACCATATATAAAATTTCAAAACTTCATTTAAAAAATTATTAGAACGACACTTCACCTAAATCTGTCCCTGAAGAATACCGCCGTTACTAACAAAAATTTGGGCAAATTTCTAATTTATTATTACCAAAAAAATTATATTATTTTAAAGCGTTGTGTATCTTGAAAATGTAAGTTATTTGTTGACATCTCTGTATAAAAGGTGGGTTTTATGTAATCCAAAACATTTTATGTTGTTAAATTATTTCTATTATATTATTTGAACAGGTGTCTGAAACATATAATCAAATTGAATAGGAATTGTTATTGTGAACTTTTGTGACCCTTTGTACTACAATTATAAACAACATTATATGAATATCATTGTTTTAATTCGAAATGAGTAAAGTAAATATTACTTTAATCGTTACAAATGTTTTTGAATCAGATAATAATTGATATTTGTTTTTTAGTCTTTTATGTGGATCTGTTACAGACATATTAAAGTAGACACAGTTAATGTATATGTTAGAATATCAGTTGATTCTCTAGTAAGAGTTGACTATATCCAGGCGAAGTCGACTATTACTGGTCTTTTCAGTAAGCATTTATTTAAACCGTAAAATGTTGAAATTTTCTCAAAATGTACTAGTTAGAATGGACTATACCTAGGTAAAGTACACTCTCACTGTCTTGAGCTAATAAAAGACATTTTGCGAAAAAAAAAAACAAATAAGAAACCAAAAGCCTCTATTCACCCTAGAAATATAATCTACATCTTTAAGATAAACGCAAAACACTCTTTGCTCTTTATTTTCCATTTCGCATCGTTTTGTCATTTAACTTTTTTCCATAGGACTTGTAATATTGTTGGAATTCGAGAAAAACCGTGTTTTACCCTTAAATACTCACGCCCATCCACTTCCCAACCTCAGATCGTCCGTAAATTATTTTTTCTTTCATTTTTGTTAAATTCTCTTTCGTTTCAAATTAGTTTCATCCTACTATAAATTTTTTAATTTCAAAAATTATCGACCCTAGTCTAATAGTGTCCAAAATACATTAAATTTAACATATTTTGATTGTATTCGACCACAATTTTTTTAAAGTGTGTTTGTAAACACCAAATAAAAATACATATGAAAATAATATTTGATGCTTCAATCGATATAATCAATTCACTTATGGCTGAATGTAGTCACATCATAATAACGATTAATAATTAAAACATTCAAACTTGATCTATTAATTTAATGCAATTTGGTGGATATAATTTGTAACAAAAAGATTGCAGTCTTCTTCTATACTGTTCACTATATAAACAATCAATGTATATGTTCTGATTTGATATTATACCATCCTTAATAGTAGCAGTGATTTTATTTGATTTAATTGACAATTTTATTAACTTCTGTAATTGACAACAGTCGTGGATGTTCTGATTCATCTTTGTATGTAGATTATTTATGGATACTATTTCATTCTAAATATAATACTACTAAATATGGATATAAATAATATCAATATACATAAAAACTGTCAAACTCCAAAAAGCTCATAAGAAATTTACAGTAACAAATTTAGGCTACACTTACCATTATTTAGTAGAGTGGAATTCTTCTTTAGGGCTCGATAAAACTAGCAGAATGATTTTCGCATATAACGCAATAAATAATTACTCAAATGTTATGAAATTTCGAAAGCACAATCTTTGAAGAGATTTCGAAATTACATTATAATCGAGCTATTCGATAAATTTTTTTTTTACCGAAAATAAAATTATAAAATAAAAATTATATGTTTAGAAGTGTTTTTTCGCGAAAAACTCTACGACATGTCCTTTGTTTTCATTTTAAGATGTGAAAGTTAGGTAAGAAAATGTTAGAAAATAAAAATTTTCTACGTTTAGAGGACACTTTTTAGTATGTGTATTTACATTTTTTAAAAGATTCAAAGAAAACTGATTTTCTTGGGAACGTCTAAGGCTGCTCCAGTAATAAATTTAATTAGACAGATATTTTGATCCATTTTTTTCGCTTTTTTTTATTGTATTTTTCTCTACTCGTCTATTTTTTTACAATATAAATATATTTCGTTCGTGGTAAATGCATTTTTTTTATACGAAAATTGACAAATTTCATAGAAAAAGTTTTTCTTGATTAAAATTGATTTAAATAGGTCATATGTGTAATAGGTATATTATAAAAAGCACAACTTTATGTAGTTTTAGATAATAGTAGAAGCAACATGGAGGAAATTTTAAAAGGAAAACTTAATAAGTGTTTGATTTATTTCTGTTTGTTATACCTATGTTACAGTTTTCTCTTAATATCCCCAGCCATTTCCTGGAATATTTGAGAAACCAATGAGAAAACAACTGTGTATAATGTTGCTTAACATTATTGATCGGTTGAGATCAGTAATTACGTTAACCCCAATGGGGGGAAGGGGTATATAATATAGATTATTTTAAGTATATTATTTGAAATAGATATAATATAATAAATAATATTCTCAAAATAATCTATACTTTATACCCCCCCCCTAATGGGGGTAACGTAATAACTGATCTCAACCGATCAATAATGTTAAGCAACATTATACACAGTTAGTATTTTTATACTTTCGAATTGCTTGCTTTAACCCTTCTATAAAAAATCACGACCAGACCCTCACTATCTTGAAATGTATTATAGATATGCATGTTTTGACAGAATATTTGAAAAATATGACCCAAATTTAGTTGGATTATATACTTTGTTTACCAAAATTGGTTAAAAATTGACGATAATAAAGCAAAATTAATTTTTCGTGGTTTTGGTGACGTCATAAGATTCACAATATTAATTTTTTCCATATCTTCGCCAAATTCGGTCCGAATTGAGTGAACTTTTTTTTGAAATCCACTAATATTGGGTCATACTTTGTCTTTTTATACTTTCGAATTGCTTGCTTTAACCCTTCTATAAAAAATCACGACCAGACCCTCACTATCTTGAAATGCATTATAGATATGCATGTTTTGACAGAATATTTGAAAAATATGACCCAAATTTAGTTGGATTATATACTTTGTTTACCAAAATTGGTTAAAAATTGACGATAATAAAGCAAAATTAATTTTTTGTGGTTTTGGTGACGTCATAAGATTCACAATAGGTCATACTTTTTAATTTTGATACTTTCGAATTGCTTACTTTAACCCTTCTATAAAAAATCACGACCAGACCCTCACTATCTTGAAATGTATTATAGATATGCATGTTTTGACAGAATATTTGAAAAATATGACCCAAATTTAGTTGGATTATATACTTTGTTTACCAAAATTGGTTAAAAATTGACGATAATAAAGCAAAATTAATTTTTTGTGGTTTTGGTGACGTCATAAGATTCACAATATTAATTTTTTCCATATCTTCGCCAAATTCGGTCCGAATTGAGTGAACTTTTTTTTGAAATCCACTAATATTGGGTTATACTTTTTCTTTTTTATACTTTCGAATTGCTTACTTTAACCCTTCTATGAAAGATCACGACCAGACCCTCACTATCTTGAAATGCATTATAGATATGCATGTTTTGACAGAATATTTGAAAAATATGACTCAAATTTAGTTGGATTAAATACTTTGTTTACCAAAATTGGTTAAAAATTGACGATAATAAAGCAAAATTAATTTTTCGTGGTTTTGGTGACGTCATAAGATTCACAATATTAATTTTTTCCATATCTTCGCCAAATTCGGTCCGCATTGAGTGAACTTTTTTTTGAAATCCACTAATTTTGGGTCATACTTTTTCTTTTTTATACTTTCGAATTGCTTGCTTTAACCCTTCTATAAAAAATCACGACCAGACCCTCACTATCTTGAAATCCATTATAGATATGCATGTTTTGACAGAATATTTGCAAAATATGACCCAAATTTAGATGGATTATATACTTTGTTTACCAAAATTGGTTAAAAATTGACGATAATAAAGCAAAATTAATTTTTTGTGGTTTTGGTGACGTCATAAGATTCACAATATTAATTTTTTCCATATATTGGCCAAATTCTGTCCGAATTGAGTAAACTTTTTTTTGAAATCCACTAATTTTAGGTCACACTTTTCAATTTTGATACTTTCGAATTGCTTACTTTAACCCTTCTATGAAAGATCACGACCAGACCCTCACTATCTTGAAATGCATTATAGATATGCATGTTTTGACAGAATATTTGAAAAATATGATCCAAATTTAGTTGGATTATATACTTTGTTTACCAAAATTGGTTAAAAATTGTCATAAGATTTACAATATTAATTTTTTCGATATCTCTGCCAAATTCTGTTCGAATTGAGTGATAAATTATATATTAATATATATATATATATATATATATATATATATATATATATATATATATATATATATATATATATATATATATATATATATATATATATATATATATATATATATATATATATATATATATATATATATATATATATATATATATATATATATATATAATATTTTGAAGTAATAATTAATCTTCGTTGCAAAATACTCCTAATATCTATAGTTTTGTTCCATTTTGATTCAAATGAAAATTGCAATGTTCCCGATTTCCCCAAAACATATAAGCAACATGATTAAGACAAAATCAATTACAATGATACGAATTTTCGTAAAGTTAACTGCACCATTATAAGTAATGAAAAGCCACCCACCTTTTATTAATTTGTGTAAATGAAAATAAATAAGGAATTCTAAATAATTATGAATTTTACTGCATTTTCCTGAAAAAATGAAATAATTGTTTTGCAATAAAAACAATTATCTCACGTTGGATACTGCAGTAAATCGCCTTAAAACTGTAAGAGCGTGTGTATTATGCATTTAATTCCTTAATATTTTGCTTGCATAACCCACCTACTGTAAGGAAAACATTTCATTCAAAAAATCACATTTGTAAAAGTTTTTTTTTTTTTTTTTGTATCTCTGGTGCTTCCACTATAGGTTGAGGTATTTCAACTAAAATGAAAAGTCTGTAATAAGTAGTAAGAATAGCATAATCATTATGATGATATATGTGAGTTGTTAGTTCAATTGAATATACGAAAACGAATAATCATTCTTGTTTTTTTTTTCTTTTTTGCCTTCTACTTTCACTCTTTTGTTCCTTTCTTTATCTCTGATCTCTCTTTTAAGAACACGATAATGTTGTATTTTAATAAAGCATCACTTCTTTTTCAGCAATTTAGTTCATTATCAGTATTCTTACCTTGTTTCTATCATTGTTACCAAGAAAGTACTACATTGGTGCTTATGATATGAATTTATTATAGAAACGGATCTGAATGTACGAACATTGAGCAGCGAATTTTCTATTACTGGAATTGTATTTTTAATAGTGATTTTTATAAAAATGATGTCGAAACAATTTATTGTCGAATTGTTTTTAGAACTTCTCTTTCCTTTTTATACAGAACTAGCGGACGTTGCGCGGTTTCACTTACGTATTTCCTTTTCCTGTGGAAATACATGGATAAAAAGTCTATACCATCCGGGGATAGTGTAGCTTCCCAACGGTGAAAGATTTTTTACATTAGACAGAGTGTTTATTATAATAGATCGCTCGTTTTTTGCTTCAAAGACTCTTAAAATCACTTAATAATACTTTAGAATCCTTTATTGCATGGTCAAACAACCACAAGAATATATAAATACTTGACCAAATATTTTTTTTTTATCTTTTTTTATTTGAAACCATCATTTCTACTTTCTTCACCAAAAAATATGTTTTATGGCCATTTATAAAACTATATACTTGTACCTCTGTTATGTGAAAATATTTCAATTTGACATGATTATGTGCTCTGTATATTTCCCCTTTTAGTTTTTCTTCCTTCTTTATATATATATATATATATATATATATATATATATATATATATATATATATATATATTTTTATTTTTTATTTTTTATTTTATTTTATTTCAAATTTTCTAGTACTTTTTTCTGTATACGTATACCATAAATGAGTATGGATGCGTGCGTATCTTGTATAAAAAGATTGATTGTAATAACACTTTTAAATCACATTAAAAGCTTTAAGATAAACTTTAACACACAAATATAATATACCACCCAGAAATAATGGAAGGCATTTGGGAGAAATATTTTTTCAGATTTATACTCTGAATTAAGATTTTCTAATCGAGACTACTGTACCATGTATTTCTTTTAATCGTAATTTCAACAAAAATTTAAAGCGCAAATTCACTTCTACGAAATGCTAATTTTGTTTTAGTTTTTCTAATATGTATAATAAGTTTTCAGTATGTATTTTTTTTTAAAGGAATACAAATATTTGCAAATATTTTAGTGATATTGGAATGGTTCTATGCTGCTTAAAAATTATTACCAGTAGAAGACAAATATATTATTGCTTTTTGAAACTTCAAGTTTAGTTTTTATTTTATTTTATTTATTTTTTTATCTCTATATGAATTTTTCGCGAAAATATTCGACGTTAAATAAAAAAATACAATTTTATCCTTAGTCCTTGATATGTCAGCAATCAATGCTCACACGGAAAATTGATACACACGGAAAACAGTGGTTTCAGAAACTCGAATTAATTTCCTACAACAACCTGTAATAAGTTTTAGATGATAGAAAATTTTTGAGCATTGATATTAATTAGAAAAATGTCATCCAAAGAGTATGGATTATTAATTTTTTTGAGCGTAAACTATGAATTACTTTCTCTTTTCTATTTTATTTTAAGTGAAAGTTTTACTTTTGCCTTGTACCATTCTATAATTGGGGTAAAAAACTTTCTAACACTTGATGGATTTTTGTTTTTTATTTACTTATAATTGGAATTAAATTCGATGATTTATCGATTAATTTCGAAATATAACCATAAAATTACATATAAAATATATAAGTTGAATAAAAAAACATTTCATCATACATAACTCTCACTTAACGTTACAAGGATTCTTCACCGTTTGTTAGTGAAGTTTTCTTTGTATAAATATATGATGAAGAAACATAACCTCTTTATGTCACTTGTAACACAACTTTTAGTTTGGTTATGTTTTTGAATTTGATACTTGTATAAGTGTTTTCGAACTATTGTTTTTCCATTAAAACATGAGATCTAATATCCGACATTTTGTTTATTGTCCTCTTATAATAATATTGTTGTTGTACGAAACTAGAAATTGATTAACTGTTAATTTCATTTGAATCAATAATGCCATATACCTATAGTGTGTTTTAAAATTGTTTGTCTGGTTAATTCTGTTTACATTCACTTTTTTCCCCACTCTATTTAACTTCTTAGATTGGAGGTTGCGGATTCGAATCCAGTTAATATCAATTTTAATAAAAAACAAAGGAGAGTTGGTTGATCACACTGTCGTCGTTTGGATAAGAATGAAGTAACCGGCTTCACCAACAACACCATAACAATGTAATCGCCACCTTGCGCTAGAAGGCATTTTAAGTTATTTTTGTCTCCAGATAATGGAATATTCTAAAACAGGGTACACAGAACCAAAAGGTCTTGGTACAAGAGACACGTTTCCCTTGCAACTGCTACAAAATTTCATGCATAAGATATAAAAAAAGGCGTCATTTCGGCCCAAACTGGTTCAAAAATTACTATATTAATTTAGTAATCTGTGATAAATTTGACAATTCTATGAAAAATCTTAAAAGTTTTCTTTAATTTATATTACGATTTTTTAGGATAATGGTCCTGAAAAATAAAAAATACAACTTATTTTACGATTGGAATTTTTCTCGATTTTTTTAAAGAGGTCAAGAAATTTACAAAATGAGGGAAACATTTTTTGTATCCTTCGATAAAATTAATTTTGTAAGGCTTATTTGAGCTGTAGATTTCAAAAATAACAATTATGCAATAGAATGTGAAGTTTCCGACATATCGTCGGAAATTCGATTCGGAATATTTCGGACAAATTTCAAGCGATATATCAACAACTAGACAATCAATCGTAAAATTAGTGTAAGTTTTTGTTTTTCTGGACCCTAATTACCGTAGTAAATATAAAGAAGACTCATTTTTTGAATGCAAATTTTTCAGATTTACTCGAGATTCACCCAGTAATTTTGTTAGTCAGCTTGGACCAAAATAACCATTTCCTCTATTCAAAATTTCCTTATACTGTTCTTAAAACATTAACGAAAACTTCAAGGCTTTGTCTTCTTGTAAAGCTTCATTAAAATTTTTTCAGTTATATACTAAATCATTCAAAATGAAGTTTATAAAAATAATAAAAACACTTTGATAATTATTAAAAACAAATCCATTTTCATTCAAATTAACCCTATATAGGTATCACATTGTATAAAAACTTTTTGAAAACTAAAGACGAGACAGAATTATCCCGATGGCGTTCATACGGGAATAACAAACTTTAGTGGCTCGAATGTTAAAGGTTATATAATTATTATTATACGTTATGATCTTTTAACCTTTTACACAAACTGGATTACAAAAATACTCGTGTAATAAACCAACTCTATTTAAACGTTGACTGCTACGAGACTCAAAGTATTCATATTATGGCTACCAATCAATTTTTAAACCATAGTTACATAATTAAAAATTTATATAACATGTCTTAGCGTTTGAATAAAATTGACAGATTTTTAAATAATATCACAAGTATCTTAATTATCGGTAATGAAACAAGTTTTTCATATACGAAAATTTTCAACATTGGACGGTTTTCTTTTTCAGTGGCACTAAAATTTTGCCTTTATATCAACAAGATAGTTTGTTTTAGAATAGTCGTATTTTTGTTATTGAAATTAATCACACTTTTAAAACATTCTTCACTTCAAAAGGTATTTGGCCACAAGGAAATTACTTATAGAAGTTTTTAATTTAAAATTATTTTTTAGTTAATTTTTTTATGGCGGTTCTTTCCACGAAAAATGTTTCTTTGGATGAATTTCAATCACTAAAACTATTTTTGCTGCTTCTCTCCGCTTAAAGACATCCGAGGCTGGTTTCCTTATCATTCCTTTCCAACAAATTTATCAAAATCGGTTCACAAACGACGAAGTTATTCGAGAACACATATTTAAAAAAACATCTATATATATATATATATATATATATATATATATATATATATATACATATGTATAGAAAAAAGCTCCTTTTTTGAAGTCGTTTGTATAGTAGGTCATTAATACACAAAAATCAATTTACAAAGACAGTGTTTTGACACAAATATTTACAAACGAAAGTAGGAACTTCTCTCTTTTTTTTTATAACTGTGTTAAAAATATAATAAAGTTTTCTATAAAAATATATTATCTAGTAAATATGTCGAATACTACAGAATTAAATAAACCAAAGCAAAGGCCAGTGAAAACAAAAATAAAATTTATATGTATGGTGTAAATATGTTGAAGTTTATGTGTCACAAAGTAAATTTTGTTCAAATAGAATGACCGTATAACAAACACATTTATAGGTTACAAGCTTTAAAATACAAGGTAATAGTAATAACCTTTGTCAGTGAGCATGCCAAAAAAAAAAATCAAAAAAGGTTTTATTATCTCAAAAACCTTTCAATCATACTACACACACACACACACATAAATAGGGACACGGTATAGATTCAAAAGTATCGATATTTTATTACGAATCAAAAGTATCGTACTTATCGAAGTATCGAATTAAAAGCACATAGTAAAAAAAATTTGTGTTCAATGAACATAATTTAAGTGTGTGAAACAGTCGACATACAAATATGATAAATTTTGTCAATTAAAAAACACAAAACGGTTTGATAATTAATTTAAACCAAGTAAATATAACAATTAACAGGATTAATTGTTAAGATACTCGACATATGATTTAGTATCAATGTTTGAACTATTTTTAATCATTGTTGATAATAAAATATACCCTTTACATGTCCAAACGGTTATAAATGTATATATAATAATACCATGAACTAAATTTGGGTCAAATCTTACAACAGTTTAAAAATCCTTAAATTTTTACGGTTAAATAAAATTAAATAAAAGGGTCATGCATCCAATGGACCAATATTTTTCATTCACAAAGTCAAAATCATTTTTTAGGTCCGAAATATGGCAATAAATGCTCTACTATCTCTAATTTATCTTCATGACGTAGTTTTGCCGGAAATCGAAATAAACCGTATTTTACCCTGAAAAACTCACCCCCTCCCGACCTCAAATCACCCGTAATTTATTTTTTCTTTCATTTGTATCATATTATCTAGCGTTTTAAATCGGTTTCCATTCTACTGTAATTTTCTTCCACTTTTTATCATTTTTTAATGCTTCTACTCTGGTCTAGTATTTCAAACTCATTATGTTATGTTTCGAAGTTGAAAAATCGTAATATGTCTATTATCTGTCTATGGTAAGCATACATAGATAATATAAATCATCATTTATTTATTAAAATGAAAATATTCAATTTGAAAAAAAAAAAACGAATGTTTATTAAATATATTCGCGTTATCTCAAAATATTTTTATAATAAAACAATAAATAAATATATTATATATTACTACAGCCAAGCCCTTTTTTCATCAACAAGTAATATAGATTTTTTTAATTATTTGTTTAATATTAGTAGTCATTATTTTGTATTTAAGTTTTAATAATTCAGAATATTTGTTTTAAAATTCTATAATATTAATATCATAATACATAATAATATTTTATACATATAGATAATATCTATGCAAATTTTAATCAAACATTATATATACGGTATTCATTAACTCACCAATTCACTTTTCCCCTCCTGATTTATTACAAATAAAACTCCATTTTCAACGAAATAAATTGATAATACTCTTTAAAGACTTGAAAATTCTTTGTGTTTGTATGAATTTTAATTTAGTTTTCAATTTTTACTTTGAAAAAATATCAATGAAATACCCTGTTTAGTTGAATTTGATCAAATCATGGCATTCTATGATTAAATATGATATCTTAAAAATCTTTATTATACATTAATATAATTTTAAAAAAATGGTAACAACACGTGGTTTCATTCTTCAAATACTCTATTTCATCAAAATATTCTGTATATAAAGCCTTCAAGAATTAATCGAGTGTACTGCTAATAAACAAGTTTTAAGATAGTCTTATAAAATAGTCTTCAGGATCAAATGTACGTAATCCGAATCAGCCGTAAGAGGGTTTTATTAGAGCCGTATAGCAGGCTAGCGAACTAAATGGTTTTAGTTAAGTCATAGAAAATCAGTCTACAGAACGTTATACGGACTCTAATAAAACTTGAACTGTTACTTAGGCTGTGACGTTACTGATATGTGTGATAATACTTTTAAATGGATATAATTTTCTATTAAAACCCATTCAAATCTTGTTGATAGATTTGATAACTGACATAATTTTTTTTGGTAGCTGTAAGACTATAAATGTCTTAAATATCTTTACAAAATCCTCTGTTATGTAATGATTATATCAACTGTTGAAGTAAATTTATAAAAACATTTAAATCTTATCCAAAAGATATTTATACTAGGCAGCTGTGCTACAAGTAAGCTTTTCTCTGTATAATTGCAAGTTAATATCTGTGTAGGAATGAATGTGAAAGCAATAACAGATAATACTTATCTACAAATTTATTAAATACATTTTTTTCTCTTTATAAATAACAGAAAATATGTTTTGACATTTCATTTTTGTTATATAAAATAAATATGATTATATCATTCTTTGTATCTATTATATAAAAATTACAGGATGTTCAATGTAAATACGTGTTCAGTAAGATTTATTCCCCTGTAACATATAAGTGTGAAAAACGTCCGATGTTATATCTAAAAATGTCCGTTAGTAAATTATCATTGGCTCACGACGTTTGCGCTATCTCGTGTTTCATTAAATTACAGTTCAGATAAAAACCTAATTACCATATGTTTATATGTTTATTGTTACCATATTGATCTTCTAACAACAAAATGAAGAGACAACAAAATGAAGTGAAGCAGTATGTCTTCATTTAAACCAAATTCGAAAAGAAAGAGATACGAAAACATATATATATAAGTGCGCCAATTATACAACCAAAGAAGCTATCAGCTTATTTGATGCCTTTGTTATACCGACTTTAATATACGGGACACAATTGAACACAACACAATTGAACACAATTTTTGTAAAGAAATTTATAATGAAGGATGTAGCAAGGTGCAGTCGATATAGAATTAGGAACACGAACAGTAGTTGTTACCTTAGAACTGATTTGGAAATTGTTTATTTGTTTATTTGAACGAATTTTCTCCCAGATTGTTGGAAATGGAGGGATGAGAAAAATCGACATTATGGTAAAAAAACAGTCTAGATAAAGCAAAATGGTTGAAAATAACAGCTTGAAAAAAGAAACAAAAATTAATGATCAGTAAAATAATATTATTTTTCGAAGTTGACTCCAATGATATTTTTAGCTAAAAATTGATTCTTCGTTTTCGAAAGTAATTGGTCACAAAGGAATTATTTATAAAAGTTTGAACTTAAATTATTTTGTACTTTTTATTTGCTTTTTTTTCAAAACCAGGTTTTTCTTTCGAAAAATTCCTATTACTTCTAATCACTGAGTACATTTTATTTGTCATAATTGTTGATTTGTTAAAAAACATAAAGTTGAATAGTATTATTTTATAATATTTTCCGAATATCATTATAATATTTGGCGTTTGTACTGTTGTCATATCTGATTAACATTATAATAATTTGTATCATTTCTAGAACGATTTTGACTGGATGTTCTTCGAAACATTTGTCGAAAAACATTTGCATCAACCTCTAAACAGGAAAAATACTTTTATTTCTAAAACTGTCTAATTCAATTAATTTCTTATTATTAATATCTTCTTCACTGACATATAAATATTTATTTACTGGTAAACATTAAGTAGACGTTTTGTATCACTGTCTCTTTTGGTTATACCAGACTTTAAGAACTACAAGATAAGATAGCATGGTTATGAGCGTAAAATACGTGTGGGATACAAAATTTGAAATATTCTATGATGTGAAACTTTTGAAAAGCTTTTTTTTGCTATTTTGAATTCATGATTGTGTAGAGAAATTATACTTCATTGTTCGAACGAGATATTTTGTATCTTTGCTTAACATGTATTGAAAATTGTTATTATTATAATTTATTTCATTTAACTTTTACGTAACAAACCACAAAAATGTTCACATAATATAGCAAAATAAAACTTTACATTATATGCATTCAAAATCAAAAATTATTCAGAGAAAATTGGAAATAGGTGCTTAAAATACATAAAACTAGATAAATAAAGTAATAATAAAGTAAAAATAATGATAGGACAGTAAGGGAAAAAGTGCTCTGTTGATTTATCCTGCCCGTACAATACACATAGTCCACTGGTTACCTTATTACCAATATCTTTGATCTACGTACCTAATCGATATTGCATTATCTTTTACTTCCAAAATTGTGCTTTTCTCATAATGCGCCAGATTTTTATATAAGTTAAGGTTTCCGTTTTGCCGTTTTTCAATAAATGTAACAGGTTTAAGTTTTCGACCTTGTCCAAAATCTTCAGTGCATTTGTTGAAAATCGTGAAAGATAATCTGTAAATCTTCGAGAGTGATATCTCAAATCTTTGAATTAAATTTCTATTAAAATACGTTCTAAATTTCTGGTAAAATACGGAATACGTTCTTTTTGAGATCGATGAAGAAAAAATGCCAAAATTCCGTATGTAATTGTAAAATTTGAAAATTTTGAGTTTAAAAATATAAAAAAGACATGATTTTTCGGAATAATATTCCATAAATCATTGGTAATACCGTCGTCAGTATTTTGATATTTGGCATGAAATATTTACGTCAAAGTTTGGAAGCCAATGTTTTTTTTTTTTTTTTTTTAAATAGATAATTTAAATGTAATAAATTACACTTTCGCCAACCAGTGAACGACAATCTTTGTTACAGGTTTTTCACTTTGTAGAAAATCGTATTAAAATGTATTCATTTCCTGTTCAATAAACCATGAAAATGTTTATATTTTCTTTTGAGGGTTGAAAACGAAAATGTAATAATTAAACTGAATATCTATTTTCGGATTATATTTTTCTTCTTAAAAAATTATTTTATATATTTGATATAAATATTATCTGACAGTAATCCAAGAATCCATATGTCGAACTTTATTTTTTCTTTGCTAATAAGACCTAATAATAGATACAACATTTGAAAGTCATTTTTTTCGATAAGGAGTAAAATGAAAATCAGTGTAACGTATTATTGATTGACTAGTATTCCAAATGGAATAAATAAAAGTGTGAGAATAAATTGGCATAGATTTTCTAAGATATAGGACAAAAAGTTTGGACCTGGATAAAATTTTTGCCGGTTTTAATGAAATAAAAGTTTTAACTACACCTACTTAGTTATCATTGTAATATAATTTTAATAATAATAATGGAGTTTTACCCACCGTCCTTCAAACAAAAACGTCTACAACAAAGGCCACCTATATCATTATTTTAAATGTTTCACGTTTCAGCTTTCAGAAAGTTATCATAACATACATGGTAGTTTTACAACTTTAATGCCCGCTCCCAGCAGTTGCTAAGGAATCACTTTTCCTAAATCATAAATAACTCTACGGCATAATATCAAGAAACAGCCTTTAGTAAATGCCTGTATTTTTTGACGTTCACCTCTCCGAATATAATATAGTATATTACATTTCGGTTCAAAACGCATGCACTTCGAATACAACATCCTAAACATGGGTGGTTACTTACAAGAAGGAAAACAAAAGACAAAATCGGAAGAATTACATGTAAAATATGTTTGAGAAAAATATGTGCGAATGAGTTCTTCTTTTTGCATCTTCTATACTTAAATAATTGAAGTTACATCTCGTTTTTCTGTTCAAATATAACACTCTTCCACAGTAGATATCACATAAAGATTTTATAAGATATATATATATATATATATATATATATATATATATATATATATATATATATATATATATATATATATATATATATATATATATCTTATAGAATCTTTATGTGATATCTACTGTGGAAGAGTGTTATATTTGAACAGAAAAACGAGATGTAACTTCAATTATTTAAGTATAGAAGATGGAAAAAATGAACTCATTCGCACATATTTTTCTCAAACATATTTTACATGTAATTCTTCCGATTTTGTCTTTTGTTTTCCTTCTTGTAAGTAACCACCCATGTTTAGGATGTTGTATTCGAAGTGCATGCGTTTTGAATCGATATATATATATATAACGAAAAATTTCTGTGTTTCATATTCATGTATGATGTAATTCAAGATTTTATGGTCCGAATCACAAACTGACATTCTGAGAGTTATATGAAGATGTTTCTCATACTCTACGTCTTTCAATTGTATCTGTTTTACTTCACATATTCCTTGCTCTAGCTCCCTCAATCTAGCCCCCATGTAAATGTATATTTTTTTTATTAATTTTAATGAATTGTTTGCCGCGTTTGTTCTGTATTATCGACCTGCATATTATTTGCTCATTCTTTATTTACTTATAAATTATTCTCCTCAGGGCTAGAGTCCCTTTATTAAAAATATTTACTTTTTATCCCTTAAATCAATCTTCTGTTCGATCATTATTGACACTGATCGATCATATATATGGATTATTTGTTAATTATTAAATAGCCTCTAATTATGAAAAATACATTACCGAATATTTAACCGTTATTTCAATTTATATTTAAATATTCTATAATTTGTTATTATTATGATTATTCTCCTCATGTTATCCGCTAATGAAATTCTAATGGACGACAATATAACAATTTACACGAAAGTGATATGTCTATAGGCACCGTCCATCAAATTGCTTCATTCAGTTGTATGATTATAAATACTGTATAAATTGGTTTTAGATTCTACGGTTTAAGTTTTATTTTACGGTTTTAGATTCACTTTGTAGGTCTGGCGTTACAAACTTTGAACCAAAATTAATATACTCTATCCTGTATATGTCGAGTATAGAAGGCATATATAAAAAAGAAGCATTGAGATGATAAATGTCACCATTGAAAAGTTTATGTAACTTGTATTTACTCGAATCGTACTATGTTTGAAACATTCTGTACCATATTTTTTAAATAAAAATTGCAACTAACTACAAACATACTTGAAATACCAATTTTTATATTTTTTACTCTTATAAACACAAAATCGCAAGAAATTCGACACTTGAATTTTTATATCAATTTAAAAGAAAATTAAATACCCGATTGTTATGTTTTGTTGAGTTGTGTATCAGAATTAATTTTATTTATTTATCTAAAATATTGATTTTAAACTGAAAGAATTATAAAATTGGTGTATTTTTTAATTATAAGTAAGCGAGGAAGATTCAGGGCGCGTCGCGTTTATGGTTTATTTGAATGTAAAAACTTAGTAGTTTGAAATCAATCAATAATTATCAATCAATCGTTATTTTAATTTACGTGCAATAACACGTGGTGAATATACTGACTACTAGCAGACCCGGCCACAAATTAATTTGAACCTAAATAAACACAGATGCTTCAAGACATTAGCAAACACAAAGGCTTCTTTGATATTTTCTTAACACAGAATACTCTATATGTTTGATAAATTTATTTTTTGATTAAAATTGCCGGGCACTGTCCCTTGAGACTGTACCCTTTACAAAAATTATGCGCTACTAAAGGAGCGACTGCAATTCAGTGGCAGCAGTGGCGGCAGGGTATCACAAGTGTCGTCAAGTATAAATACTTACGAGACTATGATTATGCAAACATAATCAACAGTTTATATACATTCGAGTTCATCATATCACTTGTGAGAGCAGTAATAAAAAACTCCTAAGTCATGATAAAGACAAATATATAAGACGTCATTAAGCACACAGCCAACTGACCAACAACTAAGATATATATTCGTACTAGCAGACCCGACCACACGTTGCTGTTACTATTATTTTTGTTATATTACATTGTGGTAAACAATTTAAGAGGAACGGTAGTAGAACATCAGTCACGGGGACCAACATGCTTTTTACATAGATACCAATTGTAAAAAAATATGGTTACCTCCATGACAGATTTTCTACTACCGTAACCCCTTAGTAAAATGAACTTATTATCTGGGAACGAATTCGGAAATGTTAAAGCTTGTATAAAAATCGACTGGATTTTGATTTGAACGGGAAGGACTTTGAACACGATTGATTTAAATTTTCTAACAGTTGATATTAAGCAAAAATCAATACAAAAGAATTAATTTTAAAATTTATTATCATTTTTTATTCAATTGTGTAACAAAGTTGTTAGTAAAGAACATGTGACACTTAAATATATGACACTTAAATATATGAATGAGGTAGGTAGGGCAGATAGTCTTAAATCTTTAACAATAATATTTATTATTTTGAATTATAAATACTTTTAATTTCAATTTAATTTAGCACTAATCGGTGTACAATATTTTTGGTTAACCTGCCTTTAGCTAACACAAATAGATTCGACGGTTTCCCTACACGTGAACATGCAACATATAGTTAATAACATATAGCCCATGAGAAAAACATTGATTTTCTAAATCCAAACCACAAATGGACATTGTTTGGCCTTGAGACTTATTTATAGACATGGAAAAAGCTAAACGAATTGGAAACTGTGGCCTTCTAAAGGGTATGGTAGAATCTGACGGTATCATTGGAATACGTGGCAGCAGGACCACTTCTCCTTTAAAGGTCGTCGGTTATATTGATGAATTGTAGCTTATTAATTAAAGCGTTAGTACTTTCAACTTAACACCAATGTTGCCGATGCCTCAAGTTAAAATTACCCACTCCATAAAGTCCCATTACCAGTTTTTACCCGGCACACTGAAAGGTAGTGTTACCAACTGCTAAAAGCGCGGTAAATTTAAAACTAAATATTAAATCTTGAAGTATTTAAAATAAAAAGTACACAATAATTAATTATTAATAAAATTTATTAAATTATTTCCAAGTTGTGAAACACTCTTTATGTTCCGGTAATGCGCAAGTTCAAGTTATGAGAGCAAGCGGGAAAATGTGAATTTAAATTATACATACAAAATATTTATTCAACGTTTTAACAAAATGTAATTTTAATAAAAAACCATTACCCGACTTTAGCCTGAGTCCAATTCTAGCTCATTTACCCATTCAACGTCGAATTACCCGAAAAATGGGTAATTACCCGGACATTGGCAATACTGCTTAACACATTTAATGGATATTCAAATTAACTGGCTACTTTATACAGTGCCATCTATTCGATACTTACTAAATCAAGATTTGAACTGATTATACCGCCATCTGTTAGAATCTTGCCGAACTATGTATCTTTGTTAGATTAACTACCATCTGTTAAAATATTATCGAACTATATCTCTTTGTCATAAAAAACAATTAATTCGCAATAAATTAAAATTGCAATCACAAATTAAGAAATAAACTATCCTATCTCTTAAGTTGGAGCATAGCACTCATTTTAAAAAAAAAAAAAACGTTCGAATTGGTTCAGTAGTTTCAGAATCCATCTCGATCAAACAATGTGACATGTAATTTATATATACTAAGATAAGATAAGATAAGATTATATGTGCTTCTACTTTAATATTATACTAAAATATGTGAAACACTTGCGGTTTTATGAATTCATGGGTATAAATACCGTGTGATAAATTGTATTAATTGGCACTGTCGTCAAGAAACATTCTGCGCAGAATGTTTCTAGAATGGTTCTACAGACGCAGAATGTTTCTAGACAACCATGTAAATGAATACGTTTTATCACACGGTATTTATATATATATATATATATATATAATTACCCTGTGATAAAACGTAATCATTTGCATGGTTGTCTAGAAACATTCTGCGTCTATAGAAACATTCTAGACCCATTCTGCGCAGAATGTTTCTTGACGGCAGTGCGAATGAATACAAATTTCAAATTCAAATTAATAATTCTTTATTTTCATCAAAAATATATACAAAATACAAATCGGCTTATAACTTTAGCACCTAGCCTAAGCTTTATCTATAATACATCATCTTATATACTAGTTACATCGAGATTATAATTTTTCATTACGTTTTAATAAAATGGAAAATTTAAAAAAAACCATTTGAAAATAAAAAATAGAATGAATACGTTTTATCACACGGTATTTATACCCATGTATTCATAAAACCGCAAGTGAGAGTTTCACATATTTTTGTATAATATGAAAGTGAGAAGCATATATAATAGTCAGTACTATTCTTACTAATGCACATATATGTATAGAATCTACTATGTAGGAATGACTGTATATCTAATATTCGTTTGCTTGTAATCACAAAAATTTAGTAACAATGCAACCGATTTGAATAATTTTTTTTTCCCAAATGATCTTTATGGCTTTGGGATTATTTATTTCGGAAGAAAAATCAGAAAAATTACATAGGAAATTTGGAAAAACTAAAATTGTTTATGTATATGGGTTTTGAAATGAAGACAAGATAATTCATGATTGAGAACGACTTATATGCAAATTGTTTTATTTTGTTTTATTTATTTGGCTCTGAAAATATGTCAGGCAAAAATTACACTTTTAACAAAGAAAATTTGTAAAATTTGTAATTTTTTTCGTTTCTCCATTATAATTTTCGGGTAGAAATATTTCAATTCATGTTTGTTTTCTTACTTATCATTTTTTTGAGCTAATTAATGTCGATTATATATTTTGAGTGAATCAAGCCCTCTGAAAATAAAGTAGTACAATATTTAAAAAAGTACTTCAAAATATAAATTTCTTAATAAAAAATTTTAAAAAATAAATATTTTTACAAAATAAATATGATTTCTTGTCATAAATTGCATTAAAATTTAAATCTTTTTATTCCTATAAAGACGCTGTCTGCTATGTTGGTGACGTAATACGGGAATGTAACACAATATCGAATTTCAATTTAAAGATAAGAAGTAATAATGATGTGTGTTATCAAACTCAAATTTAGAATATTTAAGAATGTTTCTAAATAAATCTTAATTTTTTTTTCAAATTTTATACTTTATTTTCACTACCGAAAGTACCCTATTGTACTTGAAAGATGGGCCAAAGTATTTGGAAGAGTACATCTTAAATTCGTTGTGTTAGTCTTCTCCGGTGATCTTCGATACTGTTCATAAGTACCTATTTCGTGGAAAATTTTGAATTTTTATCTGAATGATAATTAATAACATTTTAAGAAAAACAATAATGATACTAAAATTATCAAAATATAACTAGTTTCATTCATCTGGTATCCCAATTCACACTTTTTTAAATCATGGAGTTGATATCCAATGTGTAACCTTGGTTTGTCGCTAGGATAATCACAAACAATTTATTCATTATGTTTACAACAGGGAAGATGCAATACCAAACAATATTGATAATGAAAAAACGATTAAGTTTTAAGCTTTTAAACATTGTTTTTCCATTTGTTTCTTAATAAGAAAATTTTATGGGTGATTCTACGATAAGCTGTAATTTTCTATAGAGACAAAATTTTTGAATATTAATGTAATTTATATAACATTTTTATTCACAAGCAAACTGATTTGTGCATACTAACATTATTTATCTTAAATTTTGGAGGAAATAGTTCAGAATGTTGTCAAGTGATTCGTGAGACTATTCCAACTGATTGACAGACCATCCCAATGAAAATTATAACAAGTGAAAGAAGATAAGGTTATGTAATAAAACGTTCGATTCAAAATCGACTAGAAAAGAAATGGTAAGGTGACAACAAAAATTTTCCACGTTAAGACGATACTGCGTATTTAAGTATGCGTATTTAAACTTTCTAAATGAATTTATTATAATATTAATTTATCGTATTGTTATTTTAATGCAAAGTTATGCGGGACCAAGTGATATAAAAATATAAGGTTATTTTAAGAAGCACAGTTATAAAAACTAATAGGGATTATTGTGAAAAGTTTGAAAAGAAATTTAAAAAGTTTGAAGTAATATCAAACTTATATAATTTTGTTTTTACCCAATAATATACAAATAATATCGAATATGTTGACATTAACGAATATGGATATAAAATGGAACAATCGAGATGGGTGACTTTAATGAAAAAATCATTTAAATACTTAGTACGAAATAAATGGACAAATTTTTTATTATTCAATAAGAAGAAATCAGTAATAAATATTATTGGTCAATGACTTGTGAAATATGGAGATAAATTTATTGTTTGCAAATTATAGTTTTTTTTTATCCATTTTGTTTGTTTAAAATCTAAAAAAAAAAAAAAAAATTCGAAAATAACAACATACAGAGTCAATAGTTTAAATACTCCAAATAATTAATTTATTGGAATTAATATGAAAACAGTTTTTTAAAACTTTGTTCTATAAATTCAATTAAATGGAATGTCTATTTTTATCGCAAACCATTCTTTAAAGAGGTTTTGTTAGATATTAACTTGCAGTGCTTCTGGCTACCCCGTAATATATTTTTTTTAAATAAAAAACGGTCACCTCATTTAAACTAGAATGAATAATATTAAATATATATCTTTTCTTTTTTCATAACATTATCGGTTAGAGAAATTTTCATTATAGCTTTTTAAAAAGCCACCTTGTATCATTAGGTGTAGGTAAATGCCGTAAAACTATTTGATGTGAATTTCAAATTTATATCATAAATGTTGAGAGTATCTTAAATTTCGGTTGATTTAATTCAATGAAATATCAAAAAGGATTAATAAGATTTATAGACCAGGATGTAAGTAGAAACGAGTGTACAAAAATTGGACCTTAAATATTAAGGTTCCCCGGATGCTGTCAATTTAATTAATGATCCAACCTTTTTTCAGTATCTCATCTCTCTTTTACGCTGGCTATAATGATTGGAGTTATTTTAGTGGTTGATTTGAGCAAAAACTTTAATGCTTTCGGAATTTTATCAAAAAATGCTTTGTTTTTGCACCATAAATAATTTATCATCGAATTTCGAACTTTAATTGCTTTTAACGTGTAAAAATAAAATAAAAGTGTTTAAAATAAATTGCTGAAAAGTAATTATTTTTGTCCAATTTATAAAAATCAATCATTAAAATAACTTCAAACATATAAAATATAGCACCATGCGAATACTTCCATTCTTATTCTAACTGCAATTCCATTGGAAGAATGTGCACATTCAATCCATTCAGATCCTGGTCTATAAATAAATCAATGCGACAAACATTGTATTTTTATTATAAAATCTATTATCTAGTTTTTAAATCATATTAATAAAACAATCAAATAATATTGTAAGTCAATGCTTTTCTTTTCTTTTTTCTTTTTTTTCTGTTTGTAAAAACTTTCCGAAACATTCAAACAAAAATTTTACGACTTTGTATATACAATTATTTCAGTATAGCAGCAAGCAACAAAATATAATCTAAAACAAAAATCGTTACGCAAGAACTGCGTAAATTATGTGCAAAATTACATTATTTCTTTATATTAAGTGAAGTCAAAATAAGAAATGCCAACATGATAATAATTAACAATAAGCAGTATCCGCGAAGAACTGCTATTAATCTGAAATTATTAAATATAGGAGAATCATCTGAAAACTATACACGAGAATCGGTTTTAATATTATCATTATATTCATAGATGGCTCCATTGAAGCTCCTGTAGGAGTCATATACTCTGATATTGCTGAATGTGATATTTGTGTCTAGCAACTTCCATTAAAATAGAACACCGTGTTCGAAAGTAACAGAGGTGGGTAGATAACATAGATCAATAAGCACCAACGACATGAAAATTCTTCGACTAAAGATTTAGATCTCCTTTCGTTTAGTTAATTAATTACATTGTCATATTTATATTTATGAATCTTCAAAAGATAAGATTAGTTACCGAATTCCACTCATATCTCGTATTATTCGTTCTTTTTATGTATTAATATCTCAAGATTAAGTTTAGCGATATGATTTCTCAATAAGCTCGCTAAACAATATTTTTAAGAAATAAAGAAATTGCTTCATATAAATAAAATTGTAAAACTTGAGGACTTGGGATTAATACCACTGACTCAAAATTTATTAATTTTTTTATGTGGAATATAATAAAAAATTAGTAATTTTATGACATTACAAACGCCTGAATAGGCTACTTTCGGTAGTGATAACTTAAGTCAGTAGTGTGACAAAAATTAAAATTTACCTAGAAATATTCTGAATTTGAGTCATAAAAGCATATGATCGATATTTTTAAGTTTATATCACATGATTTAAAACAATAGGCTGTCATGGTGTGACGTCATTTTGGTAAAAATTATTAGTTGTCTTTGTTAGTTCCTATGATGTCTTAGTCAGAACAGTTATCTAAAATAGTAAAAATATATTTGAAAGTGTTTCATTCAAAGTGTTTCATACGAGTATTGTTAATAATATATACCAATATTACGTCAGCAAAAATGACAGTTTTCGTATAGGAATAGAAAAGGTTTAAATTTTATCATAATTTATTGTCTGAAATCGTTTTTATTTTGCAAAAATATTTATTTTTTATTTTGAAGTACTTTTTTTAAATATGGTAAACTACCCGAATGTTTTTATAAATTCATTCCACCGGTATCAAATACAAATAGCGATATTTCATCGAAAAGAAAATTCCTGAAAAATTGAAAATACAACAAAATCCACTCCCTGATAAACATTCATCCCACATATATATATAGTCGTATTATAAGTAATAAAATTTTGTAATAAATTAATATTATTCAAACATATCGGATCGTAAGGAAAAGAAACGAAATTTTAATGTCCATTAATAAAAATTGTTTTCTTTTTTTTTTTTTTGCCTTTTTTTTATGGCGTGTATTTTAAATATTATGAAGGTATTATAGACTCCAAAATACATACAGAGAGTCCTTCTTCCAGTTTAATTACCTGAATTTTATATATGTATCCTTCCTTATCCATCCTTACCTGATATAATACCGAAACTTGTTGATTTCTGTTGAGTTTGCGTACACTTTACAATAAATTACGTGAGCTTTATACGTAGTATTAATATCCTTTAGATATCTGTAAAAACGGTTGTGGTTAAATGAATAATAGTGGTACAACTTTCCCCTACACCTTTTACTTGCATTATTTAACGACAAAAATATGATTGAATAAGCAAAACCCAGACCAAAACAACATTTTTCTTGCTTTGTTCACATTTGTGTATTATCGGTATCCAATAATAAATTAAAACTTCATATTCGTATTTATCGGGTTTCCACGAATACTCCAAAATAAAATTGTGTCTACACTTAAAGTGGGTCACACAGTACGTATACGCATATTCGAGAAAAAAAAAAAACTAAAATCGTAAAATCAACTCGACTGGTTTTTATTATCTGGTTAACAAATTTTTTTTTATTATGTAAGAGTTATTTGTTAAGGTTTGTTTGTTTTTTTTTTCTTGTATGTTTGTATGTTGATAGTTGTCGAAAAAAATGACCGCAGACGAAATATTTTCTCTGTCTAATTAACATAAAAATCTTTTTGGCGTTGAGAGTTAAACTGTTTATTGACTGATAGAAATTTTTCGCTTTATTATACATTGTGTGTGACATGAAAACTGTGGCAATTTTTTCTTTAACATTTGAGATAGAATTATTTCATATTAATTCATAAATATTTATATTATGGTTGTCAAAAAGTATTAATTTATTAATTAAAATATATATTGCGTTAAATTTGACACCATAATTTTCATTAACATATAATGTGTAATATAAATCACGTCTCTACATGTCTTGTCAAAAGATACGAGAAAGATTATTTAAGTTTGATAAAAACTCGTTAATCTATTTAATAATTACTATTTAATAATTTATACTTAATTACATTATAATATTTAATAAATACTATTAGAAAATTTTTTTGGAAATGTATTTGAAAAATCTATTGTGAATCACTTCAAGGAGATGTGTAAGCCTTATATCAGTTCAAATTTTAGTCTGGTGGAGGCCGCAGGTATATGATGGTGAAGATCTTATTAAGAGTACAATTATTTGTGGGGATCGTTTTCAGCATAAATATAAATCTAGTATTCTATTTGGTAACAAGATGTGCATTTAAACATTTTTTATTCAGTACAAATTTATGATAAAGTTATTTTTAATTAAATGCCGTTTCTAACAAGGGGGGCATGCCCTTAGGTTTTTTATTCTGGTATCAGATTTAGTTTAATTTTTGTACCCCTTTAGTGTGTTCACCCCTTTCAATATTAAAATGCTACGAAAATGGTTCGAAAATTTTCTTGTCAGCTTCATATACTTTATATACAAATATGCTATTTAAATAGTGACAGGCAAGTTGGTAGAGGAACTGGACTCGGTTCCCGGTCAATAATGTTTTTAATTTTTTTTTTTTTTTAATAGTTCACAATAAATAAATTTATTATATATATTATCCATTATTATTTACAAATATAATTTTAAAAAAAATAATAATAATAATAAAGTCATGATCGAGAATGGAAACCAGAACGGTTATCCCAAACAAAGTGCCTCTACCAACTAGAGAGACAGCCTCGCCTATAACAATAAATACCATATTCGTATATACAGTATATGAAGCTGAAATGAAAATTTTCGAAAATTTTTTCTTTTAGTTTATCCAAATTTTTCGACCAATAAAACGGCATATATCTCCACGACTATTACAAATATTAGGAGAGTTTCAAAATCGGTACAGCCGTTCACAAGTTTTGTTGATTTCATTACATTTTATTATTTGACAAAAACTATTATCTAGGCAT
This sequence comes from Chrysopa pallens, assembly GCA_020423425.1. Classification (NCBI taxonomy): domain Eukaryota; kingdom Metazoa; phylum Arthropoda; class Insecta; order Neuroptera; family Chrysopidae; genus Chrysopa; species Chrysopa pallens. Next base: position 8,659,572 of record CM035596.1, on the reverse strand, counting down.
AATTAGACTTAATAAAATATATTAAATCAGTAGTCAATACAAATAAAAAGTTCTGTTAGTTAATAATATCAGCTCCGCGATCTTAGCACCTCATGTGCGGAATTTCGATTGACCAATTATACCATCTGAAAGGTCAGAAATTGGTCATAAAAGGTCAGTTGGTCTCATTAATTGGTCAGCATCAGAAAATTTTTTATTATGGATTTTTATAGGGAATGAGGTGCTAAAATTATTAATTGACCTTGAAAAAATTTAATCCTTAATAAAAAATTTTCTGATGCTGACCAATTAATGAGACCAACTGACCTTTTATGACCAATTTCTGACCTTTCAGATGGTATAATTGGTCAATCGAATTTCCGCACATGAGGTGCTAAGATCGCGGAGCTAATAATATCTATATCTATTATATATTATGAATATGATTCTATGGCTAAGTGTTAATTATCTGAATTTCTCTTGAAAATGTGCTCAACCTAAACAGTAGACGAATAAATTTCTTGATTTTTTAGGCACAAAATTATTTTGTTATTGAACATTTTTCTATCTCTTATCGGAATTTTTTAATTCTGTAATAAGCACACTGCTTAATGTAATATACATTGTAATTCATTCAATTTTCGGGTACAAATAGCTCAAAAAATAATCAACCAAATGTTGATATGTAAAATATTGCCATTAAAATGGAGCATTTGTCGATATTTTAAAATCTCCGTTTTTATGTCAATATTGTGCATACCAAATTTCATTACATTTGCAGAGTATGCTTATCTCAGACAGCAAACAATCTGGCCTTAAAAAATGGGCTTATAAGATAGCTATGTTTTGGTTATATAAGACATACGGGGTCTAAATATTTTGAAATCATTATTCTAGTGTATCATGGTTCTGAATTTTACTCAGATCTCCAAAATATTCAACGATGAGGATGAGATTCGAACCTACCCGTGCAGAGCACATTGGATTAGCATTTTGATGATGGCTTGACAGGCTATTTTAATTCCACGAACATAAATATCTAAAATTTTATTCCCTTGCATATTTTCTACCGTAATAATATTTGAGACTAAATTGAATATACCTTCTTACATTCATATTTATGTCGGATATAATAAAATAACACTAATTATATCAATCAATCAATACTTACAAACAACAAACTATGTCATTTCAAAATGAAGTAAAAATATAACATATTTGCAAACATTTATCAATTTTGTAAAATGGTTTTTGTGATTTGTGCAAACGGGGTTGGAGGGATGGTTATATATGTGAAAGGTAGTGATAATTATAGGTTTTTAGAAAGACATATACATGAATAAGAGGTTTTTATCTACTCAATTTTCTCAAAATAGGTATATGTACAAAAGATATTGAAAACATACATAAAACCAATGGGTACAGGATACATGTTAAGGACTACTTATTTATTCTCCCTTATATATTTCAGGTTATCAATAAGAAAATAGTGGTTAAAACAGAATGAAGAAAATAGAATAATTATTTAATATGATTTCACAACAATTAATTAAATTTTGTAATATTTCAATTCTAATTAATGTTTTAATCATACCGTCATTTTATACAAATGCAGTAAAACCTGTCTTAAATAACCTATAATATCGATTATGATCATTGAATCTCACTTTGATATGTCAGATATGTCAGAGTATATTAGTTTGAGCCTAAAAAGCTTTTAACGCCAGCAAATATTAACAAACTTTTGGTATACTGTTTGTTGTGAAGATAACTCAAAAATAAAAAAGAAATAGCAGCTGAAATTTTGGTGGTTTATTCCCAACCTCAAATGTGAGATTAGGTTCGTAAATGATTAAATCGGTCCATTGAGACCCATACATCTATGAAACAAAAAATTTTAGTTTTTTTGAAAACAAACAACTTCTGTTTGAAACATTTTTTCGTAGTTAACTTAGCTAAAAACAGATATATGTATTTATAAATGTAAGTTTTGCATTTTTTGGGTTTTTTATGATAACCATATGTTGAGTATTGAAACAATTAACACTATTGGTTTCAATTTTCACTTAAAGAGGAATTAGAACCAAAAATGAATACAAATGATTCGAGGGAAAAACTTTTTGGCTGTTTTTGCGTTTTCATATAAAGTTTGTGCATGCTAAAACAAGTTTTACTGTATTCATATGATTTATGCATAAATTTAGGTTCGTATTTTTTATATTAATTTTCTTGTTTTTGTTTAAGGTGGTACGTGCTGCTAGCCCTGTATTGTTACGAGTAATTGCTCTTGGAGCGTTCTTCATCTATTGTACGGTGAGTACTAATAAGTAAAAACGTTTTAATTTAATGTAATTGATTTTTAATTTTTTTAAGTGAATTTATATGAGTAAAATATTTAGCTTCCATTTAAACCCTCTATAATATCGGATAAGGAATGAAAGGATATATTTTACCTAGTTTCAAAAAATGTCTCAAAAAACTTACAACGTCTTGAGAAATAAATCTTTAACATTCGTAAACAATATAATTTCCAATCTAATTTTCTGGTATAGCTTAGACCTAATAAACTAAGAGTTCCAAACTACTTAATTATTAACAACAAACCTCCGAAACCTTGAGTAACTATTTATCAGTGGGAAATTATGTGATATAATCGAATGTCAATTTTCTGAGAACTATGGGAAGTAAGCAATTTTTTCTTTAACTGTATTATGATGTTCCCAAGATAATTGGTTTTCCAAGAATCTATTTTTTTAGAATTTTTGAAAAATTGTCTAATAAATATTTAATACACGGTTCCTATTCTGGTCAATTTTGAAGCAAACGTTTTATTACATAAAAAATGATATATTCTTATGATTGTCTTAAAAAACTGAATATGATATATATATATATATATATATATATATATATATATATATATATATATATATATATATATATATATATATATATATATATATATATATATATATGGTTTTAATGTTACCTGGAATTTACTAAATATAAAAGCAAACTTAAAAAATTTCTAGTAGAACAAGCTTATTACATAATTGCGATTTTATTTAATATAATAAACATAAATATTTTATAAAAAGTTTTATAGAAATTTATTTTATTTATTTGTATCTATCGATATCTTCTAACATTGTTAACGCTTGATGTTATTGATTTATTATTGTTATTATTGTTACTATTTTTTCCCCTTTGGCATGCCCTACAGTATTTATATGCTCCTATTGAATCAATAAATATTATTATTATTAATTAGGTTTTTCTATGAACACCTATATCAAAATTTTGTTTGTGCGGTAGCGTTACACACTATCGACTAAAATTATTCTACTCTGGCATATTATGTATGTTGAGTATAAAAATATAAAATTAGTGACTATATTCCTGGCCATATTTATAATTAAAAATTTTCATATAGAAAAATTCTAACTTGAAACGCTTAAGATAACGATCGAATATAAAAATTAATGGATATATAAAACTACCCAAAAAATTCACAACAAAAATATAATCATGACGGAAAATGTGTTGAAAATATTTTAAAGTTTTTTGTAAAATACAATTAAACTAATTTAGAAAAATGTATGTTCAGAGAAGGATAATTTTTAATATCCCTAGAAAATGAAGGTATGGTCGCACATATAACTGATGTTATGTGAATAAACATTGTGGAATAAAAAAAAAGGTTCACCATGCGTAGATTTTAGAATTTGATCTGATTGTTTGCTCCAATGAGTTTGCTCCAATCATATAATTTGTAAGAGTTGACTAATTTTATTATAAACAAAATCTAGATGTAGGTGTTCAAAGAATCACTTAATTAGTCAATTTACGCAAGTCTGTCCGTCCGTTATCACGATAATTCAAAAACGAAAAGAGATAATAAGCTGAAATTTTGATGACGTATTCTAGACATTTAATGTAAGTTTAAATTCGTGAATGGGAAAAATCTTTTGAACCATAGAAAATTTCGTGTTTGTTTTTAGAAAATACTTTTATTTGCAACATTTTTTCGTATAATGTCTAGATTCGCCATAAGTTCAGCTCAAGTTTAGCTAATAAACATATAATTGCAAAACGTTATATTATTATTTATGTTTTTATAACTGTATAGACTGAATATTTAGAGTATGTTATGCTTGCTAATGATTAAAGATTTTCTAATGCCACACGGTAGACAAAAACATAAACTTTCTATTCTGAAAAATAAAAATCGTTTTAGTACAAAATGGCCTTAGCAGGTTAACAAATCAGGACTACGACATGTCGAGTACAAACCAAAAATACACATTCTTTATAAATGCAAAAATGTAACAGTTTTTGTGATCCATTCTGCAACATATGATCATCTTTGTATCAAGACAAAGCTTAACGAAGTTTTGTATATTTTACATTTTAAAGGGTGTTTCTTCTTATTTAATATTCCTTCCATAAAATGCAATTAAAAATGTTAATTTGTCATTTAACTAAGCAATTAATGAGTTGCTTAAATGTAATTTGGCTTTCATTACCATCACGACACTAATTTATTTTGCTCTTTCTAACTAAAATTAATCGAAAAACATGGTAAAAAAAAAAAGATAGATAAACTAAGGAAAAAAATATAGAATTTCTGGATAATTGTAGCGTATATTTCTGATGTTTAAACAAAAATTTCATTTATTATTCTTCTAATTGCTTAATTACTGAGATTAGAGTATAAATATCACCATAAATTTTATATTTCTAAAATTTGTTTACATGTTTTAGAAAAGTAAAATAACCAAGTATTTAAACTTGAGATGTTTCTAGGTCAACACATTTTTATAATCGAAACATAAACCACACAAAACAAATTTTGGTATTTGGTTTAGAATCAACTAATTCGTCCATATGTCCGTCCGTGAACAAAATAATTGAAAAACGAAAAATTATAGTTAGTTGAAATTTTGGTGACGTATTTTAGACATAAAAAGTAGGATCAAGTGCTTGAAAAAGCAAAATTGTATCCGATGAATACATGACGATCCATGATCCAACTTTTGAACCACAAAAGAAAAGAGTTAAAAAATGTTTGTTTTTTGAAAACAAATTACTTTTTTGTGATATGTTTAGATTCGCCACAATTTCAGTTCCAATTTGAAAATTATATAATTGCTGTGTTTTTCGAGGCTTAGGATTGAATTGATTATAAAATTATTACATATCTGATGCCTTTACAAATACATGTGTACAATAACCACTTTACGTAAGCGCACACACAGGAGCTTATAATATTTGTATTTCATAGATTTTTTATAAACATGCAATAACCAGTATATAAAGCAGTCATTCTCTTACTCATTTAATACTATAGAAACTTCTATCTCATAATTTTTTTACTGTCGCTTTTTCGTTTCATCCAGTTTGAGAAAGAAACGAGTAACATGTTATGAAATTTGATTTGCTCAATATTGATATAAAACCTAGTGATTTTCGAAGAGTTTTTTTTATAGAAAAACATTTCTAAATATAAAATCAACTTTTTTTATTTAGCTAAGAAATTTTTTCGAGAAAAATTCGTCGTCAAGGACTCATCGTCATTTCGAAACTTATCTTTTGAATTATTCGTGCTGGAAAATTGAGAGAAATACATTGTATATTACATGTTATTTAAGTCAACAGCTGTTTAGAAGTACACTATTTTATGTAAAGACAACAGATGTTGATAAATCGCCTTCAGTGAATATTCGAGTACGTTTATTAATATTTTGTTAATGGCTCCACTATTTTTATGCATCAAACGCTCTAGTAAAAATTTAATATTCCTCATATATTCACAAATAATATATATATATATATATATATATATATATATATATATATATATATATATATATATATATATATATATATATATATATATATATATATATATATATATATATATATATATATATATATATATATATATATATATATGGAATTAGAAATATGAATTGGAATGCAGATTCGAAATAATGAAAACATTAATAAAAAAATTGGTATTATTTATATTGTTTGCATTCTAAAATAGCAATGAATATAGTAGCTCTTGATCATTAACAAAAAAACAAAACAAAACTAATATAGATTTTAAAAATTATTGAAATTTAAAGCAAAAAGTTATTTAATTTGTAGTATTTATATTTCATACTAAATAGTTTTAGATAATACACGTAATACAGAAAATTTGTTGGCTTTATTTTGAATAAATTAACCTTTTTCCTCCGAAAACAAAAAACATATGAAAATAAAAATCGAACCACCTCGAACTGGGAAATTCAGGTTTATGGAAAGTCTATTCTTAAATAAACTTAAATAAATCGAACTTCTCAGAAGCTTTTTATTTATCATAACCCAGGTTTTAGCTACAAATTGAGCTTATTCATTAGCTTCCTCTCTGAAATTATTAAAACTTCCAATCAATGATTTCAAAAGTTATTACAATTGCTATATTAGAAAGATTTTTTATATTATTAAAAAATAAAAGTAAAAATCTAAAGTAGTTTTTCTAGATAATCTGAAAACAAAACAAAAAATTATTTTCTGGAAACTAAGCTTTAGATCGAAAAAACTTTTAGATGTAGAAAATACCTGCGAAATATGATTTTGGGGTGGTGGTATCTAGCAAAAATTATTCGGAGGAAAAGTGGTAATTCGTCCAACACTAAACTTATGAACAATATATTCCTATGAAAATCAAAGTGTAATTACATTATAATAAGAAACAATGGTCTAGGTGAGACTCGCAAGGTTCAAACGACGACAGCTACACGACCACAAAAACCAGTTGGGTCAATTCATTCAGTTTTAAATTAGATTGGATCTAATGGATTCGTGACTCACCTTTTAAACCATAAGAGAAAATTTAACATCGACAAAAATTATTTGTTTCTTTAAAACAAACACCTTGTTTAAAACGTTTTTTATAAACTGTTTCCAAATTCACCACAATATCAGCTCACATTTAGCTAATAAACAAATATATAATTATAATACGTGCTATTATTATATATCAGGGGTGTAAAAATGGAAATCCACGCTTATATACGCATACAGATATTCAGGGTCCAGATCCGCGGATACGGAGACGTATTTTAATTTTTCAACTCAAACTATTGGTGCCAGTGTGCGTGACTCTGAAAATGAATTAATTATTGATTGAAATGTGATTTGTGATATCAATTAGATGTTTTATTTGTTTTTAATAATAAATTAGAATTAAAATAGTGTAATTACTAATTAGTATCATATGATAAGAATGATCAGCTATAAGAATTAGCACTAAGCTCACTACAATACAGGTTTCAATATCAAATTTTTGCCAAAAATGCAATTTTTAAGAAATGAAAGGTATTTTAATGGGATTTAACAATGCTTTTATTTCTACTTTTACTTATAAATTAATATGCTGAATAAAAATTAATAATATAAAAGATCCATTTAAGATCCGTTGAAAAAGAAACGGATACGAATGTTTTTTCTATTGCGGATATTCGTGGATACGGCTACGGCTATCTGGCACACCCCTATTATATATCTATTTATAACTGCACAGACTATATATTTATAGTATTTTATGAATGCAAATGATTAAAATTAGTTCAAACATTGATACTCAGCGATAAGTATCGAAAATATTTTACGTTGTTACATTTCCACTTTTACAGATTTGATTTAGTTTTGGCGAGAAAATTTCCTTCACTACATGAATTATTAATTATTCTTTTACATTGATAGAATTTATTTGTTTGCAAAATGCAAACACTGCATGTATGGAGTAATATTGTTCAAACGTTTGTACCAAACTATATAACAAAAAGAAGAATGATTTGATGAAAATTTATTAATTGAAAATAGCAAAAAAATATTTCACATTTTTAACTTTATGCAAAATATTTATATAGTTAATAGTGGATTTAGAATTTAACTTTTATACTCTACTAACGTGAAATTTGGTTTTTAGCTAATTTCGCATTTGTTTTTATTAAAATTTACACAGATGCTAAAATTTGTTACAATTAATTGTTTGAAAATGATTATATTAATCGAAACAATAAATAGTTATAATCATTTTTTGTAAATTTGAACAAACAATGGCAATTAAATAAAAATTTGTGTTATTATTTATTGATGTGACTTTCCACAAATTAATACACACTTCATAATAATATTTTCTTGCGATACAAACTTCGGACAAAATTAAACGGAACTTCTGGATGAATTTCAGTAAAAATTAGCAGTTTTTATGCAAAATTTTTCTTTTAATTCTCATGCCTTAACAATTGGGTCATGGATCTATTAGAACAAATGGTCCGATTTTGCTCATTAAGGACATGGAATCAGGAAGCATATCGAAGGGTCAAGATTCAACATACCAAATTTCAGTCGATTTGCATTAGTTTTTTATTTCAGTTATTTATGCGCAAACGATGCAAAACATTTAGGTGTACACAAGTCTATATATTTAAAATTTCTGAAGGAATCTTAGAAAACTGATTTTCTTGGGAACATCCTTAAGATGTATTAGATAAATACGAGTAAAATTCAATAGTTATCCGAATCTTTTTCAACACTTCACTTCAATTTCACGTACATAAATTTTTGATAAAAGCCTCATCGTAAATCTACGAATGATAAAAATATAGAATAACTAATTTGAGCCATTTATTTTATAATTAATTTTCTTTAAGTAATACGTAGTTATTATTTTTTTCAAAGGGGCTTTAATGCTTTTCATTTCAAAAAACGATCAGGGAAAAATATCAAAATATCACATAAAGTGAATTTATTTTTTACAATCATTAATTTTCAAGAATAAGTAATCGATTAAATGTATTACAAAATAAGAAAATAACTTTTTAAATATTTCCAAAGAAAGATTATTAAAAAGAGTCCCCTTAATATTTTAACAAACACAATTTTTTTTGAATGATTCAATTATAAAAAATGTTATACAATATTATACATACTTTTATTTGTTGTTGTTGCAGACAATTGTGATGTATCCTCGACCAAGTGTATACACTTGTACAGCACGCGTATGGCTCCGGGAAATTGGTTTTTCACTAACATATGGTGCACTTATGTTGAAAACATGGCGGTAAGTACATGTATATATTCACACCTTAAACACATTTAAATAAATATTTAACAAGTTTTTCATTATTTAAACCATATTTTTATGTCGAACAGTTTCTTTTACTTTGTATAGATGTTTTTCTCATTTAAATCAAATAAAAATTAAAATTTTCTTTCTGTTTAAAATTTATTTTTGTCATTGTATTTTTTTTGTTTTTTTGAGAATACTTGAAAGGTTTTTTGTGTAAATAAGTTCGTACTTGGAGTTTATTTATAGAGAAAGTATTAGTTTATTTTATACTAGTCAAGCAGAGCAAAGTATTTAAAATAAAAATTAATTATGCTCAAAGGTGCAAAATTAAATTAGGTGCTCAAATTTTTAATTAACGAAATTCAGTCATTATGATGAACTGCTGTAGTAATATCATGCTGGGAAAGCAATGAATAAGGTGATTTTTAAGTGCTTTTATGATGTGCTTTCAATAAATCAATTGAAACAAAATTACAATCAAAATGGTTGCACTTATTCACTTTCATGAATCACTGCTAAAAAAGTGTTAAGATAGCGATGACATCTAGGAATAACAGAAAAAAATTATCAAAATAAAATTTAAATGTACTCAAAATTAGATGCTTTTTAGGTGCTGCAAAATTTACTTCAAAATTTATAACATCATGTAAGTACCAGAATGAAATGCTTTCCAGGTGCTATTTTGGTGGGCTTTCAATAAATTAATTGAATCAAAATTACCAAAAAATCCGTCCAACTGAAGAAAAGTGTAAAGCTAAAATGTTACACGGATTTTTTTGATAATTTTGATAAATTGATGTATTGAAGACACTTCATAAAAGCTTATAACTTTAGTACTCACATTATATCATTTTAGTTTTTATTTCAGAATTACTCGCCAGCGTGATTTAACGGCAGTAGTGCATCTTAATGACTCAATTTTGTTTATTAAACATTTGAGCACCTCATTTAATTTTGCGCAACCTAGCAAGCATCTAAAAAAAGCTTGCTTCGCTAGTATGTTTATTTACAATTCAAAAAATACCAATTATCATAATTCTGAACTGATAAAATTAAGATTAAAAAATATTTTTCCTACTATTTTCTGATTTAAAACACTTAAGAGGGATTTTCCACATCTGTTATTAACATAGTTCTGTGTGTTATTTTCTTAATGCAGGAAAAATGGTTTCAGTTTTCTGTCTATCACCTGCTATAACATTAGAAAATTCCAATTATTCCTATCACAAATTTTTTTAGCACTCGTGCTACTTGTGGAAATATGTACAATTTTCAATAAATACCTAATATTTGGAAAATTTTCTTAAAAGAACCTCGTGTGAAAATTTTACACAACATCTCAAATAGCTCAAAAAATATTTTTTTTTTATTTATTAAAGTAATTTGTAAGATAATTATTATTTTAATCAATACCTCAATATCACTGAAATGATACATTTCGTATTATTTTTGAATTGTAAACCTGAAATGTCAAAATTGAACTTGTGAGCAGAGATTCCATTCTCTAGGCTTAAAACATCCACGTCAGAAAATATGTTTAAATTAACATATTGTTACCAGATAGAAAACTAGATTAATACTTTTTCTAAATACCCGCAAAAAATTGTACTCTTAATTAGGCCCTTACAATTTTATGTCTACAGCCTCCACCAAACTAAAAACGGGACTGTGTAAATAAAAAGAACATACCTAAAACATATTTAACAATACATTTTCAATAGTAATTTGCCAATAGAAAATAACTGATTGCCCACCCAATAGACTTTCTTTATAAAACTTTACCAAAGAACACAAAATATTTGTGTTACGATAAAAGAATCGAACGAAACGATAGAAAGAGTTTCTCATATAAATTGACATAAATTGTCAAACATATATTCACTGATAAAAGCAATTTCGCCAAATAAGATGTAGATTCTAACAACAATATCAATGAATAAGATTGCTTGTTACGTGCTTTCAAGACTTTATTACCATCCGGCTTTGATAAACAAATTTTCTAATATCCATACTATGGAGAGAAAGCACTAAGCGAATTTGTACTATCAATACTGCTGTTGTATATTATATGACAATATATATATATATATATATATATATATATATATATATATATATATATATATATATATATATATATATATATATATATATATATATATATATATATATATATATATTTGATACTAGTACATATCTGTATATACGGAGGAGTCTTCATTTTGTATTCTATATCATTCGCATTAGAACAAGATCCTAGGGCCGCCAAACTACCGCCGCTACCGCGTCCCTGCTACATAGTTCTTTTAGTTCTCGGTAGCCTTTTTTAAAATACCCCATTAACTGAAGGCAAGTATCGATACACATAATATGTCAGAGTATATTAATTTTAGTTACAATTATATATAAATGTATAGACTGGATATTTATAGTATTTTATAAATGCTTATTAAAAATAGTCCAAACAAAGATATTCAATCATATGTTGAGTATCTAAACAATTAGTTCTGTTACTTATTATCTTCACTTGTTTTGTGTTATAGTTGATAAAACTCATTTGGCCATTGAACCGCTCGAACTTAATTATTTTCTCAAATGGAGCCAGATTGTGCATGTATGTACATTCATCATATGCGTTCTTAGAATCTTGTATTAACGGCCACTTTAGAGGTTAAGATTGCTTAAGTTAAGGTAAAATAAAATAAGTTAATTTTTAATAGTTCCAGTGTTGAGTTATATGTATGAGTCAAATAATATTTTTTCCTGTCGACGCAAACCGTTGCTTCACGTTTTAAAGCTCCAAAAAAAGAAATGCTGCTAATATTGTCAATCTTGATTTTCATGTATGATACTCAAAGGGCCAAAAATCCTCGCAGACACATATTAAGTGGAGTTTATTTATATACATTAATAAATGTCTGGGGCTATGTTTGGTCTTACGAATGGTCTAGTTGCTTCAGGGTGGTTTTCAAATAATTTACCTGAGTATTATACATAAAATTCAAAGCTGATAATATAAGTAAGGATTTAATTTTTATTTTGGAAATTTTAAAGCGTCTGTCAAAGGTTCCGGCCAACAAGAAGTGTGGATTATTTAAAATTATTTAGTTTATACATAAAAAACAGCCTAGAGATAAAGAAATTTAGTTGTAATTTTACCTACCTTTTGCACTATGTACATGTAAATTGGCTGCAAATTTTACTGTTAAAAAAATTTATAAAAAGGCCCCGGGATCTTGGACCACTTTAGCAACTAAAAAAAAAAGACTTCAACAATATTTTTATGTTAAATGTGACGATGGTATGTGATTTAGTTACACTCGTGTTCATAAAAATTTGTGAATTTTGTCTCATTCTCCCCTTACAAAATAAAATAGATCAGAATGAATTTGGAGTGATTAACGATCACTGAAGACTCAAATCATGTATTCCTCCTGGGTGGTAGTCCTGAATCCAAACTATACTGTGCCAAAAACATTTTATAGATTCTTTCACTTTCTGTGGAAATTTCTTTAAGGTCAAGAATGTGAATATCATTCGATTCAACATTAGATAGAAAATTTGGGTTAAGCAATCAAAGTGGAACTCTAGATAGTCTTTCGTAAAAAAAATAATAAGTTAGTTAATTACATAGAAAGTAAGAGAAAAATAACCAATCAGAGTTGCAGTTGGAAGAGATAAGTAGGAGGGTTAGTTAGGAATCGATAAATTCCTTACTAACCCTAAAGGCTTATTTGTTATATCTGTATCCCTTCAATTATAACTAGTATGGTAACCTGGAGTTGATTATCATAAAATTTTTTGCTAGTTTCTTACAGTTTTTTCTCATTAAAATAAAATTCTTAAGAGCATAATTCTTTAAGAAGTAATTTTCCGTTCCAAAACGCTTATTTCTCGCAGTTGTTTAGTGTTGTTTTGAACATGATTGTATCATTTACAAATTTGTATTTATGATAGTGATCATATATCCTTAACAGAAAAATCAATTTTGTCTCGACTGATTTTGCATAAAAAATTAACACACTGTTTTCATTACTTAGAATAATATTACATTACACAAAAAAACAATACATCGTTGTAGAAAATCTTAAAAGCTTATTTAAATTGCATGGAATGGGTGGCAATACTCACCAATTGGTAACAGAGCTTGAAGAGTTGGAGCCACGAATCGTCACTAGTTACGTCATTGTCCTAACCATTTCTTTTTTAGGTTTTTTTTCTCTATTCAAATATTTACACTTTCAAAGAAAATCGCTTCGTTGTTTCAGAAAATATGCTACTAAATAAGTTCCATAAGTGGTCAAAACAAGTAGTTTCTGAGAAATTCGATTGTTTATTTTAAAAGACACTTTCCATAAACCTGAATTCCCCAGGTCTAGATGGTCCGATTTTTATTTTCAAATATTCATTCTACTCTTGAAGAGTTAAATTTTGACATGAACATAATATTAAAATCAAATATTTTAATTTCATTGCCTAATACGTACATTTAAAATTTCTATTAACTGGTAATTTCAAGAACTTGTATAAAACCGATTTTCTCCATAACGATTGAGCGTTGCATGTTATTATTGAAAGAGGAGAACACCCTATAGCAGTACAATAATTAAACATAATCTCATTTCAAAATAAAAATCCTAATTAGGTTCCCTTCCCTTGTAAGAAAAATCGAATCGCGAAATTAAACGATTTGGTAAAACAGTGTTATCCTCAATTTCTATACTTCAATTTTAATTAATTTAATAACAATAAAATTTTCTTATTTGTTACAGGATATCGGTTATATTTCGTGTCCGTTCAGCAAAAGCAGTTAAAATTACAGATTTTAATTTACTAAAGCGTCTAGGAGTGATTGTAGCTATATTCACAGTATTTCTTGTAATTCGCACATTGGTATCACCACCTTTAGTGATTGTTGGCCGTACAGCCGATGATCTTAAGGCTTATTTATGTCCCACAGATTGGTGGGATCATTCTTTCACTACATGTAAGTATTGATTCGTTTTATTGTTTTAATAACGAACGATAGATAGATTGAAAATGTTTAATACTTTAATATCATGTAAATAATGTTTTATATATAATTTTGATTGAACAGTAATAATTATCAATAGTTGCTATTGAATGCTTATTTTTGACAATTTTTATCAATTATAGGAGACAAAAACTTGATGCGCCAAAAATTTTCAGATATATTTTTCCTTCGTTTTTCTTAAAACGTTTGGATATACAGTAAAGTAAAATGATGGAAATAAAATAATCAACTTCGATTTTTTGTATTTAATTGAAAAGAAAAATAATTTTATTGTCAACGAATTTTTATTTAAATAGTCCACATCAATTCACTTGCGTACAAAATGATTAATATTGTTTTTTTCTCATTATTTTTTTACAGTAGAAGTGATTTTTCTGGTATGGGGCATACGTTTATGCATTGTGGTCCGTAAAGCACCATCGGAATTCAACGAAAGTCGTTTCATATCAATGGCAATCTATAATGAATTTTTGTTATCTGTATTTTTGAATATTTCAATGTAAGTATCGCAATTTTCTTTTTAATTAATTATATTTTTTTATATCACCTGACCGTAATAGTCTGGATCATATAGACGCTTTCATTACAAATAGAATTCAACCAGAATTTTTTCACTGGAATCGGTTCATAAGATAATACTTAAAAATGATATACAAAAATAATTTTTACTTCAAATTTCTTTATTGGTTTTCATTAAATATAAATTATAACAACATTTTAATAAATTTTGTAGACATCAAAAAGTATACCAAATGAAGCCACTATACAATGGAAATAATTAAATCAATAAATTTTGATACCAGTAGCTGATTTTGATAGCTGACTCATAATTAACTGAACTTCTCAGCTCGATGACTTATATCAAAAGAGCTTTTCAAAAATTGTAGCTAAATCGATTAAGTAATCATTATATTTATTGTTTAATAAGGTTACCATTGTTATAATATAGTGTCAGTAAAAAAATTTATTCAAATCCCAGCGCCCTCATTATCTTACCTATTAATAAAATTCTAGGGAGACCTTATATATATTTTGTGTACATGTAAATTAATTTTTTTTTTATTGACTTATATATAAATAAAGTGTTTTTTTTTTTATTTTAATTGAACTCAATAAACAAAGTTCATTATTTCCGTATATGCTTCTGTTTCATAATAAATTAATTAGCTCTGCTATTCGTAACACACAAAAAGGAAAAAAAATATATATAATAAAAAAATAAAAAAAAAATGCTTATAAAAATTGAATTTTGTTTTTTCCTATTAATAACGTTTTGTTATTTTATTTTTATTTTTTATTGTCTTATTATGTCAGGACTGGACACATTGAAATTTTAAATATCGTAAAAATACTGTACTAACTTGAGACAATCAGAGTTTTCGATTTTTATTATTCGTAATGTATTTGTTATTTCAAAATGATAGCTATTCCCTTATCAGCAATGATTTATTTAAATTTTGTACAACACATTCACTTTTTATAAAATATCCGTACTATGCCATAGTATGTGCCATTATTGACTTTGTAATAAAACATTCAAATTCAAGGAAATATAATTATTTATTCAATTGTTTGCATGTAAATTGTATAGCAAATGTCAATCATAAATTATTGAATAATTACAAAAATAGACATTTAATTATATGGTTAAATTATTATTCAAATTTAAATAATTATTCATATTAATTTGTTAATAAGTTTTCAGAAATTACCTATCATACGTCATTTACAGAGATTTAAATAATTTGATTGATAAAACAGTATTTCGTAGGTGTAGAAACGAATGATAACATTTTGATTTACGGTGCCCATAAACTATAATATATATTTACTGGTAATCCTGATACGGGCTTTGCTTTTTAGGGTACCTAAAATCGTTCCCTGCCTATGATGAAATGATATTAGATACATCAGATTTAATGAATATATTATATATTATTGTTCGAAAATTGAAAATTGATAATAATAAGTAGGGACTGTAATTATAAAGATTTCTGTAATTTCTTCTGTATTTTTTTAATATTATTTTTGAACGAATAAAGTTTCTTTATCTTTATCTGTTTGTCTCTATTTAGGTAGAGGTATTTTTTTCTTTAATTTTATATGTACTTTTTGTCAGTATTAATTGTAATCTAAATCGTTAACCGAAACACTTCATCAGTGATATTTGATAGGCATTTGATCATTAGTATCGTGTACCGGTTATCCTTACCAATGGTTTTCCATTTGGTTTGCACAAGGTAAATATTGAGATGGTTCCTAACAAAGTCAGCCAACGTGACATAATTTCCCCTTCTCTTCCAATTAATATTGCACTTATTATATTGACTTATTCTGTAGAATATATAATGTTGAAAATAAAATAAATACAGATAGCATTGAATACAGGGAATATAGTCTTTATACTGCATCCCCACTTCTTTTAAAAAATTGTCTATAAATTTCAGTATTTGCATGCATGTCAGGAAGGTGCAGCTTTCTGCAATCGATGTGAAATAATGAGGAAACTTTTTTGAGCTCTCTTTCAATTTCATAGACAGAATCTGTTGCAATCGATGGGACATTAAATGACCAGAACAAATACAAAAATTTAAATTGAAGAAGTAAAATATATAGCTGACAGAGCTATTAGCTACGATACTGAAGAACTATTGTTACGTTTGTAAAGTAAAACTTTCAGTGGTTATGCCCAATATACAGATGGGCGACAGAATTATTTTCCATATGACAAAAAAAGGAAACCCTGCAATAAAATACATATATATGAAATATAAACATATATACAAAAAAAAATTACATTCATAACGTTCATATTTTCAAAGATTTAATAAAGGTTGTGGGGGAGGGGGTTTGGTTATAATAATACCTACCTACGTTTTCTAAGAGGTTCCAAATGTGCATGTTTACTATATGTATGTGTATTTTAATATAATTTCTCGCATTTTGCCCCGTATGGAAAATGATTCTTGAGGACAATTTGTATACACATAAACAAATGTTAGTAATAAAATAGTATTATATTTACCTTTTTGAATTAAATATTGCGCTTAAAACATACAAGCTTTTATCATAAAAATAAATTATTATATTAAATTAATACCACAAAATGGCTTAACGTTTTTTTAACAATAATACAATTAAAATGATTCCATTTATATGGAGGAGCAAAAGCTTCAAGGCAAAGCATAAAACAAGTTATTTTTACGATCACGTAATAACAAAAATACTTGATTATTGTTTTTTTGTTTTTATATACATATAAAATAACACAGTATTATTATTTCAGTGTACAATATGTTCCAAACAGTGATCTCAAATTGAAATGTTTGAGATAATTCAATGTGACTCTTGTTTGAAATCGTGTGACGCCCACTAGTATAATTAATTAAATATACAAAGGTATATCAGGCGAATACTAAAGAAAAAAACCGCATAGTAAATTCAATAGCGATGTTTGTGGGTGTAAGAGTATAAGCCAAATTATTGAGACTGCTTACATTTCGTAACTGGGAAATATTAAGTATAAATCAAGAAAGAAATCCCCTTTACAATCCCTCAGTATCATAATAATAATTATAATAATAATAATAATAATAATAATAATAATAATAATAATAATAATAATAATAATAATAATAATAATAATAATAATAATAATAATATTTGTAAGTATTATTACGTAAATATTAAGTATTATTCCGATTCTAACCTACGGTCTTCAGACCCTAGCAGTCACAGCACGCCAATACAAAAAATTGTCGTTTGTCAACGTAGAATTGATGAAAACATTTTGATGCTGTAAACGTTAGAAAGATGACTGGCTGTTTTTGATAGATCTTAATGGCCTTAAATGCGGAAGGCCTTTGTGTATTTATTGTAACAAAAAATTAGGCTCACATCATTATATTTAATCATTACTTATTAAACTATAATCGTTACATTAAATTGAGCAGCCACGTGGTGATAGCGTAGTAGGAATCGACTTATGTTTGCGATTTTCTTTATATTGTCCAATGATGATATAAACGCCAGGGGGCAACTTGATGCCATATTGCTTAAACCGAAATTGTTTAAATTATTACAAACAATTATTATATTCAAACGTGATTTAAGTTTATTTTTTTATTATTAACGAAATACAAAAGGTTCTTTGACTCTTTACAGTAAAATTAATATTTTTGGAGATACGAATTTTTAACGATCTGCAAAACCTGCCAAAGTATCCATGCTAGACGTGTTAATTATCTTTGCCACTCCGGTGATCATTATTTTTTAAACATTTAGTATAAACAAAATATACTTTTCCTGACGTCTATGCAAAGTGAATGGCCTTATACTATTTATGCATGCTGAAGGAAGGGAAAACACAATGCGCTTGCAGGTCTATTAATGTTGGTCAAATCGTCGTTATGTAGTTAAAAATTATATAAAAACAAACAACTTATATTATTTCCTTAGTTTTATCTAAAAAATAAAACTGAAATGCAGGTGAATTATTTGTACAAGATGTACAAAAAAATTTATTTATTTGGATTATGTTTATACAAAGATTAAACATTACCTAAAATCTTCCATAATTGAATTATTTAATTATTAAAAGTTTATCGGGATGTGGATTAATTATATGATGTTAAATAAAATTCTTATAAAATAATCAGTGATTTTAAATGTCCCGTTTTCAGGAACCATAACAAAATTTATTTTGTTATGTTTTTAAAAGTAGTTTTTAGCAGTTCGAATACCACCTAATACATATTTGAATGATCTCAAATTTGTTTAATGTTCGAAATTATCATAGTTCCTACCAGGTATCCCAGGACAACTCTTTTTATTATGTAACTTTTATAAGATATATTTTCTTATTTTATGTATTTTATTAATGATATTGATAAAAAACAATTCATTAATACTCAACAATATTTTGAGTATTCAAACATTTATATTATCTTCACTTTTTTTTCTAATCTCATCAAAAAAATTCATTTTTGTCTTACTAAAATTATATTACCAAAAGTATAAAATAAAAAAGCTTGATAAAATATCAGTATATTTAAAATAGATAGCCGCGAGGCTACTTGAAGAATTTTAATTGAAAAAACGTGTTTATATATATATTTGTAAAATTCGTTTATATAACTACGTGTCGTTTTTGTTAGTCATCTAATTTTCTTTACAAAATTTTCCATGTTGCATAAATTTTGCATTTGTTTTTACAAACAACAAAAAAAACAATATATTATTTATAATACACGAGCATTGTGTAAATTATTTTTGAGGTTAGACCATACAGTCAGTTGAAATATAAATTAATGTAATTTAAACGACTAGGACTGTTAGAGGTAGGTACTGTTAGCATTTTAGGTTTATGAAAATATATATATATTTTTCATGCATACCGCATACAAGCTTAATGCATTTTAATGTATTTATAATATACAAGTTGTACACCATAAAAGTGTTTATAGCAGTAAAATATAATGGTAGAAAATCCAATGAGTAAACTCTTAGGACTTTGTGATCCGTTGAATGATTAACGCCCTTCGATGAGAATATATCACTTTGATATCTTTTTACTAGCAAAATCAATTCCGGCACCAAAGGAATGTGTGGAGCGAGCTATGAAATTACGAATATTTTCAAAATTTCTGCCAAATAAATGAAATTTAATAGGAAATATTTCATAAGTTTTTTTTTTTTTTTTTTATAGGTAAGCTAAAAAATACACGTTTATAAACAGAAAATGACTTAGAAATTGTAACAGAATGTATTAATTAAGACTAGAAAGAGCTTAACTCCATAACACAAATCCACGCCCTGCGGAAATTTCTGAATTGCGCCGATCGAACCTGACGTTTTAAATCCTGACCACTTACTTTTCTATAGCGATGAGAATAAATCTCGCAGAGTACATAAAATTTTTTTTAATATTTTTTTATGTTAAATGTTATTGAAATAGTGATAAAGCGATCTGAAATAATATTCAGTTTTTGACAGATTAAAAATAAAAATCAAGTGGTCATTCAATTAGATGTTTAAAGGAAAATTTGTGTTATTTATTAGCGTAAGAGAAAATCTCATAGAGAGTGTTGAAAGATTAACGTGGGTTGGATCTCCCTACATATATATATTCTATATACATAAATCAATAAGAACAAAACGAGAATATTAATAAATTTCAAGAATATATAATGTTCGACTTTTATCTACGGACACATGAAACATGACAACAAGCAATAAAATTAACATAGAAAATGGTTGTATAATACGTTATTCTGATTGAAAAACGACGGTTGTTGATAACATAAAACTCCACAATGAGCACAAATAATTTATACCAAAAAATTCCAAGCATGAATCGAACCATAACAGTTGGTTTTCATTTATTTTATTTCTATTCAGCTCAAAATTTAATACATATTTCACTCTATTCTGTGCCGCACATAATGCACGGAAGCTTAAAATTAATCATAATAACGTTGATAGTAGAATAGATTTTTATTGTAAATAATGCATATTTATTTTATCAATTGTTTATATGTAAATTGTATTGAAAATGTCATATAAAAACTATAAAAAAATTTAAAAAAATTTATCAGTTGTATTCACGTCTAAAAATTTAATAACAAATGAACATATTAAATTATATTTTTAGAATAATTAATTTAAATTATAAATATTCATAAATTTTCAATATAAAATAATGCTTAATCCATAAACATTTAACGGATATTATTATAAAGCCTGTAGAATCCATGACAAGTATATTGCTAGGAAAGCATTGACAGCTTTTAATATTTTAAAAGAGTGGCAAATTTGATTCGTGGTTCTATATTGAATAAAGTCCAAGAAAATAATAATATATGCAGAAATGATTCGCAGATATTAGTCGGTCTATTTTACCAAAAGTGAAAAATTTAAGATAAAACTTTGCGATAAGTTTCTCATTGAAAATATTCCTGAATATCTTTATAATGTCGATGAAAATAATACATGAAACGTGACCGTATTCATAAACGTTAACGACGGTTTTAAATAAATAAAATATTTTGTTATTTTTTTGGTATTGAAAGAAGAATTTTTTAAGTTTGATTTACCTCGTTTTTCTTTGCTTGGCTCGAGGAAAATTTAAGTTGTTTTTTCTAATTTAAATACAATTTTTAGGAGCTCTTTTGAAGATAATTTAAGAAAAACTACAAGTTTACAGATGAGCTTTATTTTACTACGATGGTTTAATAAAACCTAAAAAATGATTTTTTTTAAAGTAAAATATTGTTAAAAGTATTGTTTTTTGTTGAATTTCTTACACTTTTATGATAAATCAAATTAATAAACTTAAAACAATAAAATATAGCATTTAAGTTAGATGGGACATAATTGCCTAAGGTACCTGAATTCGTATAGTAATGTCAGAAAACAATTTTATGCACGATGCCCATGGGTGATGAATTTAAAAACGAAAGACAAACGAAACGGAATGCGAAATGAAAAAAAGTATATGATTTCACGCTTAGACACGTTAAAAAAAATAAAACATACGACACGGCGAGAGATACTTAATTTGCATAAAAATTCTCTTTTCGTCTCTATTTTGTTTTTTTTCAATTCCATCATATACAACAGAGGAAAAATGTCAACGGGTTGACATATCTTTAATTAAAAGACGGCTGATTTTCACTGTAATTAAAAATTACATTTGCATAGTCGTTTGTAAGCCGCATATAACGACATCGTAATATATATTTGTGTATATTATTATTATTATTTTATTTATGATAAATTGTCTGTCTTGTTGAGACGATATTAATTTTCCATACATATTTTCTAGAAATATTGTGTTATAGAAAAAATTGAAATTTTTTCTAGTAATCTATTGATAATACAGTCAGGGTGTAACTAAAAGGTATGTAAGAATTAATTCTTTTCGAGTATTATCATTTGTAATAAATATCAGTGTTTGAACTATTTTTAATCATAAGCATTCATAAAATAAACTAAATATAAACTTTTTTATTATTTTCTAATTACTTTAAAAATGGTTGAATTGATGGTAATTACTTTAAAAAATAAACAATTGAAGATATTTGCTTGATAGTAGTATTTAAAACAAATTTTTAAGAAAAAATAACTTTTCCTTGTGATCTGCAAATCTTTCAGTCGATGCCAACTAATCCACTTTTTATCTAAGGATAAGATTGGCACCGATTTCGATAGATTAATTGGATTCTAGTTTCCTTATCATGGATATCTCCTTTCAAACAAAAAACGAAACTTCAAAATCAGTTCTTAAAGGACGAAACATTTATACCCGAAACATTACACAAAAATGGTTTTTGGAAATGGGACACCACAGAAAGTACCTACTTTGAAATAAAATGAGAATCGACCAAGAATACGGGGCCTTAGACTAGTATTAACTATATTGCTTGTAAATTCTCATTAATAAATTTTTTTTAACTTACCGATTGAAAGTTTATTTTTTTAAGAATTCTAATCAATGAAATTTATCTGAACCATAAAATTGTTATCGTAAAGTTGCTATGCATTCGATATGATGAATTTCCATCATTCGATGATATAAACTGTATATTCCTTTAAAAAACACTCAAGAAGTAATTTAACATACCCTCTTGATCATTTTTAAATCTTTTTTTTTTTTTTTTTGTTGTTATTAATGTTACACTCGTAAATGCAGACAGCCTATTATGCCAATTAAGAAGAGATTCGTTTGTTTCCACGAAAGCTGCTCAAACATTTATTACGAAACGGCATTAAAATATGTCCATGATGATAGCACTATTATTTTAGAATTTATCAATTGTTATCAATTATCCACGAAATGTGCTGGAGTTAAGGTTGAGTCTTCAAGAAAATGAAGATATTAGATTCATTAGTTTCTATGTTCAGTATAACTTTGTAGGTTATAATGTTATAGAGTTGAGTAGGGGAAAGGAGGGCAAGACGGGGTAGCTAGAAAGACGGGGTAGGCTTATATCACGTGATTTCTGTGTAAAATTGATAAATCTAATTTTGGTGATTTGCATAGATTATTTTCACTTTATTTGAAATATGATTGTTCTGTATATAAAAACATTTAAAAATACAAATCAGATTATTTGAATGCATCAACAATCGTACTTCAGGCAAGCACTTATTTATCCAAGTGTTAGAACAATGTTTTTAGAAATCAATTTTTATATTCATGAGAGGACAAGGTGGGGCTTGTGGGTACCCGATCTTGTCCTTATTTAAATAATAACAGTTTTTGTTACTCATAATAATAATAAGTATAATATTGATAATGGGGTTCTACCTCCATTTCCCAGACGTACACGTCTATAACAGAGGCCAGTGATATCATTATTTTAATCTTCATTAATGAAACTACTACTGTTACATTCGCGGTGTGAGAGGAGAGCAGAATATTGAGTAAAGGCTAGAAGGCTTATGATTAAAAATAGTTCAAACATTGATACAGAATTATATATCGAGTATCAAAACAATTAACAATGCTAATTGTTATTTTAACTTGTTTTTAAAATACATTTATCATAAGTACACTCGGGTACAATTCAGTACATTTTTTTTTTTTTTTTGTTTAAAAATTCTAAATATGACGTTGCTATCATAATGGACATCATTAAAATGTAGTATACACCACCATTTTTTAAAGTGAATTCAAGGGGACTATAAATTACATGACATCATCGCATCACGTAAAAACGATTCTACCAAACGAATAAAAAAAAAATAGAAGGAAGCATTCTGTCTGGGGAATTCTTTATACAATGTTTTTCTTTTAGACAGCTACTACTGAAATATTGACAAAAATATGTCTTCTAACTAGAAATTGTCACAAAGAATTCTGTTTATAATTGTTACATAAAAAAAACAAAACACTGCAAATAATGTAACAAATGTTTCTTAATAGACCAGCCGCTGAGTTTGAATACTCCAGGACCAAATTCATTTTTATTTGAGTTAAGGACGTTCCCACGAAAATTGAAGCGAATGTTTTATTAGATAACAAAAGAAAATTATTTACGATAATCTTAACAAACTAAAAATCGTTAATTATTAAAAAATTGGAAAAAGGTGGTTTTGATTGTTTTCAATGTTTTTTTCGTGACCTGGTAAGTAAAAGATAATGAATTCGAAAAAATTCGTAATGCAATTATATTTTTGCGCTTGGAAAATAAAGGAAAAGAACGCATCTTATCGATTTTTTAGTGTAGTTATCATAATTTAGCTCAAATTTAGCTATTCCATATATATTTACAATACATATTATTATAATATATATTTTCATATCAGTATAGACTGGATGTTTCGATTATTTATTGAATGCTAAATGATTAAAACTAGTTCAAACATTGTTCCTAATATTAGGTCGAGTCAATCAATGAGTTCGGCTAGTTGTTATATTAGCTCCGCGATCTTAGCACCTCATGTGCGGAATTTCGATTGACCAATTATACCATCTGAAAGGTCAGAAATTGGTCATAAAAGGTCAGTTGGTCTCATTAATTGGTCAACATCAGAAAATTTTTTATTAAGGATTAAAGTTTTTCAAGGTCAATTAATAATTTTAGCGCCTCGTTCGCGGAAAAAATAAAAAACTCCACCTATGCGCGATCGGGAAACATTCGCTGATAATTGGTCAGCTAATATAAATAGTTGGTCAGTTTAATTTAATATTAAAAAAAATCCTTAATAAAAAATTTTCTGATGCTGACCAATTAATGAGACCAACTGACCTTTTATGACCAATTTCTGACCTTTCAGATGGTATAATTGTTCAATCGAAATTCCGCACATGAGGTGCTAAGATCGCGGAGCTTGTTATATTCACTTTTTTATTCATATTTGTTTAATAAACAAAATACTTTTGTTAAATAGATTAAAAAAATAATCCTTACGATAGTCCAATTCATAAATGAAGTTTTTACATGGCACTTCAGTCAGATCGTATCGGAGTAGTCCATACACTTAAAAATAAAACGTATACGAACAAAAACCACTTGTACATGCTAATTTGAAAACAGTGAACGATTTTAATGAATTTCAAATTGATTGAGTGTCTCTTTTTTGTTTGTTGGCTTATATGTTAGTTTTTGTTTTTTTTTTTTTCATCTATATTCTAGTAGTTTTGTAAACTGCAGACAGATGTAAATAAAAATTATTTGTAAATAAAATAACATGTTACAAAGGTAGGGCACGACCGTAGGATTTTTATTTTGGGATTAGATTGTATTTATTTATTGTAGTCCTATACGGTCTTCACTTTCAATAATAACATGCAAAGCTCAATCTGTTGGAAGAAGATGACGTTCGAAAATTTCAATATGGTATTATAATAATAAAAGATGAGATAGCATGGTTGGTAGACGAACTACGTTGGAAATGGGTGTTCGGGGTTCGACTCACGGTCACTTTTTTTAATTTAATTTTTTTACAATTATCAATAAATAAATTTATTATATACATTATCCATTAAAATATATTTTGAAAAAAAAAATCGTGATCGAGAATCTAAGCCAATTCCGAAAGAACTTTCTCTTCTAGCTAGGCTATCCCGCCTCTTATTATTTAATTACAATATTAGATTATAAAGCTGAAACATGTTGAAAGAGGAGACACTCTAGGGGTACAATAATTAAACGCAATCTCATCCCAAAATAAAAATCTAGCTAAAAAACAACCTACCAAGCTAAATTTTTCGAGGTGTAACCTTGACATAATAATTACGATAAGGTACGTGAATGAGCAAATTCCGTTTGTTGGATCCATTGGATTTAGGGTCCAACTTTAAAAACCATACGAGATAGATAAAAAATTAAAAAACAAAAAATATTATTTTTTCAAAACAAAGAACTTTGAAAAATTTGTTCGTAAACTTTTTTGATTCGACATAAATTCAGATCAAATTTAATTAAAAAATTAATTGTATTATTATTGTTTACGTATTTTTAACTAACGTATTTGAGTGTTTCTAATGGTAATGATTAAAACATTGATACTCGATTATCTAATCGGTTAACATATCCATTATCTAAACAATTGCCACTGTTAGTAAATAATTCAATATTATGGGCAACGTGCATCAGTATGATTTCATTCGTTTCTAAAACAAAATACTACTTTATCCAATCAAATGATATATAAGTCAAACATAATCAAATGGTACGTAACTCTCAAACTATATAAACAAATTTAAACGAATAATTATTAATATTTCTAATTAAAAATAATTACTTATGCAATTTATTCCATAATTCTTACAATTGTCTACCCAATAACTACAATTAAATGTGGTTTTTCGTAATTATTCAATAATTTTGACTTTAAGTTTGACTTTGCTATACAATTCACATGCAAACAATTGAACAAATTATTAAATTTTTTAGAATGTTTTATTACAAATTTTTCATACTTGCGGAGCTTAAATTGATTAAGAATTCCGCAGTACAGACTACGCCTAAACGCTACGAATAATATAAAAAATATTTTTACTTAAGGAAGTACGAGCGCTAGGCGGTGTGGGGATAGGTATCGACTCTAGCGCGGTAAGGGGAACGCAGTAACCATATGATTTTTTTCAATATATAGATATACATTTAACAATGGCTAGTGGCGGCATTTATTTTTCTTTTAATTAATACACTTTAATTAGTCGGGCAAGTGTAAATGTTTTTGAATTAAATTTATCACTAATATATTTACTTTCATCCATAAGTTTTTTAAAAATATTCACCGACAGTTTTACGAGTAAAATACAGAAATGTATCAATGTTTGAAGGTTACCCCATAAGACCAATGTTAAATTGCTCAATTAAGTTAATTATTTATTTAAATGATCGGGCAATCTCCTTCAAATTTTTGGAATTTGTTTAGACATATTTAAACTTTGTATTAAAAAAAAATCAAGCCTTTTATCAAAAGTTTCCTTGGTGCTCGTACTTCCTTAAATTAACAATGTATAGTATGTAATTGTTTTCAATACATAGAGGTTATAGAACTTTTGCATCCGTCTCTTTTTTTATATAACAGCCCAATAAAAAAATAATGTTAAAGCAGAATGTTAATTGATTAAAGGAAAAAAAAATATAACTTTAAAAATTAAATTGTATTTTAATTTGTAACAATTCACTGAAGTATATTGTTGTTACATACTTTATAAAACATTGATTTTCCGCCGGATATTCTGTCGTTCGGCGATCGCTCTTAAACAAATATTTAAAGTAGAAAAATGCTACATGATATATATATATATATATATATATATATATATATATATATATATATATATATATATATATATATATATATATATATATATATATATATATATATATATATATATATATATATATATATATATATATATATATATATATATATATATATATATATATATATATATATATATATATATGTATAATGTAGAGAAATATATGATTAAATATTATTGTAAAAAAAAAGTCAGTAAACATAAGCTTATATGTTGAAAGCTCTATGCCAATACACATAAATCATGAATTGTATTACTACTTGCATTTTGAATCTACGATCAAAGAGTATTAAATATGAATAGCAAGCTTATAGTTACTATTTGTTTTATATGGATATTATAAATGGACATTTTTTAATGACAGGATTGGTATTTAGCTCGGTAGTGGAAAATCCGTTCCATCAGTTAACCCCACTAATCTTTTAGTGCAATTTAAAAAACATTATTTTATTAGAAAATTATGTTTATAAATTGATTTAGACAAATGTTATATGCTATTCCAGTAAATGACATATTGAGTTGAATTTTTTGTAAATATTTGTTACATCTGTTAAACGAAAGACATATCTTAATTTCACAGCGTACAGCTTATAATATTTATTATAATATTTATATTTATTTTATCAAATATTAATAATAATATTCATTTTAATTATATGTGAGTTTATTAGCTGAAATTGAGCTAAAATTTTTAATAAAAAATGTTTTAAATATACGTTGCTTATTTTAAGCACAATTATGGTTTTCAAGTTGGGTTATACACACA
Source organism: Chrysopa pallens (assembly GCA_020423425.1). NCBI lineage: Eukaryota > Metazoa > Arthropoda > Insecta > Neuroptera > Chrysopidae > Chrysopa > Chrysopa pallens. The sequence continues at coordinate 8,631,377 of CM035596.1, read as the reverse complement.
TTTTTTTTTTCATAATCTATGGTTTACAAGTTGGTTGATCCATTGTTGGCCGTTACATTAAATTCGTCGATTTTTCTCATCCACAAAATCACTCTTAAGAGGGATTGACTATAATTACTGAAGTACCCTCCAGTATGTAAAAACCATTCAATTTTCACGTCCAAATAAATATCTAAAGGTCTTACAAAATTTTTATCCACAATATTGACATGAAAATGGAGACTAATTTAGATTTTTTCGAGAAAAACTCTTTGAAAAGCTATCAATTTTCATTGAAGTATTGTGTATACCAAATTTAAGTATTTTTTAACTTATTTGGGAAAATTGATAGAAATACAACGCGTGTTATGTAATTTAAGTCAATATTTTGTTAGAAGCACAGTCTTTTATTCCAGTAACCACTGTGGACAATCGCTCGTATGGAAAATGTTCCATCAAAATTTCAGCTCGATATCATTTTTCATTTTTATTTGTCTTGAAGACGGACAGACCTCTAAACACCTACACCAAAATTTCTTTATGTGCAATCGATATTTGCAAGTGTTACAATTTTTAAAATAAAAATAATACACTCTGACATGTTTATATTTATGTATTTATTTATATATATATATGTCGACTATGTTGAGTATAAAAATTGTGAATAATTAGCCTATTTGCATCGCAAATATGCAAATTTGTTTACACAAATTTCTTGGTAAATCTTGGTGCATGGTGCTGCTGTCAATTTCTATTTGAAAGTCATAAATTTTTATTTATACATTTTAATTTATTATTTTTATATAAAATATGTAACTATAATATGTCAAATGTGAAATGCAAACTAAATCTTATTTCCTCTAAAGTTCTTAGACGCTGCAGGTGGTATTATATTGCCAGTTCGTTTAAAGTAGCAATCAATACCATTTCCATATACATTGATGATCCATCCATTCAAACCACTTGAACTGTAAACCTCACTAAATTCTTATACTATCTTAATATAAATAAAAATAATGTATTAGTACAGTTTCTGAAAAATAAATAACAATACAATCTATTTCTTTGAAGAAAGTAAAAGAGCATTTTATATGGAAATCGATTAAGTTGAATAAAAAGTATTAAAAAAAACTAGTGAAGATAACAACTAATAAAGTTAATTGTTGAGATACTCGACATATGATTGAATTTCATTTTTTGAACTATTTTTAATTAGCAGTTATAAAATACTATAAATACTCAGTCTATATATGTAACCATGTATAATAATATGTATTGTTATGACCTATCTTAGTTTTTTAGCTTAATTTGAGCTAAAATTTTGTAGAACTCAAACATTTTACGAAAAATTGTTTCAAACAAAAGCTTTTTTGTTTGTTTCAGAAAAATAAATATTTTTTGTATTTCAACTTTTCTTTTATAGTTTCAAAGTTCTAAACTATCAATTGGACCCAATGGATCAATATTGCTCATTCACGAACTTAAACTCACTTTTTATGTTAAGAATACGTCACCAATATTTCAGCTAGCTATGTCGTTGTGTTTTTGAGTTATCATGATGACGGGCTGACAGTCGTAAATGCACTAATTAGATGTTTCTATAAAAACCTATAAATGCCTAACAGAGTGAGATATATGCGTAAATAATTTGATTGAAAACAGACAAATAAATATTTATGAGAACATTTACATGTCGTAGGCGTGTCTCATTTATTCAGTATATAATAGAAAAGTGAAACGTTATTTGTTACGTGAAGATTTTTCTGTCATTTTACTTACTGTAACCTCGGTAAAAGAACTTCGTTGTACAAAACTGCTTACTAAATCAATGGTTTCTTTAAAAGTTACTTTTCTCGTTTTAATATTAATGAAGACTTATTTCACAAATAAACAAACCTAAGACTATTGATGTATACATGTTATATTTATGCTTTAGTCTGTTAGAAGTAGTCATTTTTTCTAGCGAAAAATCCGTACTATAGAATATGCAATAACTATAAAATTTCCATATTGAAACAAATGTGCACTATGCAACAATTCATGGTTATCGAAAAGTTTGACTATTGTAAAAGTATTGTAATATTTGTTTAGTAACAATTCCTATATATGACCAACCAATATGGTGTTTAGGATGTTGTTAAGTTTCCGCAATATCGATATTAATAAACGATGTGTTAACTATTTACGTGTTAACTATTGTATACCATTTTCTGAATTTTACACGCGATTAAGTCGAATACGAATACAAAATGACACATTTACCCTTAATACAGACAATATCCAGTGCACTATAATGTAATATAAATTATATTTCTATCAATTTTCGTGAAAAAATATGTCAAAAAATAAGTATTTTAATTAAAATGAAATTTTATATGCATAATCTAAACATGAAATCGAAACACAAGTTGAAGAAGATCTGTTCGTGAAAAACAATATTTCAAATTATGTACAAAAATTTTTTAATTAGCATTTATAAAATACTATAAATATCCAGTCTATACAATTATATATGTATAATAACAATATGTATTTTATGCTCAAATTATGGAGAACTCAAATAATTAACGAAAAAACGTGTAAATAAACATTTTTTTGTATTTGAACCATTCTTTTATCTTTAAGAATTGACAAGTTTAATCAAGAACCCATTGGATGTAATGGAACGATTTTTCCCATTTACGAACATAAAATCACTTTTTATGTTTAGAATACGCCACCAAAATTTTATTGGTGCAGTTAATATTTGGACGTGTTACAAACTTTAGAAAAACAATACTTGTGAGAAATGTGTGTAATAACATTAACGATAAATGTGTTACCATGTGAATAGTATCAACGATTAATAAAATGTATTGATACTTGCAAGGAGTGTCTCTACAATACGGGTAAAAGCTTCCACACTGTGTGTATAGTTTGGGTTGTTTGTTTTTGTATCGTAAGATGATGTTGTAAATATAGCAGCGTAGCAACGAGAGCTTTACTGCATGCAACCTAGAAAAACATATAACAATGTTATCTTATCTATAATTCTTTTACTATTAAACTTTATTACATATACTATCAATTTTTTTAACACAAAACTTACTAAACTATTGGTGGTAAAATTTTTTATCAAAAGTACAGTTGAGGAAAATGTTATGATGTAAGTAAACCCTTCTAGTATTCTTGTGTACACCTAACATATGAATCTAACATGGGGAGAGTAGGACCGTGGGATTTTTATTTTGGAATGAGATTGCTTAAAATTTTTGTACCCATATGGGGTGTTCTCCCCTTTCAATAATAATATGCAACGCTCAATCGTTTCGGAATAAATGGCATTAGAAAATTTTCGTTTCAGCCTTTTATACTTTATATACTAATATGGTATTTTAATAGTAAGAGGCGAGATAGAAAAACTGCGTTTGGAATGGGCATTTGGTGTTCGATTTTCTGTCCCGACTTTTCAAAGTATGCTGAGGATATCTTTTTGTCTCCGATTTTGTTTATAAGGGTAGTTTCCAAATATAAGCTGTAGATTTCAAATAGACACATTTCATGAGTGGTTTTTCTAACATCGCCTGAAATCCCATCCATAGGTCAATATTTCGTATAAATATCAAGCATATCTAAAAAATTAGCCATCCAATAGTTAATTGAGTATTATTTTTGATAAAGCTAAAATTTGTAATTAGACTCTCTGTCGCATTCTACAAAATATAATTATTTATTCAATTGTTTGTATGTAAATTGTATCCTTACCGAACAGGGTAAGTACGCGGAAGGGCACTTTTTAATTGATTGATGCGCTACGAGAAATTAAAATTTGTAATAAAACATTCAATTATTTGTTCAATTGCTTTGCATGTAAATTGTATAGCAAATGTCAAACAAAAATTATTCTATAATTACAAAAAATGACATTTAATTGAAGTTATTCGGTTGAAAATTGTACGAATGATTGAATAAATTGCAATTAGTAATTATTTTTAATTGCAAATATAAATAATTATTCATTGAAATTTGTTTATATAGTTTGATAAATTTCCTATGTTAAATCATATATTCACAGACCTATATATATCATATGATTAATAAAGTAACAAGGAAAGAACAAAATTTGATGCACGGTGCTAATAAAAATAGAACATGCCCTCATTTAAAAACGTTCTTGGACTATATAAATTACTATATTAGTAGTTAAGCATAACCAGATGCGTTTTACGTAGCGTTCTACACAATACCATGAACATTATATTTATGATTTATCGATGCAAATTTGTAATGTAAGTCTCTATACAATATGTAAATTCTATTGAAATTTCAATAATAACCATTCTATAACAAATTTACAACTAACAAAAGCCGCCTTATGCTAGGCCAAACAATTTGTTCAGTGTTGTTTAATTGACCTGTTATTAGTAAATATATTATCGAATTCTCTTGTTCAAGTTTTGGTTTAATATCAAGAAATTCAAAATAGGGTATTATTGAATGACTGATACTGAATTTTACCACATCACAACTATTTTACCACATCAATATATAAAATAATAAACTCCATACTATTATAAAAACTCCAAAATCCATTTGAAATTGATTAACTTTGTATTGTATCCTTGACAAAAAAGTTTTGTTTAAAATATTTTTTCTTAAAATGTTTGAGTTCTCCACAATTTTAGCTCAAATTGGGCTACAGAACACATATAGGTAATAACAATACATGATTACATATATAACTGTATAGACTGAGTATTTATAGTATTTTATAAATGCTAATATAAAATAGTCCAATGAAATTCAATCATATATCGAGTATCTCAACAATTAACTTTATTAGTTGTTATATTCACTAGTTTTTTAATACTTTTTATTCAACTTAATCGATTTCCATATAAAATGCTCTTTTACTTTCTTCAAAGAAATAGATTGTATTATTATTTATTTTTCAGAAACTGTACTAATACATTATTTTTATTTATTAATTGTGTGTTTATTTTATCAAGAATTTTGAACGTGTATGCCTTGCTTAAACTTATTTCAATCCTGTGTGAAATAAATCTGGTAAATACGTTTCAATTGAAGTCATTAATACAATGATATTTGTAAGCAGTTTTTGTATTAAAAATAAAAATATTGTCGTAATTTTCGATAAAAATAACTCAAAACACTGGTTTTCCCGATGAAACCTAAATAAATGGCGTCTACGTGTTTGACAAGTTCCTACTAAACGCCTGAACTAATTTTGAAGAATGATATACCGTTAGATTGTAGCAGATTTGACGAAAGCTTTTCGAATCAGGTATTAGAATCAGGTGTTTTTAAAGCTAATTAAAAACCAATGTACAACTTATATGGTAATTTTAGATGAGAAGTGTAAAAGAAAAGTTAGACGTCACAAGACGTCCAATTGAGAAATTTTATGGTAGAATTTATTGATGAAATCCAATAAAGAAATTTTGAGTAAAAAATCATTTTTGTATATTGCGTTCACCATTAGTCATCATAAGTTTCATCAACAAAATGGTTAATTAAATTAAATTCAATGCATAATTTTTTGAATCATTTTATTTACTTTATCCATGTAAAATTTTTTTATGTAAAATTTACGTAACTGAGCGTCATTTTGCACAATGTCCAGAAGTAATTCTCATCAAATTTTTATTTTCAAACTTTTTATTTGATACCTAGTGTTTATTATCAGTTCTTAAAGGAACTATATATAGATCAAATGACTAATATGCGGGTTTGAACGGTGATCTACCCACTGGTAGTCACCTGAGTGATATAACACTAAAACTTAATTAACTTAAATCTATAACTGGAAGTTATCAATCTATAACTAAGAACGGTTTAAATAAATCTAAATTTTAAATCTAGAATATTTTGCCTGTTTACACTATCACTATTGTTTAAAAGATTTATTACCTCAATGTTTGAATTCCATTCGAGGCGAGACAATTATCTAGTAACGGAAACGTGCAATTTCTTCACGCACTATCGGCACACCTGTGACTATTGACATTAAGTACATGCCACGGTGATTCACTTAGTGTTTGTAGCACTTTTGAAAACTGATGTTGAAATTATTATGTTGAATAAAGAGTATTTTTCATTATTAGTTTCATTTTTTTATTCATTCGTAATTATTGCCTAAAGGTATACATTCCTACATTTTCAGAGTTTAAAAGTACAATAAAACTAATAACACACATTTTCAAATATGTATGTCACGATTTTTCGGGGAAAATAATTCTGAATTCAGTCAAAATTTCAATAGGTATTTTATTTTTCACATTAATGTATTTTTTTAGCATTCATATTCAATTAGTTTCATATTCAATTATTCAAATTTTGTGGAAAAAATAAAAATTTCATTTTTTCTGTAATACCTTTGAACGATGAAAGAAATAAGTTTTATAATAAACATTGAAAAAAATATTTCAAATCAGGAATTCTAGCCGAAACTATTTTATTAGAGAAAGAATAGACAAAATTGTTACGGTTTTTGATAAAATTTTAGACTGATATTATTTTCGAACTTGATTTATTTGGCTGTTTTTTAGCGGATTCATTGAACTGTGATGTAAAAGTTTATGTAAAATTCAGTTATACACCGTTAACGTAACACCGTAATGCAACTTTGACATGTAACAGCAACCTTTGTGTGGATGTGACCGCGAAACACCGTCGTGTAATAAACGGTCATATGCGAGGATGTTACATCGCATCTTACATATTTTCGATACATTTGAATCGCATCAAAAGTGGTTGCTAGGTGGGGTTACGAATAGTGTTACAAAAACGCAACATTTGTAAAGGAAAGGCGTGAAGGTACTCTACTTGATAAAGAAATGTAACGCTATGCAAAACATACCAACATCGCAACATCGAAACACCTAAAAACCATTCGTCTCGAAACATGTAACAAGTACAGATTTACGGTACGGTGTGACGATACGAACGAATTCGCTGCTTAGTATGCAAACAGTTTGCGTGGGAGGGACATATGTCTGAGAATTAGATCATTCTAAACCTTTTCTTGCCAACAATTAATCGGTTAAAATTTTTAATGAATATCTTTAAAATACCGACAAAACAGCATTTTAAATTGAAAATCGATTAAATAGCGACGTTATGCAAATCTATCCAATGTTATAGTCCGAACCCTATATAGTGAAACCATTGGAAATCCGAATAAAGTCATTAAATAACATAAAACGCAATTAAAAAACGTAACTCGATATATATATTTGAAGAGCCAATAATTTCAATATTGAACACACAAATTAAACAATAGTGGTGATACCAGAAGAGGCACCTACTCAATATAATATATATGCATTGATTCTTTTGTATTTTTTTTTACAGGCTTTTTTTACAATCACCAGCGAATCCAGATTTACTGTATATTATATTTTTCTGTCACACACAATTGACGGTTACATTACTTCTCTGTTTAATCTTTGGCAGTAAGGTATGTATTTATCTCACTTTATTTTATATTATATTCAATAGTTTATAAAGAACAAAAAATAAAAAATACAAAATGACGCATGCAGGACCTACGTTGCCTTAGTGATATTTCTGAGATAAAGTAAACGAATGGAATTATTTTAGAGGACTGTAAATGCCGATTTCCCTATAATAACTTATGTAATTATTGTTTCACCTTGAATAAATTAAATTCAAACTCAAAAAATGCATTACAACATTCTAATATCGAGGCATGGTTTTAATGTTGGTAATTTTTATCAGGTCGACGATATTGCGCTCTCTATAACGCATTATGTTTGTTAACACAAAGTTCTTTATTTATTAATTATAAATATAACTTTGAGGTTCTAAGATTATCATAAAATTAGCTTAATCAACGGTTTGGGACATAAAAAGATTTTCGAGTTAAAAGTTGTTTATTTTTAAGTTTATTATTAGAAAATCGAATAAATTCTTAGAAATTTTGATTTGAAAATCCATCAATGGTTCAAAATACTTCCTCAAATAAGACAGTTATATAAATTTTTCAGGGGTTCAATAATTTTTGGTCATAATGTCTTTAAGCTTCAAGTATATTAAGAGGGGAACCGCAACCGTGCCCCTAATACCTAGACCTTTTGGTTCTCTGTACCCTATTTAGAACCCTCAATCACCTGAAGGCAAAAATGCCTTCTGATATAAGGTGAAAATTATATTTGTATTATGTTTTTGATTGAACCGGTTACTTCGTTCTTATCCAAGCGACGAAACTACCACTGGCTGTATTCAAACCCGAATCCTCCGAATTTGACTACTTAAAATGGGTAATGGTGTTAGTGTCTTTACTCACTTGGCCACTGATCCTGTTCAAAGCTTCAAGTAATTTTTCGTCAACTATTAAATATTTGAGTCTAACTCATTAATAAGAAGAAATTTTACCAAAATTTCAACCTTATAACAATATCAGTAGCTAAATTTTACTCCAGAAAAATCACTAAAACAAAACAAAACGACCATCATAGAGTACTTTTAAAAATTGTTCTTCAATGCAGTGGTGTAGAACTGAAGTCAAATAATAATACTAAAACTTTTAAGATAAAAGCTCCTACTAAAAATAATATCATTTTTTTCCTCTTTAGCTCACAAAAGTACCATATATATCTAAGGATATGAGGTATATAATAATAACCCTTTTATGAAACGAGCGTAGGTGATCATGCAGAGCATACTTACAGCTATGAAATTTCGTTTAAAATATTTTATGATATTCGTTTGTAATGCTCGATCAAAATGAGTTTACATCTGAATAGAAACCAAAAAATGTGCACCTCGTAACTGGGAATCCAGAGATCTAGAATTTTTTATCGTAAAATTAACACAAATAGACGCATTGGTGTGTAAAGCAGAAAAAGGTCAATTCTAACGAGAAAAACTTCATTTTTCACTACCTTGTAAAATATTTAACAAATATTCTCCATAGCTAAAACAAACTGACTACTTTGTTCGTGACAGATTAAAGTGATTAAAATTCTAATTATAATAAAGCTCAAATTCATTCTATAATTATAATTAAAAATAATTAATTATTATGAAATAGAACAAGACGTACAGGTACTTGAGTGTGAAAAAAAACTAAACATCAAGGGCCCGGATACTTGAAGCACAAATTTATTATCATTTCCCTTCTTGCAATATTTTTTCGGTATTGGCAAATTTTTTTTAGGCATAATTTGAGCCTGTCAAATAAAAATTTCTCACATAAAAAAAAAAAACATAATGTTGAAATAAAATTTTTCAAATCCCTATTAGCCACTTAACCCCAAATTTTACCGTAGCTAGATAAATTTTATGAAATAGAACAGGAGTGTCAAAAAATAGAGTACCGCATTCTGTCAATAAAATTGTGTCAATAGTAGCTTAAACTTTCGGGATTCTGATATTTGAAGCACAAATTTATTATCATTTTGGATATTATTTCGGCATTTGCAAAATTTTTTTAGGCAAAATTAGAGCCTGTCGAAAGGAAAACTTCACTCAAAAGAAATCTTTAATTATAATCACATAAAAAATACATACATTTTTTTTTAATTTGTAATCTTCCAAATAAATAAGAATTAAATTATTATCAACTACATTTGATCGAAAAAGAACAAACAAAAAATTTATTACAATATTTGAAACCAATAAACAAAATTCAATGCGTGTTTCTTCCTTCTAGGCATATATGGTTTTCAAAGGACATGGTAAAAATGAATTAGAAAATTCGGCACCAAAAACACAAACGGGTAAATTTGTTGGTAAATCACGCTCCGATAATTCACATTATGCAAGCACAAATTCTTCGGCCACATGTCTAGAATACGCAAAATTGACAGAAGCTGATGTACAGGTAAACAAAATTTGTACATAAATTTCCATTTTCAAAACGAAAAAAAAAAAAAAAATATGTACAATTATTTTTGAAAAATTATAAAACGACTCAATTACTTTTTTTCAGGATTCTTCACAAATTGGCTTAGAAAAATTTTGTCATATTTTTTTTATAATTAAATTTAATTTTTTTATTTTTCAACATTATGAAAAGTTTTATGGATTATCAAGAAAAACGAAGAAGAAAAATAATGCATGCAAATTAGTTATTCGAAATATTTTTATTTTGTTTTTTTACTGAAAATTAAATTTAAAAAATGAAAAATAATAATTGATTAGTTTTATAATTTTTCAAAAGAAAATCACTGAAAATACAAAATTTATCGGATTAAATTTATTTATCAGGAAGAATTTCGTCGATTGTATACACAACTTGAACAACTGAAAGAGAAGAATATGCGATTTGGTAATCGTCATATAGGTGCAAAAATTACTGCAATGCAAGATGCAGCGACACGTGTTGCAACAGTTATTGAAGAGCCAACAATACGCCAATCAAAATCAACAGACATTTCGAAACCATCAACAAGTTTTGCATATCAAGCAGAAATCGAACAATTACCATCAACATCAACACAAGAAAATAAAGTTCCTTCGGGCAAAGTGTCAAAACGACTGAGTGTTAGTTTTGGTCCGAAATCTCAGGTAATGTAAAAAAAGAATAAAATAATGAAAACTGTTAACATTGTCTAATGTAATTCCTAGTAACTTTTTTTTAATGTAAGATAAGGACTTCCAGTAATATTTCCAGTAAAATATAAAAAAAGCAATTATTTTTTTCCTATCGGCAGAATATTACCGAGGAAGTTAAAGAAGATGGAAAATCAACATCGAAAATCTTATCGCCATCTGAAATTCATCAATCAAATGGAACGACCACCACAATGGAGAAAGATTTGGTTACTAACGAACATCCAATCAATCAAAACGAATCAAGTGATATTGAGATGCACACGACAACCACAACAAAATCCTCATCCACAAATGCTGAGAGTCCATCAAAGAATAATGCAACCACAAATTCAAAAAGTAATCGTACATTAAAATCCGGTCATGCGCGCACACATGCGATTGTAATTAATTTAGATGATAAAAGTAGATTTACGGAAGAAGTTACTGTTTAAGTTTTACCCATAGGGATTTGAATCGCAAAATTTTTTTAATAAATTTTTTAGGTCCCAAAAATTACAAAATTCACAATTTTATCAAAAATATTTGTTAAACAAAAATTTTAATTATGGTTAGTGCCAATAATTGTATATAAATTTTGCTGAAAATTTTATGATATTTTAATTATTCTATACACAAATCAAAACTGAGTTTGTGTACCAAAAATTTTGGTGACCAAAAATTTTTAAATGAAAAAAATTTACATTATATCTTCTCCCTATTTAATAAATAAGAATATATTTATATTTATATAATAATGGTTCGTTATTTTTGAATGCAAGTGTACATAAAAAGATTATTGAAAATTGATAGTAGGAAAATTTATTATATATGTGATTTAAAAAATAATGTAAGGCTGTGGTGATGTTAGAGGATAATTCGCGTGAAGTTTTAGAAATTTTTTTTTTTGAAAGTTTAAATTTAAAACAGAATAAAATTTGAAAATTATTTTAGGTGCCAAAAATGTCTATTTACTAAAAAAAAAAAAAATACATCAAGCCCTGTGACTTTCAAGGCAGTAAATTACAAAATTCATACAAAAATTCATCCTTAGTTCTTCATAACATCACACCTCCTTACCCATACAAAATTTAATTATCCTTAAAGCATTTTCGATTTTTTCGTTATAGATTTCACATCGAAAAAGGTAAGATATATATGCTGTGTTCTTTTTTAAGGATGTTTGGGAGATACAAGTGGTGAAAAAAGTGTATGGAATGAAATCGATATTCCAATTGACGATTATATAAAAATTTAAAAAGTGTTCTATTTCAGTTTCATGAAATCTTAGACTCGTAAATTACAAAGCTATAATAAATATTTTGCTTATACACCTTTTGAATTGAATCAATACTTAAAATTAATTTTTTTTCTCCAACCGTTTACTGAATTTTAATAAATTTATGCTCAATAAGTTCTCTAGATTACAAATAACTAAATATAAAAGTTTGAAATTCATTTTGCTTTTTCATCAGCGAATAAAAATAAATTTAATCTATTCAGCTAACGAATCTCTTTCAGATTACATGAAAAATTCGAGTTTTTTTTAAATTGCACAAAATTTTTAACAGTTTAGTGAATCGGTTTGAATCTAATACAGGTGATTTCTAATGGAATGATGTATATACCTTCTAAACATCCTTAATATCAATTTTTAAATATAATATTTATCAATTCCCTGCAGGTCAGGCGAATACAAATTGTATTTAATCGTTAATTTTTTTTAAATAATATATAAATTCATTTGAAAGGATCTCGCATATCTTCTATAAACAAAAATTTACTGAATGAAAGTTTTGGTTCGCATAATTCTCACTAAAAAAAATGTCGGAAATATTTGCTCAAAACGATTATCCATACTTTTTCCCAAATAAAATGATTATTTCGATACAGGAAATATAAATATACATCTTCGATAGACGAAATTGGAATTAAAAGCTTCTATATCTCTAGCCATTTTTCAAATAACACAAGACCCTTGTTTTAGAAATAATTAAATCGTTCCGACGTTGCAGTTATTGATGTAAATCAAATAATTACATTAAGAAGAATGTATAAAATTGATACATTTACCGGAAATAAAATTTCAAACCCGTAACTAAGTTCTATGTCACAGTAAAAAATTTGATGTAAAATCAATACAATTTAATTATTAGAAATGGCCCATCCAAAATGAATGTTGATTATCAATATAACAAAATTTTTTTAATGGAAATTTTGTGTTAAAATTTCATCTCAAAGACAGTGATAAAATCTTACACTTTTAAATGGTAACGTAAAATGAGTGTCAACTAAATTATTATTTAAGTTCCAATACAGAGTTTAGGTAAATCATTTAAAATAAAGAAATATTTTATTCTTATTAGGAAAATTAGTTTATTTCAGTCATTTTGATTTCAGTCAAGTACTATAAGTCCTAAAAGCAGATTTTTTATGATGCAAACCTCTTATGTGAAAAAGTGAGGATAGTTAACCAATTTATATATTATTATACGCTAATCAAGTATCTTTAACGTGCGGTCGTTGCGCTATCTTGTGTTTAATTTATGTACCCAAAAATCTAACTACCAATAAATGCAATTGAGTCGTTCTTATTAAATAAATATTCATAATAAAATTGGTAAAATTATAAAATAATAATTTGTCTTATTATTTTTATCTAATTTCACCTGGTATTTCTCGCAAATCTGTCCGAAAAGTGTATTGAAAATAATTTAAGACATAAAAGCTTAAACATAATTTATAAATAGTTTTGGAAAATATATTTATTTGTTGTTATAATAATCTGTGTTTGGTGTTGAAAACAAATAAAAATATTTATTTGTATGTATAGCTGTTTGTTGTAAAAAAATAAAGTTTGCTAATATCTTTATCTCTTTTTGAACCACGGATTACAAACAATAACACAAGAAGGCACATATTTGATTAGCTGATAATACACTGTTTTCATGTTAAAAATCAATTAACATAAGAAAAGTATCAAATTAACACACAAAAATCTACACAGACCGTTTTTGATACAAAATTCATAAAATTTTTTACTGTGTACGATTACTATCGTTTCATCAAACCGTAATTTTTTTCCCATTATAATATTTTTCCAATGTGGCACAATAGGTTTTACCAAAGAAAAGTTTTCTTTATTTTGTGAATTGTTAGATAAACTTCCGTGCTTCTGAAAGATTTGAATTGTAAGATTCGTACGTTAACACAATGAAATGCCTTCCCGATATAAAAAGTAATTGTAAAATTTTTCATTAATTTATTAAAATCGAGAGATTTTGCATCTTACCAATCATAGATGGTAGCATAGTCTTCTATTTTAATGGTAAGAGTTGCGTTTATTTCTTGATGAATATCAAAAATATAATATTGGAATATTCGAATATTGATTAGCTTTTAAGATATCATATATAGTAAATAGTGTTGAATTGGATCGAGGATTAATGCAACTGACTTTGATTCATCTGAATAAGCCATTGATTCTTCTATTTTGTTTCTATTGTGCTTATAGACTTGTGACAATATTCCTAATCGCGCCTCTTTAGGTAGCGTAATCATAACCAAACGAAATAACTCCGATAATATGGATTTATTTTCGATTCTATTATTTCGATTTCCCACTTGATGTAAACCTCGTATCGTCACTAACACTTCCCAAGTGCATCTCTTGAACTCTAGGTATTAGATACAAAATACTCATTTTGTTTAATTCTCATGTTAAAATTGGGCAAATGAAGAAATCATTTTATTAATATAGGAAGCAAAGATTTTATTCTCGGTATTCACTTCAAAAAACCAATCTTGATAACACCCAAGGGTTTACTGCAAACCACTTAATATTCAGTTGATTATCAGTTACGTATTTCATTAATCAATTTATAGTTTAGGAAACGATAAGCTACGATTTCAAAAGGCAATTTTTCACATGGTAGAATTAATTGAAACATATTTCCTATCAGGACCGCGTGTCATTTTGGCAAACCTCATTTCATTCTGTAGTTCTCCTAAAAATGGAACGAGGGAGTAGCTTTCTTCTGTCATTCAAGTTAATATGTCTGATTTCACATTAAAAACAGTGTAGAACAAAAGAATTATCACTCTTATTGTAACACGTTTTTAAATATTAAAATTCTAAAATGTATAAAGAAAATAGAAAAAAGCAAAACAATTGATTGGCTTTTCGAGAAAGATGCATGAAATTCGAACAATTCAATACTTAAGTAGTAAAAATATTTAACTTAATTACAAACTTCATAGTCCAGATGAAATAGACTTGTATGACGAAAACTATGGAGGCAACAAAATTAAGTCGCCTAGAGCTAGGTGAAGGGTTGCTAAAAAAATCGCCAATGACCCACCCAAAAATTTTTTAAAGAAATATCAATTTTTATAATCAATAAGTCCGAAAACAAAACATTGATAATGTTTTGAAAAAATTTGATTGCGAAAACGATTGTTAATTTATATTTAATTTTTTTGGAAAATTTATGTTCTATTCAGGAAAATTATCTAAAAGACAAATATTAAACGTGATTTTCACAATACAATGATTTCACAATAACACTGTGAATTCACAAATTCACCTATTTTGCAATTTTTTGTTATACAAATTTCAACAAGTCGAAATTTTGAAAAATAATTCAATGATAAGTTTTCATTAATCCACTTCATTTGATAGCTATAAAATTAAATTCTCTCGTTTATCAAATGCATTGATTTTTAATATTCATTGGATCCAGCTTTCATCTTTTGAAATTGAATTTTGCTGCCACATATATAATAAGTTTAATTCATTAGGACTAACTCATTTGACGTAATGATATAAAAATACGACGCACTTATTAAAAATAAGGTCGGATAAAATAAAGAACATAAACACACAAAAAATTCATAATCCAAGTATTATTTCCTTTTATTTTATTTTTTTATTATGGTCGGGTATGTTGATAACACATACATTAGGTGACTCATTATTTCTCAACAGTTGGTAATAATGTGTACAGAAAAAATTAAACTTACGAGATATTTATTAAAACGAAAAAAAAATCCTTTTTTTTATAATTTTTTCTGTTCCGTTCTAAAAATTAAAATTCAAAATTGTATAACACTAAAAAAAAAGAAGAAAATGATTTATTGAAAAGTGATAATTTTTTAATTAAATTAATGTAAATATAAAATATTTTTAAAATGTACATAAATTGAAAATATTATATGTGGAAAATGTTTTTCTTTGAGGTGGAAAAGGAAAATAAACCACAACAAATAATAATATTTATTAAAGAAATGATTTTGATCCAATCATATACAATAAAGTAATAATGTAGTTCAATTTACAGCATGTTCCAGGTGGTAAATTTCTATTACTTGCCGTACTGTTGATTATTTTTGACAGCGATATCTATAATTAAGACTATCTCGAATTTAATATTAAATGTATTTATTTCAATTTTTGAATTTTTTTAAAAATATTTATCCAAATGTTACGATATTTATTATGCTCAAGATTTACATGAAAATGGACATCGTCGAAGAGTTTTTCCCGAAAAAACAATGCTAAATATAAGATAAAATTTTGATATCTTTCGGGAAAAATTCTTGCACATTCCATCCGTTTTTATGTCAAGTTTGTGCATAAAAAATTTCATAACATTTTGATCATTATTTATTTAAATATTTATTTGCGAAAATTGAAAAAAATATAATGTATATTACATTGTTTCTATTATAGATGTCTCTATCAAAAATATCTCTAAATCTCTAATTATGATGTAAACTGATTTATCTGAGTTGACCTGTTTCACAAAAGTTCATACTTACGTTTCGATATACCTAATGATTCGCATTTCAAATTTTTCAGTTTTCAATGAGTTAATAATCAAAATTGGGTAAATTTTATAGTCTGCATTTATAATTCCCCATTTTAAGTTTTCAATACAAAGCGAACTCAAACAAGCCAGTGTTTTTACTAGGAATATTTTGATTGGATGTTTGAAAGTGATTCAAGAAGAACGTGTACATGATTCAAACTGCACTTATCCTAGCTCTTCGATAATTTTGCTTAAATAATTTGTACGAAAACTGCTTTTAAGTACTTAAAATATTATTTGAAGTCCAAAATAATTTTATTCTTAAATAAATTTCTTAGTAAAAATTTTCCTTCATAAGTACAATTTTAACTTTTAGCTTTATACCAACAATCTCATTAATTTCAAATTTGTTTCACTTTTTTATTAACGTCAAAGTATCCGCATTCTAACATTTTTTTTGGTACAGTGTGTCCCAGTTCATGTGTAACCACCTGATTATTTTCGAGTATGAAGAACGATTTAAATAGTTTAAATATCCAAAATATGCTCAACGAGCTCTATCAGATTGTATGATAATTATGTTTGAGCTTTAATTGTTTGACCTGGTATGGTTAGCTTAGTAGCTCTTAAATCTGAAATCAATACTAGGCATATATTTATTTTGACTTATTTGGAATAGTCTTCCTTGGATGACACACGCCTGAAAGAAGTACATTTAAGTTCTAAAAACGAGCTTAAATCAACCCCATATTACTGTTTGGGTAAAACGGAACTAGAAATCTCCAATTCAAAAATTTCTGCCTCTTTTCTCCTAGTTTTAATGGGGGGAAACAAATTAGTTACAGCTGCAATTGGAAGAGTCTAAGGATAGACATTAAATTGATGTAAGGAAAAAGTACACCCTAGGTCAATTTCATGCCAGCCATTTAAAAAATACTCTATTCACTATGTTTTAACTCTTCGAATGTAATTTCATCACGGCTAATTAGCTACCTTAAGATTTTACAAGCTTGAAACCACTTTTCGATCACTTATCTATGCAATGACACTTTTTTTTAAAGATAATAATATCGAATTTTAAGATAATCATTTAAGATATCGAATTTTAAGATAATAAATCATGTGCTTATATGACTGAAATTTAGAATATTATTACATAAATTTTAATTTTTTGCCAAATTTCAAGTTTTATTTTTCACTAACGAAAAAACCCGATTTTGGAACTAAATACAGTCGCATGGAATTTTACTGGAACATGCTGTACTAACGTTTATCTGCAACATTATAAATATAATATGGTTTTTCTTTCCTCATACAAAATATCCATCATTTTTATTGTAAATATAATAATAGGAATATTATATATATATATGTGCTAAATCTCTGATCGTAAAATATACTTTATATGCTATCCAATGCTCATCCGTTGTTGCTGGTGTGATGGGGTATCGTAAAGTAACACTTGGTTTCTTAAAACATGTTCTACAATTTTAAGTATCTCTGTTTTTTTGTAACATGTTTTTCTTAAAACATGTTCTACACGAATATAGTATGTATATAAGAAATGTTAAATAATATCTTGAGAAAATGACATAAGGCTTTTAATATAAGAAATTTAAGAAAATGTTTCGGAACTGATCAAAATTACGTTCGTTTTTAAGGCTTCAACAAATTAAAAATTCTTCAAAACTTTATAGTTTAAAAATTGACGCACGAGTCGAGGATATTGAAACCACCACTCTTTCTAATAGATAAACATTTCAACATAAAAATTAACCACAGAAATCAATAAAACAGCAAATGTGTACTTTAATGTTTTTTCGAAATACTTTTTCAGTTATTAAAAATGTCCGTTTTTCGTTTAAAAATTGTATGGTTTTGTAAAGTTGTAAAGTTTAGTAACAAAAAATCAAGGAGAAATTATAGCTCATTAATAGTGCCAATTCGTCAAAGAAAATTTTAATTCTACCATTTAACGTTGAATATTATAAAAATGAACAATATTTCGGAGAAAACTCAAAGAATCAGTATTAAACTACGTAAGAAAAAGTTCAAAATTAATTTTGATAAAATTAGAGTTATCCCAAAAACTAGCTGAGTTTTCAAAAAATAATTGATCAAAAACATACAATTTCTAAATCTAAAACAGACAATTTGAATTACGGATAACTCAAAAAGATTTGACTTTTCGAAAAAAACTTTAAAGTAGGTAAACTTTTTGTTTAAAATTTGCTATTTTATCGCGTATTTTATGTTGAAATTTGCATTCATTTGATGGAGCGGCACTCACCTTCTCGATCAGAGCGTCAATTTTATAGGTTGATGCATTTATAATTATTTACATTTGTAAAAAATTTTAATCCAATGTGAACAATAAAAAATTTTAACATAACTTTATTTTTTAAGGCGGAATAAGAGCCCAAAAGAAACATCTAATATAGACAATTTCAATTCTACATTGTATGTCTTTCTATTTTGTTTATAAATAGCTCAAACATAACTATCCAAAAGTCTTCACGGTAATCAAAAAATATTTCACTGTTCGTACGAGCTGAAAATATATTTTTTTCGATATTATTAAAATTAACAACAGAGTTCTAGCGTACAGAAAATTACACACTTACATAAATATAATTTGCATTCATATTTATAATTATGAACATAAATTTTTAGTGTTTGTATGTGTGTAAACTTTTAAACGCTGTAACTCTGTTATTTTAAATAATTATTTGCGAACAAACACAAATAACCTTTTTTTTTTATGTAATTTTTATGAAAAATTTAATGCTTACTTTTTTTTAACCTTTAACAAACACTATTTAACACCATCTTTCCGAAAGGTCCAACCATTGTTAACACTATACTTTAGAAAACACTGAAATAAGAACCTTCGTTCTGGCGGTTTTTTATTTTATTAGTATACATTCATTCTACCATTCGAACCTTTGGAACTAATTATTTGATTGTTCTTTTACTATACTAAGCACTGCCTCCGAATCTAATTCTTTGTCATCTGTGGCAATTTTTTTATTAAAAATATTGAAAAAATACGCTAATTTTGTATCTAGAAACAATTTATAAGACACAAAAAAACATTCTGATTACACAAAAATTAATTCATCAATGACACAAAGTTTGTGCCCAATAGTAGAAAAAATGGCCAATCTTGAAAATGAAAATGATATTGTTTTGATAACCATGTTAAACAAGTATTTTCAAGTGTTAAATCTTGGAAATTACATTTACAAAAAAGCTTAAATCAATTTTATGTATATTTTTTGCCTGCATACCATATTTACTCGAAGTTTATTTGAAAGATATTGGGTACTAGGCATATCTAAGTTTCCAAGTATGAGCTTGCTGCACCCAAGCTCAGAACTTCTTAGTTATCGATGCATTTTTTAAATCGAATCATTTTTATTAAAATTGACACTACTACCCAATTTCAAAAATTTTTATAATTTTCAGGATTCGAAACTATGGTTTTCATATTTTTTTAGCTGGGGCGATATGAGAAAATTTCGATCGGTTTTAGTTTGAAGATGCCTCAAAACTAAGTATGTATTTTATTGGGTTACGGATTCGTATTTTATGAACCAAAAGAATTTAGGATCGGGGCAATATTTACATGATTCTCACATTGATTTACAAATATAATTTCTCATGTACCAATTATTGGCACTTTTAAGGCTATAGTTTCTAAAAAAATACCATAAATACAAAGAAGTGTCCTATTTAGAAGTATGAGTTTTCTGCACCAAAGCTCAAAGCTTTTTAGATATTGACATGAACAACACAATTGAATAATTATGACAAGCCATATTCGGTAAAAATTTTTATAAATCTTTTCGTGTTCAAATTCGATTAGTTATTGAAAATTAATAATGAAGTATATCTAAAATATTCTGAAACTCACAAAAAACTTTTAAATTTTAATCCTTCTTGGCACTTTTATTTTCTAAAATTCTGTCCACCCTAAAATAGTACCGCCCGGACCACACGTTACATTTTCATTAAAAGATCCGATTGATTTCAAAATGTAAAATTTAAAACAATACTGAGTACTTTAAGATAATGATTATTATTTTAAATCATTACTTCAAAATTCGTACTTAAGAAACCTAAAAAATGTGCTCCCTATTTTGAAAAAAAGGAATGGAAAGAGAAATTTGGAAGCCGAGCTTTCTTAAAATACGCGTTTCACTATTAGATTGGTATGAAGAACATATTCTATCAAAAAATCGCAACTGGTAAATTTTTCAAATTTAATTGGTAATTTTTTTTCTCTGTTACTTCGGCTTATCAAATCAAATCAATCAATCAAAACTATGGATTTAGTAGTTACAATACTACTGGCACAAATACACAGCTGTGTTTTGCGTTGGGAGCTAAAAAACCACATAAATCACTCTCATTCGTCACACGTTTTTTGATTACATTATTTTTTGCCAATGCGAACAAATCCATGAAGAAAATTCTATAATTACAATAAAATAAAATCGAAATTTTCGTCTTGAAAAGAAAAAAAAAAGAGTATTATTTTATATGTAATTCAATTGAAAAATTTAATCAAACACATATCTTCTAACCAATTCCGTAAGACGTTGAAAAGCTACTTAAAATATTTATCATTTTCATTTTATTGAAATATGTATGTTCCCGTAGGAAATTTTCTCTGTATTCATAAATATCATTATACAATAATATAAGCATAAGCAAAAAAAAAAAAAAAAAATATGTTCAAAATGTTTCCATACCTAGCAACAACATTCACTTTTCGTCGCAATTTGTTTTAAATTTTTTTGTCAGAACTTTTATCGGTTGCTATAAATATCATACTTTCTCCATGAATTAAATGAATATATTTTATATTTTTTTAATGAATTTTAAAGAATGTTATAAATCAATTAAAATTTACAAAATAATATCAATTTAATAATATTTTGCCATAACGGTTTCAACAGAGTCAGACAGTTTGAACAGAGCTAGCTAGCTTAATTTCGTCCTTTAAATGTAGTAGAAATAACTAGGTAACAGTGTTAATTGTTTAGATAATCGACATATGGTTCAGTAACAATACTTGAACTATTTTTGAAATTAGCTCAAAAAAAAGATGATGGAATTTTAAAGATAGATTTTATATATATATATATATATATATATATATATATATATATATATATATATATATATATATATATATATATATATATATATATATATATACAAAAACTACAGTTAGTTGTTTTTGTATTTTTGTATTTTTGAATTTTTTTTTCTATTTTTAATGATTCAAAAGCTCAGTAGACCGACTTTCCTCATTCACGAACTTCAATTGTCTTTGTTTAATTACAATACTTGATATAATTATTTCACCAAAATTACAGCTCGCTGTGTTTTTTCATTTCTGAATGACGGACAGATGGGTAGACGCACATGCGGAAATGTATTAATTAGTTCTAAATGTATTAATTATTGATTCTACGAACATTTATACCAAAATTTTATTTCTGGCTTCAATGTCGTATGTAAAAATGAAGAATAGAGTTGCACTAAAAAAATTTGCGATTTTACACATCAAAATGTTAAACTAAACTCAATACCATGACAAAAGTCTAAAAGAAAATTAAAATTGATAATGAAGAAGTTATAAGCTATCAAATACTCTTTTCGATTTCTTGTTAGGAAAATAAAATTAATGGACATACAAACTTGTGACGTCATAATCTAGTATGTTCCTCTTTGTTCAATCAATACATTTTTTTAATTTTATAGCTTGTACCATTTTTTAATTTTATCCTAATAATTTGAATTTATTGAATTTTTCCTATAACAGAGGACACACACATCATTATTTACTATATTATCCAATTTATATGACATTTGCAAAAAAAAATAGAAGAAATAATTCTATAATCACGATAAGAATAATTTATTGTTGATTCTTGCAACTTGCAGCGTTACGATCAATTAATGTTACTATGCATAGAGCGGATATGCAAAAATGTATGTCAAAAATTGAACGACAATTTAAACCTATGAAATTGTTCATATGGGAACAGAAAATATTTTCATAAATACTAAACTAAGATGGGAAAATTGTTAGATATGGGATATTCATATATGAAACTTACATTTTTAATATGTGTTTAAAGTTATAGGTAACATTACAATGTATATAAAGCAATAAATTTTACAGAGTGTACATGTAATGTCGTATTTTAATTGGACTGTGCTGTTAAGTGACAATTATTATAAGAAAATATATAATTGACAAAAAGTTTTAATAATTTAGCTATAATTTGGAAGTATTTAAAAGTAATAAATTTTTCTAATGCGTAAGAAATTTACCTTGTTTTAGTTTAGGCCTAAATATCAATTTTATCCTCATAATATATTTTTTCACCAAATTTGCTTCGATTTTTTCATGAATTATTTAGATTCGTTGAAATTTCATCTCAAAATTATCTGATACAAAAAGTAAAAGCATTCTTAATATTTTTAAATGTTACTAAGTATAAACAATTTACAAGATATGTGCAACGTGTTAAGATATTTAACTCTGTTTTGAAGTTTTTAATTCCTTTTTTTTTTTCATTAAATATGGCACTCAAATAATCCAAAAATACAGTCGAAGTGCGGTATCACGGCCTGTGTACAATCCGGAACCTCGAGCATGCTCATTACCTTGCTAATTACGTACGACGAAGTCACGTCAAAGTATATCTGAACTTATTATACAATATTAATTTCGAACTAGAAGAATTGATAGCGCCACTACAAAATGTGTTTCTAATTATCACGGGTAATCAAAATTTTATAATAAAATTTCCAGCTAAAAAAATAGAAGAAATTTAAGGATAAAGCGAATAAAGATAAAGTTTAATCTCATAAAGATTTACAAATAATCAAGATTCATTAATAATCGTCAGCTTATTACTTCGAATCTCTTTTGAAGCACAAAATCTTTATTGCACAATAGAAAATTAAATCCAGTCAGTGTCGTACTTTAAAGTATGAGCTTGCTGCACCCAAGAACTTCTTATAAAACGACACAGACAAAATTCTGAATTAAGTGAAGAAACAATTCACAGATACCATCAATTCTATCATGTGTACTAAAGATTTTACAACGATAATTGTTAATTTGCAGAAAAATAATAATAAAGTCTCAATAAATGGGCAAAGTTCTACCTCATTTGATAGTCTCGAATAATGTCAAATTAATATTCACTTCTGTTCAAAATAAGTTTTATAAAAAATTTATATATCACCTTTCATGATCACCTCTTTCGTAGAACTACACTATTTTTGACTTTGACCATTGACGAAAAGAAACGTTTCACTGAAAAGAAAATTGGGCATGGATGAATAATACGACAAATCTTGTATTTCATTGTAAACAAATTCAATAACAAGGGGACAAAAAGTCTTAGAACATCGGTTTCTACTCTGCATCCAGATTTTTCAATTTAAGATTCTTCTTAAACCGATTAGGTGCTTTTTTATGGAGCTCTTCGCCTATAAAAATTTTTACCTTACATTAATTCATACCGTAAATCTCATTAACGCCATCCAATAAGAAAAATCATTTAATATTTCGTTGTAAAATATTTTCATTACAAAATATTATTACCGAAGTAAATGTTATTGATGTCAATATAAATGTTGTGTCAAATAATTGTATTTGATGTCAATTGATGTGGAATTCCAAATCCAAAATTCGATTCAACCATCTACAAGTATCTGTTTGCACCATCATCCATTATTGTAGATACAAGATCATTTTGTCATATTGAAAATAGCATTCTATTCCTGTGACCAAAAAACCGATAAATGTTTTGCAACGTTTTAAATTAATTCACTAATCGAGAATATATTGAACAGGATTCGAGAATATGTTCAAAATTAGTGTCCCATTCGAGGGGCACCCGAAACCGATATATGTTATGAACTGGTCTACATAATCGATGGTCAGATAGTCGTATGCAAGCGTATTATTAACCATACTTGACACTTATGGCGTATTCAACTTTCATACGACTTGCGGACCACGACTTTTAATGTAAACTTTATGAATACTCGTACATCACAAATATATTGAAAGCAATTTCTATGTTGGCAATAATTCCAGTTATTTTACTGGAACAAATGTATTTGATGTTTGTCTAACTGTTTAACGATACTTAAATAAATACTCAAATCTGAGAAAATAGTTGAATTATGTGGTGCTATTAGAATACTTCAGATATACCAGGTCTTTTTTTGACATGAACCGTGGAAATTTATATATTTTATATTTGGCTGAGTTTTTCTGAAAAAAACTTTCGTTTAATTATTCAACTCTCCTTAATAATCTCCCCAAAATCTATGATAACCTCTCTAAATAAAACAATCGATCACAGCAGCTACACCACAACACCTTTGGAGTGGCTCATGTTCGCTGGGAATTTGTCGTCAATTGCGAAGAAGTTATACAACAAATTATTGACCCAAATTTGTGAGATGTTATCATTTTTACTTCCTCCGTACTATACCAGATCCTTCTATACTCACAATGTATATATATAGCCAATAGCTTTCTTCCCAATCGGTATCCTATAGCGCTTACAAATATTTTTATTTAGCTACGGTTTGTACATTGGATATGCCTCCAATTGTATAAAACTTGCTCTCTTCATTTAATTTGGTTTTCTTAATATCAGCTGACATTGTTATCTATTTTCAAACCGCGTAAAGAGCTAAGTAAAGCTGTTTAGCTTTGCAGTCGAATATGACTTCTTGATATTACTTCTATATTACGAATCAGGTGTATACTAAATCTTGAAAACAAAAATCGGGCACGGCCTAGTGAATAATGAACCCACAATTTCCATACGATGCCAATTATATTGTATATAAATTCCTATTGCAAATGTAACAAAAAAATGTTGACACGTATATTCTGTTACACTCTGTATCATACAATGTATAATAACAATATATTCCACGTTTAAATATTTACATTCGAATGTTTTGTTTGGTGTTGTTAAGCGAGCGTCAAGATATATTTCTTCCTTCCATGATTTTAGATTAATCAATAATGTATTTGTAACTGTAAATCAATAATTAAGACAATCATATCATCAGAATTATTTATTAACGTTATTACCTACTTTCTACCACTTGGTAGTACTCATCAACCAACATGTGTATGAATAAATTTTTGGTGTTTAATTGATTACCTGCCATAGAATAGATGTGAAGATACCCTCCTCCCCCTACACAGAAACATTTCTTGTCCGGCAAATATCATTTAGTGTTAATATTACTTGTCGAGTAAAATTAGGTTTTTACCTCGGAACTCAGAGTTATAGGGAATGGATTTCATTATGTGATGTTTCTTATACTATTGGCGCTCTGCCACACTTTAGTTTTTTTTCAACGCAACCACGGACACTGAAATCCACGTGCGTTTCAACTTCTTATCATAATGTGTCACTTTTTTTCATTTTCTTCATTCTTTTTTTTTTACTTGTTGTTTCTGTCTCTCATTGTATTTTTTGATTGAGTTTCATATTCAACAGCATACACCGATATCTACCTCATTTCAATGACAAAATAATTGTGTGATGTAAATATTCTCTCTTGCTTTATATGTTAGAACTCAATATCATTTGCACATATTCGAAATGTTTTCACCAATCATTTTTTCCATTTAATTTCACTGTTCATTTTTATTAGTCTATTAACAATCGGCGTATGAGTAACAAAAACTATTCCACACGAATTTATTTGCGCGATTCTCTTGAAATTGTCCAATGTCAAAAAATATTGTCAAAACGGAAATTACAAGGAACGGTTATTTCAAAGCAGGATTCTTATTTTTATAACTTGATGAAATACGAATAAAAAAGTTCCTATGGCTTTTTAAGATATAGTTCATATTTTTTAGATAAATTTTAAGGTTTGAAAAATTCCGAATTCAGATAAGTTTGGTCTATTAAAAATATTTAAACAAAAAGAATAAAATATAAAATATATGTTTTTTTAAATATTCTTTATACAATAGTGAATAATATCCTTAAGCGAGAATTAATTCTCTAGTTACTCAGGCAATGTAGATTTTCTTCCCAACTTTGTATTAGACACTCTATATGCTGGTAGATTTATTTTATTTGCCTATTTTCTTATTCCGCACATTTTCGACTACTGTTTTCATTGAATCCTTGCATTAAGCTTAAAGTTTTTTCTTTAAAATGAAAAAATTACCTGAATGTATGGCTATTATGGCCTTGTAGGCCATAATGAACCCAGGCATGATTAAAAAAATAATATTAACAACCTAAAAACTATTGAATAACATTCTTTAAAACTGTAGTTAAAAGTTTACCTACAAAAATATACACTAACAATGTTTGGGCGGTGATAATTTGAGAAAATGTTATGAGCGAAACTTAAGAAATAACATCAAATCATATAATTATGCATTGATGCATGGCCTAGATATATAATCGCATTCAAAAAATTGAGGTGATATAGTTTTTGATACTCATATGCCAATTAATACTAGACTATATATGATTCAAAGACATATTTAAATAAAAATTAATGCGTGGAACGCATAAATTCATAATATATCACGCATTAATCATCTACAATTTTATTCTATCTTATAATGGGCGAGTGAGCAGAAATCTGGATGTGAATAAGATAAATAAATAAAAAATCAAAAAATCCACCTGCGTACATAAAATCAACTAATAATACTTAAATAATGAATATTATTCAAAAAAAAAAAAGATTTTTTACTCCAAATTTCTTTATCGGCTTCTATTCATTTAAAATCCCTACCATCGGCCATTTTGAATTTTTATAATTTAAATGTACACACACGCGTAATACTCGCATGATATATTATTCATCCTAATTGGATCAACCGGTC
Organism: Chrysopa pallens; assembly: GCA_020423425.1. Taxonomy (NCBI): domain Eukaryota; kingdom Metazoa; phylum Arthropoda; class Insecta; order Neuroptera; family Chrysopidae; genus Chrysopa; species Chrysopa pallens. The sequence continues at coordinate 8,604,107 of CM035596.1, read as the reverse complement.
GGTTCTCAGATCGTTAACTATGACAATTTACAAGTGAAATTTAGAAAACTTCCAATGATCAAAAATTAAAAAAAATGGAATTGGTCATTTTGTAGTGGCAGCCATCTTGAATTTGAAATTTATCATAGTGTATAGGATTGTACTGGTGAAGCCCATTCATTTGATACCCACTTTGAGGGAGTTGTAAAAAAATAAACAGTCATTTTATGGAGGCGGCCATCTTGGACCGATTTTTATTATACATAACTAAGACTCTTGACTTATTTATCTTTCCCACAAAATAAAAAAAATACAAAATCATAATCGGTTCATCGGTCCAAATCAGAATCGGTCCATACACACTCAGACACGAGAAACTTAAAACACCCCGTCGTTTTTGCGTCAGGAGTTTAAAATAAAACATTCATTTAGTTCATTAACATGATATAAACCCTAATAAAATGCCCAATTAATTGTGGGCGTTGAGTCGTTATTAAAAAAAAAAAAAGTAATATTTTTAATTGTTGAGAATCAATAATGAAATATTTATATCAAGGTCATATGTTTGGATATACATATTATATTCGAATCAAACACCATGAACCTTTAAACGTAGCGATTATAATTTTGTATTAATAATTTAGATGAAGTCAAAGCATTCGGGGAAATCAGAGCAACGGCTATATTAAAATATTATTAATTTGCATTACGATATTATAAAATATATGAAAGTGGTTCAAATCAAAGTCATAGAATTCACTTTCCTAAATTTTTTTATAGTGATTGTATTGTTTTATAAGAGCAATTTTAGTTTTAATTAGAATATAACATTTTTTTATTTTAAAATAATACTAAAAAATCCAAAAAAAAAGTGTTATATCTATTATATGATATCTTTGGTACTACAGTCAAACCTGAGTAAGAGAGAACTGGGTAAGCGAGAAACCTCTATAAGTGAAAATAATTCTTAGGTCCCGAGCTTTGACCCCTCAAAAACCTCTATATGTGAGAAACAAAAACCTCTTTAAGTGACAGTCGTTTTTCCCATTCTGACCGCTATAACTGAGAGCCTCTTTTGTATTTACCTTTATAAGCGACAATTTTCCTATGTATGACTCATTCTTTTTTTTTCAGGAATTAAGAACTATGTTGTTTTCTTGTAATTCAAAGAAAAAAATATTTAACTGATTTGCCATTTTTAAATAAGAATCTGTGGACTAAAAAAAAAATCAAATCAATACAGCGTCATGCGAAATACTCAGGTTATAATCATTTACAAGATATAATGAAACGACTGAAAGCCTTGTACAATATAACACTCCCGTCAAGTTAGCAGAACAAGTAATCAAAATTGAATTTAAATACGCTCAAAATAAAGGGTTTTTTAGTTGCTGCAAAATTTAATTAAGTACCCAAATTTTTTATTGAGAAAATTGAGCCGTTATGAAACCCGGGATATCACACTGACCGAGTAATGTGAAAAAAGAACTTTTCTAATATAATGTTAGTAATAAAATTAGGTGCTTTATAGGTGCCTCATTGTGTGCGTTCAATAAATTAATTTAATCAATATTACCAAAACGCTCGCTGCACTGATTCACTGCTAAACAAAAATGTCAATTTCAATATGCTGCAAATAATGTGCACAATTTAAAAAAAATTTTGTTTCTATGATGCTCTACTGTCGTCTAAAATCCTGCTGGCGCGGAAAGTAAAAAAGGAATGTAATTAGGTACTAAAATTAGGTGCTGTTTGAAAATTACCAAAAAATCCTTTCGTGAGGCCAACCATAAAAGCATCTAATGCTGGTACTTAGATTTTAATATAAATGATATTTTTTCACATTGCACGGCTGCATTGAATCTTAATGACTCAATTTTTGTATATAAAATATTTGTTTGGGCAATTAATTCAATTTTACTGCATTCAAATAGCACCTAATTTGGAGCATATGTAAATAAAATTTTGAATACTTTGCTCTGCTAGTTTAACAGAGGTCAATAAAACGATTTTATGGAACTACTGTTTAAACTCGTTAATTTCACAAATATTTACAAACCAATTAAGGCAACACCCCCTACATTAACACAAACATCCAACTGTCTACAGCTTGTTAAAATTACTCAGTTAATTTTTAATTACGTTATGTATAATGGAAAATTGTCTATTGTTATTTTTTTGTCATATTATTGTACCAAAAGAAAATTGACAACAATTTTCGTTTACATGTTTCTATCAAGGGACATTTCATTGTTTTTAGTATCATGAATTCTTTATATTTATTTGTTACATCATAATATCGAATGAGAAAAAAAAAAATCAAAACTTCAAAACAAAATTATTTGATCGAAAATTTCTTAATGGTTAATAAATTTCAAATTAGTTTTTTAATTTGAAAATATTTAATTAAAATTTTATGTTCGGACATGAGAAGACGTTGTTTGAGTGTGTCGGTATATATATATATATATGTATATAACGTAATTTATCGACGACTGTTGAAGTAAAAGTCATTTAAACTTGTTGCAATTTAAAATAAGTTTTGAATTTGACATTCATAAAATTTATATTGATTTGAATCAATCTATGTTCGAAAATAGTAGAGTAAGAAAAGGTGTTACCGGTCGTTTAGGGGGACCAAGTAAAATTTGAACGAAAATTATCTAAATATACCATCGATCAGCCACTTTGCTATAAAACTAACGTTAATAATTACTAATTTTTAAGATAATTATTTTTACTGAAAGTTGCTTCCTTTGCCGCACTACCTTAAAAATCAGTACGCAACAGGATGGAAAAAATTTAAAAATTGCTTAAAACTGAAAATTAATGTGCAGAGCAATTAATGTGCAATTTTTGCATACTTTTAATCAAACATTGTAGCTTTTTGTACACAACTCCGTGAAAAGCTCAAACTTTTAATTTTTTTTATATATAATTCACTTAGGAGTTAACTTATTAATCGACATTATTAACAATCTTCTTAATGGATATACTTTTTGGTTAACTCGAAAACCGATTAACGCTATTGTTAACTTCCGTATTGTTTAATGAATTGACGTTCTGTTTATTTTAATTACATTTTAACAAACATATCAGTTACTAAAAGGGCAGTTTTGTTGGCTGCAACTGAATATAAATATTAAAACTCATTTTCTTTCGTATTTTCTTTATCTTCTAATAGTTATTAATTTATTGATTTTTTTTAATTATTAATGAATCTTTTAATTAATCTGTTAATATAATTTTTTTCCAAGACTCATCATCAATGTTTAATACCTTGTGCCAATCTAAATAAAATAATCTCCATCGAAATATGTTTTTTTATTAAAATTATCTATAATTTTATTAAAATACCATTTTTCTACGAAATTATTTTATTTAGAAAATGGTACATGGTAAATAATTTGGAAGCCATTGATAAAAAAAGATTTCCCAGTCCAAATGAAGTATAACTTGTAGATGGTTAACTTTTAACGATTAGCTTGAACATTCCGATTATCGAGATTATATTTCTCATAAATGAAGGATTAACTGCGACCATCTATGTTCGATTTACAACATTAAACTGTGCCGCTGCGGAGAGGTATAACTAATTTAAAAACTATCCAATAACTAACTTTTTCTTGAGTACAGAAAAATAAATACATTTTCTATACCATGAATTGTCCTTTATAATACATTTATCATGCTCTCTGACTACAGAAATTGAAATGAAGTAGTTTTTATCAAGCATAAAGTTTTCATCTTAATTAATATATAGATCACCAGCGGCGTTTATCTTAGTTTTCTTAATACCATACGATGAAATTTATGAAAATTTATTCCATATAGTCATTCCAACAGATGAAACTATGAAATTTTATTGAAATCACTTCAATTTTACGATGACCCATAAAAAAATGGCTATAGTTAAAGTGGTCGGGATATGTACACTCTGTAAATAAAATATTTTGTTAAAAAAATCAGAAATTAGAATATTTCAATAAAATAGGGAATATTCATTTGTAAAAAAAAGTATGATTATTTAAAATAGAGTTACATTGAAATCACACAAAAAAATGAATTTTGATTTTTTGTAAGAAGTCTAATTGATATCAATTTGGGTTAATATAACAGTCATTTTATATAATCAACTTTAATAGTGGATCTATTAAATTTTAAAAAAAATTAATTTTCCTATATTCAAAATATCGTACCGATTTCGAAAATAGAAAAGTATCTCTTGCACAAATGTTTTCAATAATATCGTTAACCTTTTTCTGTTGGTCAAGCCGAGGCGATGACGATGCAAATGAACACCTTATTAGAAAATTCTATTTAAATTCTGAATTGGGAAAAACAATCCTTGTATTTTACAAAAGACATATTTTCTTAAACTGTAAAATAAAAATTAAATTTTAATGTTTTTCTAACCTGTACGTAAAATATATTATGGTATATTAAATTTAGTCTAAATCTGTTTAATGTTTGTAAGTTTTTATACGCTCTATGTATCTAATAAGTTTAATATCTTGTTTCCATACATTAAACTACCTGCCTGCCTGTGTGTCTACAATGAATTGACCAAACATTTTTTTATCTGATTATACACTTGGCTATCTCGGTTAAATCCCAGTTATCTCGTATCTTATACTTGATCTCAACTCTCATTCTTATTTCTTCTAGTCATGATTTGATTCACCATTTTATCTAACAGAAAAAATTAAATTTAAAAAATTACGGAAATTTTTACATTTAATCAAAAAATACGATTCTGTGAATAAATTTGTAATTTTAAATAATATCACAACGATAAGAATTCATATTCGAACAGAAAAAACCTATCTTCGAAGGAATATTATTCCCCTAAATGATGTCCAAAACGAAAAACTCATCGACCAGGTAATTTAACCCAATAATTCGAGCTCATTTTCTTAATAATTGTAATTATGTTCTTGAATCTCTAAAACTTAATCTAATTGAGGGCTTATCCTGTAATTTCGGAAATTTTGAAATCGGAAAAAATCAAAAAATGGTAATAATAGTTTCTATTGCATGATTTCGATAATAATAAATTGTGTATTTATTTCAAAAAATAATATCACCTCGAAAAAGTATAAGCATTTAACACTCGAAAAAGGTATTTGAGGAATAAAAAATGAGATGTCACTTTTGAAAGCTTCAAAAATATATAAAATGCCACATTAAGCCCCTCTTACGATAAAGCAAGAAAATAGATAAAGTATTTCACAACAAAACGATACCACCGAAGAGTTATTGGGAAAATTAAATTAAAAATATTGATAATGATATGCCTGTTAAAAAGTTTTTGGTCCATTATATTTGGTCCTACAATTAGTTTATATTTGAAAACGGTCGTTTATGATGTTATTAAAAAGATAAATCCTCCGAACCCACTAACTATTAGAGGCATCTTTTTCTCTATCTGATTTTGAATAATTAATTTAAACTACTACTTACATTATTTTATTTAATTAATCTTAGGACAATAATCTGCGGTTTATATTATTTTCTGTGATTTCCTATTCAGAATATAAATATATTTTAAAAGTTTTATAATTTAATTTTAATATTACCATTAATAAAATCTATTAATAAAATCAATTACCATAAAATAAAACTTAACATTTATTTTAATTATAACTTAGAAAAGTTTATATCACAGAATTACGTTCAGTAATTCCCGTAATTATGTTAACAGATGAAAATTTTCATTTAATATTATAAACTAGAGACTTGGACACCAAAAAAAATGTTTCCGAACTAATTTTGTATTATTTTTTTTTATAATAAATCAACTTTGATGATAAAAAAATTAATATTTAATTCGTTAATCATCCCAAAAGTATGTGATGTCTAAACATCCCATTATTGGATACATTAGCCTTATACATGTATTTGCGATAGACGTTCTAGCTCCATTATTTTCAATAACAGCCAAAAACAGCCATGAAACTTTTTGATTTTTAAATGAATTTTTTTAAATCACATTCTTAACTGAATTATCATCTCTTTCAAATGTATAACAGTTGATGACGTGCTGGGTTGTTTAATGCCAGAATGTGATTTCCGTACTTCGCACACCATGATTCATTACCGAAGAAATTAGAGACTTGCAGAGAAATCGTTACTCAATTCTCCCACGATCTTTCAATCTATTATCATTATCAATCTTCGTTATAATTACAGATATGATTTTGCATAGTTTAAATAATAATATAAAGTCTGAAGTGTTGCTATTTGATAAACTCCTTACAAGCCACTATTTAAAATTTCGAACAGACATACATTTAACTAAGTCGAAGTATAAGTAATTATATTATGGTTTGGCATTAACTTGTGAAACAGGATGAATAATATAGATTATTACAGTCCATATCCAGATGTCATCCTTTGTTTCTAAATTTAAAGCTGGACTTCATCAAATTGTAAATATTTATCGAAAATGATATATTCAATAACATCTTACCTAACATTAGTAGACGCAATTTTGATATAGGTTTGAGCTGCAAGAATGTGATTTTCATCTTTCCAAGGAAAAGTAAAACTATACGAAAATCTTCATGATTAGCTAGAGTGATAAAATCGGCTAGTAGGAACTATTTAGCTTTTATTAAGACAAAACTTCCTTGTTTCATATTTTCCCGCTAAATTTGATTCTTAAAGTTATGTGTATTGGTATCCTAAATTTTAAACTTTTCAAATTCCGAAGAAAAAGAGTAGAAATTTAAATATAATCTTATATTTAGAAATGTTTTTTTCGAGAAAAGCTCTTCGGCAAGCACCCCGTTTTCATGTCAAAATTGTGCATACCAAATGTCATAACATTTGTATTATTTATTTGCATGTAAGTATTTTTTTTAAACTATTTGTGCACAAAATTGTAAGATATTACATAAAGGAGTGTACTTCTCTAACAGCTGTTAATAAACGCCTTTATGAATACAATTACTCAACCTGTATATTAAAAAAACATTTTATTTTTTTTAGTTATATTAACTAAACGAGCGGGGACGTGAAATTGAAAAGTTTTTCTTGACGTTATAGAAAAATGCTATATACTTCTATATGTATATATAGAGAACTACGCAAACGAAATAGCGGCAGCATCGAAGCCAGTAGCAACACCGTCAGAGCATAGCAATTATTAATAAAAAAAACTCATTACTAAGTTTTTAATTAATATGGGTATTTCTTAACAGAAACTAACTGTTAGAAACTTGATTTTCTTTTCTTGCTTAGTGCATTTTTATTTTTTTATTTGCAATGATTATTTTTAACTGGGTATATGCCGGATGTCACAAATAGATCGGGATATAAAACTATTTTATTTTTTCCGGATATTGCATTTTTCGAAAAAATCGTTAAGCATTTTCAAAACTTTGTCAAATATCTTAAGAAAAATTGCTTTAAATTTTGAAAATGATCAGTAATTCTACCTCATTTATTTTCTGTTGAGAACTCGAGTCTCTCATGGAAATGTTGCTTAAAATTTGCATAAAATTATGATTCTTTTAAAAAAAGTTTTCATATTTTTTCTTTATTAAAGAAATAAAAAGTCAGAATCATATAAAAGCTTCCCACAAGTTACTCGAGTTTTATATTTTCAAAATTTATATTTTTTTCAAACAATAACTGTTAATTCAGATCTTATTACAACCGATGAGTAAATCTGACCGAAGAAATCAACCCTGTGACTTATTATAAATTTGTTTTAAAGGAATTCAAAGCCGCTAGAAGGCATTTAAGATCATTCATTTTGAGCCAATACTCCAGGTTTTTTGAGGCATTTTGGAGAACACTAATCAACAATAAAGGATACTTTTTTAAAATTAAGTTTAAAGAAAGATTTTGAAGATGCGCGTTTTATACAAAAGCTCCAGGAAAAACGGTTCAACAGGTAATATTTTGTGTATTTAAATTCCCGGGAATGACTTTCGGAGATACAAAATTGTTAAAAATTTTAATTATCAGTCTTACTGCACAAATTTTATAATAACATGCATATTTATCCCAAAACGTAATTCTACTATATAAGCATTAATCATAGATTCTTCGAATACTTTTTGAAAAATTTCTTCGAAATCTCTAATATATGCTGTTCTCTTTCCTACATTCGTTAAACGCAAATAAGGAAAATTACCCGTTACCAATCTTTTTGATACATCTTGCATATACGTCAACAGATTGCATTTCTTTTAATTGTATATAGACAATAAACAAGATTCTCCTTACATAAAATTTAATGTTTTAAAATTGTAAATATATTAACACAAACATTTTTTGTCAGCGGTGTAATTTATAATACTTAAAATCAGGAGGAACTTGGTATTCTAAAATCGAGCATCATATTCTGTTAATCAAATTCTGTTAAGAATATCTCAAATATTAAGCATATTTCTTTTCTTCGCAAATTCTTTAGCGACAAATGAGACAGAGACAAAACCATTGTAGAAGAGATTTTCTGGAATTTGTAAATGAAAGAGATCCAATGAAGCTTGCACAATATTGTACAATTGCATGGAGATATGGAGTTGAAATGCTATGCGAGGTTAATTACTAATAGAGAGTAGACCATGCTTCATGTGTAGAATTTTTCAATAAATTCAATCTCTGCTAATAATAAAATCATGAAAATATTATTAACCAAATTGTGTTTCTTTTTGTTAATTATGCTAATTTATTAGCTAATTATTTTCTTTTTTAATCATATTTCTGTTAGTTTTTTTCCTTTTCTTTTCTTTTTCTTTTTAGCTTTTGTTTTTCAAAAGACAGCTCTTCTGACGGGCTTCAATGACCGTACAGTATGTATAGTGATAATTTTATCTTATTTTAAAAATAGTATTTAAATAAAGACCTTTTATTATTATAAGTAACTAATATCCAAACCCCTTTGTTCTTAAAAACTTGAATAAAAAAAGAGGAAAATTTAAAAACCAACGAAGCCAAATGACCCATATTTATAGAAGAAAACAAATCATTGAAATATCTTGAATCGTAAATATAAATTGAACAAAAAATTGATCCAACAACATTCAGATCTTGAATATTTGAGCTATCCAGAACATAATTTCATTGACAGAGAAAGGAGTTAGATTTTTTCATTCTCCAGTTTCTCCAGATACGAGGCTTCATTAATTTATGTGCTACTTGTCTACATTGTTCATAACATATAAATGCATTCTCACCATACACTATTTTAAAAGTCTATATACAATTCTAAAGAATACATGCTATATATAAATTTAATCACAATTTTTTTTCTTCCTTAACTTCTAAATACTATAATAGATAATCAATTTAAATCTCTTAATATGATAATAATAAATAAAAAGTTGAATAATTGACATAAGTTTGTTGTAAATAAGAGAAAAAAAATTTTATTTGTAATTTGCTTAAAAATACATGGATATATGTTTTAATGGAGGAGTCGACGTCTTGTGGCCATCAGATAAGGTACGGACAGTCTTTACCACAGAAAATAAAGAGACTTTCACACATTATTTGGTCTGTTACGTTTAAGCAAACTTTTGATGGAGTACGTGAAGATGCCAAAATTACAATGTATCCAGTTTCAAGTGTATTAATAATCGAATTTTTTTTTAGAAACTCAGATTCGATTAATTTATTTTCTCAGCATGTATATTCGGACAAGTTTGCCGTCGGTGATTATGATTTTGATTTTTGGGGTATAATCAGAATAATTGTATGTTAATTCATTTATTCAAATTTATTGGATTTTTTATATTTATCCTAAATTAATTATTTAATTATTCCTAATTATTTAATTAAAGCGTAGTTCCACTTGCTGCGAAGCACTCAATGTATTGGTATAATACAGATTAGTGGATCACGGGAAAACGAGGAGTGTATTGGTACCCATAGCTCGCTTTCCTGGCAACTTATCGATCATTCTATTCTTGGACGTGGATATATTCTTGGATATTTTCTGTAGAAGAGATTGTTCCTTTGTGGCCACTTATTGAATAGTTGTAAATAATGTATATATAGGTCGCAGTCAAAAACATGGACACTTAAAAATCGTATTTTACAGTGCTACTTTTTGATTCAGGCAATTTACGAAAATTAGTTGAATAAACAATTGATTGGATCCATTTGGAACTCGTTTACTCTCAATATTATCAGCCGAATTGTTAAGGGAAATAGTTGACTGCTGTATTAACGACAGACAATTGAATGCATCAGCTCTCAAACTACACTTATACCATAATCGTTAAGATGAGAAAATAACAAATTTTTAATTGGAAAAAAGATATAATAAAACGTCGAATGTTATTTACCCATGTTTATAATTAATCATTTTATGAATTGATATTAATTGTGCTTTAATATGAGAAATAATTACTTTTTGTAAATAATTAATGTTAATTATAATATAATGTTACTTGTATCAGTGTAATTTATTATTCGTAATTTCTTCTGTAATTTAATATTTAGAAAATTTTTTAAACTATGTAATAATATTATTACCATTTTAAAACAGATAAGGCGCTGTGGTACATAATTGTGTTTTTAATTATATGTGAATTAAGGTGCTTCGTTTCAAACTTTTTCTGGGAGTTTTTAGCGATAATAGACAGAATTTTATTGAAAACATTAAAAATGAAGTTAATCCTAGGAACTTCATATGCAATTTTTCCATTTAAATAGCATGCAAGTGGGAGTCATTTTCATTGTACTTAGGCAGAAATGGTTGGAAAATTTTGTGGTAAGATTTGACTTATATCTAAAACATAAATGCAAATTTTGTGGATAATTTTCAACGAAAAACTGTAAAATTCGTTTAAAATATCATTTATTCCCTTGCTGTATCTAATTTGTTGGATAAAAAATACAATTTGAATGATTTCATTAACCGCAAAAACTATTCATTTTATAGCTTTGATTCGAAGAAAATTTTTGCAGCTAATTTAATTTTCTACAAAATTCTCACGTATACGTTTTCCTTAATGGTTTTTGTGAAAAGTGTATTCATTAAAACATTTAATTTAATACCCCACATGAATTATATTTAATAAAAAAATTAAATTTTCATTATTTTGTGCCTTAGTTCCTTTATAAATTCGAAACTACCAAATACAATTTTGGGAAACTAAACACAGTTTTTATCAAAAGTCGTAAAAATACGTCATGATAATTTTGGTATTAATCCATTTGATCAAATATTTATCCATATTTGAAAATTTGATGCGCTGAATTTTTTATAAATAATGATTTTATATGCATTTTCATCATCACATCACATCCGAATCGCCAGCTTTTTTATAAAGAGCTTCGTTCGTGTTCATTTTTAATTCCGTCTGAATATCTAACGTTCCAGAGCGAATATTTTGTAAAACCATTTGATAATTTTTTTTTTTTACTTTCGGAAGCTTGTAGATGTTTCCGCAACCGATGGAAGTACATTAATCATACGACCCTTTTTTATATCCTACCACCAAAATCTTCAAAATCTAATATATCACCAGGTCTGAAGATCCAATACAATTTTTGATATTTCCATGGTAGCTATTGTTGCATCAATTTTTAATTGATAATTAATAGATAAATTAATAAATTTTTTTCATTTAAAGCCTTCCTCATTCTTAAGTAGTTGACTGGAACTTTTTTACGCTTATTGCTTATGCATATTAAATTTTATGTCTACCGTTCTGATTAGGGATTATATTCGATTCCATGGTTCATATTATTGTTGTAACACAAAGTTTATATTAAATTTATATTGTGTTATTAAGAATCCATCTAGTAAATTATATAGTCAAATAAATTACAGTAAATTACAGTCATATATAGTAAATTTTGTTTTAAAGAACTTTACGAATAATAAATTATTTAAAATAAATATGTGTATAAAAATTATATACATCAAATAAAATTTATATAAAAAAAGTTTTTGTTCAAATTAAAATAGGAGAATTCATCTTTAGAGTAGAAGTTTAAATAAAAAACCAAAAACCAAAAATCGAGTAAATTTACCTTATCAAACTATAACTTCAATTTAAGAGGAATTGGAACAAAAAATGACACCTCTATGACAATCTCTAATGTAATATCATTTTTTCAATTTTCATACATGAATAACACAAAAACTAATAGTGTAATTGTTATAAAATTTGGCATTTGATATGAAAATGAATGATGAATTTCCCCCAAAATATAATTTTGACTAAAAATCCAAATTTTTTAATATTTAGAAATTTCACGTCAAGATTGTGCACACCAAATTTCATAACATTTGGATAAATATTTTTGGTCGAAAATTGGAAAAATACTATTTTACTGTGAATAAAAGCAATATTACATTACAGATTGTCTTTATTACAAAAACCTCATTTTTTGTTCCAATTTCACTTAATATATTTTTTTTTACTGAAAGAGTCCTGTAAGATCATTTAATTATTTCCATTTATATCTCAATATCGTATATCCATACCTCAATAATTTCCTCATTCATATTAGCGAACATGAAAGATACAAAAATTAATGTTTCAGTTATCGCTGCCAAGAGATGTCTCAAAATCTACTCAAATTGATTTTGTAATTTTTAGGTCAATCTTATCTTACACGCAAAAATATATCGAAATTAGAGTAAACATTATTTTCTCGTTTATTTCCTTACAATAAATTGACAATAGTCAATTTATTAAATCTCTTTTAAATCATGTTAGTAGTAGAGGCTGTTTGTGATGTCATCTCTCATCAGATATCAATTGGCCTTATGGCCATGTTCCACAAATGGCGAGCCACTACATCCTAACCTTACCTGAGACAAATCCTTTAAACTTCGATGATAACGTTTTACAGAGTTGTCAGCGAAATTGATACAAAATATTTAATTATATGTGGTAAGCCCAACTTACCTTAATATACATTTCAAATTTCAATTAAACTTTTATAAAGAAAAACTAAAAACTTTTAAATAACCCAAAAGTTTTTTTTTTTTTTTTGTAGCATTCTTTGACTCAAAAAGAATACTTTATACATGCTTTTTAACTTCTACTCCAGCGTATTCCCTTTGGTTGTACAGTGTCTAACGTACGAAGAGCAACCACCCTATTATTGAAGCGTAGAAAAAACGATTCAAAAAAAAATTATATACCCCAAAATGTGCCAGTAGCGGAGTAAATAAATAATAAAATGATATTTTTATTTAAAAATAGTAAAAAGTAAAAGCATAATTTATTTTCAGTAACAGTTCATTTGAAAAATTATTAGTATCTATGGAAATTTGACTATCGATCCATTCGTAATTCTTAGACCATTTAAGACAGCCTTGGAGTATCTAATTTTTTAAATCGTTGTTTCTACGCCATACAAAGAGCATGAATACATTTGAAGCGAGACACGCTATAAAATAAATACACATATCTTTTACAGATGTCTTTGTTTCTTTTCTGTTTTTGTAAAATTTCTAAAATTGTATTTTTTAAATAAACAAAGATGATAATTGTACAGTCTATTTACACATTTAAGGTAACTTTTAAGTATAAGTGATGTATGATATTTTACAAGCTTTTTTTTTTTTTGAAAAAAAAAATAATAGAATCTTAGTGTATTTTAATCGTGCATCACAGAAATACGTGACCTAAGAAAAAAGCACGTATATTTTTTGTTTTGTTTTGTTTGGTTTTTTTTTTTTTGGAACATGTTTTATAAAATACGTATAAACATGGGTATTGTATTAGTCAAGTATATGTCGTCTGAATGTAGCCCATTTACGCTTGTATCGTTTCAGATAAATTACATGAGTAGCTTATTTTTGAAGTGAAAAATTATTTAGACGCGTTGGGCACTTTTCGGTAGGATAAAATCTAATGAGTCCTATAACTGTTTATTCATATCATTAAAAATCAATTTTTTTAATTTAAAATTTCACTTTAATTCAATTCATCCAATATTATGACGAGCTTAGATTTTAAAAACGTTAAACACTGTATAGTAGTGACATCATGTTTTCAGCGGTGCACAATAAAAAACTGGAAAGTAACCTGCTATTTTGCATAAAACATGAATAATTAACAAAAATAACCTGCTTAAAAATAAGAAATGTTGTTGAAATAAAATTTATAAAATATTGTTTTTCCTCTAAGACCTTTCTTTGATCTAAGACCATGAAAGAAAGTGGTACGATTGTTATTTCTTTTGATTTTAATTATTATTTTATTTTGGCTGTGAATAATACTGACAAAAAATTATAAAATAATATGTAATAAAATTATTTGTTCAATTGTTTGCATGTAAATTGTATAGCAAATGTCAAACCTAAATCATTGATGCTTACAAAAAAATAACATTTATTAGTCGTTTTAAGGTTGAAAATTGTAATTTAGGTTGTAAAAAATGATCGAAGAAATGGTATTATTAATTATTTTTAATTTCAAATATAAATAAAGAAATTTCCTATGTTAAACCATTCACGGACTTATATATCAATTAATTAACAAAATGGTATTTCGTAACCTAATTGCAAAAGAAAAAAAGTGCACGATGCCCATGAGAGTGAATACAAAAGCTTTGATTTAAGTTCTTGAAGAAAAAAATTTTCATCCTATGTGTGAATTTTCATACCTATAGTAAAACGTATAGTCAAAAAGACGGCCGATTAAAATTCTATGGATCAGACACAAGTTTTTGGTGTGTAGCGTTACTTTTTAGACCTAAAGGGCGACATCTATGAAATTGTCCAATTTTACTCTATTCGTCATATTACTTTATAAAATACATTAACCAGATTTTTATCAAAAATAAGGTTTCAAGAGTCGACCCCTGTTAAAAAAATATATTCTGTAGAATTCGAAACATTGAGGTAATTGCAACTGGTCGACGCTGGATAATTTTAATCCATATGTAGAAACCTTTCTTTTTATATAAATTTTGTTCGTGTTTGATGTAAATTTGGTTTGGATAATTTCGAAAAAAAAAATTTGTGAAATTTGAAAGTATTTTATGCGTATTAAATTGTAAATAATATTGCACTATAAAATATATAAAACTTGTTCCAAATTGTAAACAATTTTAAAACAAAAAAATCCATGCTTTGTATAATTTATTGAATGAAGATCGTTTCACACCCATAATTATTATACGTTTTGACGTATATTTGTAATCAATGTGAAATGACCACACTGTAGAACATTAGTAAATAAAAAAATAAAAAAAATAAAAAATATTTTCTGTTCATTTTAGAGAACAAATAAAGAATATATAAAAAACAAAAAATAAAAAAAAAAAACTAAAATAAAATAAAACTGACTCATCAAATATTTTGTGACCAAAAAGAAAATATTTAAAGAAAAAATAAAAATAATATTAATGGCGTTATCGATGTACTCATATTATATCAAATAAAATTCTGTTTTCAAATAATATATACAATGTCGTTTTTTTAGTTCGTTATTCTTTTGTATTTCAGACGCTTATTTAGACGTTAAAGATTAGATCATTTAAAAAAAAAAAAATAACATATATTTTCTAAATACAACTTCGAAGAGTTTCTTGGTGGGACGGTAAGTACTGTAGGTTTCTATATTAACGACACTCTAATTACAGCATCCCTTTAATTTGCCAAATTCGTTATCCCATTCACAGCATTCATAAAGATTGCATTGATTAAAATCTCGACATATGATTGAGTATCAAAGTTTGAAATTTTTGTGTCGATTGTCACTATAGTGCCGTTCACAGTTTGTTCTCGGTCCGATCTCGGTCTGGTAAAAATCGTATCATTTTCAAATCATGCAATCTGACTCAGTAAACTCGAATATATTTGGCTCATAAATAAATAATAAAAATTCAAAATTATTGTAATATTTGCTGTGAGAAAGTGAAAAAATATCATTGAACTGTTCTTTTGAAGAAAGAGAGACATTCACTCAGAGAATGATATATTCACACTCTATTGCCATTTAATTAATAATGAAGAAAAATTGTTACTGCACTGCCTAAAGGGTTGGAGACCGTTTGAAATAAAAAAAGGAAACATTTGGATGAGTAATACATATTTTATGTCTCATTGACAAATTTCCTATATTTGCCTCACATAGTAGCTCACCATTAGTTAATTGAACCTTTTGTAAGTTTCTCTGCCATGTGTGACATTATCATTTAACAATAGTAGAAAAGCAGGAATTTGTATTCATTTTTAAAACACAACCAAAAGATGTACTTCTAACACACGTACGTGAGCTATACAAATCTCCGCCAATTATATACTATCAAAAATTTATTGTTAAAGATAAGAAATAAAAGTATACTCAAATAAAAAAATAAAAAAATCCGACACGTGAATTTGTACACCTTTTAAAAACACCCGACTGGCATGTTTTGTTAAGCAGTTTATCAGAATTAATTTTGTTTGTCCATGTAAAAAATTGATTTTAAACTATAAAATTATAAAATAAACCATAACATTAGTATATTTTATAATTTTATGTAAACGTGCAAGAATCAGGTCGTCCAGTTTTCTTGTTTAGTTGATTCAACATAATGTATTCAATCGAAAATTCTTCAGAACTAGTTACTAAAAAATAGAAACCGTTTGAATTTACAATAAGTTAATCATTTTGAGAAAGGCTATCGAATTTTTTTAATTTTAAATCAACAAAGGTAAATAAATGTCTTTAGCGCTGCAACCAGGATGACAAAAGCGTCAATTTATCATATATGCTTATCAAAGCATGTAGTATTCTGTATCTCCAAAGCTTATACAAATCAAAATTTTAAATTTTTATACCATACTACATAAGTTTTTTTTTTCAACAAAGCCTCTATTTTATATTTTAGTTTTATCCATAAAGAAAGTTATTGTGAATATTATTGGCAAAATTGGCTGATCTCTGACAAATACTGTAACAAACTTGTAATATCTAATACAAAAAAAAAAAAAAAAAAAAAAACACAATATTTTAGTTTATTAATTTTTATTGCACTTGGAACAAATTTTTCAAATAGGAAAATTCAAATAATAATAGAAATTTTATCAGTTTACTGGCTTGGTTTATTAATTAATTTTCAACTTTTAAATTTTGTATTCAAAAATTAAATCTTCTGTTTTAATTCTATGTTCAAATTATAAAACAGGAATTAGTTATATTTAATTAATAATCACAGATTAATTGAATCACTCGACTTACAACGCTGTATCTCTGCTTGCCTCTCTCCTTATATATATAAATATATATATACATTCAAATATACAGTCCAGTACAAAGAATATAAAAAAATATAAGAATATATTTTTAGTATTGTTATATATATATATATATATATATATATCTATATATATATATATATATATATATATATATATATATATATATATATATATATATATATATATATATATATATATATATATATATATATATATATATATATATATATATATATATATATAGTATTGTTTGAAACTATGAATAATATTGACGTGATATTTCGTCTAAATTCATATAAATTTTTTATTTAAGATCATGGCCCGATATTATCTCAAAATACATATCAAGGCCTAATACGTCATGTCTTGGGCATTCATAATTACTTAATCAAGTTTTACGGACACGACTAAACTCTAACCATCAACTTTTCTGTTGAAACCTTATCACCCGAACTATTTCCACCTCGGAGAATTACAACGATCCAAAAACAGTAGTGAAATATAATGAAAGAATGAGCAACTATTAAAATACAAATTTTCCGCCAACGAGCAGATTCTAACGCCCTAACTACTAACGCAATGAGAGCTTTCTCATTGACAGGGATCAAAAACAGTAGTGAAATATAATGAAATAATGACTAACACTTTAATTTTAAATTTTTTATTTTTTACAAAATTTTACAAAAGTGAGAAACATTGATTTTAATTATTTATTTTACAGTCTTATACAAACAAAAATATATACAAATTTTATTATCAAAATTAATACACCAATATTAGAGAAAAATTGATTTAATTATTAATAGAAAATAAAATTAAAAAATAAACGGGACCTGAAATATAATTAAATAATCAAATCAAATTAATAAATATTATATATATATATATATATATATATATATATATATATATATATATATATATATATATATATATATATATATATATATATATATATATATATATATATATCACCGAATTATCGCGTCTTGTAAAACTCACCTTACTCTGTTCACGGTTATATATTTCTATTACTCTTTTAAATAATAGAACTTGCTGCTTGAATATGTTTTACAGGAACTGAAAAATAATAAAATGATACTATAAAATTTTTCAAATTAATAAATATTTAAATATGACTCACCGAATTACCGCCTCTTGTGAAGCTAACCTTCAATTGTTCATCCATGGCACTCCATTAAACACAAATATAAAGTCAAACTCTAACACTATCCAGTTTTATGTCACTTAGGTTACAGTTGTAATTGATTTTCTTTTAAAAATAAAAACCAAACATTCTCAACAATAATTTGTATGTTTTATATACCTAAGCCATAGAGATAACTGCCGAAGTTTCAGTCCGGGCTTACAAATATCATGACTTGGTACAATCGTCCTTTGCAGAACTACTTCATTAGTACACACATAATCATCGGAAAAAACATGATTTTTATGATTAGTATAAAATCTAATTCAAACAAAAACCTATTCAAGTATGGTCGGTCATTCAGTTTATAGGTTACAGGTCGAATTGATTTTCTTTTAAAAATAAAAACCAAACATTCTCAACAATAATTTGTATGTTTTATATACCTAAGCCATAGAGATAACTGCCGGAGTTTCAGTCCGGGCTTACAAATATCATGACTTGGTACACTCGTCCTTTGCAGAACTACTTCATTAGTACACACATAATCATCGGAAAAAACATGATTTTTATGATTAGTATAAAATCTAATTCAAACCGTCAAACCGTCTAACCGAATTACCGCGTCTTGTCAATTTAACCTAGCATTAGTCACAGTCAGTCACACTGTTTTAAATTATTTAGGGAACCTAAAAATAATGAAATAATAATAATAATAATAATAATAATAATAATAATAATAATAATAATAATAATAATAATAATAATAATAATAATAATAATAATAGCAAATTTTTTAAAATTAATCAATATTTTAATATGACTCACCGAATTGCCGCCTCTTGTGAAGCCAACCTTCCGTTGTTCTTCCATGGCACTCCATTAAACACAAATATTAAGTCAAACCCTAACACTATCCAGTTTTATGTCACTTAGGTTACAGTTGTAATTGATTTTCTTTTAAAAATAAAAACCAAACATTCTCAACAATAATTTGTATGTTTTATATACCTAAGCCATAGAGATAACTGCCGAAGTTTCAGTCCGGGCTTACAAATATCATGACTTGGTACAATCGTCCTTTGCAGAACTACTTCATTAGTACACACATAATCATCGGAAAAAACATGATTTTTATGATTAGTATAAAATCTAATTCAAACAAAAACCTATTCAAGTATGGTCGGTCATTCAGTTTATAGGTTACAGGTCGAATTGATTTTCTTTTAAAAATAAAAACCAAACATTCTCAACAATAATTTGTATGTTTTATATACCTAAGCCATAGAGATAACTGCCGGAGTTTCAGTCCGGGCTTACAAATATCATGACTTGGTACAATCGTCCTTTGCAGAACTACTTCATTAGTACACACATAATCATCGGAAAAAACATGATTTTTATGATTAGTATAAAATCTAATTCAAACCGTCAAACCGTCTAACCGAATTACCGCGTCTTGTCAATCTAATCTAACATAAGCCACAGTCAGTCACACTTTTAAATTATTTAGAGAACCTAAAAATAATGAAATAATAATAATAATAGCAAATTTTTTTTAATTAATCAATATTTTAATATGACTCACCGAATTGTCGCGTCTTTTAAAACTAACCCCACAATAATCACTGTCAAATATTTCTAACACTGTTTTTAATTATTGATGTGTTCACTTCAACTGTCACTATGAAACTGATTAAGTTCAAATTTGCAAATTATGAAATATTTGAATTTGGCTCACCGAATTGCCGCGTCTTTTAAAACTAACCACACAATGATCACTGTCAAATATTTCTAACACTGTTTTTAATTATTGATGTGTTCACTTCAACTGTCACTATGAAACTGATTAAGTTCAAATTTGCAAATTATGAAATATTTGAATTTGGCTCACCGAATTGCCGCGTCTTTTAAAACTAACCCAACAATGATCACTGTCAAATATTTCTAACACTGTCTTTAATTATTGATGTGTTCACTTCAACTGTCACTATTAAACTGATTAAGTTCAAGGGGAAGTTGCTACTGATGGGTTCTTTACAGGACTGAAATATCATGAAATAATAACTTTAAAACTAAAAATTTTACGCCACTTAATAGACTTGAACTTCCTACTATTATGGTTAATAGATCAACGACCTAACGAATTGCGCCACGAAGGCATGTTACAGTGATCCAAATTAGTAGTGACATATATATAATCATCAATTGCTCTATCAATATAAAAATTTAGCGCCGCCAAATAGGCTCGTAACCAGGACCTTTTGGTTGTCAACACAACACTGTAACCAATTTCGCCACAGAGGCTTGTTAGAATAACTCCAAAACAATAGTGACATATAAATATATAATTAATTAATCTAATTATAAAAATTTTTCACCCCGGAATAGGAACCGAACCCCTGACCTATCTGTTGACAACCCACGCCCTTAAACAATAACGCTAAATTGTCTCGTTATTTGATACAAAGAGAATAGTGACATATAAATCAATAATCAATTAATCTGAATAAAAAAAATATCAACCTCCCCCCAGATTCGAACCACCGACCTTTCGACTGAAATCGATACACACTAACCAATTGTGCCACATAGGCTTGTTTTTAAAATCCAAAAACATAAATGCTAACTTGTTTCAAGACTATGCCTTATAATTATTTTTTTAAATTTAAAATCAACTCGCCCAGCCCCCCATATTTTGACACATTGTTTCACTTACATATTTGATAACCTTTGACTGAAAAAAATTTTCAAAATACAAATATACACGAAAAAAGGCCTAAAACACATATCAAGGCGTAATACGTCATTTCTTGGGCATTCCCAATTACTTAATCAAGTTTTACGGACACGACTAAACTTCAACCATCGACTTTTCTGTTGAAACATTATCACCCGAACTATTTCCACCTCGGAGAGTTAAAACGATCCAAAAACAGTAGTGAAATGTAATGGAAAAATAACTTATATATAAATATATATATGAATGTATATATCCGTTCGTTATGGAAATTACGTGAGTCACAAATTATTATTTTTTGTAAATCTGTTATATAATTATTTATCACATCTGTAATAATTTGAGACTTCTTTACAAGTTAAAATTATAACTTAATCTAATACCCTTGTTCCAGAATAAAATTACATAAACTATTTACTCTTAGTCATAATAAATAAAAAATTGTTTTCATCATCCTTATTTAGTTATATAACAGTTAATAAATAAATTTTTAATTTTCAATAAAATCAACTTCATGAAAAGGGGGATATTTGAGTTTTGATACGTAAATTGGAATAAAATTCATCCATCAACAAATTTATGTCGATGTAAAGTTCTTGATATCGACAAAGGAAAAAAAAAGCTTTAATAGTATAAATTTTGTATTTGCTGGCATTGTTTCAATTTTCTAGTGACAATAAAATTCATTTTATTAGATGACTAGATATCTCATAAGCATTTATGCATGAGAGCATTTCATCATGACCGTAGAATTATATACTTCACGTGACCGACTTTCTCATATAAGGGGAACTTATACTGTAGTATTGAAATTATTTACAAGTTGTTACACATCGTACAATGTAAAATCCTACAGGTCATATATACATAAATGATGGGAAAATTTATACTGAAATTGTATACCCATATAAGTCTAAAATTTGTAACGGTTAAAAATATTGAAGATACGAACAAAAGTTTGTAATAACTTTTCATAGAACCACTTAATTATTTCTTTTTTTGTGTGACTGTGTTTTATTTTAAATTTCATTAATGAGATGCCTCTAAAATTAATACGTCTCTATGTCTAGACTCTAAAATCTTCCCCTACTTAAGACCGGTTATGATAGCAAATAGTTTATTTTATAGATAAAATGAAGATATTTTGTTTCATCATCGAAGAAGTAGAACCAAGTACTAATTGAACTCTTGATGCAGGATCATCATGCCACGAAAGGTGAGGAAAAAATTTGAATAAAATTCCTTTAGAAGTTGTTAGATGTTAATTTTGTTTAGATTGAATGAATGCATTCGAAAAAGATTTAAGATCGCAAATGTGAATAATAATTATTGAAGTTTTTAAAATAAATGTAAAAAAAAAAAATATGAAATTCAATTGAGTCTATTAACTTTGTCTAATTTTCACTTTAAAATTACGAGTGCACTTTCGACTTATAAAGTCATTATCAAATAATGAATAATTATTTTTTAAAATTGTAAAATTTGGGTTTTTATTCAAATTTATTTATCTGCAGAGCTGATTTTGATTTTGAAGTAAAAATTAAACAAAGTTAATATTTTTCATAATTTTATAAAAATGGATTTTGAAAAAATAAATAATACATCAATTAATTTTCAATTGAACTTGAAGTAATGGTGGTTTCTTAAAGGCCGTAAAAATATCCTTTTGGATGTTGCCCCATAAGATTTGAATGAAAGTTGTTGAACCTTGCATTCGTAGAGCCTTGAACTAATTTTTGTTCTTAAATTTTATTATTATAGATAAAAAATTTTTAATAAATTTTATGTGTTTTTTTATGTATTTTATAGATTTGTTTTATATAAATTTTAATTTTTAGATATATATTTCAGTAATTTAATTTTTTGTTACTTACGTTTCATACTTTGTGAATTAAAACGTGTTTTTATTAATTTTATATATATATATATATATATATATATATATATAAATGTTTAAAATGTTTTGTTATTTTAATATGTTTATATATTTACTTACAAATTATTATTACCTGTTTTGTATTGTTGACAATTTGCTATTAGAAATTTTATTGAATTATTTGTAAGTGTTCTTATTATTTTTGTTGATTTTAGAATTATTAAGTAAAGTCATTTTTATTTCCCTTAGGCCGAGTATTATTCCCTTAGATCATGTTACACTTTCATGTGCCAACATTCGGGATGTATTATTTATACCGACCATTCTGACATGGTTTTCTATGGTTTCCTAATATGTGGTTAAGGTAAATACCGGAATAGTTCCATTAAAATTCGGCCATAGAGATAAATACCCTATTGACGTATTTTTATTCTAAATGTATACTTATTTAAAAGAATAAATATTATTTTTTTTTTTATTTAATAATAATAATAATATCTAATTTTGTGCCAATAAATTGGTAAAGGCCCCCCCCTATTAAATTTAAGTCTATTTAGATCTCTCTTGTGCCGATCTGAATAATATCGGCCAGCTTTCATTTGTAAAAGCAGTCAGAACTCTTTCAGTCTTATTAATTTGTTTGTTCCTTTTTTTTATAACTACGACGAACACAGAAAGCATAGTAGTAAGTCGAACGATCCACTAAATGGCAAAATTTGTTACCCGCCCAACACCGCTTCAGAGTGACAAACAGCAAAGTCTGAAACTCATATTCGCAATAAATTTTTTATTTTACATTAATATTCAAAATCTTTTGGCAAACGATGACTTTTTTGTTTTGCTGTGCTGTGAATTCCAAGGTTTGATGTTCATAGATCAGATTCGGAATAAAAAAAGCGTTATGAATTTTACTGTTAAGTTCAACGGAATGTTGTTTTTCATTATATGAGAACAATATTTCCTCGAAACGTTTATATTATAGATATCGTCAATTTAACCCATACTAATGTATATGTTTATATTTTAATAGTTAAAAAATCAAAACAGTGAGTGAAATGTAAATAAATGTTAATAACAATAGGTACAATCCTTTTCATGGATACGACTCTGTTTATTGTATATTTTTTTTCAGAAGTTATTAAATTTTTTAAAACTGTTACAATGACTCAATAATTCAGTGAGAATTTTAATCGGTTTTATTATATAGCCAGCCAATGCTTCTATTAAAAAACAAAACAGGAAGTGAATTGTTCAACTGCATCGAATTTTATTACACATTTTTATTAAACTTTTTTTTTTTCGTTAACGTTTAAAAAAAAAAAAAGTACAGGGTTATTTTTATCAGATCATGTTCTAAAGTTTATGAAACCTATTTATGGAAGTAAATTTAGATTTGTCTTAGTTTGTCAGTAGTTTCTTCCTCTTATACATTATTTTATCATATAACACTGTAAAAGAAAGTATTTTCAGGTTAACATTTCGATGTGTAGTATTTACTGCAAACACACATTATCCTGGATCTAAAAAAGGTTTTTAAAAATGGGCATTCTGCCTGTCTCTGGCAATGTTGTCTTCGGATTCAAACAATGTTATTTTTTAAGTATTTAAGCTTCGAAGGATCCAAGAACGAAAAAATACTTATTTAGACAAAATCGACCACATAGTTCGATTTTTCGTGAATGACTAAAAAAATACATCAACCAATTTCTTCAAACTTGGTATAAGCGCTTCACCAGATCTCAAACAATAAGAGCTCTGGTCGAGAGGTGTAGGTGAAGCTTTATTCTAATTTACCCGAAAATTTCAATTGTTTTTTTTAATTGGCATATTTGCTAGACTTGAAGTCATTTCAGTTAACATTCGAGTTTAACTTATCAAGGCATATATTTTAATGTCTTATTAGCAAAAGAAACTATTGCAATCCTGTCAAAATTTTCATTTGAACTTTTCCGCAAATGAATGATTGAAATCCCCTGAATCCAAAAAGTAGGCTTAAGAAATTGGTGTGTGTGAGTGTGACAACGATATCGTATTCAAGGCTTCATCTAAAATTCCCCAAACTTGGTAATCCATCTTCATATTATCCCTAGTTGTGCCTCAAAGCTTTTGGCTAAAACCGGACTACCAGGTATCCCACTTTACTCAATGATTTTCATGTTTTTTCTCGCCAATGGCTTCTATGATTTTCTTTAAACTTAGTATGAGTTTAGAATAGAAAGACACGCCTGCAAAATGTAGGTGTTCCATTATTCTTGATGAATATTTTAAGCTCGCGACTTCCTGAAAGAAAAAAGGCGATCTCATGAGAAATAGGTCTTGGTTTTCTGTTGAGTGTCGTTTAGAAAAATTTAGATTACACAAATTTGATATCTTAATTGATTATACTTTCATTAATCATAAATTAGCAGTTTTTTCTCTTTAACTGTCACATATACAACAAAAAAGCGAAAAGTAATTTTTTGTTAGATAAATATTTATAAAGGATAAGAAAGTACAAATCAACATGCAATAATATTTGAGAATGTAATACTCAAATTTTCATTTGAATTGTATATATAATTTTCATATAAATACCAAATCAAATATTTACTTATAACATTTGAATATCTTCGTACCAAATTTTTAGAAACAATCTTATCGTACAGAATTTCAATGTGTATACAAGGTGTTTCATTCTGAACTGTTGAATTTTTAAAACCGAGGGATAAATCAAATTAAAAAATATTTTCTTAAAAATTCGGAGATAATTTTCAACAAAACAAGATAACAATTAACAATATTAATTGTTAGATACATATGAGTAATAAGATAACAATTAATAATGTTAGTTTTTATCTTGTTTTGCTGCAAAACAAAAGCGGGCCCCGTCTTCCCATATAGAACTTCGTTCCAAAATTATTTAAAAAAAATGTAAAACAAAATTTTTTTTTATATTAAGAAATGTTTTGCTACCAAAAACTGTTCGACAAGCACTAGATTTTCATGTCAATATTGTGCATACCAAATTTCATAACATTTAGATTTGTGCTGGAAAATTGTATGTTTCTAACAGCTGTTGATAAACCTTCTTAAAGCATCCTGTAAATGATAGTTACTAAATTGAAGATATTGTACGAATCGGCCACCAGTATATACACATACATAACACCAAAATATTCAAATCAATGTTTACTTACGTATAAGGTTTACGGACTAGAAATTTATATACCACACTGAATATTATCATACCGACAATTGAGAACTTCTATTTGTCTAAATCGAAATTACCTTGACCATTCAAATTTTATCTAGAGTACAACCAAAATGTCAATCCATATTCACAGGTAAAAACTCGAATAGCTTTGAAATAAATGAATTTGATCGATTTGACTTGATTCAAAAGTAACAAACAATACTCAATTTATTCAGGAAACATCATTCTATCTATTTTAGAAATACAAAAATTTATTTTATGGCTTAAAAATAGATCATGGATCCATAAGACTCAAATGACTGCATTTGCGCTTATTCACGAACTTAAACTGATATTCCATGTCTTTTTTCGTTTTTCGTCTCTTTAATATCTTTTTAAAAAAAATTTTCGCGATGCCTTCCAAGATTTTGCAAACTGAATTTTATTAGCATATTTTTTTTGCTATGTGCACGAAAATTTCGAATATAATTGTATTCTTTAGATGTCACCACTGTAAGTACTGAATATACAATTTATTTGCAGTAATTTTTTGTTTTTGATATTACATGTTTATTTGCATTAATCAAAATAAAATATAATTACATTTAGAAAAATGGAAAATGTTGTATAAAAAAGATACACAATAACTAACATGAAGTACATTCCTTTGAATCAGAGAAATATTTTTATAAATATAATATTTTGCCTTACAAAACGGAAAATCATTAATTGAAGGTATAACAATTATATATATATATATATATATATATATATATATATATATATATATATATATATATATATATATATATATATATATATATATATATATATATATATAAATTAACGGCAAGCGGTACTCGTTTACTCATAAAAAGTTATATACTTTTTCTCTTTAGAAAAAATATGCTAGACAATGATGATATAGCTTTACCATCATCGAAAGAATTTTTATAATCAGTTTAGTAGTCCCAAAGATTATCCTCTTAAAAATCTTGCACATATATATTTTGTGACATCATAAAAATTTGTTCATTCCAAACATAATAGAAATTTCATATGCAAATTTTTATCATCAAATTTGTAAACGTCCTTAAATCTTACTGATGAATAGTAAATTAAAGCTATATAATGTATACAATGTCTAAGAACTTCAAATATAACCTTTAGACTATGATCCGTTCATAATAATGAAGATATCATATGATCCGACTTAGATTATTCCAGTTGACATAAATCCGAATTTCGGATATTTGCTATACGTTATCTTAATAATAAATTCAATACACAAACAATGATTCTAAATAATATTCGCAAATAAGTGAAGTGATAACTTGAAACAAAGTGTTACACCACCGTGGTTTTTTAAGTTTGTCTATAGAATAAACATTTTAATGAAGATGATATTTTTGATAGAGACCTCTATAAAAAACACAGTATTTTCGCGAACAAATAATTGAAAAAATAATAATGCAAATGTTATGAAAAATAGTATGAGAAATCATATTATGAAAATTGACAGCATGTTGAAGAGGTTTCCGCGAAAAAAATTTAAAAATCAAAATTAGAATTTGTATCTAAAAATGTGGTTCTAAAAAACTCGTCAACTTGCCGTCCATTTTGTTATCAATAATTTTGCTATATGTCGATAAATCCAAGATTTTGATAATTCCTATATTTCCAATGGGGACGTAGTGCCGCAACAAATGCCTTCCACCGTTTCTACTAGATTCTGAGCCATTTTCTTTATCTCTCTTCAGGGTTTTCTTTGTTCTTCTATTTCTTTCTCGACTGACCTCTTCCAAGTTATCTTTGATCTTCCGTGTTTTCTGCTTCCTTGGAGATTTCAGTCTTGGTCTAGTCGGCTGGTCGGCTGTATAGTATTACATGGTCTTCTCAAGGTGCTGCCTATCCACCCAAACTTTATTTTCTGTATTTTTTCGTTGATAGGGCTTTGCCTAACTATTCCCTTTAAACCCTTGTTCGTAATTATTTTTGGTCAATGTATATTGAAGATAATTCTGAGACAATTGTTTGTGAATTCCTGTACTTTATTTGTGATCTTTTTTGTTACTTTCCACATCTTACAGCCATACAGAAGAATAGATTACAGAAGATCCTTTATATCAGGACAACAGCTGTTGATAAACCGCCCTAATTACAGATATCCAACTAATAAAGTTAGTGGAGTTTATATTTTTAATAAAGAATTCTATACACTCAATAGCAAATGCAACCTCTAATGTAATACGCATTGTATTTTTTTCAATTTTCGCACAAAAATAACTCATGCAATTATTATCGAAATGTTAATGTGGTATCAACAATATTGACATAAAACTGAGTACTACGAAAAAAAATCTACCAAAATTCAAAGTTTTTCTAACACAAATCGATTTGGTATTTATAAGTAAAGCTTTGGGTAAAAATGTTTTCACATTATATGGTTAAATAAAAATTGGAATGAGAATAGCTATTAACTTTTGAAAAACATTTTATTAATAATTTTTGATTTTTTCTCCAAATATATCAAAATGAAAAACAATTTTCAAACAATTTCATATATTTTTACCAACACATATTTATAATATATTTTTTTAACAAAACTTATTCATTATTGTTTTATTCAGGTGGAAAACTGATTTCTGTATCATATTGAGTTGTAAATCCAAAATACTTTTTACTACAAGCAAAATCAATAGACTAGAAACTCAGTGAACTGTAGTCCTCACATAAAAGTTTAGTTTTGAACCGTATCTTCTTTAACTATCGAAAAAAGGGGCGAGACAAAGTGTGTACTGGGAAAATAAAACTTAAAATTTGCATTTCGTTTCACCAAAAAAAAACACAACCTCATTTAAACTTTCTTATTTTCTTGAAATATGATAAATCTTGTATATGGAATACAGCGAAATGTTACTACTAACGAACTATTTTCATTATTTGTACGCCTTCAAACTTTAACAACCAGAGACTTAAAATAAATATTACGTCATTATCCCAGAAACACTCCTTACTATATAGTTTGTTTGGAAACTGTTTATTGATCAATCTCACGGAAAGTACTGTGTGGCCACTTTCTTATATTGTAAAAATGTAAATAGCTTCGATTACTCAAAAATTTGTTTAAGTCGTCTAATTCTTCTTGCCAATAGTCACTTCGAAAAATTTACCAATAAATATAACTAGATATCGCAATTTTAATGACTTTGAACCCAATTATTTGGAGGCCAATTTATCGCCGCATCATGTTAATTTCTTATCGACGGAATACGCAAGTTCTCTATATTGGCAAGATGTCGAAAGAGCCAAATATTCAACCTAAAGCCAAGTTTACCATAATTATTAATATATGTGAACAAGGCTTTACTGATTACAACTCGAATATGAATGACAAAGTTGCGATACCACAATATATTTCTTCTATTTTCAAATCACGTTCGTAGATAATAAATAGCTTATCTTTTTATAGAAAAGAAGGGTGATAATTTCTTGTATTTTTTTTTTAACTTTCTATTAAATATGAAAGTAGTTCAAGATTCCATGACTAGTAAAATCATAGTTTGTCTAAATTTGTATTGTTCGTATAAAAAATACATTTAAAAAGATATATTTATAAAAAACATATTTTAAAAGACTACGGATATAGTCAGGTTCAAGTAAAAGTCTTTATTCTATCATTATATTTTCAAGTTAATTTTCCATTTCACCGATTAAATATTGATATTGCGAATGTAATTATAAATGTTATTAAAATATACAGTAAAACCATATTCAGAGAATAAATCCTAACTTCTAGCTAAAACCGTACAGTGAAAAATAAAATACACTATTTTCAATTATTAGCACAAAACAATCTAAATATATAGTGTATACAGTTATAAATACGTATATAATAAAAATATGTATTGTATATACCAATGCATTTATTGAAAAAAATAGGTGAATAAAATATGCTAGACCTCTATGCATATTTTATTCACCTATTTTTTTCACAAATCTATTTCAAGAATTAATTTTGGTTGTGAAAGCAGAAATCAAATCCGGAACCTTAATTAACGTAGCGTACTCACATGGAAGTTGGCGACATAGAATTAAGTTATATATAAAATATATAAAAAAAAAAAAAAAGCGGTAGAAAAAAAGAAGCTTTTAAAAAAACTCTATTTTGGGCACCATGCATCAAAATGTTAATGGGTTCGTAAAGGACTTTTTTGTGCCAGATTTTATTAACATTTTTTATATAATTCTTCCCTTTCTAGGCTAAATGCATCCTATTGAACCCCTATAACTAATATATTTATTATTATCCTTATATACGAAAAAGAAATGGCATGTTTCATAAAGTGAATGATTTATTAAGACAGTTTTACTGTATATATTTTTGTAGCCAATGATATAATTAGAACTTTATATAGTTTTATTCACTAATTAATAATAAATTGTTACCCATTTGTAATTAAAATATGTAATAAAAGAACATACTTTCTATCTATTTTTTTTATATACTTTAACCTCTATAAAGAGACTTAACTGGAATGTATAATTTATTTTATTTATATTACCAGCTAGTTTATGGTTCATTTGAAGTAATCTATTTTGGAAACTGGAAAACCTGTTCATAGTTTGATCTGGAAAATGAGATAGCTTTGTGGATTTTGATATTTTTGAGATCGATAAAGCAAATTTTCGGGGTTACCAATACAAAAATCCGGCTGCAATGGAAACCCTTTTTATTTGTAAATTATTTGTATATGATTTATTGGTATACAATAGTTTATTGGAAAATTATTCAACGATGCGTATGGATAATGTAAATTTCAATAAAAAGTCGTTCATTTCATGTATCATTGCCCAAAATTACTTTCTAGAGTAATATACTTTATACATTTTTATTAACTCCAATCAATGTTAATAAAATTTTTGTAAAATGGGATCGATCGTCTTAAGGGTAATATGTAACTTCTAAACTAGAATAGAAAAGTGGTTTCTAATATGTAGTCCCAGCATTTGTTACGATTTCGGATGCAAATAGCTTGTCCAAATTTTTATTTTTAAACATATCCTTTTATGTCCGACAATAAATGCAAATATGTATACAAAAATAATAGATTAGATTTCGTTAAAAAATAGATACATTTTTTTCCTATTGATGATGTATATAGACGTTCAACATTTACTCGAGTGTACAACATGCTATAATTTATTCAGTACATAGTGTTTTATTGCAACAATTACAAGAAGAACACTATTATGTTTTGAATTGTTTAGATAAGATAAGTCGTAGAGTTGAGCGACAAGAAATGCAACCATTTTCTCAAGGCTGATATTTGTAATAATACTTCTTTAGGCCCGCTTGACTTGGGGAGTAACCTGGTGAATGCGTGAGGAGAGCGTTACTAATAGTGTGATCGGGCGAGGCAAACAGATGTTGAGAGGGAGATATAAGTTTTCTAGGATAAATGGATTTCTCTGGATTTCATTTCAATTAATATATCAAAAAATACGCGTCCAATCATTAAGTACATGTTAATTTTGAAATTTGTAGGGCAAATCTACCCTAAAAGATATATTTCATCCAAATTTCAAAGGGGCATATATTTTGATCCGTAAAATATAACATCTATTTAACACTGGATTCGTAATTTTTGAGATATTACTAAGAATCCAATACAGAGGCCAAGATATTAAATACATTACAAAATAAATACAGTGAAATGAAACCAACCACTTGAATTTACGTATTTACCTCTTGTCTTATTTTTCTTTTATAAAGAAAAAAAAAAAAACTTGACAGAGTAATTATGAGAAAAAAAGTATGTATTTAAACTTTTATAGACACATTCAATTATTGTAAGTGTGTTTTGTTTATTCTTTGTGAATAATTTTCTTAACGCAACATGAAGTTTTTCTTTTTTTTACTTGATGAACTTTATTAAAGAAAATGTATTTCAAAGGATTTCGTACCTTGTTGTAGAAATGAACGTCAATATGCATATGAAGTGTAAAAGAAACTTTTATTTATGGAATCGATTAATGTGTTAGCTGTTCAAGTTGTTTGAGCCACCGTGCGTGTGTTATATAAACATAATCGACTCATTAATGAGTTAAAAGTAGAAAGATAAAAATATATTTTATATATTATTAACACATATATATTATTTTCTTTCGTTACTTAATGGGTATGAAATACTAGTTTATCAATCAAATGATATAATAATAATTATTATTGTGGTATTTACCCTTCGTTCTTCAGGCATAAAGTTCTATAACAGAGGTGACTCACATCATTATTTTTATTCTTTATTTATTTAAGCTATATCATGATGTAAATTAAGTTGGTATCTGAAGTCGGTTATTACTTAATCATCATATTAGATTGGAATCATCTAATTAGTCCATTTCCGCATGTCCGTCATCAAGGTAGCTCAAAATGGAAAAGAGATAGCGACTATTTATTTAAGATGTATAACTGCGTATATATAGATAGTATAGCCTGGAGTATTTAATAAATACTAATGAACTAAAATAGTTCAAACATTGATACTCAATCATATGTCTAGTATCTAAGCAATTAACTCTGCTAGTTTTTATATCTACTTTTTTTCCATTAATTTTTGTTTCAGATATGCTTGTATATTACCCAAGTCGTTTCTAAACTCAAAATGTCACTACATTTGAATAATCTATGAACTTTAGCAACAAACCAAATATTTGCTTATGATTGGTATTACTAGACTTGAACTGGCGGAATAATATTTTCCAAATAATTGAACTATTATTCATTTACTGTTTGCCGAAGTCAAGTAGAAGGTCCTTTAAGGACAAACCTATGTTTGCCTATTGTAAAACTGGAGCATAAAATTGAGCAAAAGAACAGCAGTAGTAAAATTCAAACTCTATAATAGCTTTAAATACAAATTACATTTGTTCTGTAGAATTGAAATGTTATTTCAATGAGCAATCATCATCAGAGATCATTTTTACCAGATGTCACTACTATATATTTTTATAGAAAAAAAAAAACTATTTCCTTGTTGCCTATATAGGTATGAATCAATAAACCAAAGGAAAATTGAAGAAAATCATTTCAATATATGATTTTTATCTCAACTGCTTGAAAATGATCGGATACAATTTAAATTTCTATAAATTTATTGATGTTCCCAAAAATTGTATTTCATATTCAAATAATAAATATAATAAGCAAAGATGCGTTTTCGTTCTACGGAGTGTTCAAAATTTTTTGGCCATAATATAGATATGTTGATAATGAACTTCCAAATCCTATCAAATCATTTAGATTTGTTCGTGAATGCTTTTGAAATTTATACAGATTATAAGGAAATTATCACAAAAACTTTATTTTGAACATTTGGGCACAAAATCGGTTAATGGCTAATTTACCTCAACTTTCACATTAATCCCTTAACAGATTTGAATTATTTATTTACTTATTATTATATAGATGCCAAACAGAACGCAGGCGCAGGTCTACCGAAAAGGTGAGATGAAATACAGATATTTGAAAAAACTATGAAACTTATCGATGAATGTGAATCTATGAGAAAAATTGTGAAACTCTTGGAAATACCATTTTCAACTCATGAAACTAGACTGACGAAAAAAAGTATACCGATGCACTATGTGTAGGTTTCTGGTCACACTCTTTGTGTAGTGGGTGGGAGTCAGTCCAGGGCTATGAATGTGTTACATTGATTTAAATAAATATAGATATCGTTTAAAATTTTCTCTTTCTTCTCATTTTTCAATTAGTGTATTTTGTCACCCAATTCTCTCCTAGTTAGTACTCGGCATTTCTCTAACTGAACTAAATTCTTAATATTTATTGGATTGAAATTTTCTTACGCCGGAACTTTTTGTCGCCTAGATTAAATATTATTAAACTTACGAAATGGTCCAAGTTTATAAAGTCACTTACATCGTAAACAGCTCTACATTTTCAAAACGTTAATAAACTTTTTAAAAAAAAAGTACATAAGAATAAATATAATTTTGTTCAGAAAAATTGTTTTTTCTTATCAAGATTGAAATATTCTTATATTTCCATTTAATATTTACAAACTTACTTTTCCTTCTTATAAATTTTATTTTAGGTTTTCCGTTGGAAGTTTTGCTTGATCCGATTACCGTTTATATCACTTTGATTTGGTTTGTTCATGAATATATTATATATAAAATTTCAATTTTTATTTCATTCTTAAACTAATACTTAACGCTAAAATTACTTTTGTTATTTCTATTAAGGTAGTTGTGATGCTGAAGTCAAACAGTCAAAAGTCTAAATTTTTTTATACTCATAAAGGATATTAAAATACAGTTACCATTAAAATTTGAAGTCAATTGACCGTCTTAAATCAGAGTTATTTGTAAGCAATGAAGTGTATGCATTTTAAATAACGTTCGCCATTATAATAAAAAAAATTAACATATTTATAGAATATTTGTTAATTATTTCTGAATAAAAAAATAAAAAATATTAAAAAAAATTATTCACCGTGTTGTTATTAAGATATATATATATATATATATATATATATATATATATATATATATATATATATATATATATATATATATATATATATATATATATATATATATAAGGGATAATCTTTGGGAAAAAAAACCATTTTCATTTGAAAAACCCTTAAACCGTTGTTTATTCACTTTTTAATTTTAATTTTAATGTTACTCGGTGATGTTACGTGACTCTACTTTGATAGAAGAGAACTAAATATTATAATCTAGATATTGGTTCCTAAAAGTATTGACCATCTCTTCCGTACCTCCCCCGGACTACCATAAGAGCGTAACATTTTGAACAAACTTTACTCATTTATTTTAACATTTTGATATAAAGCTCTAAAAATAAAATATCATGTATATAAAAAGTCTTGTATACACAATTTTCTTTGTATAGGTAAGCTTAAAATAAATATTTTATCTCTAACTGGTAATTTATTTAAATATTTAAAGGAACAAAAAATAATTTTTGAAATAGTTTTGCAAATTATTTGACTATTTAATGTACATGATAACCAACAAATTTCAATAGTTTTTCCAACATATTTAATGTATACATCAAGATTTTATCATTCAGTGAACAAAATTTTAGATAACCATTTTCAACACTTTTATGGGTACCAATTCGATTACAACAAAATTAACATAATAAGTATATACATTTATTCAACTATTATACCCTTTTGGGGATATAATATGTCGACAATCAGAAAATATACAGATATTTCCAGTTAGATAGTTAGAATGATTTCCTATATTATTTCTATTGTCTATTGCTTAAATAGTGATGAGCAATTAAGAATAATTTACATATAGGCTGAGAGCTTATGCGCTATTTGAGTAACGGTCTTTTAACCGGAAAAAAACCATGTACGTTGCAACACTCTCTAAATGCTAAAAAGAAAATTGCAATAACATTACGAACAAAAGTTTCAAATAAAAATAGGTTCATTACAACAAAACCAAAAATTGTTGTGTTTAAAATTTCTTCTATTTCTTATTGTTTCGTCTTGGATTCATTGGATCCAGTGGACCGAATTTGCTTATTCACGAATTGTTCTTACTTTTTAAGTCTAATACATCGTCGAAATTTCAGATCATTATCTGTTTACATTTTTTAGTTCTCTTGATGATAAGTTGCGTCACGGATCTATTGAATTCAATAGACCGATTTTGTTCATTCTTCGTTATCTCAGTTCGATTTTTAGGTTTCTTGGACTAATGGACTAGTTAAGTGATTCTATGAGCACCTACACGAAAATTTTGTCTGTGGGGTCAACATTTTCTGGCGTTACTAATAAGAAAAAAAGAAAGCATTTTTTTGGTTTTAAACTTTTCGTCTAACTTTTAAGATTTAAAAGTGAACCAAATGAACCGATTTTTCTCATTCAGAAACCTTTAAGACCAAGAATAATTGCCATCAAAATATCAGCTTGGCATTTCATTTCAGTTTTGAGTTATTTTGATGACAGATGGATGGACGGGCGAGCGAAAAGAAATGGAATGATTGGATGATTCTATTAACGCACAAACTATATTTTTCTCAAAAAAATATTTATAAATGTAAAATTTAATTTTTAATTAAAGAATTGTTTTCGGGAAAAACTTGACAGCAAGCCCTGTAATTTTTATATGAAAATACCAAATTTTTTTTTCTTTGTACGCTCTTTTTTTCAGTTAATATTTCCCTTAAGGGTGAATGTAGCCACCGTAATAAGTACACTACAAAAATGATTATTCAAAAATTATAAAATTTAGTATGCACAATTTTCATATATAAACGGAGGGTTTATCGAAGGGTTTTTCTCAAAAATAAATTTCTATTATAAAATCAAAATTTGGTTTTATATTTTGAAATGTTTTTTTTAAGAAAAACGCTTAGACAAGCCCGATCGTTTTTTTTTTTTTTTGAAAGATAATACATAAAATAGTGTGCTTATTACAAAGGTAACAATCCCCCTTAACACATACAAATAACTTATATAATAACATATTTGAATGAATTTATTTTGTGCATTTTTCAATATAATAAAAAAAACATTGATACATACGCAAGTAGATAAACAATTACATCTGCTAGTTGTTATCGTCAGTTATTTGATATAATATTTTTTTGAAAAGGATTATTGTATTCAAACGATCTTACTGTATCTCATATAATATTGTTCCCATCAAACGAATAAATCACATACACAAATTTTCTATAAAAATTAATTCATGCATAAAATTGGAAAAATAACTTTTTGTACTTATTCAAATTTGATGATATCTGTCACTGGCATGAACTGAATTCAAAATTGTCACTCAATAAATAAATTCAATTAAATTTATTTGTTATATATTAATAATATATTATTATAATTATTATTGTAATGAAATTAATCACTTAATTACGTTATTATAAATTTGTTTGTCGCTGATCTCAAACCAATTACTACCAATCTATTTTGGATAGATTTAGCTATTGCATTGGCAGTAAATCGAAAATAATAAGTTTTTAAAACAATATAAGAATGGAGATTTTTTACTTGAAGTTTTTATTTTTTTGATCTCATTTTGATCTCAAACTCGATAGAACGAAAATAAAGTGACAGTAAAAAGGGGCAATGCAATTCAATTCTTTTTTCATTCTTTTTTAAACAATACATAATTGTACAGAATAAGGCAACATTATAGGATGGGGCATATAAAGGGAAGGGGAAGGTATGCAGCCATGGCTGACATTATTAGGAACTATCCCAGTAATCACTTTGTGCAAACGAAGTGGAAAACCATAGAAACCATTGGTAAGGATAGCTGGCACCCGATATTAATGATTAAATGCCTCCCGAATATCACTGAGGAAGATACTATATAACAGATTTAAATAAAAGCTGTAAAAATTACAGAAGTCAAAAAGTTCAGTTTCCCAGTTGAATCGATTCAAGATTAAAAACACAAAAGGAAAATTCATTTATCAATCAAAATGATATAGACATAATTATAATTAAAATTTATATCGACTATTTATTATCGATTCAACTGAAAAGTCAAATTTGTAGGGATAAATATCCTTACAGAATAAATATAAGTATAAATATGGTAAATTCATGGATGACCCTACGGTCACAGGTAGCTATTAATAGTAATAACGAAGCATGCAAATATCTTTACAGCTTTTGAAAATATATAATAATTTATAAAATGACTAGAACAAAACAGTCATATAATGGACAATCAATCAAGCATGGACAATTTCCCTATTTTTCATCATATGCATTCTCTATTCATGATAAAATAATAACAGTCGCTTTGATATCATTGTGCTATTTGTAAATGGGACATTAATTTTATTTTTATATTTATATATAAATTGAAATATAAATAGATGTAATTAATTAATTATTTAAACTAATCGAGATGTTAATTTAAATTTTTGATCATCTAATCCTATAACTATTTTTATTGAATAGTGCAATGAATACTTTGTATAAACTAGGTGAGAGACATCTGATCGATTGAATCAGGGATGTTTCGAATGCCGATTTTTTCACATCAACTGATATGAATGCGGATGCGAATTTTTGAAGGCTCTCATCCGCGGATGCTGATAGGGAGGCTATATAAGATGTTTGTGATCTTATATAAATATAAGTATATGAATGAAAAATAAAAACAATAATAAAGTAATTATTAACATTTTTATTAATGAAAATTAGTATTAAGTGTAATGTTCGTATTTTTTTAACTTCTCTTACTAATTTTCATTTGAAGAAGCATTATTCTAAATAAAGAGTAATATTGCAGCCTTTTCTGATTCAAGGCGGTTACGCAAAGGTTCGTAAATTAAACCCACGATACTAAATGATTGTTCGCTAGGAACAGTCCACCTTTTAAGAGGATTTTTATCCACATTGATCCTTTTTTTAGTGTGAAAAGATAATAATTCCTTTTTGAATACAGTTTGAATGCTACCATACTTTGTGTCGGTGGTGACATTGTTAATTAACTTTTAAGATAATCTATCAATAACCTCGCTGGAAAAATATAGTATATTGTTATAAAACGATAAACTTTATCTACAATAACACGAATTATTGGCATTAAATAAAATAAAAAATTTCATTGGGTAAGATAGCACTTATAGACTAGAAATAATAGGCATTAGACCTTTTTTTGAATGTAGTTCTTTTACGCAACAGTAAGTGAAAATACATTTAGTTCTTTAACGGATCAGAGACCTCGTTTATACTGTGGGCTCTTGGTATAAAATAATGATTAACTATGCACAGATGTTTACTTGTTTCGAAGTTATTTCGTATGTGACAACCAGGCCAAGTTTCCCATATTATGAAAATGGAACTACAGAAGAGTGTAACCATATAATCATCAATTCATATGAAATTTTTATTAAGCTATCAATCGATTTCCATTCAATATTAAAAAGTAATAATGTGTACATTGTTTCAATTGTTTCAATTTTTGTTTTTTGTTTTTTTTTTATCTATATCGAAATTTTTTGATTCAATATATATATATATATATATATATATATATATATATATATATATATATATATATATATATATATATATATATATATATATATATATATATATATATATATTTGTATTTATTTGATCAAATAAAACTCATAACAACTTTTCTTTCGTGTTTTATTTTCATTTTGTTTTTTCAAATGTTTTTATTATTTCACTTTTAATATAATGATTTTATGTGTGGAGAATTTCTACAAACGATTTTAATATTTGATTGAATTTTTTTTGAATAGGGTCAAGTGGTGTAAAAATGAGATATTTTTTACTTTTAAGTTTTATGAATGATAATTTTCGGTTTTATTGTTATAAAAAATATTTAATCAATGAATAGTATACTGGGCAACACTTATGATATGAAAACTTTTACAAAAATTAAGTATTTTTCCTAGAAAAACGTGGTCTGTCTGAGTTTTATCCTGTCTTTGGGATAAAACAAAGACGTGGTTGGATAAAAATTAGATATCGTGTTTTAAGGTGCTTAATTAATCGTTTTTATGCTTAGGTAGCTCTAAGACTGCTTGGTTTAAATGTAAAACACCATTTAAGGATTTATTTGATTAAAATTTTCAAAAAATAACAAACCATTTCTATAAAACAAAACATAATATCTCACGAAGAAGAAAAAACTTTTTACTCAATAAATTAAGTAAATAAATTATCAAAATTAATAGCGACCACTAGTTTCTGAGAAATTCTGGCAGTCCCTCCATAAAAATTTAGAGAGTTTGGACAAAATTTCTGCCTTCAAAAGAGTCCTCATTTGGGCATCACTGCAATTTTTTTTTTGGCTAAATCCATTTATTGTTCCTGAGATAAAACTTGTTTTCGACCACGTTTAGAAACGGTTTTATTATATTAAGCATACTTGACTTAGATTTATCGATTCGAAAATTTTTTGAAGCACGTCTCAAAGATAAACTCCTTAATTAATATATAAGCGTAAAATGTTAGGATTTAAGCTCAAATTTAGCTAATTATCATATATTGGTAATTACAATACGTTTTAATATTTTAAAAGCATACATATATAATTAATTATATAGACTGGATTTTATAAATGATAATTAAAAATAGTCCAAAAAATTATATTCAAACATTTGTCGAGTATCTAAACAATTAACTCTGCTAGTTGTTATCTTCAGTTTTTAAATTGTCTTAGTAATGATGTAAATAAGCAACTTTGTATCATCAGACTGTATAAACCAAAATTGTTTAAACAATTGCAAAGTATTGTTATTTTCGAACGGAAAAAATTATTTTATATTCGTTGATGAAATACGAATAAAAAAATTATGAACTTTTTTATTCGGTGAAAAACTCTTCGATAAGCTCTCCGTTTTCATGATATTATTTTTATGCAAATTTATACATAAAGAAGTGTGTCTATTACAGTGGTTATATTACCTCTTAATCCCTTATATTTTTGGTATTTTAGACATTTGTGGTGAAATTTATAATCAAAGAAATATTTTCAACAAGAAATAGTGAAAAATATTAATGCTATTATTACATTTAATCCTAATTAAAAATTTGTAATCAACACCAGCAAAATTATTCCGAAAATTACGTTTGTGATATTCTATCAAATATAAATTCAAAAATTAATATCAAGTATAAAATTGAATGCTTTCTAAACTTAAAAAAAGTGATATTCAGTTTTGTTTAAGTATAAATAATATCGATCATATTTTTACTGTGTTTATATTTCTGTTTTGTTTTACATTTGGAAATGGCATATAAAAATACAACGATGATAAAAATGACATCAGAGATAAAGAAATAAAGTTTTTTTTTTTTTTTTGTATTAAAAATAATTTAAGTGTAAATTGTTTCATGAAAGTTGGCCAGTTTATAAAGGAAATGTATGGTGTTTGTACTTGTTGTAAACATTTTTGTATAACTATGTTATTTATACATAGTGTTTACAAAAAGAAAATTTTTTGTGAACCAAATCACGATTTTTAGATTACAGAAATCTATTTATAGTCACCGTTTTCTTTTGTTACTATCCTCAAGAAATATTAATTTACCAATTAGTCTTTGAATGGTATATAAGTTTTTCCACCCCAAACAGTAACAGTGATAAAAAAATTTAAAAAAATTCAAATAATCACATGAAAATCGTCTCTCAGGGGTTTTGGGACCGCTCTCGAATACGACGTTTAAAAGCAACTGAAAATGATTTCAACTCCATTTAAGTGCCTAGAAGTGACAGAGATTAAACATATTTTTAATTCAAAATTCCACATCGAAAATGTTCTTTCCGCAGTTTTCGAAGTTCAAAAACTGAGGATTTTTATACCCCAATCAAACGACTTCTAAAGTGACAGAGATTAAAATAAAATTTTATAATTCAAAATTTCGTCTGAAAAATTGTCTATCGTGGGTTTTAAGAGTCGTTGATTATCGAATCTTGAAGTTAGTTGCAACCCTATTAAAACCACCGATAGAAAAAATTAAAATGTAGATTCTTCGAAATAAAAAATTGTTGAGAATTATCAGGTTGATTTTATTGGGGATGAAACAATTCTCAGTTACTTTATGACCTCAAATTCATGACCAGTGTTTCAGATTTCATAGTAAAAATTTTAGTATTACCGTCTGGGGACGAAAAATACCGTAGTGTTATCGATTATCGTAATAAGGTAGAGGTTCGTGGTGATAAACATTCCTGAAGATCTAAGGAACAGGTACAAACAAAAATTTTTTAATCGAAGCTGTACCACCACTTTTCCACATTTCAACGTTTTTTCCGGAATATTTAATGTGAATCTTCTATTTCTTAAATTGAATGAAATATTATAGAAATCACCTATATAAATTTGTTGATAATGTGTTTGACAAATAAACACTAGGGAACACCACTATATATATGCTGCTTTATTTATTTGTCATATGCAGGAGAACTTTATATATAAAAGCACATACACACAATATATACATATGTAATTATACTACGGTGTCCAAAAAATCACTTGAATTACAATTTTAAATTTCATCTTTTTCAAAATAATTCTCATCCAAAACATTGTACTTCTATACTTCTATCCAATTCTAGAAATAGTTTGAACAGTTTTCTGCGACATAAACTCATTTTCATCAGCTATCTTTAACATCCTACACGATTCTGTAGGATAATATATATTTTGAAAGCATAATGTATTGTTAAGCCTCGGTCAACAAAATCAAGTGAAAAATGACAAACTCATTTTCGTCCATATTTATGAGCATTTCTGCATTAATAAAATGTAAAGCATTCTTTAACCAAAGTAAGTGCTTGCGCCAGTTTCAAGTCAGTTCCTGGTGTTGGCCTAGAAACTCACAAACGTAAAGGAAAATAAATGTTGAGGAAACTATAGAAGGCCATTCGCATATCAATTCTCTGTTAAAGTATAACAGAATGCTTAAATTAGGGCTTATTGCAAGAACTAAGAATAGGTTTGTTGAAGTTTGGAAAAATCTTGCAGAAAAATATTAGATGTCAGGCATGTACACAACAAATTCGATAAAGCCTTAAAAATGACAAATATACTAACGAATATTTAATAGATTTTATCATTCTTCTAAAACGAAATTTTACAAAGCCTTCATCCTATCCTAGGTTACGGTTATACGTCATAGACGTCGATAGAAGCAGACCAAAGAAAACTCGCAAATATTAGACGAAAATAATTAGGAAAATTAAATGAAGGATATAAAGAAGGAAAACAGAAGAGTTGACAGACTCATCGAATCTCGCAGAATTCAATGGTTGGTATATTTACAATAAATAGATGATTCCCAAATTCCAAAGAAAATTGGCAATACTAAAGTTTACTTGAAGAAAAAATAAAAAAATACTTTAGATCAACGATGGTACAAATGATCCTTGATATGAACAATGAAATTTCCAGGATAAGAATAGGCATTGTTGGAGGCTCCTAGAAGTCCTTCATCAGGCTGTATTTCTGATTTATTGATATCGATAACTTTACTGCTAGAATAAAATAATTGCTTCCTTTAAAATACTTGCGAATTTTTAATAATGTATTACTTACAATGCTTATAACGCGTATTAAAAATAATTTTTTTAAAAATAAGATATTGTTTTTGGACACCCAGTTATATATAGAAAGACACAAAAGCTTTCTGGTCTCTTTTTACTGATGTAGACGGCAACTTTCATGCACACAAATACATATAGAAATAATATTTTTCGTCAAACATCTATGCAAAACCACACCTTGGGGACGACGAAATTTGATAATGTAAATATAGTTGTTGTTGGAATTCTCTTGGGTGTTCGATTTCGTATTGTATATGAATGGTTTAATTTTTAGAATAAAGAATGTAAATTAAGAAGATATGTTTTTTTTTCTTGCTTTTCTTTTGTATTTTCTTGTAACTTTTTTTTTTCTTTTATAAAATGAAAAAGCAGCTTTGATTACAAACGATGTTAACTAATGGTAACATTGTATTGTATAGTTCTGTTTTTATCCATTACATTTATTTAAAATGTGTGAAGGTATATTTGATTTAGTCAACACTTAAAACAATGTACAAATTTTGATGTAGGCGTTATTAACATCCACAGTAAAGAATTTTGTGTAAACAATACAATTTATGTGTTAAAAACGGTTTACCCAAAATTATTGTTGTTTTTCTACACACACAAAAATAAATTATTATTTTTGTTTCAATATATTTCAAAATTAGTTTACTTCAGTTATTTAAATTTAAGTCCAACAGTCTTAAACTGCCATAAAAGCAGATATTTTTTATGTAGCAAAGTTATTACGTGAAAAAGTGAGATTAGTTAAGCACTTTATAAATTTTAAGCACTGTTATTATGTTAAATATTAAGTAGCATAAGAAAAGTGTCAAATTAACATACAAAAATCAGAACACAAATTTTTAACACCGTTTTTGAAGCAAATACAACAAATTTATTTCCTGTGCCATTTAATTTATTTTAGTCTTGTTGTCCATTGTATGAAAAACTGAAACACGACTGTCAAAATCTGACAGTCAGATCCTATATTTTAGTAAGCTGTAATAAGCCTAAAATTTCAAACAAAGTTCAAACATGGATATGTAATTCTGGCTTCGTATAAAGTTTTTTTTTTTTTTTATATTTGACATATTTTTTTAAATTTTATTG
The DNA here is from genome assembly GCA_020423425.1 of Chrysopa pallens. Classification (NCBI taxonomy): domain Eukaryota; kingdom Metazoa; phylum Arthropoda; class Insecta; order Neuroptera; family Chrysopidae; genus Chrysopa; species Chrysopa pallens. Next base: position 8,559,792 of record CM035596.1, on the reverse strand, counting down.
GTTGTTTTGAAGACAGCGTGAATATCGAAGGCAATCCCGCGTTTTTCGTATAAAATCAATTTTCTTAGTCATAACCACAAGTTTGCTATTCTTAAGAGACTTAAAAAATAGGAGAGGTTTTAATTCTTAATGAGACAAAAATAATTTAATTTGTACTTTTTGGTTTTAAAAAGATGATATATTCAAACTTTTTATTTTTTATTTGAAAGCTAAAAGCAAGTGTACCAAAATACGATGAAAGTATTGTGAAATATAAATAAATCAATTTTACAACGCTATCGTAATATTTCAATCTGTATTATTTAATCATACAATTCTGAACTTTGTTTCTACCTGATATTCTAGAAATAAATTTATTATTTCGTTGATCATGCATTTCTTGCTGAACATCGTTGATCCGTTTGGTGAGTTAGCCACAATGTTATATGGATTGCAACATTGTAACGGACGTTGTAGCCACGTCTTCAACTTTATCTGAAAATGTCTTTTATGTATTTGGCATACATGCGATTGAGTGGCCATCAAAAAATTAAAATTCAACTCGAACGGACACACAAGGCACGTATTGTGTTAAAAAAATGGTTCACATCTTTCATCCACGTATCCATTATGCCAAAACTATTCAGCAAACAATTTTATGTAATAATCAGACAAACAGAGCTATTCATCGTACAACCAAAAAGTTAGTAAATATGAAAGGAAAAATACAACTTAATTCAACGAACACGACAACCGCTCATCGTTTGATTGTCATCAAAATGCTTTTTACACCGCCTATAATATAAATATATATTACATATACGAATATATCAACATTTATGAACACATTCACACAACATACTTCAATATGTGAACTTTATCCCTGACCTCTGATATAGTATCCGATAGTAGTGTAGTTATAGTAACAGTGCCTGGACATAAAATTGCTATTTATACATTCTCTCTCAAATTAGGCATAGTCAAACAACATTTTGGGGTATGACTTTTTTCGTTTCTGGTTCATTTTCCCAAAAACTTTTCTGAAATACGTCATTTTGGCAACATATAAAAAATATTATCGGAGATTACCACCCCTACAAACACGTGGGAGAAACTTATTCTAACACTGGTCAATAGGAAAACTGTCTATGTAAGACAATATGAAAAGTTTTTTTTGTATATTTTAATGAATCAAAATTGAGTAAATCAGACGATTATTATTAATGGTTTAGATACTCGACCAATGATTGAATTTCATTGTTTGAACTATTTTTAAATACCATTCATTAAATACTATAAATATCCAGTCTATACAATTATATGTTATATACTTGTATAATAGTAATATGTATTGTAATTAACAATATGTAATAAGTAATTAAATTTAAGCCTTTTTGGGACGAATTCTAACATTTTATGAACAAATTTTTCAAACAATAGTTGTTTATTTAAAAAAAAAAAACATTTTTAATTTTTCTTCTATCTTTTATAGTTTAAAAGTTGGGTCAAGGATCCATTGGACCCAATAGACCGATTTTGCTTATTCACGAACTTTAACTCATTTTTTAAGTTCAGAATCCGTCACCAAAATTTCAGCTCGTTATCTCTATTTGTTTACGAGATTTCGTGATGACAGTCGGATGAAGCGTTACAAACTTTAGACTAAAATTAATATACTCGTATAAAAAGTATCTATAAATAAGTGTGGGCAAAATACCACGTTTCAGAAAAAATAGAGGGTTGAAGCCCTCAAAACTATGAAAAAATCACAGAAGAAAAACAGAAGTTTGGAGAAAATTATGTATAAATAGTATTTTTGCCTGCGGGCACTCTAACTATTAAATGTGTTGTCTAATCAATATGCTAAATTCGATGGCATAGATGAATGGGTAGCTTTGTAGTTGTTGACCGTGCACGTTTTTGAACGTGTCATGTATATGCCCTTTTGATTTCTACTCTGCTCTATTACTCATCACATTATAATGGTTGATCAGTTTATCAATAAAAGAAATGAGAGAATTCATTTTCTAACAAAAAAAATTGTCTTTCTATAGGAGAGATTGGGGTTGACTACCTCTAGGGTAAGTTCTTAAAAACTTATACTTTTGAAATTGATTTGTAAAAGTTCTTTACAACAGGTTACAGAGTTATTTCAGTACTTCCGTTTTGTCAAATACCATTTTTATATTTATGGAAACGTTTAACATTGTCTAATTTTCACTATTTAAAAATTACGTAAGCACTTTCGACTTATAAATTCATTATCAAGTAATTAATAATTTTTCTTTTATTTTGGAAATATACAGGGAAAGTTGGTAAGATTATTGTGAATGAAGAAACTGTGGGTGGAGTTGATAAATATTTTTATGATATTTATGATTTCAAACTTAATAAAGGGGAGTTATTAAGGTCTATTTGATTATTAAAAATTATAAAATTGTTTTGACTTTATATTTCTCCAGGGTATCTAGCAAATTTTATTTTTGGCTTTTGTCACAAATATTTAACACCTCCAGCTTGTCTTCACTATAAATGATCAGTATCAGTAAGACGAATGCACAAGTTACCTACATTCCCTTTAGATTTCCAAAATAAAAGAAATATTATTCATTACTTGATAATGACTTTATAAGTCGAAAATTCAATCAACGCATTTGAAAGGAGTAGCCGAACAAACATGCATAAATAAATACAGACAACCGAATTACAAAAATCGTCTAGTTAAATTTCGAAATTTCACTTAAAAAGAACCAACTTCATTGAATAATTTATTTTGTATTTTGCTATATTTCAAAAATGTGATATCCACGAAGATAACACCCCTATAAAAATTTTTGTCAAGATACAAATGAGAATAACAATTAGTTGTTTATGTATTACACAAATACTAGGTACTCATGGCATGTTTTCAACAAAGCATACCTTAACTCGATAAATTTATATCGTTTGTCATGCAGCTAGCTATTCAGTCAAATTTATATTGTATATTAATGTATATAAAAAATTTGTTTATTGATACTATAAGTGATACAAGCAAGTTCAATCGAAATTTAATCTGTTCGAAATGGTGTATATATTGAATAGGTAAACAAAGTTAGTAAGGCCAAAAGTATTATGACCATAATATTTCATAATTTCGAAGTCTCATATTGCAATGGTTCAGACTACTTAAATATAATCTACGCCTTTAATCAAAACACAAAGTTTTCTGTCTATTTTTTATATTACATCGCAGTGCTGTGTTAGTCTCAGTACGCTATGAGTCCAGCTTATATGAGACAGTTGTCAATCTCTAGAATGTGCTCCTTAATGACTTGACGACCAAGAAAAAAGTTTTTGGATATTGGTTAATTTTCGTGCCTGTTTTGTTAATGATACGTTTATTTTTATTTTATTTATGAATATACAAGTGCCTATTAATACGTGAAGCAAAAACTATGTACCCCTTTTTAAGGAAATTGAAAGGACGGAGGAGTATGCAACTTGGCACATCTATAGTTTATATAGAGAAGGACTAAAGAATGCAGATAATTTTTTTTTTTTGTTAATTATGCTTAGAAAAACATTAAAACAATAAAAAAAAACATTAAACACTCTATGACACACACATATATAAGAGGTGTGGCTTATATTACACACGCACTACCTCACACATACTATTCATTACGCATATATTGTGTTTTGTTTAGAAGCAGTGAAATTCGCTTTTATTATGGACGAATTTCGGCCGCTGTAAGGGGACGCTACTTTGATAATAACTGAATATATATTAGCAGTTAGTTCATTTTTTTTCTAGCATCAAGGCTGTGTTAAAAAAATTTACCACATAATTTTTGATGGAGGAAATAAGTTGATTAAACGAACGTGAAGTAAATTTAAAACAAGTCAACTTCTTTTTTTTTTCGACCATACAATTTTCTTAACTCAAAAATATAAGTAACTTTGTTGTATATTATATCATGTCGGATATGAAAAATTATAAACTCATAACATTTTGTTTTGAACCGAAACAAACATGTTAAATTAATTGAATCACCTACAGTTCAGTGGAGCAATGCACGGACGAGCTTTGATGTTGTTTGTAAAGCTATACAATACGAAGCAAAGAATGAATATTATCAAGAGAGTTAACGGTTAATGATAAAAAGATGTATTTGAAAACATAGTAACCCCTATTTTCCCACTAGAGAGCGTTGTAGTCAAAATGATGCAACTAGATAATTTTAATATAATGGATTTGATTAACAATAGAATAATTTGATTTTACAAATTAAATAAACGTAAAACAAATAAATAAAGAAAATAATACTAAAATCATATACTAAAAAATTTACCTATTAAAAATTTGCGCGATTTTGAAAATTTGGTGGGATCCACCTCATCTAGGGTGTGAAAATCCCAACATTCAAAAAACAAACGATAAAACAACTTATTTTAAGTAAAAAATGTCCCATAAAGTTTTTTCGAAAATTGAATACTTTTTGAGTTATCCGTAATTAAAAATGCTGATTTAACACTAAAAAATGCATGTTTTGAAATTTTCAATGAATATTTCGAAAACCTTACACTTTATAAAAAGAATATATGCGTGAAAAATAACTCGTTGAAAATGGCATTTAGATAAACAAAAATTGAAATACTGGCATTTATCGTGAATAAAAAAACAAAACATAATTTGGTGAAAACTCTTTGAATATTTTCGAAATTACATTTAAATGCATTCAAATAGTTTGCGTTGAAGTCCTAAACTCGAAAGCTAAAGGAGTTATAATGAAAATAATATCGTTTTCTCAATTTTTTTGTCTTAAAAATTAGTATTTTATCCAATGAAGTTCCCCCAAATGTTGAAATTTATTGCATGTTAAGATCTAAGAGCCAAAAATAGATCCTAAAGTTTTAATCATTTTAAAAAATTCAGTAAAAAGTTTTTTTTTAATTTATTAAGTTTAAAAATTATTTTTTCATTTTCATAAGTTTTTTTTCTTTAATTATGTATTCAATTTAGTTTAAATGCCCTTATATCCATTAAAATTCTGTGCAAAATGATTTTCAATCAGATTAAATAGCTATTATATTAAAGAATTTATCGTTGAAAAATCAATCAAATTTATCTGTTATTATTCAAAAAGGGTCATAAAAAAGTTTCAAATAAAAATTGTAGAGCATAAAATTTTACAAAATAAAAATCATTATGGTTTTTGCCTCACAATAAATACAGCTGCGGAAGTGTTGTTGGTTTCGAGTACATAAAATTGAACAAATTATCTTTACTGTGAACAATCCTTTTTAGTTCATTGTCCTTGTTATAGAGATACAGATAATATTGTATCATATCGTTGAGAAACGTGATATGCTAACTTAAGTGACATTATGCAACACACATTAACATTAACAAAGAAAAGTTGGAATGACAAAAATTTCCATACAAAAATATTATTATCGTGTTAAAAAATACATATAAGATATTTTCATTATATATGGTAGAAAAAGTTTTCTACGAAAATAATAAACACGTAGTACGTTTGTTCCAGCAGGTTATAAAAATTTGTTGTATCCATTTTTCATAGATTAATTTATTCTGATCCGAAATTTGGTATGAAAATGATTTTCACAAATATACAATTACAAAAATTCTATCGTGTTCTTCCATGTGGAACATTGTAGAAGTTACATACATAAGTGAATAATAAATTTTATTATCGGATCAGTAAAAAAAAGGACTTGTTTTATAAAACGATTGTATTTTTTGCCAAACAAAATTACCTGTTTGTGGAAATTCTGCGTTTTGAATTTTACAGGAAATATAGCTTCCTTGTAATAACAATTTCTGTATTAAATAGTAGGATATTACTTGCGCAGTTTTTTGACAATAGATTCACAATTATAATAAAAAAAACAATTAAAAATGTAGATATTTCGAAAACGAATGGAAATTATTAAGATTTAATTATTATGAATAAAAATTGAATATTTTTTGATTCAGTATGATTAAAGTATATATATATATATTTTCCTTATATTATTTTTATGTCAGTAAATGAAAATATTCTTAGTAAAATTTAACATTTTCTGCGTGTTAATTTCGTATCCTTAATTACTATTATGATTTGATATATACGTGGCGGTTATTTTCGTGTTTAATTAAAAATGAATTTTTTTTATTGGGAATAATATTTATGAATATTAAGTGATTTTATATACAGTTTTACGCTTTTTGGTACCAAACTCTAGCTAAATGAATCCTAAGCAAGAAAAAATTTGACTAGATAACGACTCAAAATACTTCGATTATAAAAATTTTCTGGAGAAAAGAACGTCGATAAAAAAGTCTAACTAATAAACGATTCAAAATGCTTTGATTTTTGAAATATTCGAAAATTTAATTATTGAGAGAAATGCAGAATCAAGAAACAAATATAAAAAAAAATTTTATCAATAAATAATTTTCAATATCGTTTTTTTTTTTATATAAAGTAAGAAGCAACATTGCGAATTTTGCCCAAGGCGCCGGTATTACTGTTAAAAAAACCAAACAAGTAATACTAATTTATTCATATTCAATACTCGAACATTCTATATTGAATGAATTTACTAAAGTATCTATATATCGAATATAAGTGACTGTCACTTATGATATAATAAACGATTGTATACCAGTCGTTTTGATGCCGATTTCGATTATATTACAGCGATTTTTTAAAACATAGAAATTTGTTTTTCATATTTGTCTTATGTCAAAATTTTACTAAATACTTAAACCATTGTGTTAAAAGATTTATTAGTCCAAAATAATTCGTAGAATTTTGGAGACATATTTTTGTGTACAGTTGAGTTGTTTTGCTGTGTATGTCACATTAAGGAGGATTGAAACTACTTGATACTGAAGCACCCTCCATTATGTAAAATTTTTCAATTTTCGGGTCAACACAAAAAATACTTATTTAAATGTTTTGAAATTTGGTATGCGCAATATTCACATAAAAACGGAGAGCTTGCCGTTGAGTTTTTCTCGAAGAAACATTTCTAAATACAAAATCAAATTTTGATTTGTACATTTTTATTTTTTTCGAGAAAGCTCTCCGTTTTCATATCAATATTGTGCATACCAAAAAATTCTTCGACACGCTATCCGTTTTCAAGATTGTGAACGTCAAGTTTCATAACATTAACTTAATCCGCCCGTGTTGACTTGTTTGTATTAATCTTGGAATTAATTTCCATGGAAATTTAACAAGATGAATCAATAATTACTTGAATTCATGTTTGTCAATTTTTAAACTCAAATCGAGGTATATAAATAGTTAACTGAAAAACCACATAATTCGTTTTTTTTAAGTATTTAAACTAATCGGTGTATTGACAAAAAAAAATCTGTCAAATATTAAAAAATGGAAAATTAGTAGGAAACACAATCTTTGTTGCATCGGGGCAGCACATGAATTATCCGAAATCGAATATTTCTAAGAAATTATGAAAGAATATAATTTTAATGAAACAGTTGGTATATGTAGAAGATTCACGCATACATTAACAGTGGAACTGTTTGACAATTCGAATCACGCTTGAACAATTTCACAATTTTTATGCGAATCGAAAAGTATGCAACTATATAGATGTTATTAAAATGTTATGTACAGATTGGTCCATCAAAATAAATGCTTTTATTCAAAAAACTTTAAAAATATTAAATTATTTAATAATGCTTCTTTAATATAATAAAAAATACTTTGAAGGGCAGTAAGTTTAATGCTTAAGCTAAATGTTTGTAACCCAATTTTCAATTTGCAATATGAATATTAAGGACTTGGCAGTATATTGGGAAAAGTATAAAGCCGCTAAAATCCTTCCTATTGATATTATTTTCCTGAATTTTGAAATATGAATATAAAATATGGTACTAAATGTTAAGCAAAATAAACCTGGCGATCGAGATCTTTGAAATTTTGATTATATAAGTAATGAATACGAATATTATTCTGTTATTTCTTCGTCCTGCAATTTTGCAAAATGGCATTTAACAGGTTAACGAATCAGGACGGCGATATTATATTTTTCATTTTTAACCAATAGCATTTTGTACCTCAAATATAATATTATGGATTTCAAAATGCATGACAAAAAAAAAAGTCGATCGCAACACATTTCTATATAATAAAAAATAGATTTTTGAGTAAAAAATTTGACCACCCCTGTTGTAGATTTTTTACAATTTAGTATATTTTTGGCATATAAATTATCTGAAACATTATTTTTACTCAAAAATTTGTAGGGTGGTTAAACCTAAAATGGGACACACTATATATGTACAACGATTGAGTAAATTATTTAGAAAATTCACAGTACATCGTACAATAAAATATTCTTTGAAAATTTAATCATAAACGCTGCATTTTTTATATATTTTTTTTTTAATTTAAGGATGTTTGAGAGATATATAAAAGTGCTGCGAAACGAATGAAAATATAGTAGAACGTTCATCATGCAATTATTAATCACATGTATAAATTACAAGTCAATTCACTAAATTGGTAGAAAATTATTGAATTTTATAAAAAATGTTTAATTTTACACGTAATTATGATTATTAATATAATTATTATGTTATAACAAACACAATGTATTATAGGCAGCGAATATCTTTGACGATTGTACTAACGATTACAATTATATTATATATTTTACGGTGTTGATTAGATTTACGGTGTTTATTAGATAATTACAGCTTAAAAAATTCGAATATACCAGTAACAAGTTGAATTCAAGTTTAAATCCTGAGACAAAATAATGAAATTTATGAAATATTTAAAATATTGATAATTTCACAAAAAATGAATAATTTTGTAATTAAAATTAAATTAAATTGGAACATTTTTTTAAATTTAAATATTACTATAATCGCCATTTGAAATAATACGTTCATTCCAGTTTTTAGGCCACTTGTATCTACCAAACATCCTTAAGCAATAGCGTACAGAGTAATCCTAATTTGTTTATCACACTACAGATTATATTCATCTGCATTCCCACCAGTCACACAGTATTCGCATTCAATACTTGTTATTTATATTACATGTTAAAAAGTCAAACCAAACCACTGTGTTCGTAGGTTCATTTGAAGCTTTTTTTAAAGTATTATATTTTATTCAATTTATTGTACAGCTGCATAGAAAAATAAATATTTAGAACACTACAAAATAGTATTCAACATGTAATTAGATAAGCATACTTAAAAGTACTGAATGTTTATTCTACAACAACAAAAATACGAAGATATAATGTTTCATACACATATTGTACTCTGAATTACATTCCATAGAGAAAAAAATGTAAAAACAATGTTAAAATAAATGTATATAGAATATATCACATACATAAATAACAAAATTTATATTGATAATACTAAAATACTATTATTTTTAAAATATATTTAAATGTTATCAATAACATTTTTTTTTCTTTGTGGAAGATGTTTTGAATGTATAACTTATAACTGATTGTGAGATTAGTAATGGGAATTTTTTTTATGTATACATGTGTTGTATTCTATGTCTATATGTTTAATATTGTTTTCCCCTTTTTAAAATCCCTATAATTGCTGCGAGATCCCTCTAAAAAAAATATTATTATAAATAAACGTTATTAATAAAATAAACAATTAAATATTATTACATTAATTACATAATCATTTATAAATAATTAATCAATAATCAAATACCAAATTGAATTATTTAAATAATTAATAAATAATTAAATGAATAATACATTAAAAATAATAAATGTCATTCAGAAATATTTGAACCACACAATAATGAATCACATTGCTCAACTAGTATGATATCACGACAGCAATGCAACATAATGACTTAATTAGAAATTTGAACACCTAATTTAATTTTGCAGCACCTGAAAAGTATTTAATTTTGTGCGTGTTTAAATTCAGTTTTGAATATTTTGCTCTGCTACGTTTGCTAGCATAATCCCAATTATAAATGAGTATAAAATTTAGGTATATACAAGTGACGCTGCTTAACAAAATTAGAATAACGAGAAGAAAAAAGATGCATATCTTTTTATTAATGGATCAAGATGAAAACTGTATTCAATCAACAATTATGTTTTTCAAAGAACAATATGTATTTCTTAAAATTAATTTCACTCTACTACTTTTCAAACAATCATAAGACTTCTTCTTATTTCAAAACAAGCCAGGTATAGAAATAAAATAAATATAAATATTAAAATATATATCTTTTACATGTAAAAATAACCAGAAGATATTTTCTATAAAATTCACATATAAGTACTATACTTGAAAATAATTACAACTATTTTCCGGACGATGGATGTATCATTATATATAAGTCTGTATATATATATATATATGTATATTTATATATTGTAACTAATATGATATTTATTTTACAAATATAGAAGAAACATTATATTAATGTTAAATATAACATTTGTATAAATTTTAACGTTAAACAAATACCACTTCAAGTGGCAACGAATGCAAGTTGCAACGAATATATATAGACTTTTATGGTTGAGTAGTTAATAATTACTAAATGCATCAGTTAAAAATGCGACAAGGCAGATGTTAAGTGTAGAAAAGTCTCCTGTGGAAATGGATTTATGTGAAAGATGGATCGAACTCATTAATTTGTAAAAAACAAAATCAAAATATAATAAATACGATAAAATTAATAGTAAATAATAAACGAATTGCAAAATGTAGAATCTGATTTGTAATTATTGATATTGTATTGAAGAATAATTAATTCAATAGATTATTATTTGTAAATTATAATTTATTTTTTTGAACTTTTTAATTTTTAAATATCAGATTTAAAGACAATTTGTATATATATATATATATATATATATATATATACAAATTGTCCTTATGTTATATTTATATATATTAATTATATATATTTTCCTATTTAAATTATTTGTGCCTATTATTCAGCTCCGCGAACTTAGCACCTCATGTGCGGAATTTCGATTGACCAATTATACCATCTGAAAGGTCAGAAATTGGTCATAAAAGGTCAGTTGGTCTCATTAATTGGTCAGCATCAGAAAATTTTTTATTAAGGATTAAAGATATTATTAATTGACCTTGAAAAACTTTAATCCTTAATAAAAAATTGATGCTGACCAATTAATGAGACCAACTGACCTTTTATGACCAATTTCTGACCTTTCAGATGGTATAATTGGTCAATCGAAATTCCGCACATGAGGTGCTAAGATCGCGGAGCTCTATTATTCCAAGTGAAAACTAAACTCAGAGTCAAAAATATTCACAACAACAACGAAAATTGCACATTAATATGCCAACCTCCAACACTCTGTATATTCATATTAATGGAATAAGTTTTGTATTAAATCACAGTAAAATAACAATATAATTTATAAAGTTTGAAATAATAATAATATTCAAGCCATTCCACACAATTGCATGTACACCCAACACAATACCCCTTAAATATATCTACGCTCTTACCATCGTCGTTTATATCGATACACCCTTACAAGCATGCATCCATCTCGTAGATATTAGCTAAAACTATAATAATAATAATAATAATAATAATAATAATAATAATAATAATACTTAGAATACCTAGAAAAGAACAGAGTATCCAGTGGTGTCAATAAATTTCTATATTCTTATGTTGTGTTCTAAGAGTTACAAAGAGCATGTAAAACAATATATGACTATCATTAAAATGAACATACAAATTAACATATAACTTTAATTAAGCTCTTTGATTCGACGAAAATTTTGATATTTTATTCTGTCGTCACTATATATACACACACAAATATATATAACATAACGTAACCTTAAATATCGCCTTTATTGTGTAAAACGTCCACTTAGGATATCAAAAACGGGGTGGAAGATTGTCGTAATCTAATATACGTAATCTAATCTACACTTTATAGAGAACGAATATATATGATGACTGTGTTTTGAATGTAAAACAGAATAACAAAACATTAAGACAATTTCCCCATTTGAATATCTGTCTCTGACCACTATTTTATCAGGTTACATGAAGAAATAAACGTATTTAAACGAAATCGACATCAAAATATAAGAAGTTTATATAATTTTATATAAGAATTTTATACAAGTGAGTTCAATGTACGAATGTATGTGATGACTCCAAACATCTCATAGATACCATAGATAGACAAGAGTATGTTTTTTGTATATTACCTTTTAGATAGAAAGCACAGCAATACGCAGGGCTACGTAAAACCTGTGGCCCATGCAAACTAAAAACAACGTATGCGCATACGTTGAAAATTTTACTGAAATGAATAAATTTTTTTAATATCAATCAAATATCGCTATCAATATCTAATGATAAAATTAAGTCAGTTTAAGTTAGAATTTAGTAGCAAACATGGCAATAAATCCAAAGAGACAAGCCAAAGAAACACAATTATACAGCCATAGAAAATATAATATTTTCCTAGAAAGTTTAATGTGTTCTTTTAAAACAGTTCTGTTTCAACAAATCGAACACAAATAAACGAAAATAATTTTCTTCATATAATATATTTGTTTTATTTTCTGTATATATATATATATATATGTATATATATATAGTCGACTTTCGACAGTTTGACACTCAAGGGACCATAGAAAACATTCAAATTTCAAGAGAGAGAGGAAAACAATCATAAACAAGAGTTTGAACAAAATCGTCATTTATTATTTTAAAAATTTGTTACATTATTCACAAACGTTCATTTTGAAAAGGAGTCCGATTTTTCTGTTGAGTGAACATCAGTATTTCAGTGTGCAATGAATTTTCCAATGTGAAAATAAGATGAAATGTGAGAGCTAAGATGAAATCAGGACTCACTTTAAAACTTTAAGGAAGGCTAGAATGCGAGTTGTATACTCACTCATATCTCATTTATATAAACAAGACAGGTCCGTACATGTATGTAAACAAACGACAGGTCTATACTTCATAAACGCTTCAAATCGTAGACAGTAGAGAAACCCTAACTTTAGACCGGGGTAGAAACATTTAAGAATGGTAGGAAGTGAACATAAATTATCGTATCCCGAGAGTGTAATAGGGTGAGTTTTTAAGGGTAAAATATGGTTTATCTCGATTTCGGGCAAAATTTTTGTATTTTCATTTTTCACATAACCTTCAATTTAAAAAAAACTTACTTTTTTATATTCCAAATCAGAAAAAGCTCCCTAATTTTCAATCAACAAACTTTAATAGGTGTTAAGTAAAAAAAGTGTAAATACAAATGTTGTGGATCATTTTATTACCTACAACTTTGCCATGTAACTTTTTCGCATAGGACTTTTTAAACTGTTTTACCTTCTATTTTTATTAAATTATCTTCCGTTTCAAATGAGCTTCGTCCGACTATATTTTCTTTTTTTTCTTGATTTTTATCGACCGTGGTCTACTTCTAATTATTGCATATTGGCGGGCAACACACTATTCATTCAACTTCAATTAACCTACGTGACAATTGATTTTATTTAATTTATCGATTATTTTTCAAGGGACCGGCAGAAATATAATCCAATTATCGAGAGATGCAAATTATCGGAAGTCGACTGTATATTTATTTATTTATCTAAATATGCATTACAATTGATATATTTCATATAATAAAATTGTTTCGATAAAAAATGTATGATAATATAAATTTGAATATCGTATTCAATAACTTATATATGTATATACGAAATAGAATATGTATATACTTCCGTTTTTGTTTTACACGATATACAAAATTGATTTTTTAAATTAATTTAATAAAGCAGAAATCATGCTATCTTTTGAAAAACAAAGTTTGATAAACAAGCAGAAGTTTATTGAATAGTAATTTATTGAATAACATATACACTTGATTTAAAAGTTATACGAATATTGAAATTTGTATGGTTTGGTAGTTTATATACAAATCTTCTTGTAGAAATTCTTCTACAAGAGATTCTCTTTAGATACTTCTAAATCTAAGTCTAAATCTAAATCTAAGGGTTTTCACGTCAAGCAGACAACGAAAAAAATGTGAGGTTTTTGAATTGTTTCGTATTAATGCTGGTTGTATCCCTAGAGGATTTGATCGTGATCATTATTTTTTATATAAGCTTTAGGTTTTGCAAGAAATTTTGATAATTGTTTAAAGGATTAAAAAAAAATTTTAATCTGCAAATTTAAAATAACAAATTAAACATAGTGAATTTTTATACAAAATGTATTATTCTTTTCAATTTTTTATTTGAAATTAAAATTTTGTTTCTTTTATAAACCCGTATGTAAAAATTAAAATCATTACTTCAAAGTACTTAACTACCGAACTGAGATTGATATCTTGGTGTTATATCTTCTTTCCCGTTTTGGTAGGTGTAAATATATTAAAATTCCTAATTTAATTCATGAAAATTTTCATTTTTTAAATTGTTTCATATTATCTTTTATGAATTTACTGAAAAAAAAAACAAACAGAATATATAGCTTTGACCTTTACTCTGACACTGTGATCTCATTTTCGATAGAGAAACTATCAAATCCGATCTTTAATAAAAATGAAATATTATAGGTGTATTATATTTCATTTATAGGTCTGTTTTATTTAGTCATATAACAAAACAAAAGAAAATGAAAATATGATTATCCACATCACTGCAAATATAGGGGAAGTATGGTTAACCCGACCACCTGGTTTTTTCCCTATCACATTTTTGGGCAGTATTTATTTGATGATTAACAGGCTTCAGAGAAAATTGAATGAGAACCTGTATATTCAAGCAATTTACATTAAAAGGCTAGTAAAATTAACAAAAATTTATATCCTTGGATCCAATGATTATGAAGTACTGAAGAAGTACTCATAAAAATCAATTGTTCAAAGTCTGCAATCAAAATTGTTGAAAACTATAATTTAACAAGTGCAGTTAACAACTAACAGAGATAATTGCTTAGATAATCGGTATACGGTTAAGTATCAATGTTTAAACTATTTTTAATCATAAGCAACCATAAAATACTCTAAATATCTAGTCTATATAGTTACAAATACATATATATTAATAATATGTATTGTATTTATACATTTGTTACTTAGTTAAATTTGAGTTAAAGTTCTGGCGAATATAAATATTTTACGAAAAAATATTTCATGAAACAAACATTTTTTCTTTGAATTTTAACTTTTATTTTTTATAATTTGGGTGATTAATCCATTCGAACCAAGGAACCAGTTTTGCTCATTCACGAACCTAAACTCACTTTATATGCTCATAATAGATCACCAAGAGTATACTATCTCTTTTTGTTTTTGAGTTGGAATAATTAGATGATTCTATGAACAACTTTACCAAAATTTTGTTTGTCCCTTTAATATTTTCTAGCGTTACAAGCCTTAGACTAAAACTCTGATATATTGTATATTGAGTATAAAAGCTTAAAAAGTGGAAAACTGTGCAAAATAGTTATAATTCTAATGAAAACAGACCATAAACATTCTGAATTGAATAGTTAATAATTCTAAATACGAATTCTTACTAAAATATTCAGTTCGGATACGTTGAATTAGTCAGATAGGTTTACGAAAAGTTTTTGGTGTGATATATTAACGGTTTGTAGACCATAAACCTTTATTCAAATAATTCAAAACCTTTATAAAAAATAATTTATTAACTTTCATGCACGTTTCTTGCCATACTATGAATAGACTCTCTTATATTACTAGAAAAAATAAAGAACTCAATGGTAGAAATAATTTTTAGTTAGAATTGTATGGCTGATAAAGCTGTAAATAAAAATGTTTTGAAAATTTATGAACAAAAAAATAAAAAATAGAAAACAAATTTGATACTTTGACTCATTCGATCAAAATCATTGAGCGCATATGAATGAATTTAAGGACGTTCCACAAAGTTCATGTTAAAACTAGAATTTCTATTACAAATTACATTTTGAGTTAAAAAAAATGTATAATGTTAATAAATATAATTTAATTACGTTAAATGATAGAAGTAAGAATACTTTGTATTTCTTGTGCCCGAATGCATATCCATGATCAAATCGTCGACTTCAGAATTTTCTGGAATAATGAAGTTGGTAAGAGACATAACATCAAATATATCATTATCATGAAGAACGTTTCAGCATTCGACCAAGGATACTCCGAGGATTAATAAGTTAGTTGTATATGCTAATTTTTTTGTTTGTTTTATTAATAATATTTTATGTTCAATTAAATAGGTCCTAATATGGTATAAAATCAAAATTTTGATAGCAAATTTTCTGTCCCTATCAAAAGTTGTAGTTGTAGAAATCTTTAAAAATATCGTCAATCCCAGCTTAAATTTTTTTTTTTAGCCCTTGTAGATGTGGAAATTTTGAAAAGATTCAATACTTCCATATTTCACTTGTCATTTGAGATTAAATCAACATTTGTTTGTTTTGAGTGTACATAGTCCACCACAATCACTTTGTCAAAAATCTAAAATAAAATCTAATAGTCCAATACTTTATCATACTAGATGCTGCAAAATTAAATGAGGTGCTCAAATGCAGTGATCTAAAGCTGGCAGACCAATATGAAAAATAACTTTTATAATATAATGTAAGAACCAGAATTCGTTGCTTTTTAGATGCTTTTATGGCGTACCTTCAATAAATTAATTTAATCCAAGTGAACAAAAATATCGCGTCAACATGAATCACTGAAGAAAAGTGCATCATAATGACTCAATTTTCATAATTAAAATTTCAGCACCTAATTTAATTTTGCAGCACTTAAATGGCACGTAAAAAGCCTATAATTTTGTGCATATTTAAATTTATTTTTGAATACTTTTTTCTGTTATTTCATGATGTAATTGCTAGCTTACCAGTTTTTTGTAAGCAGCGATTCATGTTTGTGAATTAGTGCAATAATTTTTATTATAATTTTGATTAAATCGATTTATTGAATGCACTATATAAAAGCACCATAAAATCACCTAATTCTAGTACTTACATTATATTATAAAAGTTATTTGTTCATAAAGCTCTGTCAGTGTGATTTCACGGCATCAGTGCATCATATTGGCTAAATTTTCCTAATTAAAGCAACTCATTTTGCAGCACACAACAAGCACTTAAATAGCATCTAATTTTCAGCGTATTTAAACTCATTTTTTAATACTTTTGCTCTGCTATCTTGACTATAGTTATACTGCATCTAATCATTATGTATACTGTTTTTATGAATATGTATCTATTTAAAAAATAAAAAAAGGTCTCAAATAAAACATTCACCGTATAAGAAAAGATAAATTTATTTACTATATATTGCACAAAATTTTTATATCTCAAAGGTTAAAATTTATTTCGTAAATATATAGTGCCGATAAAATAACTGTTAAATTGATAATGTTTGTAAATTTTGGATGAGCGATGTAATAATGTTAATGGGCCTTATTTTAGAACTTATTTTTGGAAGCTTTTGTTTTTCTAAGCAAATTTATTTAAAAAATACTTTTTGGGAAAAAAAATTGTGTATAAGTTGTTGACATTTGGATACTTATTTTTTTTTAAAGTTACTTGGTCTCCAAAATTGAATGAAATACAAAGAAAGAATATTGGAGATCGTCATTACTATAGATGTTTGTTTTTTTTAAGATCTGGAGTAAAATTTTACCCTTTTCCCAGCTTTCAATTTTTAATCTATAAAAGTTAAAATATTTTTAAAGCTACGAAATATTAAACTAAACTACTTGTACTATGTGAGAAATAGTGACACTGTATGAAAAACACGGGGGCTTCATAAAAATACGTACGGGTCACTAGTTTTTATATTACACAATAAATATTTTTCAATTTACTCTAATAGTACTAACCAGTAGTTCTGTGAGCTGTAGACCTTACTCATCAGGCGTAAACAAAATTAGAAATCTACTCTTAAAAAAATTTGCATATGTTAATTTATATAATATATCCTAATCCTTACTAATATTATAAATTTGAAAGTAACTCTGCCTGCCTGTGTGTTACCCAATCACATCTAAACTACGGAACCGATTTAGGAGAAATTTTGGTGCAGAGATACTCTAGAGCATGAGAAAGTACATAGGTTACTTAATCCAAAAAAAATGACTGTAAGGTATTGAAATAGGAGATGAATTTCCATTTTCATGGAAATTACATCATTTTTAAAGCTTGAATATTATAGTAATAATATAGAGAGGAAACATTTGTATGTATTTTTGTATATAACGAACTGCTTGACCGATTTGAAAAATTCACCATTGTGAAGCTACATACTACTGGGTGATATTGGCTACTCTTTTAATTTCAACAAAATCGGACAATACGTTTGAATGATACAGCGGAACAAACATAAATTGGAACGATCGATTTAAACATTAGTCCTAGCATCGTTCGGTCAATTATGACAATTATAAAATATTTACAAGCAACTGAACCATAAAATTTAGTTTGCAGATATAAAAAAATCACAGTCATAATATATAAATTTTCAAAACGAAAAATTTAATTTTCATAATAAGAAAATTGGTTCACATACATATTATATATTACAATATAATAACACTGTTATTGAGTCATTACAAATTCTCAGATAATAAATGGAAAACTCGTAACTTCAGCAGGTAGAATGATATTGACGTATCTTGAAACAACTAGAAACCCGGTATCGAATCAAAATAATCGACACTTTATTCTTAA
Organism: Chrysopa pallens; assembly: GCA_020423425.1. Lineage (NCBI taxonomy): Eukaryota > Metazoa > Arthropoda > Insecta > Neuroptera > Chrysopidae > Chrysopa > Chrysopa pallens. The sequence continues at coordinate 8,541,073 of CM035596.1, read as the reverse complement.
TTAGTATCAAATTAAAAGTATCGTATTGAAATAAGTATCGAATCCAAAATATCGTTATGTCAAGGTATTGAGTACTTTTTCGATACCTTAAAATATTCAGAATTTTTAATTAATTTACTATTTCGATACCTCAAGGTATCGATCGATTAATTTTCTTACTTACACGTTACCTTGAGGTTACCGGATAATTGATACGTAGAGATTTAAATATTTTGTGGGTAAATAATAAGTAGGGAATTGCGCTTCTAAGAGCCAGGCGCTTCTAGAAAGGTCTGCAAAATGATATGCGCAAAATAAAAATCAGTTCATAAGTTTTCACCTGAATAATAAAAAACCCTCAAACTCAATAAAAATCTGCCCCAAATACCCTAAATAATTTAAAAATATTTCAATTCAATTTTGAATACTTTGCTCTGCTACTTTGATTGTAAGACATATCAATTAAAAAAGTATTGATATCGAAATAAAAGTACTCGCTCCCAAAAAGTATCAATACTTTTATCGCATCCCTATCTACATCACACAAAACTTTATAGCATTCATAAAATATCAAAGATCTTTTATTTATTATAAAATTTCTTAAAGTGTTTCACATTTATATAATTATTATTTACGTTTGTTACGTAATTAATGAGACATTTACAATTATAGTTAAATAGATTAAATTAAATGAAAATGATATGTCTTGTTTTATAATATAGAGTCAGTCTATCATACCTTTTACACTTACCTTAACAGTGACGGCCTAATTGTCATTTATGAATTTATTTGGTTAATTAAATCTCACTATGAACACTTAATATTCATCAATTATAAATACCTCCATTTAGTGGAAACAATTGTTAAATAAGTCAAAAATTTTTGACTTATTTAAACAGTTTCAGATTTATTTAAACAGTTTCTTAGTTGCAGATTAATAACTGCTTGCTATAACTTAAGTTAATAACATGTGCTTTTAGTATTATATCATTAAGGTTATATTCCGTTAAATCTAGTATATTATTCATTAGATCTATTTATAGTTCTCTCAAGAACTGATAATAGATACTAGGTATCAAAAGAAAATAAAATAAAATAATATTTTTACAAAACTCTGCAGTTTAATTAGCAAATTTTGCATGTTTCGGTCTTTGTGTGAACACGCTGTAAATCTGCATAAAAAAAAAACAAAACAAAGATTCATGTATGAAAAGCCGGTTCTTATTATACTAAAAGTGAACATATAAATATACTACACTAATAAAAGGCCAAACAATTAAATAAATTTTATAAGATTAATAGCACAATATATATATCAAATCGCGAATGTCTATTACATCATAAAATTTCATATCGTATTCTACACAGTGTTTTAAGTAAAATAGTACATTTAAACAAATGAATTTTCGGGAGCGAATAAAGCTCCCTTGGATTTTCATTCCAATATTGATGGAATTGTTGAAGTTTGAAGCAAAGATACAAAGTATCCTGATTTAAAGGCTTGTGCATAATTTTGTTTTGATTGAACTTTAACCAAATAGAGATTACTGATTTTTAAATATCGTGGAATTAACCGCTGTTTCAGTGTTAAATTTTTTTAAACAAACATGGTTTTCCAACCACTGTAAGTAAGTAAAACCAATTCTCACTCGATTGAAACACAAAACAAGGTTGGAAAATAAAAAATCTCTATAACCGAAAAACAAATATTTATCCCTTGAACGATTACTCGAGTACAATTGTATTTCACTGGCCCGTTCAAATCGTATAGATCAAAAACTTTTGAAATTGCTTACCTTTAGAATTTTTTTGTTAACTCGGGTCTCTTTTGGAATTTTTGTTTTAATTTTTTTCTATTTTTGATTATTATAATTTTAATAAGAACTCAAAATATATTATTTTTAATGCAAACTTCTCAAAATGATTGTAAATTTTACGCTCCATTTTTTTCGAACTTCAAAAATCACAATTTTTTAAGTGGAAATACTGAGAATTTACCAAAATTTTAACAATTTTTTGTTTATATACAATGCAAGAGAATTTTGCTCATTCACGAACTGCTAATATTTTATGTTAAGAATACATCACCAAAATTTCAACTTGGTACCTCTTTTTGTTTTTCAATTATCCTGATGACGGACAGATGGGCAGTCGGAAATGGACTACTTAGGTGTTTCTATGAACACCTATACCAAAATTTTGTTTGTTCGATCAATATTCGGTAGCATTACAAAGACTAAAATTAATATACTCTGACATATTATGTATGCCGAGTATAAAAACATATGATTTACTCAATATTGTATGCGTTTGATTTTCGATGTATGGATCTTGAATCATCTTATACAAGCACTCGAAAAACAAGGGGATGAATTATGTAATGTGAATCTCTAGATAATTCCCAACGTACATCATCATGAATACAAAAGATGAGAAGAAGGGTATCGAGGTTATTCGGGGATAAATTATACACACATTCATACATACACAGATGTGTATATACGTATATATATATATATATATATATATATATATATATATATATATATATATATATATATATATATATATATATATATATATATATATATATATATATATATATATGTATACATATATTTATTGTATACTCAATGATTGTAGGACCACAAGAAGGAGTCGACGGACTTTAGTAACCAAGGTAGCATCCATCGACCATTCATAGAAACATTGTGTTGAGTCTTGGGAGTCACAATGTCAACATTGTTGTTATAAGTAGGAAGTATAAAATGACACATAGGATATGGTCATCTTTTTATACATTACAGAGGCAGCTATCAGAATATGAAGGATATATTAAATTTAGTCTTAAGTATATGTTAAAATTAAAAATATTGAGTATCTGTATGAAAATTTCATAGAATTGCATAAATTTGAAATGCAACTTCAAAAGAGGTTTTCGACTGTGCTTTGTTTTACTTCTATTTTTTATGTTTGTTACCTCAGAACTTCCGACTGGGTGAACTGATTTTTATTATTTTTATTTTTATTTTTGAATACATAGCGTTTGCCGTTGGTTCCCATTTGGTCCAGATCTGATCTTAGTGCAATGGTTATGCCGGTGATGGTAGTGCAAAACACACTTGATATTTATGCGGGAATTTTTTCTGATTTCCCCGTTTGAAACATGCCTCAGAAGATTCTACTTTTGCACCTAAATATGTTATATAATGAAAACCATTTTAGTCTGAACTATCTACCAGTTCACCAGAATATTCTGTTAGTTGACTGAACTAAATGAGAACCATAAACCTAACTGGGCGATTTTGCATTTCTATCAATATATCTTTACGGATTTGTTTGCTATGCTGTAACTTTTGAATGCTTTGTTCAATTTTGATCAAATTTGATAGGCGTTTTTTGGAAACTTTTTATCCCCTCTGTGGAAAAAATACAAATTGCTTTTTCGTATATCAGAAAACGATTTTCTTCTGTGGAAAATTGGATATAATTAATGGCAATAGGGAAACTTTAAAATTCTTATTGCACGTCTTCATTTAGAAGTTAAAGAAAAGTCTCCGAAAATGTCAATTCAATTTCCTACAATTTGTTACAGATCAAGTTACTTTCATTCGTAATATTTGGAGTGAATTTTCTAATTTAAAATATTTTACAGTACTTAAAGAGTAAAATATAGAAATTAGACCGATTTTAACATAAATTTTACTTCAGTAATAACAATAAAGTTTAAGATTGAAATAATTAAAAGTTGAATTGCTTGTAAATATTAATAATAATAATAATAATAATTAATACAATAAAAATGATGTCTTTATTATCAAAATTGTAAAATGTTTGGTTGTAAATGATTGGTATAGAGAAGCTATACATAATATTCGAGTAGAATGCGGAGATACTTGAGTAAGTAAACTTCACAAGTGAAATTGTGTTACGAATAACTCAAATATATAGGACCTAAAGGAAGATATAAATTCGTTTGAGTATTTTTAAAAAACGAAAATTTAAAAAATAGCCAATTTAGCTGTCGGACCAATTCTTGGCCAATGTTTTTTTTTAACCCGTTCTCCTTTTTCTATTAACCGTATGGTTTCGACTTATTTTAATAAATTTTTAATGTAAACTGGGCAAAAATTAACACTTCTAAACTTTTATATTTTATTCGAAAAATACTTTGAGTGAAGATTATCTATATGTGTTTATTAGCCTTTGAGCTCAAATTGTGGAGAGCTCAAACATTGTACGAAAAAATGTTTCAAACGTAAGTTGATTGTTTTAAAAAAATAAACATTTTTTGTATTTGAACTTTTCTTTTCTTTGACAAAGATAAAAAATATTTGCTACTCATTTTTTACATTTGAATTATTAACAAAAATTCTGAAGTAATTTATTGAAATTTCTTTGAAAAATTAACAAAATAAGTATCTTAAACTTTTTATTATAACTTACGCATTTTTTTTTTACGAAATTTCGATTTTGCATACCTCCAAAGTACCTCCAAATCGTGCTCTATATAGGAAGTTATTACTACAATACACACACCATATTTTATTATTAGCCAATTGAAGATTTTATGTTTGAAATTAATTAGAGAAAATACAACATAAAAACATAAGTTAAGACTCCCTTCAATTTTCTTACATATAATAATGGTAGAAAATACATTGAGTGTTTTATATTCAGTGTCGTATCTAAAATAAATACATGGAAAATTTATATGCGGGTCGCATTCATTCATTAATTTTCTACAAAACAAAAAAAACAACACTTTACTATCAATTGACAGTTTATTTCGTAGTTTTCGGATGATCAAATGATAGAAAACCATATTTGAATTTCGAATGTGGTTTAAAAATATGGGAAAATAGCAATAAATTTCCCATATAAACCATTATGTTTAATTCGTTAGTGTAAATTTGCTTAGATCAAAAACATCTTGAAATGAAAAATCCTTCAAACAATTAAGTCCCGCTTTCCGCGAACTGAACCTTTTTTTATATCATTGTACATTTAGGATTCCTTGGTTATGATATCGTATTCAATGTCGTATCAAAAATAAATATATTGGAAAAATATTATATACATATTTGATTAAGAATTTGTAGTTTCCGTTCAGAAAACTCAATTCCCAAACATAATATAAAAAAGAAATTGTATTTGCAAAAAAATATGTATAATATTTTGTTCAGGAATACCTAGTTTACTTTTTTTAACTTGAAAAAACAGTGGCGAATTATCATTTAAAATAGATACGAGTTTAATTGGAGTCAACAACTCGAATTTTGATAATCGGAAATCTAAAATATAATTAATTTTAAGGAAATTATTGTTAGAATATTTAAGGGTGTTACCAATAAAATAATTAAATATTTAAGGGTTTTAATTTGTGAAAAAAGGCACATTGGTGAAAATTTTTTTCTGACGACACTGTTCAAATCTATTTATTGGAAAAAACGGTAAGTATACGATGCGATGAATATTGTGTAAAATTTTCATGAAAAAATATTAAAAAATACCACAATGGCAAAAATTATTCGAAAGCGTCTCGGAAAAAAGTTGAATATCTACATATATTGAGTATGGATATCAACAATTCAAAGTTCTTTCGTTATGTAATCACTTTCTTCGAATAAGACCGTCGTTCGAAATTTTGGCAAGAAATAAAATCGACTAATTTGTTATAGTAAAATAAAAAATATTAATAAATTTGAAAAAAAAATAAAAATAAAACTTTTTGGCGTTCTCTGCAGCAGTTTTGCAGTTATGATAGTCACCAACTTGAAAAACGTAAGATGCAGGAAAAACGTTTTAAAGGAACTCTAAAAACGTTTGGATTAATCAGAACCGTTCATAGTGATCTCACACTGAATGATCGATGGCAGGTCCATTAAGAATATTGTTAGAAATCCATGATATGTCTAAAATATGTTTTTGTCTAGTTCTAACTTCCTTAATCTGTTTTTCAACTTCCTGCTCCGCTTGGCTTATACGAGAGCTAAGCAGCGGACGAATGCTCAAACACTCATAGCTCCAATCGACTCAAAATTTCCATACAATATTCTTGAGATATTATGCAGTCAATTAAAAGTATTAATTTTACTTTTTAGTATATTCTTATTTATTTTTTTTTTTTTTTTTTGAACTGTGTTTTTTGAAGCCTTTGTATAATCCGTATACACCTTTTTAAAATCATATTGTTATAGATTTAAAAATATGTAGGTATATGGCTTTGATATATTTTTTTTTTTAAGTTTATTGGTCTCAATTGATGTGTTGGATTATACTTGTTATTGTATTTTAAACGTGACATGAAGATTTATCGTAACAAAATGTATGTTTTAACATTTACATAGTTATATCACATATTGTAATTAAAATTCATGACACTAAATTGTTCTAAAATATACATTTTTATAAATTTTTATTTTGACAAAATTTTACTGGTGAAACGTTTAATCAAACATCAAATTACTTTATCAAAAAAACAAAAAAACAAATATAAAAAAATATTAATAACTTCAAAAAAAAAGGCAATGAAATTGAAGTTTTATAAATAAAGCTCAAATATTGTTTTGTTCGTATTTTGATATAATTACCTGGGTTCAACACCCCAGTTCTCGTCCAGTTAAGGGAGTTCTCAAGAAAAACAAAAATTCTATGTTCTTGAAATAATAATTAACAATGAATTGTTAGAATACATTATTCCACTTTATAAAAGTATATATTTTGGACGTTCCACTACAAATTTTCCTAAATTACCTATTTTCCCAGTTTTCATTTACCAAAATTCAATTAACGTCCATATATTAACCAGTTTTCGTCCTATAAATAAGGGTTTAAGCGTAATAAAAGCATAGAAAAAAGAAAATTTATACGGATTTTCAATCATCACTATACAGTTAATTAAAATTTTTTAATTAAGTTAAATGTATATTCTCATTTTATTTTGCAATTTCTGCAAGGTCTTCCAAATTTTTATTTGAAAGAATTCTTGTAACAGCAACATAATACTTTCAAACTCGAACGTAAAATCTACATTGAAACAAAATAAAAGTTATTACCGAAATCAATCATAAGTGTTTTCGCATACAACATCAATTTTGAAAGACTTTTTCGACCTCTTAAAAATAAATAAGAAAATATATCAGTCAGAGACAATTTATTAGAAAATATTACATAAAAATTTTACATAAATCTAATAATAAACGAAAAAATAATATACAAAATTACTAAACATTCTTAAAACTTTCTAGTAAAAGTAAATATTAGATACTCGAAACTCGGTACTCATTTTTTATTATAAAAAAATACCGTTGGAAAATGTAAATATAATAATTCATTTTCACAAAGACGCCAATGTCTCATAAATATTAGTAGCAGTATGCGAAATATAGTCAAGAACACAGAGTACCATTTAACCCATAGACTTATACATATCTATCTACTAGTTAAATCTACTAGGGCAATTTTGAGTTTATACATATTTCGAAAACTGTTTGTAAAACAAAGAAAGTACGCTTTTTAGCGCATGTTGACTAAAAAGTACAAAATAGTTTTATAGTTAAAAATTCAAATGAACACATTCATAGATTTATTAAAAATATGTATGGCATTAAAATTTTCCAGATTTGATATCGTAGACTCTTGAAATCGTATACTTTTTATATTCCACATACATCATATGTCAGAGTGTATTAATTTTAGGCTAAAGTTTGTAACGCTAGAAAATATTTAACAACAAAATTTTGGTATAGAGAATAGGTTTCGGTTTTATAGAATCGCCTAGGTATAGAATCGTTAGGTTTTATAGAAGCACAATAACTCAAAAACGCAAAAAGATAGCGAGAGGAAGTTTTGGTGACGTATTTTGACGTGAATGAGCAAAATGGATCCATGATCTAACTTTTGCACAATTAAAGATAGAAGAAAAGTCTAAACTTTTTTTTTAAACAAACAACTTTTTTTATTTTTAAGACATTTAAAAATTATTCAAAAATATTTATTAGGTACATAGATCGCACGGCGTAACAACATTCTTCATAATATTATCTGAATAAAATAATAAACTATCATATCGAACATACCCCCACCTCATTTTCCCCATTCAAAATATCGACTATATATATATATATATTAACAAAGTCACTTACAAAACTTGATTCCTATGGGATTTACCAGTAGTAAAATAATGGTTTGGTTGTAAATAATATTTTAGATGGCGAAGAGCATTTACATAGAGTTTTCCAGTTGATTTCAACATTTATACATATATATATATATATATATATATATATATATATATATATATATATATATATATATATATATATATATATATATATATATATATATATATATATATATATATATATATATATATATATATATATATATATATATATATATATATATATATATATATATATATATATATATATATATATATATATATAATATATATATATTTATATATATATATATATATTATATACATAAATTCTACCACAGGTATTAAAATATTATTACACCTTCATGTCCCAAGAAACTGTAGTTAAAAATTTGTTACATAAATTTTAAACTCCGTTTCATCTAAACGATCAAACAGAGTATCTTATAGAGAATACAAACCGATAAAGAGACATAATAAACCAGGGTAGAATCCTTTGAAAATGGTAAAAAGTGAAAAGAAAATTAAAGTAGGATGAAACCCATTGAGGAAATGGAAGAGAATATTACCAAAAAGGAAGGAAAAATAATTTACAGGCGATCTGAGGTCAGCAAGTGGATGGGGTGAGTTTTTAAGGGTAAAATACGGTTAAACTTTAAATAAAAAAAATTTTTTGCATTTTAAAGTTAAATGAGGGCATTTTTGACTAATATTTATCAATTATACTTGATCAATATGAATGAAACCTTACACATTGAACTTTAAGGTCCACCGCGAATGAAAATCTGATGTAACTAAATAACCTGTATTTTATATTAGACCTCACACACGGTAAGATTTCTACATAAGACATCAGATTTTCTGATCAGGAATTTTTTTTCGGAAACTCTTACGATGTTGTCTGATGTAGGTCATCTGTTAGTCAAAAAAGGAATTAATACATTTATGATATTTGAAAGTTCATTGGTTCATTGTGGTTCGTTGAACATATCCGCTGATACCCGATGATATGCGCTTGCTTAAAAATTGTGTCTGATGTACGATCAGATTTTCTTATAGGACTGTCCGATGGTATGCGTTGACCATCAGATTTTCTGATCAGAAAATCTTACGATGTGCGTTGGCCCTTAGTACTCATTGTTAATAGTAGCCCCCTCCCTGATTAATATTTTTAGGCTTTTAGTAATAAAAGCCACTTTATAATATCATGTTAATGGTAAGAGCTATACAAAGCTATTTGTTGATTTAATTTCAGTTTACTTACCAACTCGAATGTTTATATACTCTATTTTGTTATTGAAATTATTATCCATATATAGAAGAGGTATATCGTATGTATGTTTGAAACTATTAAATCTACCATTTATGGTTTAATAAAAGCGTATGTAATCATTGAACGAACACGCACTCTATGGCAATCAACGATCAAAGACTATTGGTCAATTTTTGTAAAGGCTAGCCAAGTTTCAATATGCTTTAGAAGAATGATCTTCAAAATAGGATACGAACATAAATTTCCCATTTATTGGCATTGTCTGTTTTAGGACACTTATAAAGGATATATTAGATAAAAATATTTAGCTATTATTATACATTTTTATACTCAACATACATAATATATGTTAGAGTGAATTAATTTTAGTCTAAAGTTTGTAAAGCTACCTAATATTGCTTGAAATCTGTCCGAAATAATAATAAAATTCGAAAATTTTGGTACAATTTTTTCAATTTTTTCAACGTTAAAAAAATTTTAAAAACTTTAAGGAAAAAAATGTGTAATTTTGAACCAGACATTTCAAAAATAACATCTTTATGACGATAGGGGCTGTAGTTTTTGATCTCGAACCGATTTCAAACGATAACTATGCAATCCAATCGGTAAACATGTGTTATTTTTGGTTTTCTTACATCTAAATTATGAAAACTCATTACATAAAGGAGTGCGCTTTATTTAAGGAGTTCAATGCCTGTTAAAGTCACACTTATTCAGATAGATTTTAAGCATAATGTATTAAAAATATGGACATTTTAAAGAATTACGGATTTCATTTAACGTTCCAAATACATATTTATGCGAGATTCAAACAATTGATCATAGATTGAAAAGTTTTGTTTAGGAAAATAAATTAAATAACTTAACCCACAAATATTATTTAGATGATTGCATAAAATTCAGGTAAGTTTGTGTTTACATTACTTTTCATCTGTATTGAAATTATTTTTAAACGCTTATAAGTTATTCTTAGATGCGTTCTTCAAATTTCTAATCATAATCAGTTTTACATATTAAATAACCAGAAGTTCAAAAAAATATATACATATCTCGAAATTCTTATGAAAAACAGGTTAGAAATCAAGAATCGATTCCTTTATCTCACATAAATCCTTGATTTCCCGAAATCCGAATTCTGAGAAATAAATAATTACTGAAAAATGCACACGTTTATTTAAAAAGATACTCACGAAAAACATTAATTCCCCAGTTCTAGGTAATTCGATTTTAATATTGAAAAATACATTCTACTCTTATAAAGTTATATTTTTACGTAAACTTTCAACATTAAATCAGTCATTTTTAATTGTATTTTTCAGCAATTAAATGAATTAAATTGAGTTTACTTTTCAGTTTACATGAGAGCCTTTTTTAAATAAATATGCGTATATTTCCGAAACAATTTATATCTTCGGCTACTTGTTGTGTTTCTTAAAAAGCATCTTCTCTGAAATTTTTAAGACAATCAATAAATCCATGCTAATGTAATTACAATTTAAAAAATCGCCAAATTTTAGAAGTTTTTTAGTGTTTAGGAAATTCATGAGCAGATTTTAATTTGGCGCACGCCATTTCATTGGCTTTTTACGTCACCAAAATTTCAGTTCGCTATCTCTTTTTGTTTTTGAGTTATCATGATGACGGACAGACGGACTGTCAGAAATAACCTAATTAGGAGTTTCATTGAATAGCTTTTCCAAAATTTTGTTTGTGTGGTGCAATATTAGGTAGCGTTACAAACATTAATATACTCTGACATATTGTGGTATGCCGAGTATAAAAATACAATTGGTAACTCACATTTCTCATCGTGTTTTAAGAATGGTTCGACTCCAATAAAAAGAAGTTTATGTTTTTGCCATCTCTTCACATTTTTATGCAGATAATTTATAGATAAGTAAAAAGTTTATCAAGTTTAAAAATGCGTGAGTGTAGAATACATATATTCATATTTTGATAACATTAAAATATCCGCATTATACAATTTTCGTATTCGAAATGATACATATAAGTAGTTAAATGACAATAAACTGATAAAAGTATGTCATATTTTTAAATATACGTAGTATAAATCATGAACCAATTGTAAGGAGACTCTCTCATACGTGGAGTCAAATGGCATTAAAAGAGCAGCTTAAACAAAATTCCATTTCCTATAAAAAAAAATTCTCTTAAACTAATTCAAGATCAATTTGCTTTTAGTTTTTATACTTTATTTTTGTCTACTTTCAACCTATACGTAATATCTATTGTTAAGCTACCGTGGTCCCCGTTCTAGGTTTTAATGTTATAGTTCCTGCGTAAAGTAGTCTCAACATTTAATCAAAAAGTAATATTGTAATATGATTATATGGTATCACCACTATTGGTGTGTCACAGCAACTGAACAGATATTTGGCGGCAAACTAAATTATATTATACGGACCTCTGTTGCCTACTCCTATCCTTTTGGAGTAATTATGATGACCGCTATTTTACACTGTTCGTCATTATACCCCTGTTCTACCTCATTATACTCTTCTCGTCTACAAACAAACCATGTACGTAATATGATTTCCACACACAAGATCGATGTATGTAAAAAAAAGCTTTATTTCATAAAATATACATTAAAGTATATATGCTCACCACCTTTGTCATTAATATATATTATGTATATATATTACTTTTAAAAAAATATTACAAATGAAGAAAATTTCCGATTTACCAATGTGATTCACTGACATTCTTAAGCATAAAATGGTAGTTGAGTCGAAGAATGAGTTTTCCATGGATTTTTAAACTTAATAATATGTGCGGGTATATTAATTTTAGTCTAAAAATTTGTAATGCTACCTAATATTGACCGCACAAATAAAATTTTGGTATAGGTGTTTATAAAATCATCTAATTAGTCCATTTCCGACTGTCCGTCCGAAAAAGAGATAGCATACTGGAATTTTGGTGAAGTATTCTTAACATAAAAAGTGAGTTTAAGTTCGTGAATGAGCAAAATCAGTCCCGTTTGGGCCCGTCGAGACTTTAAACAAAGGAATTACGACATTAGACACAAGATTGAAGATCACATAAGGCTTAATAATGGATACAATGTTTCGAGTAAATAAACAAAATAAAATAGATTTAAAAAAAAATAAAAACAAGCATAGAACGAGAAAAGAATAGCATATTTTTTTATTTTTAAAAAGGGATTTAAGACTTGTTAAGGGAAGTGTAAAAATTAGAGAGAATTAAATTAGAAATAAGGAATATTATAAGAACCAAAAACACCCATACGGGCTAGGATATTTAGAAACATTGGACTCTGTTGATTGAGAAGTGACCAGGCGAAGTTGATGCATATTATTACTTAAATAAAACAAAAATGTAAATATACACTAAATAACCTTAAAATAAGTGTGTTAATGAAGCTTATTTAGTGCACTTTTAATTAATAATGACTCTCTTAACTGATCGGCAAGGTACCCAAATATTAGTTTTATATATTAGTATTTTTCGTTAACATACTAAAAATTAGGATTATTATCTAATTTTTTTTCTATTACAACCGTGGGAACTTCCACAATCAAAGAGAATCCGACTTAGTGTATCTTCGAGTGACGAAAGATTAAAATTTGTGTAAAGTTTTAAATAAATCCCATGTCCACAAAAGCAGGAGAGAAAAAGAGCTAAAAATTGAGAATGTTTTCTACAAATTAACTTAAATGTTGGATCTAACAAAAATTTGTTTCAAAATAGGTTGAACTCTTTCTTTGTAAGCTGACGATGTTATTTTAAAATCGTTAAAATATTTAAAGCCATTCAAAATATATGTTATTCTTAGAGCAATAAATACTAAATGTACTACACAAATATTATACAAATTGCCCAAGCTCCACTATATAATTTCATTTTCATTAATATAAAATGACTTGTATCATACATAACATTATGTAACCCTTAAGACCCATAATGTGGTTCTGACTTAACCAATTTTCAATTATTATTTATCCTTTCATTTTTGTTATCTTCCGTTTGCAATGGGTTTCAACCTAACTTAAATATTTTTGCATTTCAAAAATTGTCAGTCTATTAGAGCGGGCGCACACTAACGGACAGTCCTATAAGAAATTCTTATAAGACATTCTGATCAGAAAATCTTAAGAATGTGCGCGCATATATACCATCGGATATGATCGGATTCGTGTAAGTTCTATGTTCTTGCATTCGATGATCTTATTCATTTTATTCATTTATTAAATTATGTTCAATGTATTCCATTGTATATTTTTTGTTAGTAAATAAAAGTAAAAGAATTTCATAATTTAAATAAAATGAATAACGGTTACTTTAAATTCATTAATTACTTTTTGGCTAACAGATGGCCTACTTCAGAAAAGAATGATGTTGTCTGATGTAACATCGGATTTTCTGATGGTGTGCGCCAACTCTAAGTTTGAATTTTTTACCTATTATCGATATAAGGACCACTAAATTAAACCCAACACAATCAAAATTATAATTACATCCCTGGTGGGGATCGAACCCACGACCTTTGGATTAGAAGTCCAACGCGCTATCCGCTGCGCCACAGGGACTATGAATTTTCTAAAGCAACATTTATTATCGAAATCTTAGGAATATGTCTAGTATTATTTATGAAAAATGGTTTTTGTACTTTCGAAAAATAAAAATTACTTACTGCTTTTTAAGGTTTCTCCTAGGCTAATCCCAAAAAGATATATAAAATACCGAATGGATAAATAAAAAAGTTCATAGCTTGAAATGGATCTCACAAAAATGTATCTTAACACGACAATAAGCAATTGCTGAAATAGATCCAATTTTGATATCATAAAACCTTAATGTTTTTTCAGCGAAAATGAAGGTTCTTTTTATTCTAAACAAAAAATCTAGTTTTTGCTAATAATATGATTAACGCTGACTTCAATATGATAATATGATTACCTGCGAATGATAATTGTGATTATTTAATATAAAATTCTTTTTACTTTTCAATTTGAATTTAATGGCAGGTACTAAGAAAGAAGTAAAATGTTAACCGCAATGTTATCGACACTGACCTTCATTTGACAAAGGTCAAGTGACAAGCTAACAAACTAACAAATCAATCTTCAACGATACATATATATAAAAAAAAAAAAACTTGTTTGAATACTTAGAAAATAAGTTTTATATATAATTTTGGATAATTATAATATATTTGAGTTTATCCAGAGATATTTCAATCAAATTAAATAAAATAAAAGTTTTTTTTTTTTTTAAATAGGATACATATTTAGTGACGTGAAATGATTTTACGTTACTTTTGAGAAAGCTCAGTCACTGCGTGTTCAATGAACACTGTATATAAATATTTAGATGAATTATATTTTATTAAAGATTTATTACACAAGAATTAATACTGAGCTTATAAAAAATATGATTATTACTTCCAACATATATAGCGATTAATATTGTATTCGGTGTTTGTTTCAACTATAATTTTTTGTTGCGATTTCAAAATGGGTGATATATATCGCAGACGTTTTGAGACCTCCTGATCAATCTGTTCGTAATGCCTGTCTGTTGATCTGCCTTTCTTGGTGGATGTACTTACCTTAGCGGATGTATCAAAGGAGTGATTATGCACTTCTGACTGCAGGGTACCGGACTCATTCAAAATTTGACATATTCCACATCAAAATGTGAAAAATTCATTAAATTTGATTGAAAAACAAAGAAGTTATATGCTATCTCCATGATTATTTTCTTTTCTTTTCTATTTCTTGGAAACTTGGAGATACTATTAGTTGATACCATACGTAGATATTTCTTTCCTTCTTTAATTGGGAATTTGAAATGTCTATCTTGCTTCTTTTTAAAGATTTTCTAGGAAATAACTTCCGATCCATGTTCGTGAAGTAAGAACGCTTCAATTGAAATAATAAAAATAACAAAACTAGTATCATGCAATTCTCCAATTACAATAGACAAATAAATTTTCTTGTCTTGGTTTTTTGGGAAAGCTTTTTGGAAAAATCATAATATGAATAGAAATACGTGTTTATTAAACTTATAAATATGTAATGGGATACGTCAAAAATCACTTGGTCTGTAATCAACCAGACCAAAAACACTCCAACAAACACCCACTCGGTGCAAAAATAACTCCACAAGAATTCACTCCACTATTAAGTAAATGTTAAAAAAAAGCATATCTGGTTGTAATGTTAATAAATTAATAATCCATTATTAATACTTGTTAATTGGTAAGTCAGCTGTAAGTTGGTAAGGCAGTTTGGTTTGAAGTTCTGGACTTATTGGCGGTACTATATTCTTGTTTTTTATTATGTATTATTCATCACGAGTTGCAAAATCTTTCCTGTTAAAAAACGTGTTATCGGTCATATATCTCACCTGCGATTAAAGAACTCAAGTACTATTAGCAGTCAGTTTGGTTTTGCAGTTTGTTTTTGACCTTTATATTCAAACAATGATTAAACTATCTAAGTCATAAACAAAGGTCAAATTTGTATAGATATGTGTGTTTTCTACCAATTACGCCCAAGCTGTAATTAAACTACCCAAGTGATACGTGGGATAGGCTGAAGTTCAACCTATGATTAAACTTACCAAGTGATATTTAGCGTCAAATTAATACGAATATGATGATTTTTTAACCCTAAAGTTCAATCTGTGATTAAACTATCCAAATGATATATGGGATCAAGTTAGTATGAATGTTTTTTGATCCCTGTGATTAAACTACACAGGTTATTTCACAATTCAATCACCGAGTTGTTGTTGCACCAAATAGTTTATGTGACGAGTGGTTTTGGGATAAGTAGTTTTTGATCCGAGTAGTTTTAGTACCGTGTAGTTTTTGGTGGGAGTGATTAATGTTCGAGTAGTTTTTGCCGAGTGGAATTATCGTTATCTCGAACATAAACATTTTGTTACATTTGTTTTTATATACATTTAATGAATAACAAAATAATATTGACCATATAACCTGAATATATTTTTATTTAAATTAAAATTTCGTTTAATATGTTTGAAAAGAAACCATTAAATAAAATACGTAATTAAAAACACGCCTTTAGTGTGTCGTCGTTTTATTCAAAATGTCATCAAATTTTATAGGGCACATAACTTTTTAAACATTTTGTATTATAGATAATATTATGAAACATATTTTACACTCAAAGAAGAATAACTTTATAATTTGTGAAGAGAAAAAAAAAAAGTTCTTCTTAAACTGCTAAGAAAAATAAACTTAAGATTTGTAATAATTTTCGTGAAATTTGCCTAAAGCATGTTTTTAAAACTTTCTGCATAGAAAGTTATTGTTTTTATTCTCAAAAATGAAATTTTAAGCGTTATATTTTGAAGTTTCTGTAATATTGTATACTTTTCCTATGCTTTTGAGTCTTTTTTAAAATAAAATGACGTACAATCAGTGTAGATATGTTACATCTTATAAAAATTAAGGATATTTTTGTACATTTATAAGGATTATTTTAATTTAAAATTTAAGAATTAAAGCTAAATAATATTTGCTTTTATACATAAACTTTTAGACGAAGCATCAGAGAGAAAATTTTTGTAATCCAAATTTTGTAAGTCGGATTTATTAATTGAATTTTGTTTTTAGTAGGTACATATCTGAAAAAACGTGTTTTTCGAAAAAATTCGACCAAGAGTTTTCTGTTTGGTGTCTCTGATAATTTCTATCCGATTTAAAAAAAAGAAAAGGTTTGGGAAACTTGTATCATTTTGAAAATATGGTTTTATTTTTTTTATTTTTGAAGTAGAGCTTTAATTCGCATTTTGCTCATTCACGAACTTAAATTAACTTTTTATGTTTAGAATACGTCACCAAAATTTCATCTCTCTTGTGTTTGAGTTATCGTGTTCACGAACAGTCGGAAATGGACTAATTAGTTGTTTCTATGAACACCTATATCAAAATTTTATTTGTGCGGTAAATATAAGATAGCGTTACAAACTTTAGACTAAAATTAATATAGTCTGAAATATTATGCATGTAGATTATAAAAAACGTGACTCCCAAGCAAATCTTTGAATCCGAGACTGGATGTCACCTGCCTAGACGAATTTAAGTATTATACTTTAAAAGGAATTTCTCATATAGGCTAGATATATATTTTAGTAATAAATTACGCAAAATATTAAAAAACTCTAAAAGTCATATCCATGACAATTTGTTTTTTTTTTACTTCTTTTAAAAATAAAAACCTCTTGAGTAATCATCGTTTCAATACTACTAGAGAGTTTATAAAATCCTCCTCATAATAATATCACTGTACATTTTTCATCATCTTTTTCGGTGATAAACAATTTTTCATCATGTTCTTTGTTTTTTATGTTTTTTGATACTTTCCCTTCGAAGTATTTTACATAATCACATGGAAAAAAAAACGAAAGTTTTATTTTTTCATTAATTTTCTATAAACAAGTGTTATATTTTCATGAATTACAAGATATTAACATAAGTTCTTTCGGAACCTCCGCCTAGCTAGCACTGCAGTACCGATTTTAAATTGGGGTAAGCCGTAGGTTTAAAATAGTGGAGGTCTCTTTAAGCGTACAATTTTTCTCCGGGTACCGTTATCTGACTAAGTATAAATCTAATTTTCTATTTGGTAACAAGATGTTAATTTACCGCTCTGCAACACTTTAGACTTTTTCAACACAGCAACGGACGGTCAAATTGACCTGCGTTTCAGCTTTCCCTTAAATTAAATGGACCCTGCCACAAAAGTGTAAATACAAAAGTTGTAGATCTTTTTATTAACTACAACTTTTCCGTTTATTTATTTCAATAAGACTTGTAGTTTTGCCGAAAATCGAGATAAACCATGTTTTACCTTGAAAACTCATCCCATTCCACTTCCCCAACATCAGATCCGCCCGTAAATAATTTGCCTTTTATTTTGGTTATATTCTCTTTCATTTCTAATGGGTTTCATCCAACTATAATTTTTTTTGGTTTCAAAAATTATCAGCCTATTTGTTTGCAAATTAAACCCAACGCAATCAAAATTATAATTACATCGCTGGAGGGGATGAAACCTACGACCTTTGGATTAGAAGTGCAACGCGCTATCCGCTGCGCCACAGGGACTAATAGTAGCTTGAAGCAACATGAATTTATTTTCAGAATGTTAGGAATATGTCTAGTACTATTTATGAAAAATGGCTTTTGTGCTTTCGAAAAATAAAAATTAATTTTTGCTTTTTAAGGATTCTCTAGTCTTATCCAAAAAAAATATATAAAATACCGAATGGATAAATAAAAAAGATCATAACTTGAAATGGATCTGTCAAAAATTTATCTTAACACGATAATAAGCAATTGCTGAAATAAATCCAATTTTGATATCATAAAACCTTAATGTTTTTTCAGCGAAAATGGAGATTCTTTTTATTCTCAACAAAAAATCTAGTTTTTGCTAATAATATACTGACAGAATATACCGACTATCGCTATCGTAAAATATCGTAATAACGTAGTTTTCGAGTTATTCGGATTTAAAAATGTTTATTTATTTGTTTAGTTAAATTTTTAATTTAAGAATATTTTTGAAGTAGATATAATGAAAAAAACTTGTCTTTTACAGACTACCTTTTACGATATACATGATTTTGTATATTTTGAGTTTCCTTATTGCAATCGTCCAGAAACTCACCAAAACATAATGAAAATAGCCTATAATTTATTGTGCAACTAACACAGAATATATAGAAATTGTGAAAATTAATGTCAAATATGTTCTTCCGTAATCGGATTTTGATGTACAATAATATGTTTATGTCCAAATTGTAAAATTATAATAAACAAAGATCAAAAGGAAAATGAAAACCGTACTTGAATTCAATATGATTATGCCTAAAAGATAAGGCATCTCTGTGTATATTCAATGAATTAATAATACCAACCAATGTACTCAACAACTCACACTAATGCAAATGAAACGAATTAAGCGTAAGTAAACTTGACATTTTTTTGCCGTATTGTGAAATAAATTCATCTATCAAAATACATTTTTGAGGTTTTGATCATTTCTTAAATAGGAGCTTATGCATGAATATTATTTATTGGCGCTTGGTTATATTCTATGCTTTTCTTATCATCGACCTGTGCTTAATAAGCTCAGTTTGAAAATGATATTTCTATATTAAATGCTAACTCTAATGTAATATACTCCGTAATTTTTTCGCATAAATATCTCAAACAATCCAAATATTGTGAAATTTGGTATGTACAAGCTTGCTATGAGAACCGAGAACGTGTCGAAGAGTTTTTCGGCAAAAACGTTTCGACTTGTCTTCCGTTTTTATATCAAGACTTTATATTATTTATAACCATGGTATTTGTAACCATGTATATTACGTTAGAGTTTGCATTTATTATTAAGGTGTCATTATTTTTTGTCAATCACCCTTAAAAAGCGATTATAAGCTTAAAAATCAGGACCCATAACAATGACTGAGCATAAAACAGTTATTCTGGAAAAATAGAAAAATATTTCTGAATCAGCCCTACATGATGTGATACTTGGCTCTGATACTATTGGATCACCTGTAAATAGAACAAAGAGCGGCAGTATTAAATTCTAATTCACATTGCGAAAAAGATTAATATATCGTTTATTGCTACAATTAAAATCTTTAATTATTTACAATTAATGCAATAAATTCAAAATTAATCAAATACCTCCTTCAATTCAAGAGTTGTATCCCAAACTAAAAGAAAATGTATTATTTTGCGTTTAATCTAAATTTCATTAATTTTTGATTAACCGTTATAAAAAGAATAATTTTAGAGGGCGGTTAAGTTTGCCGGTGAGAGTATATATAAATCGTAATTTGTCTAACATCTTTTTCAAAGATTTTGAAATCGTATTTAACAACAATTTGTATACCAGATGGATAAATGTAGTGGACATTTGACCATGTTATACTAACCAGTAGTGTCCGACTGAACATTCGGCGTTGACACTTTCGCCAAAAAAATCACCTTTGATTTTGGCTAAAAACCAGCTGAAAGGTTGGCCAAAGCCGAAAGCTTGTAATAGCCGACGAAAAACACCAACTTAAACGAACATTTATTAACCGCCAGGCGAACTATTGAAACAAAATAAAACAAATTAGCATGCATGCACGTGTTAATTTTTAATTTTTTAGTTGTACAGTTTCAGATAAATACAAAACATCAAATATAATTGATTGAATCAGTGATTGATTTGTGATAATACTTTTTAATTAAAATTCAGTGATTGATTTGTGATAATAGTTTTTAATTAAAATTTAGCGATTGATTTGTGATAATAATCTTTAATTAAAATTCAGTCATTTATTATTATTTGTGATAATAATTGTTTTGACAAACTTAAGGTAAATAAAGTTTATTTTTATTTTTTTAATAAACTATTCAATGAATTTTTTTTCAGATTTTGGTACCGTATTTAAATAAGGACAGAATTAATATATATTTTACTACATACTTTTTTATTACTATATCATAAATAATATCAAATAATTCTCATAGAGTTTGCAACGAAATTATATGAGCCAGTATGCAATAATTTTTTACAGAACTCAAACATTCGATTTTGGCTTTGGCCGAAGGCTAGAAGTAGCGTCAAATAATCGGCTTCGGATACCACTAATTAACGAAGCATGGTCAAGTAACAGATATTACAAATTATAGAAATGGACAGACTCGAATTGGCTGACGAATAATTCCTCTTCTAACATTAAAAATGTATTCAATTTACGTACCATCAAACAAATCCTATCGACCACAAAGTAACCAAACCCAAACATGTACAGTGTGGCACACATCATATATGATGACGATGATAAAATTAGCACCTTCTATATGATTTTTGCTCTATGTCTACGTAAAATGATTGAAAATATATATATATACATATATAGTCATCTTCACGGTAGAAAACGGAACTTTCGATTTTTCGGGATATCAGAGGGCGTATCAAAAATTTTTTTCTAAAACTATGTCAAAAGTAAAAATCAAAATTTTATTTAAGATATATTAAACAATATATTTTCGCGAAAAACTCTCTAACATGCCCTCAGTTTTAATGTTTAGATTTAATTACATTTCAATAGTTAATTTGCAAAAATTCTTGTATTTTTTTGCATTTTTAATAATTTTTTGTGTCAAAATATATAATAATTCTTATCTTACTCGAATTGTTCCTGGCATTTATAAAAAAAATTAAATTTATACCAATAAAAATAAAATAAAATTATATTTATAGAAATTAAAATCAGCATTTAAGAAAAATGTCGTTTTATTTTAATACTCATGCCATATAAAAATATACTGTAATTAATAGGAAGTTTCTCTCTCTAGAATCCTCTTTGAATAAAATTTAAAAAATTATCAGAACTTGATTGCAAAGATATTTGTTATTAAATTAAATAACTTTTATTTATTACTGTAGATCAAACCAATTATTCAAATTCAGATTGTAATTGACAAAATCTTGCGCATCACATATAGTAAAAATTAGCAGGCTGTACGTGATATTTTGATGAGGCTTCATATTGAGAAATTTGATACATGGTTATTTATAAAAATTCGATTCCTGTACTTGGTATTTTGATAAAGCTTCATATTTCGAAATTTGATGTTGTATAGTTAAACCAATGCTTTTTTAAAAAATTATAATTCTTAATATTATTTTTGGATTTTTAAAATAATGCTTTATATTTTGTATGTTAACATACTGAAGCGTGACACACAGTATAAAATCGTATAATCCTATAGAATAAATTTAATCAAATTTTGTACATTATTCGATGTCAAATTAATATAATTTTAAGCGTAGAAACTCATCGAAATGATTTACCAAATTGATTATAATACTTACTTGATCAGAATCCATTTAACCAAAGAAATGTAATCTGATATATTCATAATTTATTTTCAATTGAAATTGTTTTATTTTTCAATTATTTTCACATAAATAAGAATTGTATTATACACGATTTCTATAAGAATGACCTTACACGATACGTACAGTGATAATTGAATTTTACACAACATTACCACACACACACACACAAGTGACCTATTTTATCAAAGAAAATTTACTGACCAATTTCAGAACTTATAGTAATTTTTGTTGACACATTTGACAATTTTTCAAATTACTGTATCCTTTGAACGGGATCTAGGCAATTTTTTTGAGTATTTGAACGTAGATACCTGTAGGTTTAAAATCTTAAAATTTTTTCACTTATGGCTACCTTATTTGCCACCATCTAGAGAAAGTTACACCATTGTTAGATTCTATAAAATTAAACACTCGATTATTGAAAATTAATAAACAGAAATAATAAGCTTTTACATTTTCAAAATTTGAGCATAATTAGAGGTATTTCGAAGTATTTAGAGAAGTTAAAGAGCTTCCAAAAATCCAACACCTTATTCTGTCAATGGAATAGTGTTAAGAATAGCTCAAATATTAAGAATTCTGATGTTGGCTAACCAATTTTTGATTACTTTTTTTGGACTTTTGTGATTATTTCTCGAATAACAGTCATGTAAAAACCAAAATTATATAAGAAAGAAAAATCTATGTAAGAAAAAATAAAAAGTTGCATTAAAATATAACTTGTTTTGAGTATTAACGAGAGTTAAAAAAATCCAATAGAAGCTGAGCAAATCATATTTAAAAATGGCGTATTTTGACTTTCTTCAATCCTAAATCGTTTATGACTCGTAAAAATTCAAAAGTGTTTAGTTTTTATAAGATACAATCATTAAAATAATTCTTAACTTATAGTAAATCGAACAATAGGGGGTACTAAAAACAAATTTTCTGCAAAAATTGATCCAGCAACATTTGAATTTTTAATATGCCAAATATTCTGAACACTATTCCATTGGCAGAATTCAGAGATCGATTTTTGCATACTCTACTACCTCTAAATCCTGCTCTAATGAAAACATTTTTTTTACATAAATTTGTACAAAGATTTAGATTAGATTTTTTCTTTCAATTTAAAAAAAAAAAAAGAAAAAAAAATACGAAGATTAGAATGGTTAGATTTGAATAAATATGTAAATTGAGATTATATTAACAAAATTTTTAAGAAAATTGATTATCAAAGATTATTTGAACCTTTTCATAAACTTATTTTTCCTGCTGGTATCATAATCACAAAAAAATATTTGTCAAATGTAGTTCAAGTCAAAAAAAGCGACTGAAAATCATTAATATATTCATGCCATGGATGATTTGGATCAAAGGACTATTCACGGCATAAAGTTTGTACTCATTTTTGTGTATTCAAAAAAACAAGAAACAATATGATCCAGAAAAGTAGCGTTGCAAATGACATAATAATTTTAAGTTGATTAATTCATGTTGGAATTTAATGTTTATTTATAGCAGTCATACACTGTTATGAAAGTCGGCGAGGGTGGACGGGCGGTATACAAATTTTTGCTGAGTAGCCATGCAATTTTCATCTAAGGTAATCAAATTTCATATTCAGCTGACAATTATTCCACCGGTAAATATTCTGCTGACTATTTTTTTTACTTACTACATTATTGAAACTATATTTATAATTTCAAACGACCTGAAATATATTTTATTATTCCTCCACCTTGGGTGCACCTGTTGAACGGCCATTCGATTATCAACTTCATATAAACTTTCAATAAAATCGAAAATTGATCGGCCTGAAATCACAATGAAAAATGCAACGCTACCTCCCGGACTAAACTATATAATTTAGTAGGAATTGACTATCAATTTTTTTGCACGATATTTTTTAAATTATATAAATCAACTCAAACAATCAACATTGTTAAAACCCAAAATTTCAGCTGACTATCTCTTTTATTTTTGAGTTATCTTGATGACTCAACACCATTTTTTGGACGGACAGACAATCGGAAATGGACTAATTAGATGATTCTATAAAGACCTATACAAAAATTTTGAATATGCGGTCAATATTTGCTAACGTTACAAACTCTAGACTAATATTAATATACCCTGACATATTATGTATAAAAATAGTAATTACTGTTAATCGTAATAAACAAATAATTTTATTGATCGGAAGAGTTATAAATAAATTTTTAATTTTAATAAACTTAGGTTCTGATAAGTAAAATCTAATCCTTTTGTAATTAATCCTATTTCATAAAAAAAAAATAAAAAAAAAAAAGAATTTCATTTGGAGTAATTTGGAAAAGACTAATTTGCCATTAAAGCCTTTAATGCTTCAACAGCTTCGACCTGCGCATAAGTACCCTCTTATTTTTCAAATTATCCTTCGATGTTGGAATGTGTCAAAATGTCAATATAAGAGAAAAAATTTTGAAATGCCATAATTCAAAAAACAAAAGATGTGTAATAAATAAAAATTATTCTCAAGCTTTTAACAGTTCTACTTTAAATTCCAACGGGAAATAAACTATCAATTATTCGATTATAAAAAATCATATGCTGCATCTAACAAAATATTTATTTATATAAGAAAATTATATTAAAATAATAGTTTTAAATTTTCCTGAACGGAAATGTAAATTTCCAGCTATGACTTGAAATGCATTTTAACATTTATATAAAACAAAAATCATTTGCTTTTTTATGAAAATTCTTAATGCATCATGAGTGTTTTGTGCATTTTGTTTTTTTTTTTAAGTATTTTATGAGGAAATCTAAATTAAAGGCCTTTTATTCGGAGTTGGCAAAATTTATGGTTGGCGGACATTTGTGATTTTGTTATTGTAGTTGGAAAATCATTCAATAACAATTGTAAAAACCATATTGCCGTTCCTGGTAAATCTTCTATCAGATGTTCCACACTTTCCATGGCATTACACAGTAAACACACTGTCACAATATTTTTTTGAGAAAGTTGTGCATTACAAAATTAAGGGTTTTAAAATAACCGTTGTATCTAGTTCTGTTACCATATTTCACTTCCATATGGTAGGATAGACAACGCATGAACACCTCAACACCATTTCGCTTTCACACCTTAGTATTATTTTTACAAATGCTATCGTTACTTAGCGCTAAAAGTTCCAGCCACAAATAGAAATAAAAATAGATTTACTTACTAAATGCATTATCACTAAAATCGTAACCAATCGAAGTCAGTAATAATGTTCAAATAGATGCCGGAAACATTTTATATATAATTATATATAATTGTTACACTTAAACTATGCTCAAAGTATTCGCAAACTCCACCCAATTTCAACTATCTTAACCAATCGCTTTAAGCGATATAATTTTTGAAAGGGTCTGGCTATTTAACCGGGCCCATATAATAAAATCAAAAAATAATATATAATTATATTGATCGTTTAAATGATCGGCAATAGTTGAGGAAGATCATTACTTGATGTATTATAATTACGAATATGTTATACGGACCTAACTTGTCCGTAATATATGAGAGCATAATAAGTTTAGTGTGAAACTTGTAAAGCTAAAACTTATTGCCGCATCATTACTAAATTTAAAAAAAGAATCATATCATATCAACCAGGGAGGAGGGGGTCATGACCGCTCCTTCAGACCAAATATATCAAAATTCGAATCATTTCTACTAATTTATTTATTTTCTATTACTGCCGAAAGAATTAATTTAGTAATTCATATTTTCGTGATATAAATTTAAACATAATATTAACATATGAAAAATATTTATGTAATATATCAAACATATTTCAAAATTCTCCTTTAATTCATATTAATTAGAATAAAAAATTGATCATTAATTTTTATTGATTTATTCTTTTGAAATAATTAAATTTTTACATTTATTTTTACAAATATATAATAAAATTGAAATCGATTACAATATATAATTATTAATCCACACTATAAAATTTAAAAAATCTGGCTGAATTGCGACAGAAACATTTTTTATAATCCACTCCAGCCTTCATCCATAAGAATTGTGTTAATTATCCATTGTACATGTGCATCTATTCTTGTGAATGCCATGTATGCATATGGTTTATTTAAGGGACCACCTCTTTTCTTGTACAAATTTGCACCAGAACATGATAGTACCATTTCATTTGTTGCCATGCCATATAATGTCCATTCAAGTGAATCATCATCGAAACATACTAACGACGTGCCAAAATGATAGTGTCTATCGAAGCTGCATCCATTTTCAGCTGCTGTCTTTGGTATATTCAAGTTCACATAAGTGATATTGTTAGAAAACTCACGCGAGCAATCCAATGCAGAACATGAGGGAAATAACGTGCAGTATTCACGAATTGGTATTAGTTTAATTGTCCCAAATGTAAATGAAATATGATCGGATTGAAATTGGGCTCCAATAATTTTACATTTTTCATCTTCATCGATAATTGATTCATACTGATGTAATTTTTTATCGCCTGGTTTTGATCGTACAGGATATACTTCATGCATTTTATAATATAAATCCCGAAAATCTTGATCTTTTGGTAATTGTATTAAAGAATCAAAATAAAAACGAAAATTCCTTAACTTAAATAATGCAATATAATTACAATAATTATTGGTTTTCCAATTATATTTTATATCAGGATGCATTATAACTTGCAATTTCGCAAAAAATGTACGTGTCTTTAACGAAGGTAGTTTCAGATTTGGATAACGTAAACTCTTCTTGTACAATTCAAAGCTAGTCCTTTCACTTAAACTAAGTAAATAATCAATTTTATTTTCAACAAAACAATTTGGTGGAGCTATACCCCAAACTTCAGTGATCATAATACCATCACACCATGAATTATGTACATTTCCATATTCGTCTGGTTCTACAATGGCTTGAATTACTACGAATGGATAGAAATTTGACGTTTGCTGTTTTATACTTTCCTTTACGTCACATGTTCCATCTTCATTTATATTTCCATATTTAGAGAAACCATATTTAGGTTGCACAATTTCTTCATTTTCTAACTTTTTGTTCTTGGCGAAACAGATTTCATCGTCGTAATCACAGGAAGCCTTGTAATGGTTTTCAGATAAAGTACTTTTTATCATTATAAGTACTAATATCCATTTTACTTTTGCAAATTTATTCAAAAATATTTCCAATTGCACCATTTTAATCATTTCACTTCGAAAATTAAACTTCAACTGAAGTACTTAAATTGAATGATGCCATTAATTAATATGCAGAGTATTGTAGCAATTCGTTAATAAATCTTAAATTATATCAATAATTTTACATGACGCCATTTGTTTATATTCAAAGTTATATTAAATGATTTTTAAATGCTTAAATTATTGTAATATTCCTCATAAAATTATTTTGAAAGGAAAATAAGTATTATATAAATCGGATAAAAAGTGGCTAACATACAAAAAAGGGTATTTTTTTAACTTTCTCCAATATAGAAGACATAAGATTGAAAAATCCCGACTCATCGCCCGATCAAGTTTTGAGAAGTATGCAAAATTTTATGCCCCCATTATAAGTATTTTACGCCCTATGTTGATTTTGCAAAAAATCATCATAGGGCGTAAAATACTTAAGTTACCACTTAATGTTTTAAACAGATATAGATAAGTTATGTATAGATAAGTTATGTTTTTAACAGATATAGATAGTGCCTACGTTAGCTGCGATTGTTCAATATCTTCTCTAATTTCGCCTGCTTTATAGTCATTTAATACAGAACTTCGATAAAATATAATCCAATGAAAAACCTTGCAATATTTGAGTATACAAGTTTTTAGCTATAATCGAAAGGTGAACAGCTTTTATTGGTTCATATTTAGATTATTGAGGCTTAAGAATTATGCATAGTTAGAAGAAATAGTTTATATTTTGATAGTAGGCTAAATAAAAGTAATTTGAACATAAAGAATTGTTTAGTATAAATCTACCGTATGAATAGTGATTTCCAAATCACCTGGAAATTATTGTTTTATTTATATTAATGAATATTAATCACCGGTAGTAGTTTTGAAAAATATGAATTAAATTTAAAATATTATGATTTACAAAATACCTAAACTTATTTTTATTTTGATTTATATTTATCAATATTAATTATAACAAACAAAAAAATTATAACAAAATTTTCATATTAGTGAATAGTTTACATTAAAATTAACAATATTTTATAAAGTATCGACATAACTTAAAAATATTTTAAGCCTTTTCAACTCAAAAATTTATTTGTTTGTTCCCCAGTAAGTTTTTATGGTATATAAAAATAATCCGAGTATCTCTAAATTTAAACATTTAACTCAGAAAATGAGTGAAAATGAAAATAAAAATGGATATTGTCAGAATGATATGTATCATGGCCTAATATATATATATATATATATATATATATATATATATATATATATATATATATATATATATATATATATATATATATATATATATATATATATATATATATATATATATATATATATATATATATATATATATATATATATATATATATCGAATTAGCTAATCCGTGGAGAACTTACTTGGTGCTAATTTGGTGATGATAGGAGGATGACAAAAATCTAACAAAAAAAATCTAAGACTTTGATTATATTCCAATACTCATAACTCGTTTTCTTTAACACAAAAAAAAAATATTTTAACATTTATCAATTACAAAGACCCATATATAACTGTCTATGTGCGTTATATCCACTTAAGAATAAGACCTTCATCAAACGACTTTGCTATATACAATTTTTTCTTTACATATTCTCGATAG
Source organism: Chrysopa pallens (assembly GCA_020423425.1). Taxonomy (NCBI): domain Eukaryota; kingdom Metazoa; phylum Arthropoda; class Insecta; order Neuroptera; family Chrysopidae; genus Chrysopa; species Chrysopa pallens. The sequence continues at coordinate 8,511,904 of CM035596.1, read as the reverse complement.
AACAGCCTTGATTATTTCTCCATTTTTATACTCAACATGCATAATTATCAGAGTCTATTAATTTTAGTCAAAAGTTTGTATCGGTAACTAATATTGATTGAACAAATAAAATTTTTCTATAAGTTTGACATAATTTGGAATCGATTAAAAAAATCCCATGATTCTAGGACATTCAGAAGTAATTGTTATGATTATTTCTGCATGCGAGAGTATATACATATTATATAATTTTATTGTTGGTCGAATCGTCAAAGATAATATATTGCGCTCTTTTTAATACATAGTGTTTGTGATAACATAGGTCCTTTTTATATAAGCTGTCAAATTAAAAACATAACACTTAAAAACAGTTATCAAGATTTTTATATTAATTATTTAAATTCTTAAATTGCATAAATCATGTCCGAATTTATGGCAGAATAAAATAATATTCCACAAAGTTTAAACGAATTAAAATGATTTCAATATGAGTTGAACTACTAGTGACTATAGGTCTGAGCTGTCGACCGTGTTTCCGTAGTTTCTTATTCACTAATTACTTTAAAAAAATGGAAAATTTCCTGGTAGCTTTTTTTCAGTTAATGAAAGTAAATTTAATCTGTTCGGTTAACGAATCTCCATAAGATTCCAGCGTAAAATTCTTTTTTTTTTTTATTGCAATAACTTTTAAACAGTTTAATGGATCGGTTTGTAATTTAAATAAGTGATTAAGAATAGAATTATGAACGTTCTACTAAATTTTCAATTGTGTCCTAGAATTTTTATATACCTTTGAAACATTCTTAAAATGGAACCCTGTATAATATCCCTTCAAAATAAAAGAACTCTACGTGAAACCATTACTTTTTACTTTGTTCATATCCGTACACACTGTAAAAAGGCTAATTCAAAAAAAAATCTACGAAAAAAAGTAATGGTTTCAAGAATAAATATGAAATGAAAATGTCGGAGAAAAACTTTGATAATCAATATGAAATTGAGAAGTGATAAAAATTGAATATAATTTTATTTTCATATGTATAGAATAAGAATACTTAGTATAGTGGAAGAAAATTGGGAAATTATTTCGGAACAGGTTTACAGGTTTAAAATATTTCGTTTACCGTTGTAAAACGAATGCAATTTTTTTAATTTTCGAAAATACATACAAATGGAAAAAATTAATCCAGTGAGTTTTCGTGGAAATATTGTTTGTTTTTATATTATTTAACGCTACATGGTACTATTAAAATTTTCCCCGAACAAATCGGCATGTTTAAGGAGCTATAATTCGGTTTATATTATATCTATAGAAAAAATCAGAGGCTCGACTCAGAAGTGAGTAATGGCACTAATTTAACTACTTAAACAGGAGTCGAATCCATACAGCGACAGTTTAATCAATTATAATATAAAAAAGGGGTAGTTGGTTGATCACACTGTCGTCGCTTGGATAAAAGCAAAGTAACCGGTTCCACAATAATAATCACAATATATTTATCATCTAGTGCTAGAAGAAATCTATGCCTTCAGAGTGTTCTAAAAGAGGGCCAAAAGATCTAGGTAGAAGGGTTGTGGCTGTCCTCTTTATAAACTCTATATCAATAGAAATAATAAACAAAATATTTCTCCTTGTTGTCTTTTAAACTTCATTTGCTAAACTTTTTTCGTTGCGTGCAAGTTTCTTACTATTTTTTATTCTGTGGTTAATTTTGATGTATGAAATTTTACTTAGAAGGGATGACAGCCACCCTCTCCACTAGTTATTTTTTAAACTATAAACGTTGAAGCATTTTTAATTATCTACATTTAAAAAGAAATGTCATCAAAATCGGAGTAGTTTTAATCCGTTCCGAAATAACTTATGTTTTTGTCTAATTTGCTTCCAGTAATAGTAGTTTCTAAGTATGTATAACGAATAAACCATTTATCTAACTTTTTTAATAGTAAATCTAATTTCAATATAAGTTTAAAGTCAGTTACAGTTAACAATAGAAATTGAACTGAACGAAACCTCTTACACTACAATATTTTGAATAAAACCAGAGAGTATCTATAATAGAGTGGAACTATATACAGTGGCTGCATTCAAATATAGCGTACGTTACAAAACGTATTGTTACTGTGCACTAAGGTATGATATCATCAATAATGTATAGGAGATGCATGCAAAGATTTCAACGCCATAGTAGCAAAAATAATAACTACTCATAAAACACTTAGTTGATTATTTTCCATAGATTACAAACATGTGGTTAGTTAGTTATAGTCTTTTTGGAAGAAATTTTGTCGACATATGTCTGGATTTTAACAGGGAAACAGTAGAAAACCATTACAAGCATAGCCGGTTACTTCGTTCTCATCCATGCATTGAAGTAATATCCTCCCATTATAATAAGTAGCCAAACGCTATGACGTGTTGCGAATTAGTACAATTACATTCGCGCATAAATAACTTATGCGTATCCAAATGTAATGAAATTTGGTGTTCATGCTCGTATCATGAAGATCGAGCATGGGTCAAAATGTGATTTTCGAGAAAAAACTAAATTTTGGTTTCTTTTATTCAAAACCCTTTGACACTCCCTCCGTATTTTTGTACGAAACTTATAACTTTTTGGTTCGTATGCCCTTTAAACGGAATAATAAAGAATATCGTATAGTTTTTCTCTCAATTTTCGCGCAGAAATAACTGAAAAAAATTGCAATGAAAATAATTAAGAAAGTTTGAATCATAATATTAGGAAGTTTTACCATGTTTAAATAAGTACTTGCCATATATTTACATTAAAATTTAAACCTTTTTTATTCCTATAAAAACGCTGTCTGCCATTTTAGTGACGTAATATTGGTATATAATATTGAGAATACTGGTGTAACACATTATGAACTTAGTATAACATTATCAAATATTTGTTTACTAATTAAGATAACTGTTTAGATTGAACTAGCAGATAACAACTTGTAATTTTTACCAAAATGACGTCATGCCATGGTAGACTACTGTTTTAAGTGACGTGATATAAAGATAAAAATATTGAATTTTAATTTTAAGATAATAAATTAATCATGTGCTTTTATGACTCAAATTTCAGAATATTTTAGAATAATTCTACATAAGTTTAGACTTTGTCAAATTGCATGGTTTATTTTTCACTACCAAAAGTACCATATTAGAAGTAGTTACAAACTAAATTTTTTGGGGACGAAGACAAATTATAAATCTGGCGCGTAGAGAGAAATTCCTGAAATTTTGAATTCCTTGTATATTTGAAAAAATCCACAATATTATTGAAATTTTTAATCAAAGAATGTATTTTAGAAATCGATAAATTTGACAAAAATAACTTCTAGTTTGTAGATAGTAGTTAACTAAATAGGTGTGGTATACATATAGTTCTATTCGTTACTATTTTCTATTCGCTTTGAATACGATCCAAACATAATTCGAAATTCTAATTGTTTCATACAATACTATATAAACTTTATACAATAGATAGTATATAGTTTTAGAAATTTAGAAAATGATTAAATAAGAGATTTACGTGGAATATTTGCATCACCTTTCATAAAATTGTAAGTTTAACACTTGAAACTGAATTGTGTTAAGCGAAAATAAAGTAACTTCAATTCATAATTATCGTTGCTACGATGGAAAATAGTAAAACAGTGGCGATTCGATAATTTAACAAATGTTTCAAAAGTAAACGTTCCGAGCAATGATAACGAACTTCAACTTCAATATAAATCGAAGAATACTCATACTTCAAAACTATTATTATACAAAATATGAAATTGCCTAAATAATAAATGTGTATCTTGTATTGGGGTCCTCATTGGGTTCCGAAGATTCAATGGACTATGTTCGCAGTACAGGGAAGATACAATTAAAAAAATTTGCTATTTTACTCATCAAAATGTGAAATTAGGCTCAATACCAAACAAAATTCGAAAATTAAATAAAAAATGAATTCAAAAACTTATAAGCTTTAAAAATTTTCTTCCATCTCTTTCTTGGAAAAACAGTTTTATGGGTGATTCTATGATAAGCGGTCATTTCCTATACAAAAAACGCAAAATGAGCCTTATGTGTAATCACTATAGAGGTGAACATGTATGACGTCATTTATGCAGTGATAAAATGTAGCCTATATCACCCAGGGATAGTGTAGCTTCCCAACGGTGAAATAATTTTCCAAATCGGTCCAGCAATTTTGTGAGTTTATTCGCTGCATACTAAAATATAAATGTTTCCTCTTAATCCCACGTTGCTCCGGTTCCCATGGAAATTTAGAGATAAAAACATACAAATGTTTCCTCTTTATAATATATTAGTATAGATTATCATTTAAATAACATTTTTTATATGCGAAGAAGTAATACGGGAGTGGAAAGGGAGAAGTTGTCAAAGTTTTAATTATTTAGACAATAATTATAAAAGAAGAGTCGGAAAATTCATTAATTTTTTATTTGGTCATTTAACTTTCAGATTAGAAATAATTTAATTGACGTTTTTATTCTCTGTTTACTCTACAAATCGATGGCATTACGAAAGTATTTAGGATAGTTGTACATAGAATGTATGATAGCAAAGTTTATAGTGAAATGGGCAGATAATATCTAGCTAGGTATAAAATAATGCGAGTTAAAAAATATTTTTCAAAGCTATAAAGCGTCCAAAACCAGCTACTCAGTCTGCTTATCAGAAATGTGCCACTGAATACAATAATAATAATGTAATGTAAAGAAGTTAGACCAGAGTAGAAGCCTTAAAAAATAATAAAAAGTGGAAGAAAATTATAGTAGGATGAAACCCATTGGAAACGCAAGATAATATGATACAAATGAAAGGAAAAATAAATTACGGGTGATCTGAGTTCGGGAAGTTGAAGGGGGTGAGTTTTTAAGGGTAAAACACGGTTTATTTCTTTTTATTACCTACTTTGCCATTTAACTTTTTTCCATAGGACTTGTAGTTTTGCCAGAAATTCAGATAAACCAAATTTTACCCTTAAAAACTCACCACCCCCCTACTTCTCGAACTCAGATCACCCGTAATTTATTTTTCCTTTCATTTTTATTATATTATCTTCCGTTTCCAATTGGTTTCATTCTACTATAATTTTTTTTGTTTTCAAAATTTATCTATCCTGGTGTAAGTCAAGTTGTGATGGGTATAAATCAGATCAATAACTTTCTGATTTTGTAAATTTGTTGTATATTTTTATAATGCAAGTGTACTAGACATTTGGGTTTTTTACTCAATTTTATTAATTCTTACGATGAATAACGGGCAGAAAATTCGAATGACGCTATGAATCCGAATAAATCCTAAAGCAAATGACAGATAGATCCAGTTCAATTACATAATTGTGTCGCTATTTAGATATTTTCGTATTACTTGAATCGCTCTGTTATATATTTATACACTATTAAATGCTCGATAAAAAAAAATTAAATTTTTATTTCGATTTTCCAGATGACATCCATAAATTTCTATCGGAAAGTTAATAAGATTAAATTATTAATTTGTTGTATATAAAATCAGAATATTAAATCTAAACACTTGAATGCTTCAAATGATGAATAGAAAATGCGCACTAAGCGATATCATCATGAATATAAACTCATCGTCTTCTAAAAAGAATATAATATCCATGAGAATATATATATAAACCACATATTTATTTCCTAGTACCCTTTTTTTCTATATTAAAGCTCTCGTCAAGAGTCTCCTTAAAATGAATTTATTCAACTTTCATCATAGTTAACCTTTTCAAAAAAAGAAAAAAAAAAAAAAAAAAAAAAAAAAAAAACATTTTACATTTTTCCTATTTTCACTTTTTATCTTTAAGTGAAAAATTATTCGCATATTAGGCACTTTTATTATTTCTTTATTGCGTCATATTGTTATTTTTCATAACCTTCTTTGTGTGTTAAATTGCCACTATTAAAAATCAACATGTGTTAAAAAAATGAAGAAATGTATTTTTTATTTCGTTTGATCAAAATTGATAAATTGAAATTTATTAATCATTCAGTTTTCTTTCTTACACTTTTCTCCATCTGTTTTCATGAATAAGAAAATGTTTAAGAAAAGTGGTATCATTTTATGTTGATATTAATAGAGGGCACAGCTTGAATGTTATTATTAATAATTCTTATTAATAATTGTGGAAACTTATTATTACTGGCGATTTGATAACAGTAATCAATGAAAATGGTAAATTTATGTTTGTTATTACATAATGAAAACTAACTCTGTCTTTTATGATGTCATATAGGCCAAATAAATTAGCATTTGGTATGCGAGTTGCATATCAAAAATAGAAATCGTATGATACCAAAAGTATTCGCTTCTCATTGCTTCGTTAGAATAATCTAAATATCTACCATCTATTTGGAAATAATTGAGCTCTTCAAATATTAAAACAAAAGGTCAATCGAAACGACCTTACACGGTGCCACCATACCCCGAATAGCAAACACAAAATCAAAAAAAAATTTTCGCATATCGTCTATGTCAACCGGTTGTGATTCATTTCTGAACGTTTGTGAGTAATTAGTTTAATAGAAATTCGATTAACTATGACATAGGCTTCGTGGGTATCCAATCGGTCAAAAATTCTTTGTAACTTCCAAATATATTCATAAAATCATTTCAAACAACGTAGTTTCCAAGAAAATTCGAAATTCCATATAGCAGTATAATCATCAGTTATTTATTAAAACATTATTTTGCTTAAATTGACTGTGACATATGCGCCTGGGTACAAAATCGATCAGTAATATTTTATGATGATAAATTTAACCACAAAATCGTTTCAGACAATGTTAGTTTTCAAGAAACTTCAGAAAATTTAAATGTATTAGTTTAAGTTTTAATAAATAATTGTTGATTATACTGCTAAACATTATACAATATGAATTTGTGATTATATTTGAAAGACACAAACGATTTCCAATCGAAATTTGGCTATTCGAGACATCTAAATTAATTATCGAATTTCTCCTAAATTAATTATTCACAAACGAAATGAAAGTTGTGACAAACGTTCACAAATGCATCACAAACAATTGGCATAGACGATATGTGAAAATTTCAATTTTTATTTTTATGCTAATCAGCATAGGGTCACATTGTCCAATAAAAAATGCCTGTAGTTTAAGTTGCATTACAATAAAAATATTGAAAATTTCTAAGTAGATTTACCAGACTAAAGCAGATTTTTTTTCGTTTCAAATAATCTTACTCATGTTCTTGGTAATTATATTTAAATTTCGTTTACAAAATTTCATAATTATGATAATATCTGCAAGAGTTTACACTATTCTATTTCTACTTCATATATAGGCAAATTATACCTAAATATAATAGACATGACCCGTCATTTCTATTACACTATATAGGCTAAATTATTTATTATTGGATGTGCAAGTTGCATATAAAGCTATTTAAAGTAGTTTAGGTAGTCGCCATCTGTGAGAAAATAGCTGAAGTATATACATATACACATTTTTTGTTTATAAACATAAAACTCGATTGTGAGCTAATGACATCTTTGTTCACCATACAAAACTAAATTATTTTAATTTTTTATCCAACGTTTAAATCAGTACGTACTAAATTTATTGAAATACAGATGGCCAAATGTTAGAGATTCCTCGAATTCGAATTACGGTCACAATTTAGAACCCCCACAAACTTGCAAAGGTAGGGCAACAATTTCAATGAATTATTTTATTTGAGCGTTTCGAAAAATTAACTCGTTGGATAGGGGCGGATTCGATAAATAAAATTAACAACAAATAATTGTTATATTTTCTTTTTATTTATAATAGCTACGAGTACAATCTTTAATATAAAAATTTACACTATTTTAATTCTTATATATAATTATATATATATATATATATATATATAAATATGTATATATATATATATATATATATATATATACATATATATATATATATATATATATATATATATATATATATATATATATATATATACATATATATATATACATATACATAATTTTTAATTACATCTAGCTATCACTTGAAACAATGAATTTTGTTTTTCCATTTGTTTATATTTTGTTTTTACCATATTTTATTTTTAATTTTTTAAATATATACAATGATTTGAGAATACTCAAAAAACAAAAAAAAATGCACATTTGACTTTTTATACGTATTTAAAAACATGAAATACCCGATTGTTATTTTATTTTGTTTATCAAAATTAATATTGTTTATCTACCTAAAAATAGTCATTTTAAATTATAAAATACACCATAAAATTCGTGTAATTTATAATTTTAAGTAAACATGGTAGATTCAGGCCGTAGCGTTTTTTTTCTGTTTAATTGAGTATATATTTGTTTTTTCTTACTATGTTACATAAAATTTCTCACACACTATTGATAAAAATTCTATACACGTCAAATAGCTGTAAATATTTTTTGTTTTATAGCTAATGCAAACTGAAATGAGACGATCAAAGAGAGAAACCAAAATTTCACTTGGATACATGAATCTTTTTAACGGTCTCATTTCGATTTGTTCTAGATTTATATTTCAAACTATTTTTTATAAAGCTTACAAAAAACATATATTTTTGTTTTTTAAATTGGGGTAAATGGCAAGGTCAGAAACTGTTATGTATAATGAAAAGTTATATTTGGATTTTTTTTAGGTTATAAACTGTAATTATAAATTTTAAATCTTTAAATTTGTTTCATCAAGAGATAGACGCTATTAAATTTGAAGTTAAATTATTGAAATTGCTTCAAAAAACTTCCGATTTTAATGGTATATTTCATAATTTATTTAGTTTAAAATGCATTGTTTTTATTACATAAAGAAAAATACATTCAGTTAACAACTTAACACATAAAAATCGTATAGTTTTTAGTTTTAAATAAGTATGAAATTTCGGGTGTCGCATTTTTGTTGTCGCTGAATATATATAATGAACAACGCGTTTTCAAAAATATAAATATAAAATCATTAAAACAAATGTACTACCCCCCCCCCCATTGTCAACTAATAATTCGGAGTTAAAAATATAATTACAGTTGATAAATTTTTGTACAGAAAAAATTGACCTAAACTATTATTCCTGAAAAAAGAAAATCGTTTTGATAAGTTTCAATTTATAAAATTGTATTTAATATGTCTAAAATTTTTAATTTTGTTTAAGCTTTTTTTCCGATTTTAATTTAGTTTATTTTAAAGGCACTATTCATTTTTTTTTTTTTTTTTATATAAATTAGTCTAAAAACTATCAGACCCAAAATTTACGATAATTCCTTAAACTTGATAAATTTATCTTCATTCCTTAACACATTTTTCTGATGTTCCAAGAATGTTCTTGATTTTTTTTTTTTTTACCAGATTATTCGCTAAAATTTTAAGCTCATAATTACCATCTATTCTTACATTGTCATTGAAAATAGCTTAAAATAGTTAAAGATCGAAATTTCAAACATCAGTAATAGCAAAAACATCAGTATATATCTGCGTCTTTTCGATTTTGAAACACTATCCCGTTAAGAATGTATGACACAGAATTAAGGTAACAAATTTTTATCCTAGATTCTAGGTCTGATTCTTAGACTATATATTGTAATTGTTAATATTTCGTAATAATTATAAATTTTATCATTCTTCGAAAAATGATTGATTTTCACAATCGAGAATAACGAAATGTGTATTTTTAAGAAAACATGGAGACCCTTCGTTGTGGAATTTTGTATTAAGAAAAAGGTACAAAAAAAAAATATTTCGCATTGTTTAAAATGAGATATTATGAAACAAAATTTTTGCACCCGTTACCATACTATTAAGCAACAAAGTGTCTCCAATTTGAAAGTTAATCTTAATTATTAAGTTCAGTTTCTTCATGTAACATAGGTAACAAATTTTGTTTTTTTAAATTAATTTATAAAAAATATTTCATATTTTTTACAAAAATTCATTTTTTTCATAAGACGTTTATTTTTTTGCATTATAAAATTAGTTTAGAAATTTTTGAAAAACATCTTTTTTTGTTATTAGAGATTTTTGTTGGTATTTCATCCGTAACACCCTGTAATTTTCGTTGAAACTGTACATTTACGTGTAGTAATGGTTCTATAACATTCTGTAGTTTTTTTCAAATCGAAAAATAGAGGAAGTTGAAAAATAGAGGAAAATAAAGGAATAAAAATTGAGAGAATTAGATAGCGCAATTTATTTCCATGACAGAGAAACATTCCAAACCATTTAAAACCTTGATTTTAATCTGGATCTACGAAGTTTGTAAGTACTTGGTTTGCGATCAATTCTGTGTATCGAAGTTATTCAATATTTTAATCCTAGCTTGTTGACTACAAAAATATTACTCCGATATATTGCTTCTTATCCTTGAAGGCAACCTTAATAACAACGTATGGATAATAAAAGAGATTGGAATGCTAGAATCAGCCGGGATCATTATGTGTTTTTCCACTTTGTTAAAACCAGAAATTCCATACGGATAAATTTAATGCAGTGATTAAAATCTTCGAAGTTATTATCCTATCCCACTCAAGAAATGACACTGTGAGCATAAATAGTCACCCTAATATTTTTGAATAAAATTATTCTCAACAAAAAAAAAATATTTTTCAATTTTATCAAATTTTGTTCACAATATTTAACAAAACATTTATTTACTTTTTATTTTTTTTCTTAAAATTTACAATTTTTTTTATTTTTTATTTTTGTTAAGTTTAATAGACAAAAAGAAAAATTTTTCAAGCTTTTTTTTATTTTTATTTATTTTGTTTGTCATTGATATCTTAAATTGTAGTTTAGTTTTTAAATTCATTTGTTTTAAAATATCACACATTTATGCTCTATAAAAAAGTAATTTTAATATAAAAAAAAAAAAGAAGAAGAAAAGAATATATTTTACAATTTTAAAATTCGCGGGTTTTTTTTTATCAATATAAAAAATAGAATTTTGTCGATTTAGTTTTTAAAGATAAATTTTTTTTTAAGATTTTAAAATAAAATACACAATATACAATTTTTTTTATTAAATATTCACAATTTGTTATATAAAACGAATCTATAGCTACGTTTTGGTAAATAGAGCAATCAATAAAGAAATTAAGCGATTATCAGACATTGAATATTCTAAAGATGGCTCAAATAGTGAAAAAATTGATGAAATATTAAGAACACAAACAGGACTTTTTACTTTTAAATATAAATCCAGGAGAGAGTATTAACCTAACCAGTTACAAACATTCCAGATTTGATAATTTGTTCCACAAACAAAACAAATTGAATCAATTTCCAGGATTTTTCCAGAAAGTGGTAATCCTTAAATCGATACATTCTCGTTGCTCTATTGATCAAAACGTAGCCAATATGTAGCGAGATTCACTAACTCTTTAAGTAGATTATTACCGTTTTAAAAATATTGAGCAAGAATGCCGTATTACGTATTTCCGAAACCTTCTCCCATCCAGATCATGTTTTTATAATTCCGCCAATCAAACTTATGTCACGCTACGAAATTTAATTCACGCCTATAATTTTCGTTGCACCAATTTTTATTAAATCGAATCTCAAAATACTATATAAAATTATAGTGCATACACTATTATTGAAGCTAATAAAATAATTTTATTGAGCTAATTAAGACCTCATGATTATTTAAACTTGCCTCCAAACGTATTTCTTTAAAATTTCCACACTATTTTAAGACCCCCACCATCATATTTAAGTTTAATTTTTTTTCAACAAACTACCTTAAGGACCCACAATCAAAAATCTATTATTCTATCCCAAAAAACTGACGCCTGGTTTTTTTTTTTATTAGGGGTATTTACTTAAATTTTCGAATTTTCCTTTATTTTAATTTAATTATGGTTATGCCGAACCCTACAATTATTCATTCATACATGATGAGGCCTTAAATATAATTTAAAATAAACAGATCTCTAGGAGAAAGTAAATCACGCTACATACAATTTTATCACACTTAAGACAAAGAAGCCATTTTATATGAATTATAAAATTTAATATATTACTAATAATTTTCCAACAATTCAACACTCAACAGAAATCGGATGTAATAATTATCGATGTAAATTTGTTTGTTCATTTTTTTTTGATATCCCATTACATTTCTATAAAATTAAGGGGATAAATCGCTCAAAATGAGACATCTATTGGCTCCTAGTATGACATCTATATGATAAATCTTAATGGTAAGATTTGAAACTTTAACTAAATATGACAGTGATTTGATAAATATAAGCAATCAAATTTAAAATTATAATCATATTAAGTACTGATAAAATTTCAAGTTTACATTCTGTACGCCTAATTTATTAATTACATATTTTGATTAATTTCTTCTAAAAAATATAGATTTCTCATTTTGAGTGATTCACCCTCATCATAATACCTAATTAAAAAATTTATATTTTAAATATCGTAAAGGATATTATAAGATTTATTAACGTAAAATTTATGGGAAGAACGATAAAAACAAAACGGACAAATTAAAAAAAAAATGATTCGTTTCTGCATGAGGTTTTTAGTTTTCGTCGTTTCAACAATTATTCCAAATTCCTGCCATTTCAGAAAATGGACACCCTGATTATACAATCCGAGCATTATATACGAATTAAGAACACTGCAATTATTTAATTACCGGGATTTAAAGCTAAGAGAAAAGCTTAAGTCATAAATTTCAGACACCGAACGCATTGAGGGCAGTTTCTTTGACAGGAGTGAATTTTTTATATCCACTTATTTATTAACCTGAATAAATCCATTGAGTTGGATATAGAACTATAAAATTAGGTAAAGAAAATGATACAAAAAATATTATCTACGAGAGACCTTTCAAGGACCAAGTTATCTCTCTCTATCTGCTGAACAATTCGATTTAGTAAGGTGAGGATTTTTTTTCAATGTATCCTTGTAAAAATTTATTAAAAAATAAAATTGAGTGTTTGGTCAGATCCTGTTTTATGCGAAAAATATAAATTGTAAATAAACATTTGTGACATGAAAGTGGTGCGAAAACAGCACCTAAAATTAAGGGTGCACCAAATATTTAAGTAGTAAAAAAAATTAATAAAATTTCTTTGGTTAAAAACTTGAAAAAAAAAAGTGTACGATTTCTGTATTTAGAGAAATCCACCATTTTAAGACATATCATGAACTATTAGCAAAGATGGACCATTAACTCGGTTAATCGTTAATTAACAAAGTTGACAAAGTGTTTAACGTATTTACTTTTAAGTTAACCCCAAACAATGTCAGCACTTCTGTTAACTTTCGTTAAAATTAGATTAATTGTAATGATAATGGTGTAGCAAACTTTCGACTTGAGTTAATATACCCTCATACATTTCATTCGGCGTAAAAATATGTCCCTCAAAGAAAACAATTAACAATATTTTATGATCATGATCGTTAACCGATCTTAAGCAAAATTTAAACTGAGTACACATTTTTTCGACACTCTGTACAAACAAGATAATTGAAAGACTCATTTTTGATATGTTTAAAAATGGTGGAACCTAAATTATAATCTTAAAACTAAAAAAATTGAAATGAATGAGTTAATAAAAATTATACGTAAAATTCCCTTAATAAAAAATATTTCTCTTTAATAATAAAATTTGCTGTATGATCGGTTTTTTTGTCGAGAAACAGCTTAACGATTTAATAATTTTAAAATAAATTTCGAGATTATTTTAACTTTTCGATACAATAAAATCCTTTCGAATTAAGTCAAAACAGTTTCTGTTACTCTTTAGTACGACGCTCAAATCAAAAATTGTTCTAATATTTAATCTATCCAGAGGTTATGGACTCCAATCGCAACAGAGATCGTGCTAAGTGATGGACTGTCATTATGAATATAACCAATACTTTACTGTTTCCACTTAACAATTAGACAAAATTTTATGGCATAAATGTTAAAAATAATCCGAAAAACACTTGAAAATTATTCTACAAATTTAAGCTATTAAAATCCAAGAGTGTGAAAGATCATCTCCTAGATCTGATATAATTTGTTCACGAATTTGATCTAAATAGACTGTGTACGAATTTAAACATGTTATCAGATATATTAAGTTTACAAATAACTATAATTTATGTGGCTCCAAAATTATTTCATATAAAAATCGAAAATTTTGAAATAAATGAAAACTTTAAGACATTCGTTGTTTGAAACAACTTTTATATGAACTAATTGCTTTAAAAAATAATCTGTTACGACCATTAAATATAGTTATTTGTTTTTTGTTTCTTTTAAATCACAAAGCCCTTAATTATTAATTAATTTGAATTCATCATTAATTTGAATACGTAAATAAAAACAAAACAAAGAAAACCTTATCACGACATTTAATTAAAAATTAAGTAGTAAATCGAATATATTTTAATCGGTAGGTAATGATTCCAAAAAAAAAAAAAAAATTAACCTTAAAATCAAAAGGAACATATTGTACAATCTAAAAAATAAATTTTGACTATACAAAAACAAACATTATATCGTTAACCGTCCGTCCCACAGACATCGATAATTATAGTGTTCTGCATTACCGTGTTAAAGTTAAAATTTTCCTAGAAAAATATTTTAAATTAGAATAAATGAGAAATAAAAAATTAAAAACAACATTAAAGACATTATTTTTTATAATATCTCACAAAGTAAATCACCAAACTAAGAAATCTTTTGAAAATGATCGTACAGACCGAAACATGTCACATTCTATTTTTTTTTAAACCGTTATGGTCACATCGGCCCTAACCAAACTCTGGTGTATTTCAAAATAATTATACTTTTTGTTTTAAATCCATTAGTTTCAAGTTTTTCATGAAAATATATTGTTTACTGAGTAAAATCGCGGTTTTATTTTATTTTTAAATAAAATTATACACGATTTTATTTTTTCCTATTGGTTTTTAACTATTTCAATATCTATATAAAAAATAATAATAATAATAATAAAACTATTGGATTACTCAGAAGAAATGTTAAATTAAAGTTTGTCACAAGATTTAAGACAATAAATCAAATACTTCGCGAATAGAAACTGTTTTTCTACGTGACGTCTACTAGAACACATGCGACCGTAACGTTATTATATAGACGTGTGACCGCAACGATTTAAATAGTCAATTAAAATGGAATAAATTTTCAAATTTTAAGTTCAGTTCATACTAGAATAAAGAAAAGCTCCATAAATAAAAACTCTTTTTAATAATTTAAAATTACCTAGGTAAATATAATTAATTAAACAAATTTTCGCGCACCAAAAATTAGAAAAATGTCTTCAGGAATTTCGTCAGTATATAAAATTATAATACATTTGGTTATTTTTCGACATATTGATGCATGAAAATTGGTTCAATTTACCCGTTTTACTTGTTTATGTTAATGCAGAATCCTATAATTACCGGTACCAGAGGGGCCTTCAAATAGGAATATCATATTTTGAGTGTACAGGGTGTTTGAAAAAAAATTGATTTTTGACATTTTAGTATATACATCCTGCCAAAAAAAGCACTGGAATTTTAAAATTTCAAAAGTTCACGGTAATTATTTTGAAATCATTTTTTCATCGGTTTCTATGTCTAAAATGATTTCAATATATCGAAAATTAACAGCAGCCGATTTCGGATATGCACCCACTTACAAAGCTGATAGCATGGCGAAGCAGGGAAAATAGTAAAACATTCACAAATAATTGTAAATGGGTAAAGTGCTATGCCGCATCCCGTGTACACTTAGGAAGACTGTATCTCTTATTAAAGCTTCTCTACCCTCTTCCCTTCATAATTTTATTCCCAAAATTAAAATTTTTATTCCGTTTTGAGTCAATTATAATAGCCCACAAAACGAAATATTGAATTTAAAACTTAACCAGAAAAATCCTACAAAAAATTGAATAAAAAACATTAACACAAGTCTAATTTGTCAAAGTAAGTCTATTTGAGGACTCATTTTTGCATTATTTTTTCGAACTATATTTAAATATTTCCATAATTAATCTGATTAATTTAGGTACTTTAATCGATTCTTCTTTGATAGAATCCACAATTTCTGGCTTTTTGAATCGAAAACGCTAGATGTCGATCTATGTTAATTGTAAATAAGTAAAAAAAGTAATGTTTTTTAAAATTTGAAAGCTTATGTGGCTCGTTATTTATCCGAATCAAAATATAAAAGTAAAATCCCAATTTTACGTGGTTACATAATTAAACATTTACATAATTAAGATGGTAAATTTAGTTACTCTTTTCTAATCTAATATGAAAGCTTATGTGGCTCGTTATTTATCCGAATCAAAAGTAAAATCCCAATTTTACGTGGTTACATAATTAAACATTTACATAATTAAGATGGTAAATTTAGTTACTCTTTACTAATCTAATATTCTTAGATCGAATTCGCATTTAGAATCCAAAACGCGAGACGTCGTTTTTCGATCTGTGTCAATAAATATATATTTTTCATATATCCAAATTTATTCAAAAATTTGGTCAAATAAACATTTTACAATATTTAAAAAAAAAGCCATGTCCCTAAAATTCGAACGCTTATAGTTTTCAATACGCCCGCTCAAAATACGATATGCTTTTAAAATATAAAATAAAATAATATAACGCCTCTTAATTCAAGTATTTTCAAAAAATACATTGTATTCCAATGTTAAGATAATACTAAAACTGATCTAAAATTTTTCGCTTACCTGAATACACAGTACGAAATCATAAAAAAATCTCTGATTGGTTTAAATACAGTATGGCACATAAAAAATATTCCATACAAACAACTTAAAAAAAAAATTTTAAAAAGACCCATCATTTGGCACAAACATATATGCAAAAAAAAAATAAAAACAATTTCCTATTGTTTTTTTTTTTTTTGTTAGGTCACAATAAAAGTCATATTTGGCCGAAATTTTAACACATTTTTTTAGAATTATTATTTTGCAAAAATAATGTTTGTTTTATGATCGTTAAGTAACGTTAAGTAAGAAATTTTAAAGGTACGTTTTTGTGATCCATATGAAATTAAAGCGAATAATCTTTTATTCCTCTTTTGGGAACAAATTTGGTTCCCAAGAAAAAAAGTCCTCTCTTATCGAAAATTTATCAGGTTTTGATTGATTAAGTTCATATCATGGTTTTGGAAGCCTTAAATTCAGTTCAAAAAAAAAAATTACAGCTAGCTGAATCAAGTCCTTTTTTACCTAAATTCACAAAAATGTGCCTATTTTTAAACGAATTAATCCTACCCTCCCTTTAACAGTCTACAGAAAGCCAAAAGTGTACATTTAGCAAAAATAAAAACATTATTTTCGAAAAAAAAAACAAAACACATATGGCTAAAAATTTTCGACCAAAAAAAAAATCCAACAAATATTTTATATTTACAAAACATAATTAAAAAAAGAAATGAGATAATAGAATCTTTCTCTCCTATTTTTAAGAGTGTGGTGTTCGTTTATAACCGCCACCCGTCGATGCATTTGTGGAAGTTGTGCTTTTTTGATGTGTCGTCATATTTAACCTATTTATATTATGTTTATTATAATTTTTACCACCAAGTGACGAATGCGTTAATTTTACATATTGTTGTTGCGCATGCGTATTACTACCACGCACACGTGTTAAACCATTATCGTTAGTGTTTAACGATGTATTATTATGGTTATCTAACGTTGTATTCTTATATGATTTTATTGACGATGATATTTTCATGGTTTTATTATAATTATTATTACGATTCGTTTTTTGTGTGGTAATTGGAGATGTTGCGGGAGGTGGTGCTGTATTTATTGGAGTCGGTGTTGACGTTGATGTTTGATTTGATGTGGGTGATGATACTGCAATGGCACTGGGTGATGTTGGTGGCGACGGTTGTGGATTTATTGGCACAAATGCTGTGTTTGGACTATTACTACCACTGTTATCCCCACCACCACCAACGATACTATTACCATTGATACTACTCCCACTCGAAATACCACTGGATGATAGATTTTGATTGCCACTGGATTTACATATTGCACAGTAGAAAACTTCAGGTATATGCTTCTTACGAATTTTTGCACATGATAAATGTACCCAGGTTAGACAGTTGGAACATTCGATCATTGGACGTCCAGCAAATGGTTTGTTGCAATAGCACGTTACTAAATCGTACGATTCAGAATCAACATCTGCAAAAAATAAAGTTTTCTTTCAAAAAAAAAAACAAGCAACATTCCAGAACATAAAAACATTAATTATCACAAATTCTAAATATTCTAAAACTAAGAGGAAGATATTGATAAGCTACAACTTAAATGGCTCAGTTGGTTAGAACGACATTTTCCATACGTCATATATATTAGGTTATAGGCTTGTTTCTTTGTGTTGGTCTAATATAGTGCAAGGCCCGTAGTATTAGACCTCCAAGTGAGAGTAGGCGCTGTCGACCAAGTTCTTAAACCTAATCGAACCGAAACTGCATAGAAGGGCTCAGTCATGGAACCGCACTTTAGTGGCAAACAGAAATACATAAGAAAGATTTACATTGTTGCATTTTTTTTTGTTACTAAGTATACATTGTTTCGATACATGTTTATTGAATACTCACTGAGAAAATTTATATAAGTGTGAACATAGCTTAACACATTAAATATTAAGTAAAAATAATTACGTACAATTGCTATACTGACCGGTGTCCTCATCTGTTGGTTTATTACTATCTTCTTGACCAGAACTTAAATTGGAATCAGATACTAAACCAGCACTATCCATAGGACTTGTTGATTGCCGAGGTTCCTATAATAAAAAAAAAAAGATAAAATATGTTGTATATGTTACGTCTAAAGTATAAATTTCATTTTAAGTGTAAACTAAAATACTAATTTTCCGATTTTATAAATATCAACCGTAGTAATTCAAACCAAAATAAAACTCGATCCAACATAATTCAAAACACTCATAAAATGTCATTGATCAATTTAGGGTAGTTAAATTGCATATATTTTGAGATCGAACAAAGTTGGGTCGTGTTTTTAGGGTCAATTAATTGGGTTTGTTAATTTTTTGATAAATGAATACAAGAGTTTATTAACTATATATGAATTTGTTATAAAATTCGGAAATAAGTATACTCAAATCCAAACAAAAAAACTTTAAGGTTTCAAGGACTTTATAATATTTAATTACGTTTATCTAAGTAAAACTTTCATTTTAAATTGAATACATTTTAAAATGCACCACAAAAATCGTATATTTTATAATTGTAAAGAAACATGAAAGATTCAGGTAGGAGCGTTTTTTGGATTTGAGTATACACTTTAATCGTAACATATATAAATAAGAAAAGAGTATTCAAATCAAACTTACCTCTTGTCGATTATAATTTTCATGTTCTAACACATAAGTACAAAATAAATAAAAATCTTCTCGGGTTCGGGGCCGCTTTAGAGCTGGTGGCTATAACAAAAAGAAAAATAGAAATTAATTAAAAAGTAATTCATAATATAACAACTAAAAGTTTTAATTATTTATATACCCCCAACATATAACAAAGTATACATTTTTGACCTATTTATAATTATTCACATTTATAAAATACACAAAATACATAAATATGTATTAAAATCATGAGTGTTAGTAAACTGATTTAATATTGGATTGTGGCTGAATTGTGGCTAAATTTCTATATTTGTCTTCATATTTTAAAGTTTTACCTCTATCACGTGTGAGCGCTGTACGCATAGTTCTTTTCAACTTTAAGCTTTTGTTCTTTTTAACTTTAAACTTTTTTATGGTTTAAAAGATGGCTCATGGATTCATAGGACTCAATTGATCGATTTTACTCATTCATGAACACTTACTCACATTATTACGTCCAAAATATGTAATCAAAATTTCACTCGCTGTCTCAATTTGTTTTTGAGTTATCTTGACACTTAAGATGGACTAATTAGGTAATTCTTTGAATATTCAAGTTTTTTTTAGTCCTTTCAATATTTTCTAGGTTTATACACACTAGACTAAATTTAATATAACCAACGTATTCTATACATCAGGTACAAAAATAATAGATTTGTTAAATATAATTGTTAGGGTTCCGTGACTCAAAAAAAGAACAACTATTATCCTTGTCTAAACTATGCATTCTTGGTGATCGAATTGCATTCAGAAATTTGGAAAGATATAATACTGAATATCAGAAAATTCCTTTTTAGATTTTCCTAATATCTTTATTTTAAATGAATTAAGGACATAAAAAAAATTGGGTTAAGAAGCGTCAAAATAATACTTTCGATGATAATAAAAAATAATTTTTGAAGGAACAAAGTTCCAAGTCGAATCAACATCTTCCTATATTTTTTAAATCAATTTTAAATTCTTTAGTAATTTGATGTAGAGCAAACATTGGGGATACTTGAAGTAAAAAAAAATTGGACTAAATATTGATCAGCCAACTGGAAAAGAGAGTCTCTGAAAAAATTTCAAAAGTTTTTTTTGTACGGCTTTTCGAAATTGCCATCGTCGACATTAGTATTTCAGAGATAGAAATAATTACAAAATTTATATAAGCGGAGTTCGAAAATCAAATCGATCAAAATAAAACACTCTGGCGCTCGGACTATGAATACCACTTATCTGCTTTATAAACAAGGTACATTATTATATTTACAATTGACTGTGTAATTTGATTTTCACTGTTATTTCAAAAAAAAAAAAAATAATAGTAATAGCAATATCAATTTTAATGACAATAAGTGTAAATGGATACCATTTTATGAACACACACGAAGAAAAATACGCAATATTTTTATTCTATCATGAATTTGATAACATATATTTTTCATTGTATTTAATAAATTTTATTTATCTGTCCAAAGTTTTCTTTCTTATTTTCCATATATTATGACGAATACGAAACACAAAAAAAAACACTATTTATATTTATAATAAAGATAAGTGTAAAATTAATTATACAAATATAATGAAAATTCGTTCATCCCCTTTCCACCCCTTAGGAACATCAGATCTGTGCCAAGTGGAACCACACGGGAAGCATCAGCTTTCAAATAAATCATCAAAATCGATGCTCCCAGTCGAATTGACTTCCAAGGTAACAAACATTAAAAAAATGCAATCTAATAATCTCCTCCTTTTTTGAAGTCGGTTAAAAATTAAATAAGTTGAAGCCTTGCACTGTATGATGAAATCTTTTTCTGAATTTCCTATTTAAAATTGCAGTATCGCTAAGTATTTTATTTTTAAGATTTACAAACTTTTAAATGGATTGATTCACTAAATGAATTATCGAAAACCATAACGAGTTTAAGGAATTTTGAATGATAAAGAAATACAATGAAGTATTTCAGTAGATTTTATACGTAAGTTTATTAATAATATTTAGTTTTGATAAGTTTATATGTATAGTTTGAAATAAAATCTTATTTATAAAAAACCATTAAGTTAAAGTAATTATTTTGTTAAACATTTAATCAATATTTACTTTAAATAAGTAATGCACTGATAGCATTTACAGTTGATTATTAAGTCACTTGCCACTTATTTTTGGAATTTCTCATTTTACAATATTAAATTGGGCATAGCCATAGTTTTAGATTTTTAAATCAATAACACAAAGACTTAATTTAGCATGTATAAAAATTTCACTGATAGTCAAATATGAAGACATTGATTATAGCTACGAAAACACCATCTTATCATTCTTCGTTTATAAAATTTTTACTTCAAAAATTACTGGATTCACGGATTTAAAAAAAATGTGGATGCATAGTAGTCTAAGTTGAAAACGATGTTTAACATGTAATTTATCTGGAGATATTCACGTTCACGTATATACAGTTCACGTCTTACGTTGGTATTTCCCTCTTTGTTTTGTTGCTTACTTTTAAAAAATTTTTAACTTCAGATCCAAGTTTGAGAAGTGAAGACACTTGAATTGAAGTAATAAAAACTGTAGCCCGATTCTCTATTATTTATAACTGTATAGACTACATATTTTGTATAAATTACGATTTTTTTTTTGCCCCAATTTCCTAGATCAAAATATTTATAAAGTACAAAATATTTTGATCTAGGAAATTGGAGCAAAAAAAAAATTGAAATTTATTCGAACAAATCCTAGAGTTCTTAATTCTTTACAAATACATATTTTGTGTATTTTGATACTAATAATTTAAACATTTATAGTATATATAGAATATTTAAACAATTATCACTGTTAGTTTTTTTATCTACACGAATTTAATGGATACGGATAAAACTGAATACAAGCAAGCATTGCATATAAAAATTCAAAAATTTATTTGATAATAAAAACATTTTCATTCCGTAATTAATATTTTCAAAAGTTGTGCCAATATAAGACTATACTAAACAATAAATCTATTTGTTTATCAATTAACACAAAAGATATTTAATATGCGGTTATTTTAATAGCAAAAATTATAATCGATAAAACAAAAAAAGCAATATCGAATATTTTTCATATAATCGCATTAATTTCAATTTATTTATTATTTTAAAATAATAAATAAATTATCAGGCGATAAATGCTATAAAATTTTTAATAATTACTGTAAGCCATACCATCGATTATTTCAATAAAAGATAATAACAGGCTGTCCCTATCTTGAGAATTAAGTTCTTTTCTGACTTTTGTAGGTTTTCCTCACACTGATTTGAATTTTGCCCGATTATTATTTATGTGAGCTTTTAAAATTCGTTGTAAAATATACTACTGGAAAAAGTTAAAGAAACAAAAGAATTTATCTCGTTTAGTAGTGATTTTAGAACGGCCGTATCTTAGTGAACAATAATCGAATCAAGATGAAAGATGACGTTTTTTGAAAATTCCAATTTTCAAAAGTTAGTTTTAGTTAAACCAAAACATGAATCAAAATAGTTTATTTATTTAACATTTCATTTCAGTTTCTTTTTATTTTCTTATTTTCTCATATCACAAATTTTGCTAAGATGGCTTTTAATAAGACAAGATTGTCTTTAATTCAATCGCTCCATAAAAAATGGATGACAAAAAATTTGTTTGGTCCTCAAAGACAATTTTTTTAAAAGATATTTATTTAAATAGAAATAATTACTTTTATAGCTCACTGTATGCGCGTAAAAGTTCATTAATTATATTTTCAAAGACCAAAATTTAGTGAATTAAAGAAGTACAAATACTTGAAACATCTAAAGTACCAACAAAATTGACTGAATTTTTTAATGGCTGCCGTAATAATGCGCGTATCGATATGATAAAAAAAGAATTTGGAAGCATTTTATAAATTTTCGTAAATTTTTTGCTAATATACAAATTTGATCAATGGCCGCATAGAAAATTCTTAGGTAGTTTCGTTATGAATAAATTTTCAGACTCATGTTTATAAGAAAACAAAGTTTTAATCCTTAACGTTAAATTATTAGGGAATTTCAGGTCTTTTGAAAAAGACAAAAGGATGTATCGACTTGTAACAAGTAGTCTTGAGTTGGGAAACATCCGTCGTCTTGGCAATTTTCGTAGTTAAGACAGTAAATTTTTTAAAACATGGTAAAAATAATTCTTTATAGCCTTCTTAACTAAATATTTAAAAATTCCAGTAAATTAAAAAAAATTCCCATCTTTTACTAAAATTTCATAAATTCCCTGACTAATCCATGATTTTTTACACAAACTTAAAATTTCCTAACTTTACCAGGTATTCTATGACCAGTAGACACCCTGAATAACTAACAGTGTTAATTGTTTATACACTCGACATATAGTTGAGTATCATTGTTTGAACGATTTTTAACTATAAGCATTCGTAAATTACTTCAAATATATAATCCATACATTTATAAATACATATATAATAATAACATGCATTATTATTATGCACATATGTGTTTATTAACTGATATTGTGGTGAATCTAAAAGATTTTTCAATCAAAATTTGTTTATAAAAAAAAAAACAAACAAACATTTTTCGTGTTTGAATTTTTCTCCTATCTGTTATGGTTTAAAAATTGAATCACGGATTCTAAGGACCTAATGGATTTTGTTCATTTACAACATTAAACTCAATTGTTTATACGCCTACAAAATTTCTGATCACTATTTTCATCCGTTTTTGAGTTAGTTTGATGGCGAACAGACGGAAAAGAACTAATTAGATGACTCTTAAAACACCTATACCAAAATTTTGTTCATACCTTCGATTTTTGATCCTTAACTTTAGTGAATTCAAACTTTATATTTGGATAACACACACTTGACTATTTTCTTTAAATTTTAACCGACTTCAAAAAAAAGGTTCTCAATTCGATTGTATTTTTTTTATTTATACTCAACATATATGGAATACGTGTTTCAAACTGAACATACTCTGATATATCCTAAAAATTTTACCGATAGCTCATCGGATATGGAATGATGTATAGAAAAATGTATTTTAATGTTTTTACAGTGGCAAGATGTCTTACTATACCACAAGAACGAGATTCCCTGACTTTTCCAGGTTATTCAGGTCTCACATTGACTTTTCCAAATAGTTCTGTTTTTTTTTTTAAATATCGACTATTATAGTTCGTTTCATTTTTAACGCATGTATGGTTAATAATAACTATTTAAAGCATATTTAATAATAGCTAACTTAGATTCAGAAATTTAATCATTACTACAACTATTTAGATCCTTAAAATTCACAAATGAAATAAAATAATTTAAAAAAAAGCAGACCTAGCAGACTGATTCCGACCCTTATTCAATTCAAGGACCTCTAACAAACGCGAATATGTAAAAAAAAATTCAAAAATTTCCTCTAATGTTTGCAAGCTTATCGAATTGGAAATATTTATTTTCATATCCACCATTATTTAAGTATTATATAAAGGTATATTAAATTTATAATCCGTATACCCATATATCATTTGTATAATAATAAACCAAAATAGGTTTAATTATGATGAATATGACAATTTTTCCTCGACGAAAATTGTAACGAGTAAGCCGTTTTCTTTTTCTTATATACACTTTCCTTCAAAATTTCAGAGAAATAACGTTAGTATGCACAAATGAATTGATTA
Source organism: Chrysopa pallens (assembly GCA_020423425.1). Classification (NCBI taxonomy): domain Eukaryota; kingdom Metazoa; phylum Arthropoda; class Insecta; order Neuroptera; family Chrysopidae; genus Chrysopa; species Chrysopa pallens. The sequence goes on along the minus strand of CM035596.1, from coordinate 8,486,787 downwards.
TGAACAAAAAAATGTTGTATATAAATGACATTAATATTCAAAAATTTTGCAGTGCAATTTTTCTATAGTCAATGACCGATTATCGTCCATACAACTTTTTAAACAAGAATAAGATAGAAAATAGTCTTCAACAACTTATAACTTATTCGTTTTTTTAATCAATTTTAATTTAATTTTCGAATTTTGTTTGGAATTGAGCCGTGTTTCAAATTTTAATGGTAAAAATAGAAAATTTTCTTTTTTATTGCATTTTATCTATTTTCATAAAAGTATACTTTCTGAAATTTTAAAAACTGTAAGTATTTTTTAAATCATACCTTTTGAAATACTTTGTAAATATATAAATGTAGATATAAAATAATTCGAGACTTCGAGAATGCTTTACTGATGATCAGTATATCCAGAGGGGAAATTAAATTTCTTTTTCCAGGCAATATTACATAATTACAGCAAGTTTTCAATGAAAAATTTAGAATATTGTATGGGAAAGTATATATACCGATAAAATCAAATTATGTACGGATATTGAAAAAAAATAACGTTATAGAAATTTTTTAAGGGTGTTTCTAATTTTTTTTTTTTTTACTAATGGCTTTAAAGAAGGTACATTTTTCTTCGATGCCTATATTGCATCATAAGAATTTTTATATAATAGAGGACCGGGCTAAATTCTTTTTTTATTACTTCAATTGAAGCATCTTTAATTCACTAACATAGATTTGAAGTTATGTTTTAAAAATAAGCATGTTAATATGCACATTCAAAAATTCGAATTAAACAAAAAGGGAAATACCAACAAATCACGTGAACTGTTAGTATCTCCATGTAAATTACATGTTAAACATCGTTTTTAATAAAGAAAATAATCTTTGATTGCTTATAACTTCTTTGTTTTTGAATCAATTTTAATTGAATTTTGAAGTTTTGTTATGCATTTGAGTCTTACTGCACATTTGATGTAATATATATATATATATATATATATATATATATATATATATATATATATATATATATATATATATATATATATATATATATATATATATATATATATATATATATATATACACATATATATCACATCAAAATGTGCAAATTTAGATTCAGGGGGAAATGCTGTTTCTTGGTCGATAAATTTTGTTCCATTATTCACAACATTAAAATAAAAATGTCGTGAAAATTGATTTTCTCAAAGGAAAAAAAAAAGAAAATTCTATTTTTTGTGATCTTGACATGAGTACTTAGAATTTTCATTTTTTTTTTCCTTTGAGGAAATCGATTTTCACGAAATGTTTATTTGAATGTTGTGTATAATGGAACAAAATTTATCGACCAAGAAACAGCATTTCCCCATTGAATCTAAATTCTAAAAATAGAATTTACTTTGGAGACCCTCGCCTACATTATATAGAAAAGCAGTATGTAATTTATTAACACGATAAAAAATTTCGAAAAATGTTAAATTAAATATTCTTTAAACATGTTAAAAAATTACCGATCCGTGATTTTCGTTGCTAACTAACGTAATACGTTGAAATATTTTCATATCTTACTAATAAGTGGGCTTGATTAATTGTTTATATCCTTTTCGAATACAAGTCAATCTTTTTCGATCACGTTATCAAACCTGATGTCACGCATAAACAACAGATAATTAGTAAAGTATAAAAGTACTCGTAATATCAGTCACATTTGTTAAAACGATGGCAGTTATGAGTTAAAATATATTTTCTACTTATGAACTTTATTCTTAGAAAATTCTAATAAAAGAAAAATGCTTGATAAGAAACAAATACACGTTTTCTATGTTCAGTGAGACGAAAGAATATGGTAGACAATTGTATCTCCAACGTTCGTTGACATGCTTAAATTATGAAATCGATGTACAAAACTTGTCAGAATGTCAGAAACAATATCGAATTATTTCAACATTAATTACAAATCATTATATAATTATTAACCCATTGAACATTTTTTAGTGATTCAATTACTCAAAAAAATAATATGATTCAGAAAAAAATGCATTATTATTGGAAATTTGTTTGAACTTTTGACATAGAACTCAATTGCAATATGGTTTTTGTTTCAAATAACCTCTTAACCAAAAAATGCCAAACAGCGAAAAAAAAATATTTACTATTCATCATAACTTGGAACATTTACGTTGAGAATTATAACCAACAAAAAAAAAAATTAACTATCAAAATGTTCCACCTTATTTAAAATAATTATAAAATTTCTGAATCAAAACAAATGTTTTTTCATACAAAAAAATGTCTATAAAGAAAGCTAGTTTCAATTTTTTAACCTAAATGTTTTTTTGGTTTAAAAAATTTTTTTCAAAACAAACTTAGATCATTCAACATAATAAACAAAAAAACGATTTTCCTAATTATAAAAATTTGAAATTACTTACATCTTCATTATCCATTGTAAATTTTACGAATTTTTATTTTATAAAAATGAAATATACACATAAAAATTTTGTTATTTTTTATTATTTGCAAAAATATTTTTTTAATAATTGTAATAAAGTAATTAATTAAACTAATTAGATTTAATTAATGAAAATATTTTAATATATTTCATATACTTTTATTTATTTATTAATTTTTTATCTTAAAATAAGAAAAAATTATTTTTTTTTTTTGTTTGTTTTTTATACAAAATGATTTAATTTATTTAAATACACACTAATAAACTTTGTATTATTAACATATGAATTAATTAATATATTTTAAATGAATTAAACTGTTTTTATAAAACTACATTGTTTTTCGTCTTGGTTTTTTCAAATTAAGTATTCATTTGCTGTTTGTCAAATCGTTTTTACTTCATAAGTAACATTTTCGTATACAACATGGTTATACAGTACTGAGCCTGCGCTAAAAAATTCATAACAATATTTTCAAATGCAAGACATCAATTCATTTTTCATCAATTTCACAAATGAATTTGTGATTTTCTTTAATTAGAATGTATAATTGTTAAATGTATAATTATCACTTAAAATTCATTTTTTATTAAAATACACATTCCTTATGTGAGTTTTTAAAACTTTGATTATAAGTATTAATAATAGATGGCAGTATAGTAGTAGTATTTCCAAAAAAGGCACTTTTTTAAATAAATTGTCACATTTACAAAAAAGTTTTGAGCTATTTGTTACGAAAACATAAAGCTTTTATATTTATTTGTACTTTTAAAAATTTTAACAATCTCTGCTTTATGGCTTTTAAACTTATCATTTATAGATGTCACTGTTCATATTATTTTGGTTGTTTAATGAACTAAAGTATATTTTTACCTCAACGCAAACATTAATTAGTTATATTGTTGTATACAGGTGAATTTATTGTTTTTAAATAGTTGATATGGAATTAATATTATTACAAATTTAATTATTGCAATTATGTCACGTGATGTAATTAGAAAATAGGATGTTATTATTTAGGAAGCAAATAATAATGATTGCTGAGTTTTAATATTAATAATTATTTAATTTGATACAACTATATGGCTTATTGTTTATCTTTGATAACTTTGATTTGATCATTTTGATCGGTTTTGAACGGCGCCTAATAATATTTTGTTATACATATATCATATTTTATCAAAGGGTTTTATAAATACCCTCATCTGAAAGAAAGCATACAGCTTACTGTATGTAAAATAAAATTTTGATTATTGACCTTTTAACTTATAATTAAGAAATGGCTAAAGATTAAATTGATGCAAATTATAAAAACCGATATTTCTAAAATAACTGAATAATTTATAAATAGGCAACTTGTAATCGAATTATGTAATTCTTGCATTCGGAAATTAAAATAAAACCCGTAGAGAAATTAATTGTAAATTTTTTTATTATCGAAATTACTACTTTCATAGTGTAAAACTAAACCTAATATTTTATATAAATTTTGTACGAGAATATAAAGTTTGAAAAAAAGTTTTATTTACTAATGGAGAGGAATGATTTTTCTAACCGTTTTTTTTAAATAATAATTTGTAAAGATTTATGCTTGTAAAGATATGTTGTTTTTGATACAAGGCAATTATTTATTATTAAATTTTTCTCATAGCGAAAAAAATTTATATTCAATCGCACTCAATAAGTTTTTTATACATATTTGTAAATGACATTTCAGTAGGTACTACTAGACTACTTTATTTTTAACAACAAACACAAATTATAATTATTACAAATAAACATTTACGTTTTTGATAAGAATGTCTGTAACAATATTAATCAATAGTTTTCAAAAAATAAAATTGCATATTTTTCGGAAAAAAAACTATTTCCAGACGAACAAAACTATGTTCAAGTTTTTATGTCTCAAACGTCCAACAAGAAATTGATGCAAATTATACTCGACGAATTTTTTGGACAGTTTTGCGAGAAATACTACATCAAAATAGTTCAAAAAAGAACACAAATATTATAATGTAAATTTACCTTTTTTATTATTATTATTTCATGTTTACCACTCAATTGGTTTTCATGGTAGTATTTCATTGAATTATATTATACAAGGACAGCTTATTTTGTACATCGGACATACCACTACGTTCTATATCTATAATGTTATCTAATATGTACAAAGTATTGAGGTTAGGGTTTAAACATTTAAGTTAATTTTTTTATTAATAAATTTGAAAAGTTATTAAATTGTTTCTAATATATCCACTTTAAAAAAGTTGATTTTTGAAAATTATTATAGAAAACTTTATCCTACATTTAAATTTAAGGTTATATCTACGTTTGAATGATTGTGTGTACAGTAAACAAATCATGAATCCGCGAACAAACCTTTGTTCAAAAATAAATACACAATTTGGGGCAAAATCTTTTTTTGTAAGGGATTTATTTAATTCTCTTTATTGTGAAATCAAGAAAACTTTTTTTTTGTTACATCTGCGTTCAATACCTGTTACTTCTGAGTTTATCACATCACAGTGGTGGTATTCTTATGGCAGGGGACCATATATGAATCGCACAGGGGGGGAAAGGGTAGATATAAGTGTGTTAATATGTATAATTTTAGAACATTTCATTTCCTTATATTTCAATTTTTATAATGAAGCTTTGTCGCAAACAACACACATATTGGTGAAATTTGTTCAACCTTGAAGCCAGTAAAAATTTCCTATATGTATTTTTTTTTATAATCGAAAAAATCTGATTCTATTCGTTTTGATGAATGATCAAAACAATAATATTAAGTGTATAACCGTAAGGTCGTAAAAAGATTTATTCATATCAAACGTCAATTGTAAACGTTTTTTTTATATGAATATTACACACCTACTTGGACGGTATGGGTAAATGGAACAGAAATGTATTCAGGAAATTTGAGTGCGATGAAATTTAAGGTTCATCGTTCTGAATTTAAATTCTATTAATTTTAATAAACGTAAAAATAGAGAATTAATTTCCAATTGAATATTGACTAATGAGTCAATAACTAACTTTTTAGTTTTGAATTACGCGTTTTTGAGTTCTTAATGACAATCTCAATGACAGGCCATTAGACGGACAGATGGAAATGGATTAATTATGTAATTTTATGACTACCTATAACAAAATTTTATTTGAACCTTCGATATTTGCTAGCGTTACAAACTTTAGACTAAAGTTAATATACTCTAACATATTATGTATGTCGAGTATAAAAATTTTAATTTGTATCATACATTATTTTGACGGACGACTAATCTGAAATGTTTCGTTTCAAGACCGGCTAGTATCCTAGATAAAAAACAATTTTCCAAACAATTCGTAATTAAGGTATTTAGAAAGTTAAATTGTTAATAAAAATATTTTTTAGTTTAAAAAAAAAGTTTTATGACAATCGGACATTTTTTATGTGGGTGATATAATGACCCCTGTTATTTAACAACAAATCCATATACAGTATTTTTTTTTTATGTATATCCATAAAGCAATTGACTTTTGCCCAGGCGCGTATCTATAATATTTTTAAGTTTTTGTTCAGAAAACGTATACGATCACATTTTAAGTACAGTGTAGTTAGATGGTAGATTAGTATCGTCTGAAGCCAATGGTCTCCAGTTCCATTTTGGGTATGGCGGAGATTTTTTCCATTCTCGCCATATAAAAATATTGATAAGGAGCTCCTAGGATTTATCCAATCTAAAAAATTGATATGCGATCTTGGATTGGGGAAAAAATAGGCGCCCGGTGAAGTACTGACCACACAACACAATAGGGAAGATGCAATTCAAAAAATTTGCTAATTTTACCCATTAAAATGAGAAACTAGGCTCAATACAAAACAGAATTCGAAAATTAACTTAAAATGATTCAAAAACGAATAAGTTATAAGCTCTTAAAGATTGTTTTCCATCTTTTACTTGCAAACAGAAAAGTTTTATGAGTGATTCTACGATAATCGGTCATTTTTTATAGAAATATCGCACAATAAAATTTTTGAATATTAGTGCAATTTATATAACATTTTCAAATCACAATCAACTCAATTTGTGCATACTACTACTACTTACATTTTGATGAAAAGTGCATATAAGTGCCGTAGATATCGCTAGGACCTCTTACTATAGTCCTTGGCTATTTTTTAAGATTTTGAAAAATGATTTAAAATTCATATACGTGAATAAAGACACTTCAAAAGAAGTAATAAAATAAATATACGTATATGCCGTGTTTTCGTAGTGATATAGTGCCTGTAGTCCTAGGGTCAGCAAGAAAAACAATTTCTTATTTTATACAAGTCGTACACCTCTATCAGATTGTGTGATAATCGACTTTGAGTCAATAAAAACATAATCTCCTATGATTAAAAAAACTATATCTCAAATTTAAAAACGAACTCTACTTGACATTAATAATTAGTATGCAATATTAAAATTTAAGTTTACACATTGAAATTGAAGTATTCTAGAGAACAAATAACGCTTTCGAATACAATATAAAAAAATTTAATTTTCGCCAGCTCAAATTAACAAAAAAATATGATTTTAAAAACTATAAACGTTTTGCAATGTTAAAAAAATGATACCGTAGATTGCCTACCGCCATTATTGTATATATATGACAGTGCAATCATTCGGAAGTTAATTAAAAGTCTAAAATTTAGTTACCAAAAACTTGCTTATTTCGCATAAATTTGGAGGTTATGTGAAAAAAAGTGTCAATACACAAGTTTTAGATCTTTTTATTACTTTGCCATTTAACTTCTTTCCATAGGTCTTGTAGTTTTGTCGGAAATCTAGATAAACCGTGTTTTACCCTTAAAAACTCAGCCCCTTCAACTTCTCGACCTCAGATCACCCATAAATTATTTTTCCTTTCATTTTTGTTATATTCTCTTCCGTTTCCAATTGGTTTCATCCTACTCTCATCTTTTTTAGGTTTCAAACATGGTCTATTTGTAAAGAAAAATTAAGTGTTTGTACATATCGATTGATTTTGTTTTACTCGTTCGTAATTTAATCCACTCTCTAACCTAGAATGATTTTAACAAATTCCTAATAGCTTAAATCCCATTCGCTACCGATATCATTATAAGTTAGTGTGAATAAAAATCCCCTTTTCATTCCTCTTTTCAAATCCGTCACTGAATTTAGTAATAAACGATTATGAAGAATATACCTGTATATTAAGGTTATTCGTTTATGTCAAGAATAAGTTAAAATACACTGAAATCGAACATCATACTAACAGTCTTTGATGGGTGTATAAGACAAAACACACAAAGCTGCATCGGTTGCATTTCAACTTTGGTTAAAATTGTGTAACAGTGACCACCATATACAGAAAATATCGTCACTTCACATTACATTTCAACCAGTGTTGATTTAAATTCAAGTGCGTAAGCCTAAGGTGCAAGTTATGAAAAAAAAATTCATTTTGCTTAAATTCTATAAATCAAAAAACGGTTTAAAAACCTCATCATAATGGAAAAAAAATTGGGCACTGTTTGTAAATATGCCCAGGATTAACTTGAACGCTACTTCATTTTAACTTGCGATATTTCCCATAAAAAATGTAGCTTAAAGCGACATTTAAACCCATAATCAATACTTTATTCAAATTCTGATCAAAATTTAGTATAAATTGTTTATCTAAATCGCTAAATCGAAACAAAAAAAATATAAACCAATTTAAAAATCAGCCGTCAACAAAATCGAGAATATCAAACAACGCCCATTTTTTTAACAATTTTGATAAAAAGGTTGTTTTTATAAAATAGAATACTTTTATAGATTGAGATAAAAAAAAGATTCTTACAAAACTTCAGCCTTTACATTCATTAGATCATTGTCCGATGATATTTAGAGAGCTGGAATAACGGTCTTATCACAATTCACAATCAAAGTTGTTGAGTGGGGTAAAATGTCTATACGTGTTGTATTGACATACAATAAGGTTTTGAATAAGGGTTGTTTAGCATTCAAACAGGTTTAACTGTACTTCTAAAACAGGTGCAAATTAAAATACGATACCATTGTATTTAACCAAAATCATTGTTTTAAATATTATTGTAGTTAACTCTAGAATGTAATAAGTTTAATGGGTTCATCTACCGTCCATCCAGGTTTTACTGTACATCGAAAAACAGGTCCGTATTAAAGTACGGTTCTGTTACTTTTAAAATCTTTTTTAGATACAAAGTTCATTTCAAGAATACAAAAATTACGGTTTTTAATGATTATACAACTATAGCTCAAGTTCGATTGGATAAAAATTTGAGTTTTGTTGTATTAAAAATTAAAATGAATACTAAGTCCTGAAAGAATATAGTTTAAAAAAAGTTTTTTTGTAATACATGCTAACATATAAATTAACAATGGCTGACATATAGATATTTCAATATGAATATATATTTTTATCTTTGTCTGATATAGTTTGAAAATAGTTGTTTTCTTTGTCTGCGCGTAAATATGCGCATTATGAATTGCAGGTACATACTGTGTCCTCTGTATTAAAAGTGTACTTTTATATGCCATGGCTGCAATATTTACAATACAAAATATAAGTGATTTACGTGATAAAAAAAAATTCAAATGACAAATTATTATTGTTTTATAAAATATCTTCATGTATTTACAATTAATTTTCATATTTAATTTAAAATTTATATGTAAATTTATAACTTAAAAGTTTGTGTGTGAAAAATAATACCATTTACAAATCATACGAAAGAAAAGTTATTTTTTTCTAAATAAAAAAATTATTGTGACACCACGATGGTATCAAAACCGGAGAAAATTGGTGTTACATTAGGTGTAAAATCACCACAAGTGACACAATGTGAAAAATTAAGTCGTGTTAAAGAAGAATTTGTTTTTCAAATCCCAGAAGAAGCACCTGTATTTGAACCAACTGTGACCGAATTTGCAGATCCTTTACGTTATATTAGTAAGATACGTCCAATTGCTGAAAAATCGGGAATATGTAAAATACGTCCACCATCTGTAAGTTGTTTATTTTGGCAATTTTTATGCAAAGTTACTGGTTAACAAAAGTTTTTTCCACTTTGAAATCCTTATTTCTTTTAAATTGAAAATGGCGTCAAAAAAGATGTTCATTTGTTTTATGTGATTTTACTTTTAAATTTCATTTAATTTAATTGTTTTTCATTAATAATTTAAGGGGCTTCATTATTTTCCTAATAATTTATTCCCGTAGAATCTTTTTTAATAGTTGTCATTTAGTTTAATACTGTTTTAAGCTTTGTAAATTTAATTTTTTTGCCATTATTAAATTTCCACGAATTATTTTAACATTATTGTTAATGTTTATCCTTTATTTAATGAAATTTTGTAACACGCTTTTTAGGAATCTTTTTATGGGACATTTTCTAGTAAATAAAAATGTGATAATTATTCTTTAAAATATGATAACGTTTCTTTAATATTGATAACATATTTTGAATTTTAATGAGAGATCTCTGTTTTATTTATCCACTTAATTTTGGATGACAATATTTTATTGTGAAAGAATTTTTCTCATTTACCCATTATATAAAATTTTTTTCCCGACTTTTTTCTAGAATTGGCAGCCACCATTTGCAGTAGATGTGGATAAATTACGATTTACGCCACGAATTCAACGATTAAATGAATTAGAGGTGATTAGTTTTTCCTAAATTTATCTTGCATAAGCTTTTTGGAAGCATTGCATTTTATTTTATCAGAAATAAAAAACTGTTTAGAAAATGGTGGATTTATTGAAACTGCATTTTTATTGATTTTAATAAAATCAATAGTTATAATTGATTTTTGAACCATATTTTTTTTTTTTAGTAGGGGATGCAGGGTAATTATTATCGAAAAATTTTCTATCCTTTGATAATAAACTTTATTATTGATTAAAATTTTCTTCATTCAATTAAAGGGCTGATTTCGGTTAACTGGGTGACGAATTTCGATAATTAATTTTTCTAAAACCCGATGAAATTACACAAAAACAATATGCAATTGTTTATCTAATTTAAAGTTATTTAAGGCCGCAAATTCTAATATTCATAGGATTATTATTACTTTAATTGTATATGCGTTTGTATTAAAAATGTAGTTTCAAATAAATCTTGAGAAACTGTGCACTGTAAATATTACGATTTCTTTGAAAACGATTTTTAACAATACGGTAAACGCAGCATACAGGTTATAACATTATCGACAACTGTGCATAAAAAATTTTTTAAACATTATAGAAATATTCATGATTGGAGTTTTCTGATTAAAAACTCATAGATATGAAGCTAAATTACTTAAATTTCACATATTCAGGGGACCCTATATTTTAAAATTTTGCTACGGTGATCAAATTACAGTATAAAAAAATTGAATTTCGTAACTATGATAAATTTGGATTATCAAGTGGCGGTTTTTTTTTTGTAAAAATTCTTGAGATCATTTTAAGCTATATTTAAAGACAATATAACAAGAAATCACTCAAATCTCAAAATGCACGTGTCTGTATTTTCTTAAACAATATAGGCAATATGCATTACGTTCATGTAATCTTTAGATATTTATTGATTACTAAAATGAAATATATATTCCAACAAATTTGAGTGAAAATCTATTTATGCTAACAAAAGAACGCTGGGGGTAGGAATTTTTTTTATTATCGTTCGTAGTTCCGGAAATCGTAATATTACGTACATCCAAAAATTATCTAAAGCTATTTTAATCGAATGAATTATTTTCTATTTTGATTTTATTTCCACAGGCAAAAACACGTGTAAAATTAAATTTCTTAGATCAAATAGCAAAATTTTGGGAATTACAAGGATCATCTTTGAAGATTCCCATGGTCGAAAGACGTGCACTCGATTTATATTCCTTACATCGCATTGTTCAAGAAGAAGGTGGTCACGAATGTGCTACCAAAGAACGTAAATGGTCCAAAATCGCAGCACGTTTAGGTTATCCCCAAGGGAAAGGTGTTGGTACAATTTTAAAAGGACATTATGAACGTATCTTGTATCCGTTTGATGTCTTCCGACAAGGGAAGACATTAGCAGATATTAAAATAGAACCAGAACCCGATGATAATGAAAAAGTTGATCAAGATTATAAGCCGCATGGTATTGTATGTCGACAACAGATTAAACCACCGGTAGAAAAACATGCGAGAAGATCTAAACGTTATGAAACCACTGAGAAAACCGAAAAGACAAAAATCGAACCGAAAATTGTAAGTGTATAGTAAAAACTTTTTTTTTTTTTTTTTTATTAAAATATCAGTGAATTCTTAGGTTATATTGATAGTGAAGAAATTGTTTGTTTGGAAATTTGTACTTTACATCAGGGTATATGATCTGGAGAAGTTAATAGTGGAGGTATCAATATAATTGGAAATTCTGTTCAATTAGAGAATTTTAGTCTCGACAATTTTTAGGATAGCAAGTAACCTTGAAATACCAGGAGATTCTCAGATTCCGTATATTATTATTTGCTAATTTACAGGATGGTAAATAATCTTGAAATGCTAAGAAATGTTCGGCGTGTGTCCCAAAAAAACTGGGACATGCTAGATAATTTTGAGATTTTGTGCAAGTCGGGGAATATTTATTCTTTTAGTCTTAAAATATCAAGAAGGTTTTTCTTATTGGAGCCTGTGCTTTCTGTAACGGAGACAAAACAAAGTAGCTGTGCATAAGTTGTTATTAGCTATTATTCAGTAAAATTATACCATCTAGATAACAATAATCATTATTTTTGAAGATTTTGGTGTAGAAAAATTATATTACAGGTCTCAAGCTGTAACTTTATTTTCATCCAATATTTGATTATTCACTCCATGAATGGGCACATAAGACATGCAAATCTAGAGGCTAGGAATAACATACTGCTCTTATGTCAGGGACGTTGTTTTCTGAATTCGGATCCTGAAAGTATAATGAATCCAATACGATTTATCATTATTTTTATCGTAATCAGGTATACGAGATCTAAAACGTAGATTTTGTAATAGGATAACTTTGGCGTAAATGTTAAGAAAATTTTATAGAATGGATTAACATCATGGCTTAACGGATATGTGATTTTTACGGATATAATATTTTTTTAGGTGGAGAAAACGGACTTGACGGAAGGAGGATCTAAATGTGATGAAAAGAGTAGCGAATTACGTCGTTTACAGTTTTATGGAGCTGGTCCAAAAATGGCCGGATATCGTCAGCAAGATGGCAAAAACAAGAATAAGAAATTTGTTTTTGAATTAGATCCGGTAAATGTCAAAAATTTTTCGGTTATAAATTTTTTTGATATACAGGGTGTTTAGGAAAATGCCATTTTAATATTGTATTCGATTTTCTATTATTAGGTTAGAATCGTAGCATTAACTTGATTTGCATGTTTTTTGGGTCAAATTTTTTTCTTGATGCCGCGATTTTTTTTTCTTTCTTTGGTTTATGGGAGTTTTATTTGTTTATCATTCTTGAAACATCCTGTACCCCCGTATTAATGATTAATTTATACAAATTCCTTAATTAAAAAATTTTTGTTATTTTCAGTTAGCAAAATATGTTTGCCATAATTGTGGACGTGGAGATGCTGAAGAATCAATGCTATTATGTGATGGTTGTGATGACAGTTATCATACATTTTGTTTAATGCCACCATTATCTGAAATACCAAAGGGTGATTGGCGTTGTCCAAAATGTGTTGCCGAAGAAGTATCAAAACCTATGGAAGCATTTGGTTTTGAACAAGCTCAACGTGAATATACCTTACAACAATTTGGTGAAATGGCCGATCAATTTAAGTCTGATTACTTTAACATGCCCGTTCACGTAAGTAAAGTTTTTAAATACAGTTAAACTTCTTTATAATAATATAAAATATATATGGAAACTTATCCATGGAGAAAAAAAGTGTCGAGTCAAACCTTCAAGAAAATTTGAACATTGGTATTATTTTTTCTTGTGAAAAATAATGTGTAAGCTCGTAGTAAAGCATGTAGAATATTCATAAAGTTTCCTTATAAGAAAATGTGGATATTCAAGCTCTCTGTTCTGTGGAAAATATTGTCCGTATGTTTACAGTAAAACCTGCTTATATTAATAAACATTTTATATTATATCGCGTAATTAAAATTTACAGACAAATCAACGTGTTTTACTATACAGTCTTAGTTCTTGTATTAGTAAAAAGCCCTAGAATCGTCCTGTCTGTAAATAATCCGCGTTTTAAAGGAAAACCACACCATTCGAAATTTCTCTCCTTAATCGTGTACAATCGTATTTGCTGGTTCAACTTAAAGCAACTTGTAATTTTTTACAGATGGTGCCTACTTCATTAGTAGAACGTGAATTTTGGAGAATAGTATCATCAATTGACGAAGACGTAACTGTTGAATATGGTGCCGATTTACACACGATGGATCATGGTTCTGGTTTTCCAACAAAATCCTCAGTGAATTTATATCCGGGTGATCAAGAATATGCCGAAAGTAGTTGGAATCTAAATAATTTACCAGTATTAGAAGGATCCGTTTTAGGCCATATAAATGCGGATATATCTGGCATGAAAGTACCATGGATGTATGTTGGTATGTGTTTTGCAACGTTTTGTTGGCATAACGAGGATCATTGGAGTTATTCCATTAATTATCTACATTGGGGTGAACCAAAAACATGGTATGGTGTACCAGGCAACAAAGCGGAAGCATTCGAAGAGTCTATGAAATCAGCTGCACCAGAATTATTCCAATCGCAACCGGATCTTCTACATCAACTAGTCACAATTATGAATCCAAATATCTTAATGAATGCTGGTGTACCAGTTTATCGTACGGATCAACATGCTGGAGAATTCGTTATAACATTTCCACGTGCATATCATGCTGGCTTCAATCAAGGGTACAATTTTGCTGAAGCTGTTAATTTTGCACCAGCCGATTGGTTAAAAATGGGACGTGAATGTATTAGCCATTATTCACATTTACGACGATTTTGTGTTTTTTCACATGACGAGTTAGTGTGTAAAATGGCTTTGGAACCAGAGAAATTGGATTTAACGGTTGCTGCAGCTACGTATCAAGATATGTTAATTATGGTCGATCATGAGAAAAAAATGCGCAAAGCTTTGTTAGAATGGGTATTGTATCGATTTTATTTTATCTTGTACCATTTTCCTTCGTTACTTCTGTTTTATTTTTAATGAAAATATAAAGGTAGTCACAAAATTCGATAGAAATTTAAAAAAAATTACATTTTATTAGAAAAACTGTACCAAGCTAGCTTTATAAATTTATACAAATATTTTCCGTCCTGAATATGATACAGTTTGAGAGTTTAAAATAGAGATACTACTCCAGAAGTGGGTCTCTGAGAGGCGAGAGCTAATTCTGAAGATAGTTTGCTAGAAGCTAATTTGGTGGCAGTTTTTATTGCTAATTTTATTAGCTTATCTCTTGCATTAGAATCATACTTATTTGGGGAAATTGTAAACTCCATCGCCAAAATATAAGATGAAAATTTATTTTCCATAGTACCATTATCAGAATCATTTCGTTATTAGCCATTATAATGTGCCTACGGGGAAGTTTTTCAATGATATTATTAGGGAAAATATAAGATGCGGCTTGGGGTGCTCACCCCAACGCAATATTGAACTTAAGTGTAATTTTTAAGTTTTACAAATTTCTGTTTTTGAGATATATGAAATAGTTCCGAGATACCTCCGTGAAAATTTTTACCCGATGTCTCAAAAAATTAAATATAAAATATTAAATTCTAATATAACTTTAAGGGATAATTTTAAGATCGGATCTGTAGTTTTTGAGATATCGTCTGAAATTGGTTCGTGATTCGCCTTCTTTTCTCCCATAAAATATTTTCTGATAATATGAAGATATTTTACTAAATCATAATATTTTTTTTACAGGGTGTGACAGAAGCTGAACGTGAAGCATTTGAATTATTACCAGACGATGAACGTCAATGTGAAGTATGCAAGACTACGTGTTTCCTTTCCGCAATGACATGTTCATGTAGTAACGATACCTTGGTATGTTTACGCCATTATACATCACTCTGCGAATGTCCACCTGAGAAACATACGTTACGTTATCGCTACACGTTAGATGAATTACCATTAATGTTACAAAAATTAAAATTAAAAGCTGAATCATTCGATAACTGGGTGAATCAAGTGAAAGATGCACTTGATCCAAGTAAACCAAAAGTACTTGATTTACCAGGTTTAAAAGAATTGCTAAACGAAGCTGAAATCAAAAAATTCCCTAAATCAGATTTATTAGCTACATTAACAGCAGCCGTAACCGATGCAGAGAAATGCGCAAGTGTTATTCACCAACTGGATTTGAATAAAATGCGAACGCGTACCCGTAACTCCGTAGATCCTAAATATAAACTAACTATAAAAGAATTAGTATTATTCCACGAGGAAATAGAAAGTCTAGCGTGTATTCTGAAAGAAGGTGAAAGTGTACGGGAACTTCTACAACGGACGCGTGATTTCGAGAAAGAAACGAAACGTTTATTAGAACAATCAATTGATGATAACATACCATCAGAAATTGAGAAATGTATTGAGAATGGATCATCCTTGTGTATCGAACTTCCAGCGTTGAAGACACTGAAAATACGTTTAGATCAAGCTAAATGGCATGTAGAGATTAAAACAAAGCGAGAAGATCCCGATAATGTTACGATTGAAGTATTGCGCCAATGGATTAACGTCGGAGTAGCTCTTCCAGCCAATATGGTTGTTGAAAAACATCTAGAAGAGCTTCAAGATATGCTCACGCAAGTGGAGCAATGGGAAGAGAAAGCTAAAGTTTGTTTAGAATCGAAAAGTCAAAGTACAATGGCTGAATTAGACGCAATGCTACAAGTTGCAGAACAAATCGAAGCATATTTACCATCCGAGCAAACAATACGGGATACACTTAAACGAGCAAATGATTGGTTAGATTCCGTTGCGAAAATGCAATCACTCGAACATTATCCATATTATAACACACTAAAAGAGGTCGTAAATCGTGGACGAAACTTACCATTATTGTTAGAAGAATTAGAACCACTTGAAGTACAATTAAATTCGGCTCGTTTATGGAAAGAACGTACATCGAAAACATTCTTACGCAAAGATTCCACATGTACGTTAATGGAAGCGTTATGTCCACGTTTATATCAAGAACCAACAGTACCGAAATCCAAAGATGGTGACGTTCTAGATAATAAAATTAATAATAGTTTAGAACCGGCACAAGTTGTGGCCGCTTTTAAAGCAGCAGAACAACGTGAAATGAATGCAATGGCTGAGAAACGTATACAAAATACCCGTAAATATTTAGAAGATAAAAATAATGAATCGTATTGTATATGTAATGGGCGTAAATATGGTTTAATGATACAGTGTGATTTATGTAAGGATTGGTTCCATAATAGTTGTGTGACAGTACCGAAAAATTTACATTCACAGAAAACTAAATTAATGCACATTGAAAATGGAGCGTCAATGAAAGATTATAAATTCTTATGCCCTGGTTGTATGAGAACACGACGTCCACGCTTAGAAACAATTCTTACATTATTAGTATCATTACAGAAACTTTATGTTCGTTTACATGAAGGTAAGTTATCCCTCAATTTATTTTATTTGTTTAAAATGATTCGTCCAAGTTTATTTGTTACCTAATGTATCAAATATTTTGAAATATTACAGTTAAAAAACACAAATTTTTGCCATACTCTTAGTAGCAAAAATTTGGTGATTTGTTGAACAAAATGTTTATATCGGCTACTTCTTAAGTTTTTAGTCAATTGTTACTCCTGTTATGCATGAATATAATTAAAACTATCTAGGAAGAAAAATCTATACTTAGCAGAGATAAAACTTCAAAAATATCAATTTGACTGATTTACCACTCACTGAGTACGACCCGGAGATGATACACAATATTACATTTCGTATAATTTTTGATAGTTTTCAGCAATTTTAAAATTTGAAATTAATTTGTTTCAGGTGAAGCATTACAGTGCCTAACAGAACGTGCCATGAATTGGCAAGATCGTGCTCGACAAATGTTGGCAACCAAAGAATTATCATCAGCATTAATGCAAATATCTGTAATGTCACAAAAATTAACGGAAGCAGCGGCACGTGAAAAGACTGAAAAAATTATAAGTTCTGAATTGAAAAAAGCAGCAAACAATCCTGAATTACATAAACGTGTACAAGCAATAACACCATTAAGTGGTATTGATTGGAATACACCAGATTGTGGCTTGGACACAAACGATGTAATGGTTAAAGAGGAGCTGGAGTGGAATGATACGAATAGTATGAGTGCTAGTTCAGACGCATATTTAAATAGTGAACATGCGTATTCAGCGGTTGCACCAAATTCAAATGATAGCGATTGTTGTTTACGGCTTAGTGAGACTATGTATCAAAATTTGGTTGAATTAATGATGGAAGGTGATTTATTAGAAGTGCAATTGGATGAGACATTACATATCTGGAAGATTCTTCAGGCTACCAAACCTTCAGGGGAACAAGATAGGATATTTGTTAATTTTAATGTAAGTTGAACTCTATTTCATAGTTTCTATTTCTTAACTCTATTTCATAGGACAAAATTTTTTTAAATACTAAGTCTTTTGCGGGTTTGGTATTTCAATCAGTCAAGGTTAAATAATTCTCAGACAATAATTGTTTTTCTAAGCTCTGAAATCTAACTTAACCCAGGAAATTGTCTATAAAATGTAAACGTTGTTATGGAAACCTATGGATGTGTCTACGTTGTTTCGATAAAACAGCCACATTTAATTCATTAATCAAATATTTAGAAAGTAGAATCCAAATTTAATAGACATATTTTTCAAAATTCGATAAAAGTTGCACGTGCAATTCACGTTAATATTTGGAATTCACAGTCTGCAAGTGTACAAAAATTAAGATGAATGAAAAAGAGATTACTGATTTTATGTTTTCGTTACAGGGTGTACCCAACGATTTAGACATACCAAAGCCAAGATTAAAAGGTCGCAAACGTAAATCTGATGAAAGTGATTTAAAGAAAGGCCATATACGTCAAATAAAATCATTAACAAAAGCTGAAATTGATAAGAAGGTGAAATTGCGCCGTGGTGGTAATAAAGATAATATAAGAAAACGGCGTAGTGAAGCTCCAAAAAAACAAAAAACAACAAATAATGATTCAAGTAATGTTGAATTTTCCGATGAAGAAGATGATTGCGCTGCAGGAGTTTGTCTTCGACCATCAGGTAAAGTATAATTTATATTTCTCCATCTTCGAACACCGAACTGTATCAGATCCTCTTAGACATTCTCCAACCGACGCAGATGTGGTCAACATGTTAGTTTCCTTTCACCAGGCACTCCGATATATGGCTTTAAGCGGATATCTCTCTTGGGACATTCTTTCAACTCAATATAAATGTCATCACATCTGACTTTTCAATACTGACGTCTAAGTTACGAGGTAGTTACACTTGAAGCACGGCCGTGGAAATAATAAATAAATACTTGTATGTGGCAGAAAAATGGCATTGAAAATAATTTTAAAAAATTTTTCTAGGAACGGAAGTTGATTGGGTCCAGTGTGATGGTGGGTGTAATCAATGGTTCCATATGTTATGTGTAGGTTTAGCAAAACATGACCTTACCGAAGACGAAGATTATGTATGTAATTCCTGTGTGGGTAAAGATAATGGCACATACTCCGCATTTCAAGTAAGTGGTGGTGCTTCATCAACGTCATCCCCTTTGGATACAGTTACAAATTCACCAGAGAATAGTCAACAAAATATTTAATATATACTTTTATTAAGCAGTGATGAGTGTTATGACGAAGATATAATTAGTGACGGTCATTTGATTATAAACTCTTGATGATGATCGAACACTTTTATGATGTGTCACCGAACGTTCTAAATTGAAGGACGCTTTAAATTATACAGTGATAAATTTTTCAAACTTCAATTTTAGAGTTTTAAGGAGTAGTTTGATTTGATAAAAATAATTTATAGAGCGTAAAACAACTTATTTTTTGATTTATTGAAAAAAATAAATAAGAAACCAATCATCCATGGATATTTTTAGATGGAAGAAATTGAGAGGAATGTTTTTCAAATCATAATCCTAATAAAATAATAATAAATCTAGTAATATACACGAAAGCCACTTGGGTCATGTATCCTCTGGTGTTATTAGGAAATCAAAATTTTATCCTTTTTTCAATCTGTAATATAAATTTGTTAACATTTGGCAGTCTAGTATTTATCAAAATGGCATTATAGTCTAGTATTTATCAAAATCATTGTGTTTTTGTTTGTTGAATGAACGATTTTTGTTACAACTTGCGGGAAAAATTTGGAGGTACAGTGGACATAAACATTAGGAAAAGTACACAGCATATTTTTAGAAATTTTATAAAAGGGGTATTTTTAGGATTTGGCTTAGTGATCAGGATTAATACATTTATATGTTCTATGTCCTCCTTGAGTACAAACATTATGGTCAAGAAGCTGATTTCCTTATCTTGATAAGGTTTCCAATCTTACCATTCATATACGCGATTCGAATTCAACTTTTATTTACCATCTTTTAAGGATTTATACCTTTTTCATAATATCTCCGTGCCTTTTATTATTATAACAACAATCGTTTGTGTAATACTGAAACTCTTGGAACAGGTACTAAAATTTCGTTGAGATTTTCGAATCGCTGACTGCACAGATAAAAGCAACCATTTTACAAGGCAATATCGATAAAAGTCGTTTTTCAAGCTAAATAAATATTTATGTTTATCAATTTAGTTCAATTGTTTTTTTGCTAGAATGTCTCAAAATTTGTAAATACGGTTGACTCTGTGATATTATTTTAAAATATATAAGCTGCATAATTTTCCTACGTATGGTATTTGGATCTCAAATTTGAATACCTGTAAAAATTTTACCGTATGAAAATAGTACTTTGTCATTTCAAATATTGAACATTTAAAAATCCACGCCTTGTTTTTTTTTTGTGATATTGTGTAGATCACTATTTTAAAGTAAGAATTAATTTTCAAATTTTAAAGAGATATAAGAAAATATTTTTATTCGAGGTTATATCAAAATATCCAGAATAAAATTAAAATACAGGGTGTGCGAATAAAAAAAACAATTTGACAGGCATTCACATAATGATTTTTTTAATACAAAATAGTCCGCGTATTTATCCGGAAGTCCTTTTTATTACAAATTTAGAACTGACATTTTCAAAATGTTTATATTGTATACAATCTATATATAATTTTTTTTTCATTTTTATTATTAATTTATGTGAAATTTCTAGTTTAATATGTACAGTACGATTTTTCCTCTCTCCTTTATTACACACACACGTCACCTCTCTATCCGTTTACAATTTGATTCAAATCTAAATTTATGTTTTAATTTTGATCAAATTTGGCTAGCTTTGACCCTATCCCGATTAGCCTACAAACGAAATCGAAGTTGTCCATACTTTGTTAAATTGGTCATTCTTCTGTAATTACCACGATTGCCTTTAGAATTGTGATAATTTTTTTCTTTTTTTGTGCGTAGAATCTGCGCAAATTAATTTTATTCTAAAGGCATGTATTTGAAAAGATAACCAAAAAACAGATCTAATTTTTATTTTTTTGAAACTTTATTTCGAGTAATTGCCGAAAATATATTCGAATTATATGTAATATTCATTTTTTATTTATTCCAAAATTGTTAAACAACATTTTTAACAATAATTATTTTGAAAAATTAACGAACTGGAAAATTTTTTTTCAAAATAATTTTATTTTTATTTTTTATTCTAAATTAGAGAATTTTTAATTAAAACTTTGTTTCTCCACAATTAATAAATGTTATTTTAAAAAGTTTTGCGCGAAAACGAAATACAATTTGATAATTTTTAAATATAATTCTGAGTAAATTAATTTAAAAAATTTTATATGTATTTGGTATAAATCGAATTTCATCATTTTGTTTTAAATTCATAAGATAAATTTTGAATGCATTTTGCTTTAAAAAGTTTTCCATCGAAAACAAATTATAATTTGGGCCGAATCGTTTTAATTCCAAGTTCTGATTGTCGATCGTCCTTCAGTCTTGGCGTCTAAATTAGAGAACTTTTAATTAAAAATTTGTTTCTCCACAACTAATAAATGTTATTTTAAAAAGTTTTGCGCGAAAACGAAATACAATTTGATAATTTTTAAATATAATTCTGAGTAAATTAATTTAAAAAATTTTATATGTATTTGGTATAAATCGAATTTCATCATTTTGTTTTAAATTCATAAGACAAATTTTGAATGCATTTTGTTTTAAAAAGTTTTCCATCGAAAACGAATTATAATTTGGGCCGAATCGTTCTGCTTGTCGATCGTCCTTTAGTCTTGGCGTGTACTTGAATCATTCATTTTCGTACAGCTAGTGAATTTTATGTTGTTATTTTATATGATTTGATTTTGTTGAAGGGACTCCTTTAAAAAAGTAAATAAATAAAAAACAGATTTTCTTAGTATAAATTTAATTGAATTATATTTTTTTTTATTGTATAATTTGATTTTACCAAAGGCAATCTTTTAAATTAATAGAAAAAATAATTTATTTTCTTATTAAGAAAATTCTACTAGGCGAAAAAGATTAAAAACATAATTTAAAAAAATATAAATTAAATATAACATTTAAAATAATAAGAATTCGTAAATTTTTTTTTTTGTCACTTTTCTTTGTGTGTTTGTTTTTCTTTTATAATTTTCATGTTTTTTTAGAATGTGTGTTTTAGAATGTGTGATTTAAAAAATAAAGAAAAATTTCTTCATTCCATGTAATTAAAAACAGTTTTTTTTTTTTTCTTTTTGTTTGAATATAATGTTTTTTCATAGTTATTTTTATCTAAAGACTTAAGGTGGGTTCACATTATAGCCACAAACGTGGAGGCGATAAGAAAATCATTTTCTTATGAACATATTTGATGTGAATTCTCGTTTAGACACATAGCTCACTAGTGGCAGTGGAATATCTGAGAAAAATCTCCTAGGAAAATTCTGATTCTGAAAAGAATCGAGTTGGATTATTCAATTTTATTCGGATTATTTTTGATATATTCATGATTATTGGAAAATTTTTCGTGATTGAACTCTTTTTAAAAGATTTCTCTACTGATTTGGATTTTTTCCATTGCCCTTAGCACTTACATACGCATCATTGAGCTATTGTATCTAAAAACTTTTTGCTAAAGCCATGATGTTTATAATATAAACGTTTTGAAATTCAAAAATTTTAAATCATTTGAAAAATTCGTTTAATCAATTTTCTATTTATATTATACGTTTGATTTTCTTTTTAAAATCCATTTGAAGGTAAGTTCAAGATTTTCGAATTACCCTATTTCTTGCCATAAATTCTCTTATGTTCTCAAAATTACTTTTTTTTGTTTTAAGTACTACGGTTTGCTTCTTTGGGGGATCCAAAAAATATACCACGCTAAAAACAATGTGAAAATATTTTCGATCACACCCCCTCCCTTTCGTTCACTCAATTTTGATGTACTCAAAAGTGTAAGAGTATAGCGACATCCGTTGATATATTGTACCTAGTTTAGAATATAAATACCACAAGTAAAAAATATAACCCGATTTATATGTATCAATTTTCGATTAATACTTATAAATTAAAGATATCTCATTTTAAACAATGTAAATTTAAAAAAAAAGCCGTTCCTAGATACAGACATCTATTTGAGTATCTAGATACAAAATGAGTATATATATATATATATATATATATATATATATATATATATATATATATATATATATATATATATATATATATATATATATATATATATATATATATATATATATATATATATATATATTTACAATTTTTGATGTATCGACAGTATATCTAAGTATAGACACATATACGAGTAGCTGGATACAAAATGAGAAACGTGTGTATTTCGTTTTGTTATATGTAAATTTGTACGTGTGAGTGTGAAAATCTGTAAAATGTAACTAGTCGGGTACAAATGATTCAGGTACAATAGTTACACAGAAATTTAAACGTATCTAGATACTTAAAATTTTTGATAAATATTGCAGCCAAAAATTATGGTAATCTAATTTTAAACACAATGTGTAGATGGAAATATATTATCGAAAGTGTATCTAGATTCATAGACATGAAAGAATCTAGAAACTAAATAAGAAATGTATTACTTCTACTATACATTTTGAACTATAAATATTTATGAAACTTTAAAAAATGTATCCATTTCAGATACCTATATTGCAGGTAGAAAACAAGCAAGATACTAGTTGCATTCTCTTGAGTCCCCGAAATAGTAATTTCCACGTTTTGGAGACTGAGGATGCGTACTAGGTATTTTTCAAGATAAAAAAATACCTAGTATGCACCCTCAGTTCTCTAGACGGGGTAATCTTCGTATCAGAGACTCAAAAAAAACGTAGATAATAATTAGTGTCTTTATTACAAAATAACTTGCAAACACAAATTTTTGATGTATAAACAAAAAATTTATGAAAATCGTTGTATCTGATTTTTTAATTCATCGGCTCATAAGCGAAATAAAAAGTTATTAATCAAAACTTCCAAATGGCAAAGTAAAATATTTGCTCGATATCGATTGGATTATTGTGTTTCGGAATTTAGGAAGAAAACGTTTAATTCCCGACAAAAAAAGTTTATTACGTTTTATATGATTGAATTTCTACAAACGATATGCGTCGAAAGCGTGAACTGACTAGACTCAGGAATATTTCTGTTTGACATACGAAAAGTAAAAATTTCATCTGAACAATCAGCAATAAATTTCTCTTATGAGAATCTCCGCTTCCATATTTCTGCCTTATCTTCTGAAAATCAAAATAGAATATTAATATTTTGTGCGGGAGATATTTTTAATTATCTGCCGTTCGATACGCTGTTTAATATTGTGTCTCGTTTTGTGGAAATTCAGTAAAAGAATACTGGTCATTGATAACAGATTTCCCATTTCAATATACGTTGCCAACGTCCAAAAATAGACTATATTGTAATTTCTGTATTATTGCCGCCATTTTTATTTGAAAAGGATCATTCCTCAAGTATCAAGTACACTTGAAAAGTTCAAGTCTTTTCGTGGTTTTTTGGGCAACTTGTATTAAATTGTTTTCTTTTATTTCCAATGGTTACGAAATACTACTTTATCAATCAAATGATGTATAAGTCTGTGAATGGTATTTGGTTTAACATAGGAAATTTATTAACAAATTTAAATGAATGATTATCATAAATATGGATATTTGCAGTTTCTTCGATTGTTCTTATAATTTTCATACTAATAACCACAACTAAATGTAATTTTTTGTAATTATTAAATAATTTTTGTTTGGCATTTGTTATATAATTTACATGCAAATAACATAATAATTATATTTTCTAGACTGTGAATGTTTTATTACAAATTTTGGCTACTGGTGGCGCATTAATCGACTCAGAAATCCTTCCACCTTTTATGCACGGAAATAAATGCATGTACTTTAGAGTTTAGACTAAAGCGAATATAAGTAGTGAAGATTGAAGGTGTGTTAGTTAAACTGCACTGAGTGGCATCTCATAGTACTGGCAACGTATATTGGGACACATTTTATTAATTTAAAGTCATTTATTAGCGTTAGAAAATCATCCACCCCGAAAAAAAAACTTACGCCAGAAATTTATTAAATAAGAAATTGTTTTCAAAAAAAAAAATAATAATAATAATAAAAACAAAATAATAATTATAAATTTTATGCATTAGTTAGAATGCATTTAGGAATCTTTGTACAAAGGAACTAATAAGTTAGAATATTTTTTTAAGGGATTATAAAAAAAAATTTCTTAAATGTAAATAAAATTTTTGAGATTTATTTCATAAATGCACAATTAATTATCCAGATATATTTATAAAAAAAACTAATAAATGCAATTGTTTTTATTATGTATAGAATCGAATCCATTTTAGCTTCGAATTTTATTAGAGAACTAATGATTTCAAAATTTCCTTATCGAAAATGAATTTCGATTAAATTGGATTTTTGTATATATAAATTATTTTTCTGGTCAATCTGAATAAAAATCTTTCAGCGGCTCTTTTCAGCTGTCGAATATACCTACCTCATTCGACAAAAAAAATCGCAATTGAATTTTTTCATACGTATTTAAAATTGTAAAATACATGATTTTTAGTGCATTAAGTTATTTTCCAGATTTAATTTTCTTTATGTAAAACATTGATTTTAACTTGAATAAATAATAAACCACCCTAAATATATCGTATATTTTTTAAATTTAAATAAGGATAAAATATTTAAGTCGTCTCATTTTATTTTTGAATAGAAAATTTCCCATTCAATCCTATTCAAAATATTGAATAGGAAATTAAATTCAATCTTATTGTTTTCCTATTCACTAGAAAAAGTCCTATAGAAATTGAATAGAAATTCATTTCGATTAGGGAAAAGTGAAGTTTTGTTTTATTTCGATTTTAAATTGAAAATTATCGGATTTAAAGAGCAAAGAAAAAATACATTTACTGGCCACAAACTTTATATTATCATATTGTGATTTTATAATTAATAGTAAATTTTTGACTTTAAGAAAATTGGTAAAAATTTAGCAACAAGAACTGCTTTATATTAAAAAAAGAAACAACCGAAAATTTATAAATGATAAAATTTTTTCAAAAATAAAGTTCACTTTCTTTTTATAGGAAAATTATTGTTAAAATTAATGTACCTTACAGTAAATAAAATACATATTTATATAAATTTTTATTTTTCATAAATATCCCAAGTCTATTCACTGTGGAATTTTTTTTTGAAAAAGCTTATGTTTTTTTTTATGGAAAAACTGTTAAACTTGCAGTGTTGTGAAAGTTTCATTGTGAGTATAGGGGAGAGATGTCTTAGGGTAAAGGTTCCCTCTAAATTGTATTAAAAATTCTATTATAATTTATTTTTCAGGTTTATACAGTTTTAAAAAGCAAGTCAGCACCCACAAAATAAGTTCTAGTTCATTGTCTGGATCACAAGTACATAATATATATTTATATAAGTATCTAAAATACATAAAACTGTTTTATAATAAATTTTAAAATTATTTATTTATAGAAATAGTAGATTCATATTTTGACAACTTTTTTAGAGAAAATTTAGTATAAAAAACTTTTGCGTTTTAGTTCGTTGGATCGATATTGCTATTTTGGTATCAATATGAAGCATAGATACGAGGCTCTGTATCGATATTTTATATCGATACTTTATGATAAAATATGGATACTTCTAATATTGATTTAGTATCAAACATCCCTATATGTAGTCACATAATAGATGTGGTTGAACGCACACTTTTATATTCAAATCAAATAAACCTTGAAGTACACGTAAGTGCAAATATTATTGTTTCGAATCAATTCTCTAGTAAATAGAAAAAACTTCCAAACAACAGAAAATGACATTGGCGAATACGAAAAAGCGTCAAGTTACAAGTTATTTTTAACCTTAACGAAAATGTTTTAATTTCATCATCCTTATAACGTTAAAATTTAAAATGATTATTTGATTAAACAAATTAATTGGTGGTTGTCATAATTCAAAGATATAAACATGATAAATAATTATAAATTTTGTTCATAATGTATAAATTATTTATGTATTTCTTTTTTATTTCTTTACTTAATGTTGTATTTTCATCATATGCAAATGTTGATATCAAATCATTACCTTACTGTTCATCAAATACCAAGGAAAACCTTGACAAGTAAGTTGATGGAGTTATTTTCATTTTTGATTGTCATAAAATATCACTCGTAATGCGAGCTGCAAAAAAAAAACTGTTAATTCAACCCAACTTAACTGGGGTTGAGATAAGACTTCCCAAGCCCTAAATAACTACCGGGATTTTTACCATAATAATAATAACCCACAGACCCTACAGGGTAAATACCTCGTTCATCGATTTCCAATTTAGTTGATTTTGAGAGTTTTGTCGTCACAATTGAAATCAAGCTATTCTATTTTCAGGATAGTTTATGTGAGTACATTAGATGGAAAAATAACAGCCTTAAATGCAAACGAAAATGGATCAATATTATGGGAATTTAAAACCGGGGATAAGGAAATGTTATCCTCAACAATACAAAATCGAGAGGTAAGAATTTTCAAAGATCTTTCTATTTTACTTAAGCTGGGAATATTTAAATACGCAATTATAATAAATAGTCATATTTATAAAAATTGGAATATATTAAGAAAATTTTCAAAATCAGATATTTTATCTCAGAGCAACGAACAACAAAATCTGGAAAACGTAACCGAAAAATGAGAATTTTAAAGGGGAAGGGTGTATATTTTACTGACTATAATCTGTAGTACGTAATTAATCAATAATTCAATAACACGAAGAGCTTACTCTTGTATAAAACTGAAGCAAATTTCAACCACAAAACTCATTAATAACAGATTTGTGTGAAATTAATACCGGATTCAACGTTATTATGTTATTCGAGATTAATATATTATATTTATTTATTATTAATTCGAGTTCCCGCCTAAGGAATTATGCATGTTGAGATCTTTCCTTATATTCTGTTAACCCCTCCTTTTAATTCCGAACCATTTTGCCTGTAAAATATTTAATAATATAATAAAACTGTATGCTAAAATTATATATTGATTTTATAGCTAACAAATAGTGGATCATGGGTTCGAATGATTCCATCTTTAAGTGGCAGTTTATATAAATTCGATGGTGAAAATATTGATTTAGTTCCAGTAACCGCTGACGAATTATTAACATCATCTTTTAAATATTCCGATGATTTAGTTTTTTCAGGTAAATAGAAAATATTAGAAAGCCCCAATATATTCAATACAAAATTTGTCAATATTTTCTATATTTTCTAGGTGGAAAAGAAATGTTAACATATGGCGTCGGTTTAAGAAACGGTCAATTAATATACAAATGTGATATACATGGATGTCATAATGAGACGAATTTAGATAAATCAATTGACAAAGATGACATCTTAATTATACAGAAAAAACAACAAACTGTTCATGCAATATCCCCTGATAATGGATCGGAACGTTGGAATTTTAGTGTGGCTCAACATGAAATTAAAGCTGTGAAAAGTACAGAATGCCATGCAAATGAAAAATTTAATTTGGATCTAATTATCAAAGTTGTTTTACCGGAAGGTTTAATTTTTGCTGTTTCTGAAACAAATATGAATCATGTGATATGGACTCAAAAGGTAATTAATTAATATTATTTTTCATTTGATACAATAGTTCATATTCAGAAAATCTAGAAAATTATTCGACATTTTTATATAATCCTTCATTTACGAAAAATATAGTCCCAGGTTTGTATTGAGTGAATGATTTAACTCTACTAAGAAGCTCTATTCCCGAAACAGATCATATTCTATCTTAGCTACTAAAATTTGGAATGATATTTTCCGAAATTAATTTGTTATAATTATAATCAAACTTTGTTTTAGTTGAATTCTCCGATAACAAATGCATGGAAATGGATTAATAATGAATTAAAACCCGTTGATATATTTACTGGAACCCAATGGAGTTGGAATAAAGCACCAACATTTAATTCACCATCGATTTATGTTGGTATGCATAAAAAACAAGTAAGTACAAAATACATACCTTTTCGATAAACGAAATTTTCTAAGAAAATTTTCTTTGTAGTATTCTGAGCTTCGATTGAAAGTAAAAAGAAAAAATTGAGTTAAAAGTAATCATTGATAATAACTATAGGTCTCAGCTGATGACAGTGTTGCCTGATTTTCTTAAGCACTAATCAATTTTTCCATTGCAGCGACATTATCAGCCAGTTTTTAATTTTTCTCGAAAATCGTTTAGTGAATTTGAATAAATTTATACTCAATAAGTTCTCTAGAGTAAAAGTTACTTATTATAAAAGTTTGAAATTCTTGGTAGCTTTTTTTCAGTTCATGAAAATAAATTTATTGTGTTAAGCTAACGAATCTCCATAAGATTACATGTAAAATTGTAATTTTTTAAAATTGCAATAACTTTTTAACAGTTTGGTGAATTGGTTTGTAATTCATACAGGTGATTTAGAATTGAATGATGAACGTTTTACTAAATTTTGATTCGTCTTGTAGCGTTTTTATGTACCTTCCAAACACCCTTAAGAATATTAATTTGGAATAATAATTAATCATTCAAACGATATTTGACTCAATCAAATTTGTTTTCTGTTTCAGTTATATATTCAAGAATCGGCAATAATGCAAAGCATAGCATCTGATTATGTGATAAATTTCAAACAAAATTATGTGCAAAATAAACTTCCACCAAAAATACCATGGAAACCATTTCCAGTCTCTAGTTCATTAGTTACCGCTTTGATGCCAAATTATGATGAGGGTGAATCAACCGAAGAAACAACTGATATTGTTTCAGAAATTGGTACAACTTCTTTGGCGGTACTTTATGCTAGCAAATACATAAATGGTTTGTATTTACTAGGAAGGCACATTACCTAAAGCTAAGTTTGGGAGGCAAAATTGTAAAATATAATATAGGGCATTACAGACATCTATAATTGTAGGGTCCCACGTTATTCAGATGAAATAATTTAAGTTAATTCAGCCATATTATAATAGAATAATAGTGGCGCTTCTAACAGAAGAAATTGGCAGTAGTGTTCCCTATTAAATCGATTAATATAAAGTTTGCTTAATATAAATTTATTTTTCAAGGCCATGGATTTTATTTATACATCGATTCCGATTTAAAAGAAAATGAGGAAATCTCTTGTGATAAATTAAATACCAGTGAATCACCGCCACCATCTTCAGAAGAATCAGATTTCTTTTTCGATGATGAAACTCCCGTTCAAATAATTATTGTGTCCCTTTGGTTTTGGTGGTAAGTAAACTCAAGATGTTTTGTTTTTGAACACCGTGAATCAATTTTAAGGATAGCGGTGAATTAATCCTAGTAGTTATTATTAAGGATCTTTTGATTTAATTTGTTCCACCTTTAATTGCGACTTACTTTTATGAAAATGGAAAATGATTTTTAAAATTTTTCTATCTTTCTTATAACCTGAGGCAATTTTTCAGCCTTCGGAAGTCGGAAGCAACAAAATGAGGTGTATTTATGCTTTTTCGAGATGGATGCTCAATGTTGTGTCTTTTTGTAGAACTAAGAAAGTAGCGAATATCTTCTAACTCGTCTAAAACATCTCTGTATTAGTGTTCAGGGACAATAGTTCATGAATATTAATGGCCATGTCTATTGTGTGAATTTATACATCTATTCAATATTTCTTTAAAAAATTGAATGAATCTCGAAATTATATTCAAAATTTATTTTCTAATTATAGGAAAGAAGTCGTTGTAATTTCCGTAACCACAGCTTTTGTTGTTAACTTCATTCTGGCTAGGCGATTTTTAAATTCATCCCAAATACAAGAAGGCGTTCAACAAGAAATCATTTTCATCGAACGTCATGTTCAAGTAAGTTACCTTATCAAATCTTATTCATAAAAGTTAAAGAATTAAACAATCAGAAATTTCCTCTTATTGCAATTTACCTTAGAGTCTGTGTCTGCTTCAATAGATAAAATGTCAAAGCTGAAAGTCTTTTCTGATCCATTGTACTTCTTAAATAAGTTTTAATGCATTTTATTTTCAATAAATGCACTAAACTACCCAAGATAAAACGCATTTTATATTCGTAATCAGCGATTTCAAAAACCCCAGGTTTACATTTTTTTTTGGCGGGATCTAAACAATGTATTAAAGTGCACGCCAAAAATTTATGCATCTTTAACTCCAATCAAACATATCACAAAATTTGCTTATACTGTCTTTAAGCTTATAAGTGAAAAACTTGTAAGCTTGAAAATGATCAACGAACGTTAATTCGGCTGCTCTATATATTTTTAGAACACTCAATTTTAACAAGATACTATTTTTCTAGATACCATTTGATGAAAATGCTGATAAAAAAGAAATGATACGACATTCATCGGAATCATCCAATAGTGGTGTAGATATTTCGAATGGAAATGATTTACCATTTAATTCACGATTTTTAACCGATTTTGATGTAATACATTGTTTGGGAAAAGGTGGTTTTGGTATGGTATTCGAGGCTCGGAATAAAATTGATGAATGGAATTATGCTGTGAAACAGATTAATTTACCAAATAGGTAAGCGTAAAATAATAAAGGAAATTTTAATAGGGTTGCCGAATCTACGTCTCTAGTACATGGCTTCTAATAATAATGTGGTACGAATATCTGTTAGTTACAAGTTGTATTACACAGAGGAATAAAAAAATACGGTTTTTTTCTGCGGCATCGATTTTTAAAGTGAAGTTAGAATACAATGGCATCAAATCGTTCGTTCTCTGCATATAAACAATTTCATTTTAAAGATTCGATTCGATTTTCCAAAATCTTTTGAAGTATAAATGTAAAAGAGTTCATAAAGTGCAAAATCTACTTTTTCAACTTGTTTCAAGATTGATAGATCCAATGTTTCCAACATACACTATCGATTCAGAAAGATTTTAAACTGAAATGCAATTATGCCAATTGACTCACCAAGATAAATATTTTTTCTAGGCTTGATTCTAGACAACGTGTTATGCGTGAAGTAAAAGCTTTGGCGAAATTGGATCATCGCAATATTGTACGATATTATAATGCATGGTTGGAATTTCCACCAGCTGATTGGCAATCAAATGTTATGTCTTGTATTCTGTAAGTAATCAAAGGTTTTTTTTTTACTATTTCAGAAAATACTCAAATTTATTAGGATTACTATTTTGTTGAAAAATTTGTTTGTGGTAATGATTAATTCATTTTTTTAAAATTAGATTCAAATAATCGATTTTAAAATCAAACATTTTTTTAAATCTGTTCTACAAGTGTTTTTAGTAATTAAGGTCTAAAAACTATAAAAATTACATTACGATTGATGGACTAGATATCGCACGACATCTGATTTACGACTTTATTGGACGGGCCTTAATGATACATTGAAACCTGAATAATCATTTTTTTCCAGTGATATCTCACATTCAACTTACGAATCCCCAACAGAAGACAGCATATCAATCGCAGAAGCACCCGGTGAAAATTACAATAAAATCGATATTTACGATGATGGCGATGAAGATGATTCATTCATCGTATTCGGTGATAATTCTAATGATTCGAATTCAAAAAGTGTTAGTAAACATCGTAATACAAGTAAATATAGCGATTCAAATTCAAAAAATAATCAAATAGTGCCAAAGAATTCAACAAACATTATTGAAATTGTGAATAAAAGTGATAGTAGTCAAAATAATGCGGCTACGACACGCAGCACATTAAATGTTGAACGTCGAATGTATTTGTATATACAAATGCAGCTGTGCCAAAAGGAGAGTTTAAAAGATTGGATGTTAAAGAATGTTGTACGTGATCCACATTCCATTAAAGTGATATTTGAACAAATTTTATCCGCTGTGGAGTATGTGCATTTACAAGGTCTTATACATCGTGATTTAAAGGTATTCATAAAGATATTCATTTTGTCTTTGATATTTTTCCAATATAAATTTCTGCTTTTTTTATGAATTTTATCGATTGAAAACGATTACCTCAAAGTAGCAATTACTAGGATACATTAAATCGTGTTAAGGGAGATTGAAACATAATACCGAAGCACTTTTCATTATGTGAAATCTTTTAATATTCGCCCCACAAATGTCGAGTATAGAAAGCAAAATCATTTTCTAATATCGAATAATCTGATTATATTATATTTTCTGTTTTTATAGCCAAGTAATATATTTTTCTCGTTGGATGGTGAAATAAAAATTGGTGATTTTGGTCTGGTGACTGCAATGGACGACGATGAATATGTGTCTAGTGATACAAATACGCTTACAAAGACAAAATTTAAAAAACATACCAGAGAAGTAGGCAAGTTTATAACCTTAAATTTTTACCATACGATTGATATATTTCAAAGATGAAGAGAAAAAATTTTAGTGTTTGTAAGGAAGAGAAAATTTAAACGTTATTAATTTACAGAAATTTTTTACATATCGAAGCTGCACTGTATTTTTCAATTAGTAAACCATCTTCCTTTAATGTTATAAAGTAAAAAAATTTATTTACATTGTAGTCAAAAATTTCCTCAAAATAAAGTGACCTATGTTTTCTTCATAGCTAAGTGATTATGGTTGAATTTCGAATAGTGATCGAACATGATATTAATATCCATATTTTTTTTAGGTACCCAACTATATATGAGCCCAGAACAAGTGAAAGGCTCATTTTACAATTACAAAGTAGATATTTATTCATTAGGAGTAATATTTTTTGAATTATTAACACCATTTTCAACTGAAATGGAACGACATAAAACATTATCAGAATTACGATTAAACAAATTTCCAGATAGTTTTCATCAAAAATTCCAATATGAGGTAAGTTTTGATTAAAATCGAAAATGTGTCAATGTATAAAGTGTTAAATAGATAAAAAATTTTATTTCGAGATTTTCCCAAGATGAATGTATTCAATGTCTCGGACATAAACATTCTATGTTTTACTTTGCATAGACTTCTACATGTATAAATAACATTAACCTTATAATTAATTTCCTTCACAATAGATTGGGGTTTGAGATGATTGGCTGCGTGTCAACGAGTTCGCTTCTTCGTTCCTCTTCACGGCAGACTGACACGTTACTCAAAACAGCCTGTCTGTGTTTTTCAGTGTCAGGCGATTCAGTTCTTCGAAGCAATACTCAAACATCGATAAGAGTCTTAAAGCGTTAAGAGCCTGAAATGCGTCTCGATTATCAAAGACAATGCTTACATATATTTTACCGTAAACCTTCGTGTTACAGTTCTAAATACCTATTAACAGAGAGAAACTTTCTGCTTGAATAACGCTTATATATTGCCCTAAAACTGATATGATACCCTTTCATAAAACAATTTTTGACCGATCGAATTAAGGTTTTTACTGGACGATTTTGTATTTCCTTTCTCTACACCTCTCTATGCTTCTCTAACTCTGAACATGTTTTCCTATTTTGATGAAATTAGTTAGACATGTTCATTCAAGAAATTCACATGTACAAGATTTCAAAGTTGTATTTTGGGCGTTATAGAGCCTTCAGTGGCTTCGTGGATCACTTTAATGTTAAAAATTGATATATAATAGGGAAGCACGAGTAAGATCTACAGTTCACAGAACTAATAGTGGCAAACATTTTCTAACATACTTTTGTTTTTTTTTTTCAGCATGATTTATTAAAATTAATGTTAGCAACAAAGCCTGAAAAAAGACCCACCACTTATGGAATAAGAAGCAGACCACCATTCAATCACACAATAGACAATACAAAGTGGCACTTTGAATTACCACCACGACAAGGGACAGTTAAATGACAAATCAAAGACAATTTTTATAGTAGTTTTAAATTTGATCGATTTAATTGTACTTAATTTGTTTGGAATTTTTTTAGAGTTACTTTTTAATTTAACTAAAAAAATTGTTTGTGTGTGCGATTTCATTTTTGGAATATTGTGAAATTTTTGTTTTTGTTTTTTCTTGTACGTGAAA
Organism: Chrysopa pallens; assembly: GCA_020423425.1. Lineage (NCBI taxonomy): Eukaryota > Metazoa > Arthropoda > Insecta > Neuroptera > Chrysopidae > Chrysopa > Chrysopa pallens. The sequence goes on along the minus strand of CM035596.1, from coordinate 8,451,582 downwards.
TTAAATCGATTTGTGAAATAATTTGTAGACAATTTTTAATGTGGAGTATTATTAAGAAATTTAGAATATTTTTTCATTGAATATGAATATTAAAACTATTTATAACATGGTTAAATTTATTTAAAATGAATGATTCTACATTCCATTGTATTTAATTATATTGAATTATTTTTTAATAAATATTTTTTTAACAAAATAGCTCTTGAATTTAATTTTCAGGGTGGCAGACCTTAGAAAACCTGAAATTATTTAATTTAACCTGGAAATATCAGAGAATTAAAAAAAAACTTATGAAAAATTAAATTTTTTACAAATTTATAAGCCTGGTATTCAACTACGCCAATCAAGAATTTTTGCCATCAAGAGCAAATTTTCAAAATAAAATGTTGGATAATTTGAAAAATCATCAAGAGTCATAACCCAAAGGTATCATGCAGTAGTAATGAACTAAAATATGGCCGATTTTAATTTGATGAGGACCTAGTTTAGAAACAAAATTTTTAGCGTTCTGGTTAATGATTCTATTTAATAAAGTTCAAAATCGTGCATCCACATATTATGTAATACATCTGAAGCTACTTATGGCTTACTGAAACTAATATTGCTGATGGAAATTGTTTGAGTGATGTAGAAAGTTGAAAGAAAATGGGAATGAAAGTTTCATTTTCCAGTGAAACCGGTGAGAACTCTTACAAGCCCAGCCTATTATTTCATAACAGGTCAAGAGATTAAAATAATTGCATAGATTTGAATATGCATAGTTCACGTAAACTCTAATAGATGACTCTACTACTATACACAATATACCAACAGGGCAAGTGTGTATCATAAATCCAAAGGTACCGTTGTAAAACTACTCGTACAACTTCTTGTTTTTATTCGTAACATAAATTCACGAAGGTATTTTAAATTTAGTCTAAATGTTTATAACGCTGGAGAATATGAAGGAATTGATTTGCATCTTGTATACATGTTCAGAGAATCATTTAATAATCTCAAATTTGCCTGTTTGTCAAAATAGATGAGTAGGCAAAATGTGTTTCTCTCAATTTTCGCGTTTTGTGAAAAAAAGCTTTTGCGGAGAGTTTTTTATGAAAAAATATTTCTAAAATAAAAATAAAATTTCTATTCAGAAATATGTTTTGTAAAAAAATTCTTTAAGAAGCTCTAGAAAACGTAAATAATATACTTTTAAATAAATAAAACTATATAATTAAACTTTTTTAAACTGTTAATAAACTAAAATGAAATTTAAACCAAACACCCTCAGACAGACTTCATTTGTTTCACCAATATATCTCGTGCCTGTTACGTGGCAGAAACTATTGCGAAATTTTGTGTTTTAACGTGAATATTTATCAATACAAAATTTTGCATCGATTTTTGCTGCAAATACAAAAGATTTACAAGAAATATTAACGTAGTTCCGTATTTTAAATAATATCAAATAATATATAACTATTTTTCATTAGTTGTCAAATACCGTATTGAAACACTTCCTTTGAAATGTCCTTAAATAGGGTAGATGATTGATTGAATTGAATTTCATCTCAAAATATGAAAATAGACTTCTTAATAATATATCAAAATTTGAAAATTAAATTAAAATTGATTCAAAAATGAAGAAGTTAAAAGCTCTTCAAGGTTATGTAAACTTAAGTTAAAGGTATATTCACATGTATCACTCATTCCGTAAAATATTTTTCTAAGAAAATTAATATAGGGTATCTACATTTGTCCGTCATAATTCAGTCTCAGTGATTCAGTGCGGCTGCAGTCACAGTTCTCTCATTTTTTAAATCATCCTCAACGATAGTTTTATAATTTGGTAGACGTTTTTTTTTCTGCTGTCTATTAGTGTGGAGATACACAAACCATTGAAGGAACAAGGATAGAGCGAATACTGAACTGGTATTCGACGGACAGGTATATAGACTGGTTATTTCTGACTGAGACTTGTCGATGACTGAACTAGGACGTGAATAATTTGTGTGAATAGACGTTTATGCGATCTCTTGGTGACGTCATTAAATGTGTCTACCAATCTTTGTTTAGAAGATAATAATTATTAAAAAAAACCTAATCCCAGTATATTAAAATGATTTATTTTGCTACGGGGTCCTAATAAAACTAATAACAACTGAACGTTTGAAATACTAAACAATTTGTTGACTATTTTTTGTACCTTTATCGCATTCATATTCCTAGAATTTGGACAATATCGAAATAATTTTATTTGTAATGGATATCTTATTATTAATATATGTAGCAATAATTATTATCCTTTTTTTATTTATTGTTGAATTATTAGCACTTCGTAAATATTTAAGGACTTTGCGTGAGACCTTACACGAAGTCGAGTAATTTTGGTAAAAGTATATTTTATTTTATTGGATTTTCACATTACATACAATTTTTTTTGTTTCTTTAGATGTCAAAAATTTTCGCAGTAGCTGTTTTGTAAGATTGATAAAAATTTTGTATTTCCATCCAATGTAAGTAAAATTTTATTTATGCATTTTAAAGACCTGCAACGTTTTACATTGCTAAAATTTAAATAAAATTAATATTAAACATATTTAGTATCGTATCCGAAACAGTTTTAATAAAAAAAATTTTACCATAGTTGATTGCAATTAATTTAGTTTGTTTTGGAAATAAATTTTCTTAATTTTCCAATTTTCAAATAAAACGTTGTATAAAATTATAAATAGTCTATTTCATTGTAAAACTTTGAAGATAGTGCTTTAACATTGTATTTGGGATTTGGTGGTTTATCAAGTATACCATAAAAACGAAAATAAAAATAATATGCCGAAACCAGGGATCGAACCAGGGACCTTTAGATCTTCAGTCTAACGCTCTCCCAACTGAGCTATTTCGGCTTATGAATTTAGCTTATTAAAAAGAAGCAATCGCGATTGATAAACTAAGAATTTGTTGAATCAAAAGTTAGTGATCGCATTGTTGTTGTATTAACAACAAAATCTTTTGCATTAGTAATTGCCTTTTCGGATATCGTCAGTTCGAATCTCGCCGGGACCTAGGAATATATATATTTTTTAATAATATTATTAAAAGTCGACGCACAAGTTATTAAAATTATGTTCTAAAATCACTAATAGATAAGACTTCTAAAACCGCAAATTATTTGAATTTATTTATTTAACTGACTTTTGTGTCACTTCATTTATAAACTGATTTTTAGGATTTCGAAAATGATAAATAATTTTCCCAATTGGCTAAAAGACTTTAAAATTTGATTTCTTTTCTAAATTGAATAATCCAATTGAATAATTTTTACATTCTTTATTTACAGATTAAAAGGATTCATTCAGCATGTTTTACACTCAAATTATCAAGTTATATCTGAGAAAAAAAATGAACAAAACTTTTATCTACATTTGCCAAAAACTGTTCCAATTTTCATATACGTGGGATTTACAAATTTTCAATACCTTGGTATTTTGTCTGCGTCAAAATTTATTCGAATCTATCTTGGAATTATTGGAAATATATATTATTTCTTCGGGTAAAATTTGTAAAGCTTAGAGTATTCAAAAAAAAAAAAAAAAATGTTTGTTAAGATAAATGATTACCAAAATTTGTTAAAATTTTAATGTTCTATTCTAAATGAGAAGCCATAAGATACGTTAAATATCATCGAATTTCGGATACGTATACCGATCAATATATCGTAAAATGGTTTTGAATTATGGTGTACCCAAATTTGACTCAGTTTTTAACATATCCTATGACTTCTGGCTACTGTATTTTTAATAAATTTGAATCAAAGAGAATTTAAGAGTAGAAAGGTATATTACAGTCTCCTAGTTATGTATATCTACCTGGACTTTAATCGAGAAGTGTCTACTAGTCTACTTGTACCTTATAAATTTACTACTCTTTGGTGGAAAAAGACTGAAATAATAAGACTGAAAAGTTTATGTAGATATTGTGAAAATATAATTTCTACTCATGCTTTGTTCTCTTTGATTTCTTTTTAACTGTTTTCGAAAAACTTTCATAATGCAATTCATATTTTTATGTACAAATATTTGTTCTTAATTATTGTGATTGAATAAAAATTTATTTGAGTCTGATGTTAATCAATAATTGATTTTTTTTTTGTACTTATCTCCTTCGATCAACTCCAAATTAATTAGCTCTTAACCTTGATAAACCACGTCGATATATTTCGAAAGAATATATTTCAGATCGTTTTTGATGAATTAAATCATTGTAATATGTTAAATTTTATGTGCTTAGGTATGGAATTAACGGGAAGTTTCAGGGATGGCCTTTAGGGCCGTTTGAATGAATAAAGTTTCTTTAAATTGAATGAATAAAGTTTGAGAAACACTGCACTAGGTTTCTAATAGAAAACTGTGCCAGCAAATGTACAAAAACCTTTATCACCTGTAAGATTTATTCGCATGTTCATTATTTTACAAAACTACTATTTCCGTAAATGTGCGTAATATAGAAAATCAGGTGTGAACAGTAGCGTGACCTCCGTGTATAACGAAAGCATTAGAGTGAAGAGGTAAGTAAATATCATAAATATCTCGTTATAAAAAAAAAAAAAACCATAGAATTGTGGAAGTTATGTATTCCGTTTTTAATCGACTGAAAAATGGGGTTCTCAATTCGACTGTATTTTTTTAAATGTTTGTTACCTCAGAACTTTCGACGGAGAACTGATTATCATAATTCTTTTTTTACTTTGAAAGCTACTGCATTCCGTTTGATCCTATTTTCATCAAAATCAAGATCTGATTTACCTAAGAGGAGGGAAGGGGAAGAAAATTTTTAGCGATACGTGTGTTTGCGGATAACTTCGCCGTTTGAGGACTGATTTTGATGATTCGTTTTTTTTTTTTGTGGTGGAATGGAAATATCCCAAGAATGATAAACGAAAAGAAAAATTAAATACCGAATTTTTTTCGTAATAAATATATTACGTCGGCGCCGTGGCTTAGTTGGTTAAAGCGCCTTTCTAGTAAACAGGAGATCGTGAGTTCGAATCTCGCCGGGGCCTAGGAATAATCTTTTTGATACACCACTAATATAATATTTCACCGACTTCAAAAAAGGAGGGAGTTTCAATTCGACTGTAATTTTTCGTATGTTTGTTATCTCAGAACTTTCGATTGGGTGACCAGATTTTGAAGATACTTTTTTTATTTGGAAGTTGATGTGGTCCCATGTGTTTCTCGTGTGGTACCATTTCAATATGGTCCAGGTCTGATATCCCTAAAATATTAAAAATTTAAAAAAAGACCGCCTTAAATAAAATAAACTAAAAATAAAAAAATAATTTTACTTTGCTAAAAAATGGATTGGTTGGCATCGATTGAGAAAGGTAATGGGTCTAAGGAAAAATTTAAAATTATTTTTAACTTTTTAGTTCATTTTTTAAAAATTTTTTTATTTAATAAATTATTCAGCTTCCAGAATTTTCATTTTAATGATTTGTTTTAATTTTTCTTGTATCTTTTTTGTCTTGACATATTTTTTTTTGTTTGTTTTTAAGTTTAACAAAAATTTTTCAACAATAATTTCTTTCCAGATTTTTCTCCCAGAAAAATAAACTGAACATAGAGCCTCCACATTTCATATATCAAACTGTACGCATGGAGGTAGGAAGAAGTATAGAAAAAAAAACACGGGAAGGACTACCGTAACATATTTTACATGTTTTAATTTTCGTAAATCAATGGAAATTTAACTATCAACCAAAATATCTCACATACAATTCTTTAAAACAAATGCATTTTTATTTATTGTGTGCGTGCATGAAAATTATTAACATTGGTGTGGTTTGATGGTAGCCTTGATTTTCTTTTTCTTGTTTCTAAGCGGTGTTCTGTGCCTGACCCGCGTACGGCGTGAGAATCACTTCTGATCAATAATTATTTTAAAATTAATTAAGCTCGAGTATTTTATTATTCTTAAATTTGGACATATACATAATATATATATGTATACAGAGTGGGCCTTTTTTATAGGCCCGGTTGAATATTTCTGATAATTGATAACGTTATGAAAAAGAGAAAAATATATGGTGGTATCACCAACAAGGGAAAGGAACGACCTTGGGACTTACATTGCGTTTAATTATTGTAACCCTATCGGATGTTCTCCCCTTTCAATAATAGGATGCAACACTAAATCATTTTGGAGAAAATGACGTTTGAAAAATTTCGTTTCAGCTTTATACACTGTATATACTAATATGATATTTGAATATTAAGAAGCGAGATAGCCTAGTTGGTAGTGAAGCTGCTGTTTGTGGTTAGATGGTCCGTTCGGAGTTCGTTTCTCGATCACGTCTTTGTTTTTATTTATTTATTTCAAAGTATATTTTAAAATAATAATGGATAAAATATATTATAAATTTATCAATTGTTAACAGATAGGTAGGTCAAGGTCTGATGAAAGAAGAGAAATACAAGATCTAAAAATTAATGATAAAACATTTAAAGGAACAAATACATTTATTTATTTGGGAAATGAAATCAACAATAAATGTGAAATTTATGAGTGCATTAATAAACAAATTCAAAATGGAAACAAAGCAGTTTTTGCAAATATTAGATTATTAGGAAGTAAATTAATTTCAAAAAGTTGTAAAATGCTAATTTATAAAACTCTTATAAGACCAATAGTGACATACGGATCAGAAACCTGGGTATTGAGCAACAGAGACCAAAATATATTAAGAAACTTTGAACGACGAATAATTCGAAAGATATATGGGGCTGTAAAAGAAAATAACATCTGGCGAAAAAGATACAACTTTGAAATAGACAAATTAATTAAAGGAAAAGACATAATAAAATTCATAAAAGCTAAAAGAATACAATGGATTGGACATGTTGAAAGAATGGAAGAAACGAGCATGCCTAAGAAAATCATGAAGGGAAAATTATTCAATACGAGAAAAAGAGGTAGACCCAAATTGAGGTGGCTCGATCAAGTTCAGGAAGACTTATCAAAATTAAAAATAAAGAACTGGAAAATTAAAGCAAAGGAGAGAGGAACGTGGAACTCTATTGTAGAGAAAGCCAAGGCCCACCAAGGGCTGTAGAGCTAAGCAAGAAGAAGAAGAACAGATAGGTACCAGGAACCGAATCCAGAGCGTCCATTTCGAACACACTTCCTGTACCATCTAGACTATCTAGGAAATTTTAATATTAAAACCCATAATGGTATATAAAGTATATGAAGCTGAAAGTAATATTTTGATAGTCATTTACTCTATTCCAATAGTCCAAACTATTCTAAGCAATTAAGTTAGTTGTTATCTTCACTGGTTTATATCGATACCAGTTAAAGAGATATATATATAGACGGGTCTGTTTAAAAAACCACTCTGTACATCATGTTATCATACTTTAATTTAAGAATACATACTTCATTTAAATAAATGTATGTAAGTATTTGAAATAATGTTTTGATTTTATTTAAATTTTTTTACGTTCGTTTATTTCTGTTTTCTTATTCTTTTTTCTTTAGTTTTTCTTTCCTTTTTCTTGTGTGTGTGTGTGTGTGTGAATTTATCAATAATAACATTAATAGACTTAACATTAAACGTATGTTTAATTTGATATGTGGAAATTTTAATGAATAGATGTTTTGAAATTATCTTAACATTATTGATTTATCAAGAAAGGTGTATTGCAAAGGTACTATCTTGGGTCCTAAATTCCAATATACAAACTATTAAAATATACAAGAAGCATAGAACGTTAGGGGGAGTGTGATAAATGTTTTTGTTAATTGGGTATGCACAATATTGACATGAAAAACGGAGTCTTGTCGAAGAATTTTTCTCGAAAAAATATTTTTAAATATAAAATCGAATTTTAATTTTTACTTCGACAAGTGCATACGAAATTTCAAAACATTTCGATAAGTATTTTTTTATTTATTTGTGAGCGAAAATTCAAATAAATACAATGTATGTATATTACATCTAATTTAAATAAAAAGCTTGGTAGAAGCACATTCCTTTGCCTCTTACGTATACTATTTCATAATGTTCTCTGGTAACAGTTAATACTGAAAATTTTAGTGGGTGCTCTGTCAGTCTTTTCATTTTTATCCCTCAGTCGAGACATTGATTACAAGTTCTTATAAGATCGAATTCAAATATAAGCGACAAACAAATATATCGAATGCAACGATTAATGTCTTGTATTATTAGGCAATTATTTAGAAAGTAGTTACGGCTCAGAATTGTATAAAGAAGAACCCTCGGCAGTAATAGAAAAAAGCATTAATAGATGATGGTTCGAATTTTTAGTATGTTATAGTCAACGAAACATATTATTATATACAACAAAAATTTGGGTATCTTGCCGATCAATTAAGAGAGAAATTATTCATTAAATTCGGATCATTATCTACTAATTTTTTCTATTACGGCTGAGGGAACCTTCCTTAACTGAATTTTTGATTAATTTCTACTGAATTTTGAATTTGTGACAATATTGTATATATAAAATATCAAATTATTTGGATAATTAATTTTTTGAATTAACGATACACGAAAAATGAAAGGAATATAATGTATATTTTATTATAGTACATTAGAGATTGTCTTTATTGTAGAGGTTTCTTTTTTTTTTAATGTCAATTCCTCTTAAATGTACGGTGAACTAAAATATTGAATTCGTAAACGACTTAATCATCTTTCAATTGCAATGATTAAGAATGAATCGATAGTCAAATTGCTGCAGTATATCTAAATCTAATTAATTTTCTTTAAGTTAATTAAGTTTTATTGAAAATAATATATGCTTTTACTTTTTAGTCTTTTAATAAGTTGTCGAAATATAATTTTATTATTTACAATAATCTAATTCATATTTAATTCAGACAAATTTAGACGCATTTTTAACTTTCGAATTTCTGAATTGTAATTAATACCCTTGTGTTTCAAACGTTTATAGTATCATGGCTGGACATCAACATCTTTTGATGGACTTCATCAAAATATGATATTAACATTGTTAATTTACTAATATACAATATTGATAATAAATATTAAAATTAATGTCATTGAGGATATATTAAATTATTCTGTGAAAAATTAGTTTAATATTTAAATTGTAAATTTTTGTTAGACTTTATAATATGCACGAACACCAATACTTTATAATTTTCAACAACAATTTATTGTAAACTAGTACGGTTAAGTTGCTGAGGAAGTCCTAACAAAAGAACGAAATGTACAAATAATATCAACACTTAGTTTGTAATTTATTGTCCTGAATCCGTGTGACCAATTTAGTTATTGATAATTATGATTGATTATTATGCTACAATAAAACAATAATGAATTTTCGAATCAATCTGTAGTAATCAGACATATCCTTTCGCAATATTATTAACATTGGCATTAGACAATACAAATACAAACATGATAATAATTCTACATAACAAATATACAATAATATTTGAGTTGATTGCATTTGAGTAATAATTCATCGATTGACGTATGTATTAACATTTGGTATTTGGTCAGTTTTCGTGTAGGAGTTTTTTTTTTCTGATGGGTACCAAGAAATCACTACTAATATGTGCAATATATTTATAGAGGAAGAATTGTCTCCATGACCGGCACCGGCAACGAATATTTTCAAATAATAATGGCAGCACCGGTAAAATTAATATTACCTGTGCTGGCATTTTATTAGTAACCGGTAGTTGACAGTTATCTGTAATGTGTGAAAGCGTTCAGATAATTTTGACAGATCTGCAACGGTTGTCTTCAAGATGAAATTTTAAATTGGAAAAAAATTTAACATTTTGAAGAATTAATAGAAAAACTAGTAATTAATAAAAAAAAACACTTACAATGAATTTTGGACGTTTACTTTACTTTTGTATAAGATCCATAATGATAATATAAATAAGATTTTTTAAACAAATAAAATACAATAGAATAATTTTTATTGTTTTAAATATTTATCACTCTAAAGTACTCTATCTTAAATATTAACGATTTATCCCAATGGTAAAATTAATTTTAGTATTCTGTGCTATAAATACAGATAACTTTATATTTAAAATATATATATTATTTTTGGAAAAACTAAAAAAAGTACTGAAAAATTAGCATACCAAATTAACCATTTAGACCATCAATAAGCGCGTATGAAAGATTAGATGAGATAAATATCAGTTTATATTTTTCTTATCCAAATAAATATAATAATGAATTAAATTTTCATTTACTGTCAATGGATTCCGTTTTTGAGTTCACAAATTTCTGTTATCTATTAAAAAATAACTGGCTGGCTATTAATAAAATGACCAGCGTCGGCTATTATATTCGAAAATAAATTTTGCCGGTGCCGGCATTATTAAATGAAAATATTCATTACCGGCGCTGGCCATGTTCCATAAATAATATGTTTGTATTAGTGAATAAATTCGTTTTTGTACCAGCCAGATTGACTTGAGCGAGACCTATGGCAATAATGCATTTGTAATTTGGGGTCTAGACAATGACATTTTAATCAATATTTTTATTATCAAATATCATTTTATTTCTATTATCTTTCTGATGTCTTGTTTTTATTTTATTTTAGTTTTTACTTCCATATATGAGAGTAAAAAAGAGATATCGACCATAAGTTCTGTTTTGGACGTTAATATCCTCTTTTTTCGTTCCAGATAACCCTGAAGAATGCTTAGGGATGAAAAATTATTTTTGGTTATGGTCTGGAAGCTGAAGACGTCACTCGAAAAAACCCAGAACCACGTCTTTCTTGATGGCACAGAAAACAGGGCGATTCAAAACAAGCAAATATTTGCCATGACCATTTCATTTCACACCGTAGTTTGCATATAAAAAGTTGTAATTTTTAGAAACATTTTTCAAAAAGGGACCAAGGGCATTAAAAATACTATTTTTTTATTTTTCATAGAAAAGTATAGAAAAAGTTGGTGTTTTTGGTAGAGGGATTTTCTCAAAGGTAGAGGGATGCAATAAAACAGTAAAAGTTTCCCTATTTATATACATCTTGGATAAATAAATTTTATCAAAAACGGGCAACGCGTTGAAGAGTTACAGCAGAACTAGATAGAGAGATAGTTAAAAAATCTTACCTCGAAAAATTTTCGATAATTTTATATAAATATGTTGAAACACTCAAAGCGATTTCTTAGCGATTAAGTCGCCTATTTTTTTTACCGAACATGGAAATAATTAGTATATCAATTATATATAATGAAGAAAGGGTCTTAACTAATAATAATAACCTATTCCAAAATATTTAAGCATGCAAAACGATTAGAAAATAAAAAATAAAAAACTGTTTTCGCAATTTTGGCACATTAATAACATAAAAAAATGTTCCAAAATTAGTGTTTTGTCAAATAATTTTTCATGAAAAACCTTATGTAAATGTGAAAATAATTGATTTTTATTTAATTTAAATAACTTTCTATTTTTCGGGAAAATATTCTCCGTTTTCATTTCAAATTTCTTTACATTCAGGTTATAATTTTTTAATTTATTGGTAAGAAATGTATTTAAGTAAATGGAATTTATTTTTTCAATTAGCAACAAGACAATTTGATATATTTACATCTCATCTCGAAATTCGCATGGAAGTAAATTGATTCTCTGACACCAAGTTTTTTTTTTGGTATAAAAATATTTGAGTCAGAGCCCGTCAACTTTGTGCAATTCAATTCTATTACAATGATTTTTCAATCAATTAAAATCTTCAGTTCAATCGAATTTATTTCATATAATATTTTTCGTATTTAATTAGTGTTTATGACTTAATCATAGAATTTGATCGAATCAATTTAACAGTTTAAAAAACTGTTGCAATACATATTGTTTGTTTGACTGTTTGTCGGTGATTCAATATGATGTTTAATTAAAAAAAAAATTAAAAAAATTGACTAATATATTAAATGTATTATGAAAGCAAATTTAATTGTTTGTACTTGCATGAACTTTTGATTTAAATGAAAATCTGCAAAAACCATAACGATGAATGGGAATGAAATCTGGTTATTCTAGATTTTATGATTTAATTAATATCCTCGAACTAAATAATTTCCCACTAAATATTACCGAGAAAATAAAACTCCTGGCACATGGTTACACGACTTTAAATACGCAAATTAGTGCTATAAATAATTAGAGCTGTGAAAAATCAGACGCAGATAACCCAGTTGGATAGTTTAAAAATATCCTTAACTAAAAATACTCTGACCCGTGGTAAGTCATCGCCAAATATCATTTGGATAGTTTCATAAGGTGAATGAGAAAAATGACGATGGGAAAAGTATAATACGTTTCGGGTGTACTCGTTAAAAGAAAAATATTGTAATGAACTTATCCAAATTGTTGATAAAACAAATGAAGATAACAACTAACAGAGTTAAATGTATTAATACTCGAAATATGATTGAATATCATTGTTTGGACTTCTTTAATTAGCATTCATAAAATACTATAAACACCCAGTCTATACAGTTATATGTACTTGTATAATAATATGTATTATTTATATGTGTTTATTAGCCAAATTTTAGCTAAAATTGTGAAGAGATTTTTTGTATATGAACTTTTCTTCTATTATTTAAAGTTTAAAAGTTGGGTTAAAGATCCGTTAACTCATTAACACAAAAATTAAGAAATAATATTAAAGGGACCATCATATAGTGAAAATATATTGCCTCGTATTTGTTTTGTCCCAAGGATATTATAGATATTTTGGCAATAATATTTTGTCCGGGATAGTTTTTGTGGATATGTAGTCCGTGGCTGTGAAAAAATAGTGTCGAATGCAACTTATATTCCCGCTAGTAATCCAAATGATAATAACGGTTTGTCAGATTTGCCAAATCTATCAGTTTGTCTATATATCTGTGATAATCTTAAGGAGCACGGGACTAATAATTCCAAGTTATCAAAGTTTCCTTAAATACAGGAATTTTATTTGGATGAAACAATTCATTATTATTTTCAACGAAGTTTTGAATTCGTTTTGATTCGGTAATACAATTGGAGATTATGTAATTAAAAGCTTAATTATTAATCATTTGACGAAAATCTGTATATGAAGCCACAAACAATGACTGTTAATTTAACATAAAATGTCAATTTTTCACAAAGTTAACTAGGTATATATATATATATATATATACATATTTTTTTTTTTTTTTTTGTTAGAAGGAAAAGTTATAATAACACTATTAAATCAACCATAATTTATTATTCGGTTTAATTTATTTGTTTGTGGTAATTTCGGATCGATCGATCGTAGTATGCATCATAGTAAGGGGTTCATGATTATATGCAGAACAGTAGGGATGTCTATGCGTTTCGCATTTCGCAACGTAGGAGATTAATAAATAATAACATACATTATGCAATATATTATGTATATATATATATATATATATATATATATATATATATATATATATATATATATATATATATATATATATATATATATATATATATATATATATATATATTTTCTGTGATATTGGTTGTTCCAATTAATAGGATAATTTCGGTAATGAAAAATAAAGTATGAAATTTAGCCAAAAATTAAAATTTATGTTGAAATATTTTTAAGATTGTGGTTATACTAGTATTCTCAATATTACATACCAGTATTACGTCACCAAAATGACAGATGTAATTTATGGCAAGAAATCGTGTTTATTTTGTAAAAAATTTTTTTTTTTTTTAAACTTTTATTAAGACATCAATATTTTGAAGTACTTTTTTAAATATTGTAAACTACTTTATTTTCAGAGGGCTTGATTCGCTCACAATATATAATCGACATTATGCAGCTCAAAAAAATGAGAAGTAAGAAAACATCAATTGAAATATTTCTACCCGAAAGTTGAAAAAACAAATTCACATTTTACAAATTTTCTTTGTTAAAAGTGTATTTTTTCCTCCTGACATATTTTCATAGCCAAACAAATAAAACAAAATACAACATTTTGTATATAAGTTGTTCAATTGTGAATTATCTTGTCTTCATTTCAAAACCCATATACATAAACAATTTTAGTTTTTCCAAATTTCCTATGTAATTTTTCTGATTTTTCTTCCAAAATAAATAATCCCAAAGCCATAAAGATCATTTGGGAAAAAAAATTATTCAAATCGGTTGCATTGTTACTAAATTTTTGTGATTACAAGCTAACGAATATTAGATATACAGTCATTCCTACATAGTAGATTCTACATATATATGTGCATTAGTTAGAATAGTACTGACTATTATATATGCTTCTCACTTTAATATTATACAAAAATATGTGAAACTCTCACTTGCGGTTTTATGAATGCCTAGAAACATTCAGCGTCTTATTTCTTCCAAGTCGCCTGGTAGAAGCACTAGGTAGACGTGTAATTTTTGGGAGCCTTCTTTATCAGTCCATCTTTTTGGTCGATAAATTGAGGGGGCTCCATTTATTCAAATAAAAAATAATCATTTCATATACTCGACATATTACATGAAATATATGAGGGTATCGGTACTATGCAGCCGTGCTGGTCGAATCCGTTACTCGGCCTATGATTTAATTTCATTGTTTGAACTATTTATAATTAGCATTCATAAAATACTATAAATATCCAGTCTATATAGTTATATTTGTATACATGTTTAATAATAATATGTATTGTAACTACCAATATGTTTATATGCTTTGTTTAAAATAAACATGTTTTGTATTTGAACTTTTCTTCTATCTTTGCTAGTTTAAAAGTTGGGTCCAGGTATCATACGATCCAATAGACCGATTTTGTTCTTTCACGAACTCAAGCTCACTTTTTATGTTTAAAATACGCCATCAAAATTTCAGCTCGTTATCTCTTTATGCTATTGAGTTATCGTGATGGTCGACGGACGGACGGTTAGTAGGAAATAGACTAATTAGGTGTTTCTATGAACATCTATACCAAAATTTTGTTTGTACGGTCAATATTAGGCAGCGTTACAAACTTTGGATAAAAATTAATATACTCTGACATATTATATATGTTGAGTATAAAAATGAATACGAAACTCCTAAACAACACAAAATAACAAAATTTTTTTAATACAAAAATTTAAAAATAATATTGAAGGGAACTCCAAATTACTTGTTTTGTCCCAAGGATATTATGTCTAAGGATATTTTGATAAGAAAATGTGAAAAAAATTGTCATATTTTATGGAATATTCTCGCTTGTAATCCAAATGCCAAAAAACGGTTTGTCTTGATTTGGCAAATTCTATCAGTAAATATAATATACTCTGACATATTATGTATGTGAAGCGAGTACTTACAATTATATTTTAGATGTATTATATTTCATCTTAATATATCTTTAAAAATTAAGAAAGTAACACTAAAATTGATAATTGTATGATATTTGATGGTCCAACCAATATATAAATATCGCGGTAAATTGTAAGGTTGCATTTATAGTATAAATGCATAAAATTGCACGCACGCAATTCAATACAATACATGTATACATATATGCATACGTATAAAGGTATTCTCTCCTCATTCACATAAATTATTATCAAAAGAATGGTGTGTGTCCATATTATCAATTCTACTTAGAAAAGTATACTCACTTTTGTAAAGTGGCCGCCTTATATGATACAACCATCCTCGACTATATATCTATAGTACAGCCGTAAGTTAAATTTTGTTGTTGTTCATTTTATCGAAATAATGGTTTCTATACTGCGATTAATCTGGACGTTGAATTAGTTATTAGATATCTTTACTAAAAAATTGACCTTAAATTGTCTACTAAATGCTATCTCAAGCAATCAACAGTATGATTAATTTCAATCTATCGGTTCAGTGGCTAAGTAAGTAAAGGCACTAACTACTATCATTTGACTACTTAGACAGGGGGCTGCGGGTTTGGATACAGCGACTGTTGACGCTTCGATAAAAACAAAGTAACCGGCTTCACCTTACCTTACTTAATTTCTAATAATTTACTTTTTGGTTTTAAAAATTCAAATATAAAACATGGAAAAATAGCAAGTAACGAGTTAATTGTTTAGATACTCGATATATGGTTAAGTATCACTACCTGGTTTACTATTTTCAATTATAAGCATTCATAAAAAATACTTTAAATATTCAGTCTATATAGTTATAAATATTTGTATAATAATATGTATTGTAATTATATGTTTATTAGATAAATTTGAGATAAAATTCTTCCAAATCCAAACACTTAGGAAAAAATTTTCAAACCAAAGTTGTTTTCAACAAATAAATATTTTTTGTATTTAAATCTTTTATCTTTATATCTTTTTTGTATTTTTAAAAGTTGGATTCTGGATCAATGGGACTCAATGTCTAGAATACGTCATCAAAATTTCAGGACATGGACTAATTTGGGGGATTCTATGAATACCACCTATACCAAATAGTTTTGTTTGTGGCTTCAATATTTGCTAACGTTACAAATTTAATACTACCAATTAATATAGAAAGATACATTTTTTTAATTAGTATAGAATGAGTTTGGACAATTTACGGCTGCACTATATATATACTAATATATGACAAACAAAAGGAAGGCCTGGCTTCCTTTACTTCACTTTAACCCTTACAAGTGACTTTATAGGTATAATTAATAATCTAAGTATATAAGGGATTGATTACATATTTTTATTATATTCATTGTATATATATATATATATATATATATATATATATATATATATATATATATATATATATATATATATATATATATATATATATATATATATATATATATATATATTGACTACTATTGCACCGCTGCACTTGTGAATCAAACATGTGCACATTTTTCTTTATAAAATTTTTAGTACTTAATCAGTTAATAAAAAAAAAGTATCATGTAACGTCGTTTTACATATGGGGAATATCATCACCGTGTCCCTTTTAAAAAGTATTACAAGAATTTTTAAAAAAGACCCTTCTAAAACTATAACACGAATTTCTTATGTTACACTTTTTCTTTTTTTTTATTAAAAGATAATAAAAGTGACATAGTCAATACCTACCAACATTTGTTTGTAGGGAAAGAGTTCAATAAATTGATAGAATGATTGACTTCGAACTAAAGTTCGTTAGGATTCAACTTAGAAAAATTAATTAGCAGATAACTGAGAAGAAAAAAAGAAATATCATATAAAGCTGATTTGTTTAAGAAATTAATTTTTAATAGAATACGGTTTCAACAGTGCTGGATTTAAGTCCGAACTAAGGTGGCAATATTTTAGCTTCAAAATCGACCAGTATACACACGCATAACGTTTAAATATGCTAGTTTTAACTCACAATTTTTCAAAAAGCTGTTGTAAAGCTTAAAAGATGCAACACAATTTTTCAAAAATTAGTCTCGCATGGTATGAAAAAAAAACATTTCTACGTTTAGAGGACACTTCTAAGTATGTGTATTTAAATTTTCCAAACTATTATAAGAAAACTGATTTTATTGGGAACGTCCTTAAGATCTATAGAAGGTTAGTTCGTGTAAGAAATTGAGTGTTTATTCGCACGAGCTAAACCAAGGAAAACGAAACTATTGTAATGTGTAAAATCACTTTCGTAAAGCATAAAAGATGCAACATTGGATCGGTCGTAGGGCACCACATAGCCTAAATCAGTCTCTGGATTTCAAAGCTATAGTTTTAACTTTACATCAGGTCTTCCCTTCAGTTATTAACTTCAGTTTCTTATGGTTTTCTACAAGTGTTTTGCTTTTCTTTGTTTCTCCTTCCTAAAGAATTCGATTTAAATATATTATAGCCTCTTGAAACATTCAGTATATATCTATGGTTATTCGGCAATAATTTTCGTACGCGCTTTTCAATATTTATGATATTTGCTAGGCACATTTATCACATTCCCGAAATTTACTATATAATTTTCAGCTTTATTGGGTCGTCATGAAGCTTCGTAATAACAAATTTCCTAAAATTATTCTTGTTGTCACTAATAGTATATATATATATATATATATATATATATATATATAAATTGAAATATATCAACCAATTTTGAGAAACAGGCGTGACCTACATTATCTTCCTAAAAAGCATAGGGTGTCACCCTCAGTGAGACCAACTGCTCAATGGAGCCAATTCCAATCTCACTTATTCGATTCTAATTTTTAATTCGACATACATAATATGCCAGGGTATATTAATTTTAGTCTAAAGTTTGTAACGCTACCTAATAATGACTGCATTAACAAAATTTTGGTGTTCATAGAAACATAATTAGTGCATTTCCGACTGCCCGCCCGTCCAACATCACCATAAAACAAAAAAAGATAGCAAGTTGAAATTTTGGTGACGGATTTTAAAGATAAAAAGTGGATTTAAGTTCGTGAATGGCTAAAATCAGTCCATTGGGTCCAATGAATCCTTGACAAAGCTTTTAAATTATAAAAGATAGAAAAAAGTTCAAATAAAAAAAAAAAAAAAACGTATATTTTTATTGAATTTTCAACTTTTGTTTGAAACATTTTTTCGTAAAATGTTTGAGTTCTATACAATTTTAGCTAAAATTTGGCTAATAAACACATATAAATAATACAAATTATTATACAAGTACATATAACTGTATAGACTGGGTGTTTATAGTATTTTATGAATGATAATTAAAGAAGTCCAAACAATGATATTCAATCATATTTCGAGTATTAATACATTTAACTCTGTTAGTTGTTATCTTCGGTTGTTTAAATGCTATATTGAAGAAAAAATTATTAAAGGAAAATTTTAATATTTAATTTTCGCGTTAACTAGGTCGATTAAGCGGTTATATTTTATTGTACGAGTTCTAAGTATATATGCTTAGTACAATCATATATTCAGAAAAACGACTTTGGATCTTTCCTCTCGAATATATTCAATAAATATGTTAAACGTGATACATTTCGAATATAAACGTTAGCGTCATCGGACACCACAATGTTTTATGATCATAACTGTAATAATACTGCACTTAACATATCACTACACTCTTCAACAAGAGTTTAAGATCAAGTTGTATCAATATTATTTTAATTTAATAATATAATTATCATTTTACAATGTTTTTTTTTTTAATTTTTTTTTTTTTTTCATATATTTCTGTATAAAATATTAATATCTGTACGATGGATGCATTGTCGCATGCTAGATAATTCCCATGAAATATCCATTTTAACATAACAAGTTATTCACAAAATGGCGGCAGCTGCAAAACAAGTTCAGAGTCAAAACCGAACCGACCCAAGAAACTCATTGAGTATAAAATACAAAAAAATAATATATATATATCTTTAAACATATTATTTATTAATAAATGAACGTGTCTCCGAGACCAGCGTTTACGGTTGCCAATTTAAAATTTATAAAAAAAATTAAATTTTATGCTGAGAATCCCTAGAATTTGTAGAGGACTTATGCTGAGATGGGTTACTTGCATAATATCAACTTGATTGGATGGGTAATAGATATGATACAAGCGGGTGGAAAGGATGCCAAGGATAAATGGACGTATCTCTCAGACCAGTGCTTACGGTTGGTATTGCTATATAAACTATGTGAATATGAAATGAAAATGTTTTAACGTCATGGTCTCCGAAACGATTGAGCGTTGCAAGTAATTATTAAAAGGGAAGAACACGCTATAGGTGTACAATAATTAAGCGCAATCTCATTTCAAAATTAAAATCCCCAGGGTCGTACCCTCCCCTTGTTAGCAAAAATTGAGAGAAGGTTAGAAATCGGAAACGTTACAAACTTTTCAAAACTAGAACTATGTCATTGAAAAATTAATATTGTGTGCGTTGGTAGTAATACTTAAGCCAAATATGAACTTAGACTGAAGACACAAAATTTTGTTTGGTTTTTTTATTCAAGTTCCGACCAATAGGGAAGATACACAAATTATTTTATCACTTCAATTGAAGCCTATTTACTTCACGAATATGAATTTAAAGTAATTTTTTTAAAATTTAACAATATAGCCAAAATATGAACGTTCAAAATTCTCAATTAAACAAAAGCATTTGCATTAATGATCGCATACATGTTCATCTATATATTGATTATACATATCTATAGAAATTTGATTATCTATCTATAGAAAATGACTGCTTATCTTTAAATCAATCATAAATGCAAAAAAGAGATAGAAAACATTCTTTAAGAATTTATAACTTATTCGTTTTTGAATTCATGTTTAATTTAATTTTGTTTAGATTTGAGCCTAGTTTCATATTTTGATGGGTAAATTAACACTTTTTATTATTGTATCTGCCCTATTGTTCAAATATAGATGTCTCGTTCTGTGTTTTATCGAATATTTTAACAAATGTTTCTTGCTGGATCCGATCAAGGAGACACGTCCATTAATAAATATTATATATATATATATATATATATATATATATATTATTTTGAGAGCATTATCGCGTTCAATCAAAATGATTTTATATTTATATTTATATATACGTTTATATATATATATATATATATATATATGTATATATATATAGATGTATATATATATATATATATATATATATATATATATATATATATATATATATATATATATATATATATATATATATATATATATATATATATGCCTCTTATATGTTTGTATAGCATTTCACTTGCCTGATCTCTGATCACGGACACGGTGGTCCTTATCTTTATAATACAGAATGGCCCATTGGATTATTTCGGATAATTGGTACACGCTAATCAAGCATCTTTGACATGTGATCTTTGCGCTATCTAGTGTTTTATTTTTTAATCACTGGGTACATAAAATTATTACTCTCATGAAAAATAATTGAGTGTTTAATATGAAATATACGCTTTAACCAACTAAGCCATGGTACCGGTGATAATACAGACAATTTTTTATTTTCTGAATTTTTAACAGGATGGCAGCAGTACAAGCCTTAGCTAGTTATTTGATCATTTAAGATAAAGCCTTTAATCGTGGATCAGAGGAAAGCATTACTGGATTCTTTTTAAATACCTATTCAATTTTTTTTGAGGTACGTTGAAAAGCGATATAAAATCCATTTAATTTTTCATACTATTGTTATAAGAAAATGAATATGTGGAGTAATTTACATTTTTGAGTTTATTTAATACCTACAGGCAGAGTAATAGTAAATATTTTTTTCTCAAACTTGCTTAATAAGAATAATTATCTTCATTTACCTATTATTGCCATAATTTTTCTAAAAATTAGGTTATGAAAAATTAAATACTCAGCATATGGTATTTTTTTAAGAAAATAGTATTTTTTAAGAAAAAAATTTTAATTTAGGCCCCGGCGAGATTCGAACTCACGATCTCCTGTTTACTAGACAGGCGCTTTAACCAACTAAGCCACGGCGCCGTTGAAAATTGGGTCAAAATATTTTCACCTGTTATATTTCATATCATATTGTAGAAATAATGTCAAAATTAATTGAGCTTGATAAAATTTGGATTAAAAACAATATATATTTTTTCATAATTAAAATTTATAAAGTCTAATCGGTAGAAATTTTGTAGGAGGGTAGAAAGTATTTTATTAGAGAAACTTGGTGCAACCTCTAACAATTTTCAGCGTAGTTCGAAGGATAGAAGTTCTATCTTGCAGTATCATAACTTTTCTTCTTTCACAATAATTCTTCGAGGAGATGTTATTCGTTGCTAATTTGGTGACGTTGGTGACATTACTAATTGGGGTGGAAAGCGTCACCAAAATAACAACGAGTAACATCTCCTCGGATAATTAATTTGATTAGCTAATTCATACTGATGATGACTTCTTTATAGTCAAAAAAGGTATTTATAAAATACAAAAAACAAAAACAAAAAATTTGGGGCAATAAAATTTAAATTAACTATCCGATAGCATAAAGAGATAATCCAAGAACATGTCCTTTCTAGAAACTGAATGGAATTGATCAACCTGAATCTTGATATCATTTTGATATATTGCATGAATTTTTAATTTTCTTGGTTTGTATAGTTTCTGAGAACTTTTCCAAATTTTGCTGATTTGTTTTCACTTGCTCGTGACTAATTTTATACTAACTCCTGTTGATTATACTAATGGAATTAAAATTGGGGGGAATGTGGTAAATAAATATCCCTAGTCTGTTTTATAATTTGTTAGAATAAGAGTGACGTGTGACACACTGTATATCCGTTCGGCGTTTCTCTATATAATAACGATAAACGATAATACTTAATATATTCCAGTACTGCTGTTATTATTTATACACTTTGGTTTTTTGTTTTTGTTTTTTTTATTATTTATTTTTTTATATTTTTAATATATAACAAATGCAGTAGAGTTGCGATAAGGCCAACCTGTGATATTCCTTTGATAATATTGTTACAGGATGGGTTATCAAAAATATTTAGTTTTACTTCTCATTAAGAGGCTATGTGATCTCTGTAATAAGCACACTTCTTAATGTAATATGTTTATAATTATCCATAAAAATTTAAAGGAGTGTGCTTATAACATAGAATCCCTCGATTCGATATAAAGATTCAATGTATTTTATGTGTATTTGAATAATTGATATTTGAATTTGAATTATAAATAATAGGATAGTTTACAATATTAAAAAAAATTGATTTCTTAATAAACAGTCATAAAAAATGAATATTTTTGCAAAATAAACACATTGAATAACAAGGTCAAACTAAGCTATATGTAACCACAAGTAAAGCCATTTAAATATATTCCGATTGAAACTGACCAGTGTACAGTTTCAGAATAGTGGGTCCTTTGACAAGATACTGTTGGTTGAAGTATCATCTTCATAATCTGGGTATGAAACTTTCATTTCATCCATCATGATACATTCATCATGAGAACAACACTGAAAATTTGGGCTGCGTGCAGGAAATTAGAAGCCTCCTCTGTTTCTAATATTTCTACCTGCGTTAGGAGACATCATTGTCTCCAACTGATGTAGTATTTCATACCAGGGTACAGTGGAACAATAATTCTACGTGCTAGGGGCTCAACTGGAGTTCTCCTTTTATAGTATTATGAATATTATTATACATAATATCGTGTTAACTATTCTATCCAATATTAATAAGCGTACATTTTTTTTGGAGTGATATTCTGTATTAATAAATTTCTCATACATTCACTGTAACGATGTGATTGTGTGTAAACAATGTTTAATTTGATACCATAATTTTGAAAATTTATTGTATTAACTGAATATGGATCAAGAACAAATCATCATCCATGGTCACATATATGCTGTTCAAAGACCAAAAAATGTAATCGATGATCCACTTTTTGATTTACAAAATTGACACTTGTAGTAATTCAATGATTGCAATGATGGATTTATAGTTTTAACGCCTCTAGGCCTTATAATAACGAAACCGCCCTTTGTATTATTTTTGAATAATCGATTTTGAGATTTTAATTTTAATGTCAAGTGATTGTACAAAAAAAGTTATGAAATTTGGCAGCATAAAATATTTTATTAGCAAATAAAGGAGACTGGGGTTAAAAACCATATATTATGGCTCCTATTAATAGGTCCATTTTTTCTTCTATTCATATTGGGTACTTGAAAATAAACATCATTTGGAGCCGTGACTTGGTTTTATTCAGCAGTCAATTGACTGTTCCTCTGTATGTTCCAATGTATGATGATGGACCGTATGCAGGATTTCAAGATCAGAGTTTGGAAAAATGCGATTGTTCTTCTATCCTTAAACATCAGAGTTATATTTCGATATCAACGTAAATAAAAATTAACAGAGAAGAAATTTTATAGATATTCTCGAAGTGGTATCCGGATTGGTGTCTCGGTATATTTTTCAAACTAAATGTTGTTTCATTACGAGTCAACTCGTTGCGGTCACAACGCCACATAGTCAAGTACGGGTAACATGGGTACCAGCAGACCCCACACAGAAAAATAGTTTCTATTCGTGTCTTATTAGATTTATGGTTTTTTTTTTTTTAGATATTAAAATAGTTAAAAAACTCAAATAAGAAAAACAAACTCAAAATGTTTGAAAAGAAAAAAACTGGAAACCTAATGAATTTTGAAAAAAAAAGTATATTTATTTTGAAATAATATATGCAGAGGCTAAGAAACTTACCAAGGACAGAAAGATATACAGTTTATGGGCTGAGCCATCTGACGCTGCTTAGCAGCAAAAAGAGAACGCGAAAGAAGAAGGAGAGAAAATTAAATGGAAAAAAATTGTGTAGCTAGTTACAGTGATCGCACTGCCTTAATTTGAGTATCGGTAATATGTAGTGAAAATAGTGTCCGTGCATAAAGGCATAGAATGATTTGTATGATATAAAGTTATTATAAAAATAGACGAAAGAATTTCAAATATTACATTACTACACATAATTCCCATCAAGTTTTTATGGCAAAAAACATGGTGGTTTCGTGGAACAAAATCGTTTTTATTGGGACCAAATTATTGATATAAATCTCTTCATTTCAATAATAAATCAAATATCAGTTGACATGTGATCCGGTTGAACACAGTTGTAGTTACATTTAGTATATATTATTATATCGAGTTGCATCAAATGCAGAGTGCATTCATTTTTATGAACGCAAATCGAAGTAAAATCGGCGGCTTGTGAACAATCATAATAATCAGTTTCACAATATTTATGAACATATTTTTTGTTTTAAATTTTATTTTACTTCCATATACAGGCTATAATATTTTGAGTATGTTTAAACAAACGTCAAATTACAAATTCAAATCAAATTACAAGTCTTTATTTACATCATAATAATAATACAAATTAACTTAAAAACTATAACACCTAACCTAAACTTTATCTATAATACATCACCTTCTATAGTAGTTTCATCGAGATTACAATTTTTAATACATCGTTTAGGAAATGGAATAATTTTTAATAAAAACCATTGAAGTAAATTTCACGTCCTTTTTCACAACATCATTTGAATCAATTTTACATGGCATAGCGGAAATTTTGAAATGTTGCTCGTATGCGATTTTCTGTATTATGATCAGAAATATATTTGAAAAATTTGTGACCAATAATAAGGCTGCCTCAAAAATACATCAGTACAAAATGCATACAAAAAATTAGTATCTAAGAGTTTTTGAGGTCACTAATTGTGCATATCTCAACAAATTCAATATAAAATCAATTTTAATTTTGGAATATAGCTCGTATCGCCATACAGTGTTTTGCATTATGTGCCGAAATACATTTGAAACATTTTTGATCTACAATTAGTCACGGCTCGCTCAAAAATACATCGGTAATACCATAGGATGCTCATTTATTTTTATTCAAAAAATGCTTATTTATTTTTTAAAAAAAATCACTTAAAAATTGATTAGACATAATAATAGTGATTAAATATTAAATATAGTGGTTAAAATGGTTTGAAATTATTATTTTTAAAATTTGCATATGTAAAATTGATTTCATGTTCAATTTCTGTTATTTTCAATCATTTTGAAATAGTTCGTTAAAGGTACATAAAAATACAAAATTATGTGTATTTCATATAGTGTTTTGATAAAACGTTTCTATCGTAATCAGCTATACTAATTTTTATAAAAATATTATATCAACTTTTCACAATTTAAAAAAATTATGTATTTTTTGGAGTTGTGAGTAATTATAGGCCACAAATGTCTCAGATATATTTCTGAAAATAAGGAAAAAATGGCATGACGATACATGAGCTATATTCCAAAACTAAAATTGAGGTACATGCACTTGCATAGTGCTTAAAAATTTTGAAATTTTTTTAATTTAGATTCGTAAAAACTGATATTATATACAATTTTTGTTGTTTTAAAGCTCTTTGAAATTAGTCGTATAAAGTGCATACATAAATGCATAATTATGTGAATTTTATACAATTTTTGAGTGTTGAAAACGTTTTTATAATAATCACCGACTTCAAAAAAAAAACCCTAAGATATTAATTTTCATGAATTTATGTTTATTTTTGATTTAAAAATAATTATGCTTTTTTTTAAATGTATTTTGTGCTTTACCGATGCATTTTTAAGCGAGCCGTGGCTAATATTAGATCACAAATTTTCCAAATGTGTTCCGGAACATAATGCATGAAGATATCTTTCAAAGTTTTTGCACATCAGGGACTCAATTAAATCAATAATTATTTATATTTGAAGTTAAAATTAATTACTGATGCAATTTCATCAATCATTCTTATAGTTTTCAACCCAATAACTTCAATTAATTTTTTGTAATTATTCAATAATTTTTGTTTAACATTTACTATACAATTTACATGTAAACAATTGAACAAATAATTATATTTTCTAGAAAGTGAATGTTTTATTACAAATTTTAGACACTCCATGTACCAAGTGGCTTCCACGTACTATTCACGGTACGAATATGAAAACAATCTGTTCAATATTGGTCTATGATTTTAATACTGATGACACTAATCTCATCTTATACGTAAATTTTAAGTGTGTATATAGAAGTTAGGAATTGGTTGCAGATTTTTCTTTAAATGAAATTTTCCCATGTGACAAAATATGTGCAATTTTTTCTTGATATATTAGTGTTAATAATTCTACATGAAATACATTGATAATACTGGTGGTACAATAACCCTATAAAGCGTAGTGTTTCCTTCCGGCCCTTAAAAATATCTACAAGGTATACAATTATTTTTATCTCTTTTGTTTTTATTGATAATTTAGGAATCCGTTTCTAAAATAATATACGTTTTTTACATTGTTCTACCTTAATAAAATGAATATTGACTAATATTGGCTACATCTCATCTACACAAAAATTTGTGGCAAAAAACAGCCATAAACTGAACCAAAGAAATGGTCACTTGAGTTCCATGAAAATGTATATTAAAAATTAAAGTCAATTCGACTCGAAATTTTTAGTATGTTATAATAGTTAATGCAACATATTATTATATAAAACAAACATTTGTGTACCTTGCCGATCAATTAACAGAGAAATTATTAATTAAAATTATACTTAATAGCAATTTAAATAATTAAATTGGATTAGAACCTTTTATGCATTGGATCCTTCGTTAAAACGTTTATGTAATAAATATTTAAATTAGCGTGCGTTCGTAATATGCGATATATACTTAACGTACTGAACTAAATTCATATTTAACCGATTTTTTTGTATAATAGACATAATAACCAATTTCCTTTTTCACTTTATATGTCAAATATATATATATATATATATATATATATATATATATATATATATATATATATATATATATATATATATATATATATATATATATATATCTATAATTTTTTAATGTATATATTTTAACCTATTCAGAATTTTAAATTTAAATTGCAGATATACGATTATTAATTTCACCTTATAATGTATAAATTTCAATGTAATTAATCTCATGCAAAATAAAAGCTAAGGATGTTCCAAAATTGTATGGGCATGATGACAAGATGAGGCGTCAGTATTCTTATACATATTGCATATTAACCATCATTTTCAAGAAAGAGTTCAGACAATAATCTTTGAGAGCTTATAATTTCTTCATTTTTGAATGAATTTTAATTGAATTTCGAATTTTGTTATGTTATTGAGTCTAGTTTCACATTTGATTGATTTAAACTTGAATAAAAAAATTCAAGAAATGTAATATAATAGCAGATGTCTTTTCAATCATGCTTTAATGTAAATTAGATTTTAGAAAATTAATCTGAATTGGGAGGTTTTTGAGAGTGACATAAGCTGCTTCTCACCTCCCGCTAACTCGAAAAATTGGGAGTTAAATTTGTGTGAAAGAGGTCCAATGCAGACATGAAGAGGATGTTGGTGATAAGCTGAATTTTTACAACAAAATAATTTCTGCTTAATTGAATTTCTACGCGGATAAAACGTGGGTCCCACTTGTTTAGATCCGATCGTTAACCTATTTGTGAAGAAAATTATTATTATTATTATTGAATCAAATATTTTCCTCAACATCAATCGGTATTGTGTTCATTATATTAAATATGGAAGTTTGCATAGTAAATATTTAAAATTTTTGTAGTGCTACGGTTATTGCACAAAACGTATAAAATGTAAAAAAAACAAATTTTCTTGGGAACGTCCTTAAAATCTTCGGAAAGATATGATTTATTTAAAAACGTTTAAATTTTTATTTAAATTTAAAAAAACTTAATAAATAATTAATTTGATTGATCAATATTCAATACTAAATGCAAAAATTGCATAATTTGGCATTATTATGTATGAAAGAATTTTTGATCTTATGTTACAGGAAAAAGTATCGGCGCCGTGGCTTAGTTGGTTAAAGCGCCTGTCTAGTAAACAGGAGATCGTGAGTTCGAATCTCACCGGGGCCTAGAAGTAATTTTTTAGCCTCGCAATCATTCTGAAATTGCTTATTCAAATTTAAATCGCATTGAAATGACCGGTAATCACGTAAAGCTATCCCCAAATAGTCCATATATTTATATTATATGGTCGAAATTTCACTACATAATAAATTTTATGGAATTTCAATATCCATAAATTTTTTTCATATACGCAAATTAATTATTTTTTCTAATTTCGATCAAACTCAATATTCAAAGCATATTGACTCAAAAAATATTGATAATACAAAGTGAATTTTACAATTGGATGTCAAGTTTGAAAGAAGCCAAAATTCCATACATGAACGAAAAATTTTTAACTTTTGTAAGTGATTTTTTTTTAGAAATATTTATTTAATGGTCCATATTTTCGTAAGTTTTTAGTTTCCTAGTGGACAATTTAATTAGAAAAGTAACTAAAATGGCCGATGAGAAACTTAGACAACATAATGTCTAAAAATATTTCGATTTTATTATATCAAGTTCGTTTTTAGAGTTTTAACCAATAAAGTTTAACAATAATAGTTATAATCCGAATTTGAAATATGATTTGATAGGAGGACCTCAAATCATACTCCTAATTGCTCGGAATTAGTAAATTATCCGAACTTTGATTATAAATAACTCGAGTTTAAGACAGTCAATCGACTTAAAATTAAACATTAAAATTTTATGATAATTGTACGAGTGTACAAAAATTTTCTGACATTATGACTTCAGCAGTAGAACTACCTTAAAGAAAACAACTTTATTTTAAAGCATATATATATAGATAAATTCCCTCTTTAAATTAGGGAAGTGACAATAAAAAACGTTATCAAACCGAATTAAAAAAAAAAAAATAAACAAATTAATGTTCGGCAATAATAAATTAGGAGATGTGAAAAAAACAAAAACAAGAGATTGTCTACCTTCTAATTGACCTGAAATTATCTTCAGACATAAATGTGCAGATAAATATTGTTAAATGATGATGAACTCTAAGCACACATATTATGGATTGATGGATTGATGAACTTTGAACTGAATTGTTCAGTTCAATGCATTTTAAAAAGTGCATTTACTTCTGAAAAATTAACATATATTGAATATGAAATTAGTTCTTATATTTTATTTGATTAATAACAATTTGCTTTGTATAAGATGATCCAGTATCGATCGATATTTATATATTATTACTACTTGAAAATGCCCGGCCTTGGTAAGTTAGTTGGTTTTGTCGTCTGGATCTTGGTCTGACTCAAATAATTCGATTATTTTTGGTCTTGGTGTATCTTGATCTTTGTTTATCATATCTGATCGATTTTTTTCTATATATTAACATTAGGAAGATTATTAAAGATATAAATTATAAATAACTCACTATTAATACTTAACTTTATTTCATTTTTGTAGTTTTTCACTTTTCTGCCATAGGGTGTCAAACTACTATGTGAAATTTCTATATAGAAATCTAGTGTCCGGTGCTGGTGAGATAGAAGATGTGCCTTGTCTGTATTTTCTTAAGCCCTATTTTTAAGGTAAAGATGAAGGGATTCCGTTCTTATCTCTGGAAATTTTTTACCATTCAACAGACCACGTATATGGACTCAAAGAAAATTTTAATCTTCATAGTTTGTATAGAAAAAAGTTGGTAATTTTAAAAATTCATGAAAATGATAGAGGGCTTCAAAAAATATACAGTTTTTCAATATTCTCTCACCCCTTTACATCAATTGAAAATGAAGCAAATCGCACTTTCTTAGCTTGTAAAGAGCAAAAAGGTATTTTTCGAAATGTTTTCCAAAAAAGGCGGGAGAGCTAAATAATACACTTTGCTATTTCTTCCTGGCTATTTCACATTGGATTCAAAAAACATCATCCAAAATTTTCCACAAAGAAGGAGTGGAAATTTTCCCAAACAGTAAATTTTCTGAACTTTCTGAGATTTCTTCAAAATTAGATTAAAATCAGACAATGCATTTGAAAATTACAGCAGATTAAACATAGTTTGATATACAGATTGATATAGACTTAACTACGTTCGATCAATAATTTAAACATTATTGCATTTTTCATGAAACACATTGTATAAATCATATCCATATATTATACTGATATATTTAAATATTGTCTTCCAGGAGGTCCATAAACTTTTATTTGAATGCACTCGCAAATGTAAATTGAATATTTATACCGTTTGTTTAATTCAACATTCGACAGGAAACAAGTAACGTTGTATTTAATATATTCCTAAATTTATTAATTGACAAAACTGACCAAATGATTTATTTATTTAGTGGGTACTTTTTTACTCGTTATATTTTAAATGCAACTTCAAAATATATATTTTTGTTTAAGGTTTTAAACTAAAAAAAAGATTATAAAACTTTCTTATAAGAAAAATATTTTATTTTAAAAATGTATCTAGAACAGACGCTAAAGGTATTTGACTATCGTAAATTCGATGACCAGATTCTATAAGGTTTTTCGAACTTAAATCTATTCAATTCAATTCTTTATTCATTCTTTTTTTTTTACAATAAATAATAAGTCAAAATACTAGGATGGGGCATATGAAGGGAATGGGAAGGTATGTAGCTATGGCAGACTTTATAAGGAACTATCCCAGTATTCACGTTATGCAAACCATATGAAAATCATAGAAAACCATTGGTAAGGATAGCTGGCACCTGATACTAATGATCAAATGCCTACCGAATATCACTGATGAAGTGATTCGATTCAGGATGTGGAATAAACTTAATACTTGGATGATGTACATAAAATATTTAAATGAAATCTGTAAAATTACAGAAATCAAATAGTTCACTTTCCCAGTTAAATCAATGCAAGATTAAAAAAGAAAAGAAAAATTCATTTATCAATCAAAATGAAATACACATAATTATAAATAAAATTTAAATCGACTATTTATTATCGATTCAACTGAGAAATTTGTAGGGATCAATATCCTTACAGAGTAAATAAGTATACATAAATCTATTCGTTCAATTGTATGAAGCACATTATAAGTCACTCAGCAAACAAAGACTGCTTGCCAATAATTAATCTTAAATAAATGGAAAATCGTGACCAAGACTCAGATCGAAACTTCTAAGGAGTATGGACAGATATTTTATAAATGTTTTTTTTTTACTGCAGTCACAAAGCTCGATCTATCCCTTTTTATTATACAACTTATTGTTTTGCAAATTTATTATACAGACGAATTGCCTGATTACGTGGTCCAAGATCTACACATTGTAACTGCAACTGGGGTGCAAATAACTACGCTGTTGTCTTGTAAAACGCTGGCGAAATCCTCTCAATTAAGAATACTGGCGAGCCTTTTTTTGTTTATGGCACGAAAACGAAAATAGCAAAATAATTTTCGTAAATCGAACAAAATTACAAATTAAAAAAAAATAGTTTTAAAATCATTTCTCGTTTCAAATCGAATTTTGATTAATTTTAAGCCAAAAATTCGAGTTGTATAAACTATAATAAATTTTGGAGACATCAATATTAAAAACAAATTCATTGTATATTGTATTTTTTCAATTTTATTAAACTCAAAAAAAATTTTCCAAATGCTTTGGAATTTGGTATGTACAATCAAAACATGAAAACGGACGACTGGCCCAAAAAGATTTGTTAGAATCTAAAACAATAATTTAGCAAAGTTTTTTTTGAGAAATATTTTGACAAACGCTCAAAAGATTGTGCATACCAAATTTCATAACATTTGTTAAAGTTTTTTTCTTGAGTTATTTGTGTTGGAAAATTACAAGGTTCTAACTGCTGTTGATGAAACCCACTTAGAAAAATATGAAAGACTATTTGTCCTTAGAGCAAAATTCTATGTAAGTAAGCAATCCAATGTATATTATTAAACACATCAGTGATAGTTGCATGTTTTATAATACTACCAAACAAATGATTATCTAATATGTATTTTACATAATATTTCTATAAACGTAAATAACCAAAAGTGTATTTGATGAATCAAAATCGAAGGTGGAAGAAGAACAGAACAACATTCGTGCAAAAGACCTATGCGTGATTCAGGTATGTAAAATTTTAACGAAAAATTATGCAATCAATGCGTGAAAATTGCATACAATTTTAGAAGACATAAAATACAAAAAAAAAAAAATATTACAAAATTTATTACTTCCCTAAAGTATGAATTTTGTGTTTTATCCCTTAAATATACCAGACAGGATTTTGATATATGATTTTATTCCGATTTTGTCTAGACTTTTGCTAATAAGAGGGTTTTTTTTTTTTAATAAATATTCGTGATAAAATATCTTGGTACGTTTTGGAAGTATAATATTTTGTACAGTATAACCTCGATAAAAAAAAATTTAACAAAGTTCTCTCTGTATTAACGTTTGTTAAACCTCTCTGTTAGACGTCCATTCATTGACGATAAATGATCGCCAAAGAAAACTCTAAGACTCAAGACAAATTTGTGACAAACCAGTGTACAATGGATATGAAGACTAAATTCTTCTAAGCTGACTTACCATTGTCCTGAAAAGAGTATTGGAAAAACAACTTAGGAATTGAAGAATTCATACAGCTCATAAAGGTACGTGTTAAGGAACGTACCTTTACTCAGAAGTACTGCACATTCAAGGAACAATGAGTCTAAATAATGGTTAATATGTGAATGAACTAATGAACTTTTGGCTTCTAACTCAGATATATTAGCTGTTGAGATCTAAGGAATGCGATGGTAGTTTACTTACGCTTGTCTCTCAACTACAGAGTTTTGAAGGGAAATATGGAGATTCAAGGCTCATCGTTTTCACCGATTGACCACACCCATTAACTGAAAACATAATGAATATCAGATCTGTTTGTGCTCTTGCAACCTAGTTCAACCAAAAATAAAGAAAACCTTTGTGTTAAATATTTTTTAATATCTAAAGATTCATCACAACTTAATTAAATTTCACGTTTAAGCCGCATAAATTATATGTCCGTACCAATTACAACCCTTAACCATAAGCTAGATATTTAAATACGTGACTCTATTCCAATGTTCTCTTTGAGTAAAAACATATCATTATTTTTGACAGTTTATTTTTGAATTTTGAATTTTTTCGAGGTTTTACTGTATTTATAAATTTTTATTTGTTATGATACTAATAGTTTTTTTAAACAGGACATTGCACTATTTTACTCATAAATTTAAGGAAATAAAAATGTTAGGAAAATGATGATGTTATTAAAGTTTTCTATTGTTTTTAAGTTTTTTTTTTTTTTAATAATATGTTAACGGATTTCTCGATATTTATATGTTTTAAAACACAAAATACCAAATTTTAAGCTTAAAATTATTTTTCCACATTTTCTGAATATTTTATTTATTAGTTTTCTAGGCGGTTTGTTAATCAAATATTTTCAGTAGCTAATTGAGAGTCTTAAAATTTTAAAAGAGATTGTAAAAAGTAGCTGAATCTTGGACGCTGAGAAATAAATCATTCACAAAAAATTGACTATTTACATGTAATTCAAAAATATTTATCAAAATGTTTTGAAATTTGGTATAGCAAATTTTGACGTGAAAACGTAAGGCGTGTCAAAGAATTTTTTTAAAAAAAAAAAAAGAAAATAATTCCTATTTATTTTTTTGTAATAACTGTTTTGATGTCAGCAAACGTTCTTAATTGATTGAAATTATTCTCGACAAAATTTTGGCACAGTTTTCCAAGAAAAATCGGGTCAAAGTAGTAAAAAAAATAACACTTTATTATAATGTTATTTTACACATTATTATTATAAATATTTCATATTTACCTCTCAGTTCATTCGCGTTTACAATGTATATAACATCCGATTGTCGTTAATATTGATCTCTTTTTTTTGGATCGTATTTCACTTGAAACATACTGTATATTGTAATAAATTATGCATTTATATGTAAATTACAATGCACAAATATAATAGCATTCAAATTTATACTAAATATATCATTTATTTAATTAAAATATAGTAATTCTTGGAATTATCTAATAATCGTATATTATCGATACGATATTTAAATACTTATAAATAAATACAAAAATAATAAGTTGTTAATTACTCACACGACTTCTATATATGTTATATACATATCCGTATATTGATCCAATACTCAATACAATAAAGCTTATATCTGAATTTATAACACGTAGTGACATTTGGCAAAAAAATTTCAGCATAGAAAACGTAAATTGCAAAGTTCGCGAAAAGCTTACTCAAAAAAATACTCAATGAAATTTGGTATACATAATCTTAACATGAAAACTAAGGGCATATCTGAGACTCGTTTTATCAAAAAAATATGTCTTAATATAAAATCCTTTTACTTAACTTATGACGTGCAGAGCTTATTTCTACGAGAGCGTGATTATGTCTGCATAGACGCGTATTATACTGTCTGATCAGAATTGCCTATCGTAAAGATAGTATGTGTTGCTAGCAAAAATTAACTCTGAGGCCCCGGCGAGATTCGAACTCACGATCTCCTGTTTACTAGACAGGCGCTTTAACCAACTAAGCCACGGCGCCGCTGAAATTTTTGCATTAGCCAAAAAATACTTTACCGCAATTTTAAGAATGTTAAGTAAATTGTTTTAATTTTACTGGATATTAATGAGTTTTGTGGACTTTTTCGATAAAAAAAAAAAGAATTAATCTAGAGCAGAAATTTGTCCATAATGACGTTTTGAAATCTTAGATCTCATGATGATGCAATCAACTGTTCCAGATGATTTATTTGAATATGATTTTGAATATACCTACACAGTAAAAGAAATTGGGTATTTGCGTCAAAAATGGTCTGTT
This sequence comes from Chrysopa pallens, assembly GCA_020423425.1. Taxonomy (NCBI): domain Eukaryota; kingdom Metazoa; phylum Arthropoda; class Insecta; order Neuroptera; family Chrysopidae; genus Chrysopa; species Chrysopa pallens. The sequence goes on along the minus strand of CM035596.1, from coordinate 8,416,309 downwards.
CAAAAAATTATTTGTGTTCATTTGTTGTTTTTATTTATTTGTTTATTTTTGTTGCTTGTTTTTTTAACATGAAAACTGTGTTTTGCCACATAACAGTTTTGCCACATAAAAAAATATCTGCTTTATTGAAGTTTAAGACTTGATACTTGACTGAAATGTAAATGAATGTAGTAAACGAATTTTCCTAATAAGCATTAAATATTTCTTTATTTTAAATTAATTACAAACTTCACCTTCTTATACAACTTTTGCGTCCAAACGACATACAGACTGAGTTTCAGTCGAGGCTGCAAAATAGGCAGAAGAACCGTTTATAATGCACAAATTTTATGTAAAATTTAGATAATGAAGTTGCATTGTCTAAGGTATACAAAAAATGTAATTACGTCGTGTATTTATTTGATAAAACTTCATCGCATTATAGCTTACATATGGAGGTAAAATAAAGTTATTGAAGGTGCTAATTTACGATTTTTTTTATTTGGTTTGTAATAAATTTTCTGGTGGACAAAAAAGATCATAATCGTAAAATTGATGATTTATGATACAACCGATTGGTAATAATATAAAATATCAGAGTTTTTCAATGCCTCGTATTTGTAGGTGGTATTTTCTACAGCTTATTAAATTTGCAAAAATTCACACACAAATACAATCAATAAAATTGAATCACGTATAAAAAAAAAATATCCATGATTAATTGACTACAAGGGGGATTGAAACATAATACTGAAGCACCCTCCATTATATATTAATCTTGCAATTTTCGAGCTCAAATGGCTCAAAAAATATCGAAACAACATTTTATTGATAACTTTATAAGGTTAGTTCAAAAATTACCTCGTTAAACATAAAAAATCAGAAGAATTCAATTAGTGAAAGAAAAAAAGTTATGATACTGCAAGATAGAACTTCTACCCTTCGTATTACGCTGAAAATTTTTAGGGGATGCACCAAGTTGCTCTAATAAAATACTTTCTACCCTCCTACAGAATTTCAACCGATTAAACTAAAATTTTAATTATGAAAAAATATATATTGTTTTTTAATCCAAATTTTATTAAGCTCAATTAATTTTGACATTATTTCTACAATATGATACGAAATATAACAGGTGAAAATATTTTGACTCAATTTTCAACGGCGCCGTGGCTTAGTTGGTTAAAGCGCCTGTCTAGTAAACAGGAGATCGTGAGTTCGAATCTCGCCGGGGCCTTAAATTTAATTTTTACTGGTAACACATACTATCCTTACGATATGCCACTACTTCTATAGTGAATTAATCTTTCGTTTTGGAAAGAAATTTTCAGAATACGTTAATATACGACATAATATTCTCAGTTGATTTGTATTTTGTATAATTTGAGTGTACTTTTAAGAAATACTTAAGAATGTCATTCATTATTATTACTACAGAGAAATTATACAAATTTTTTACGCGTGTATTTACTCAAGGTCTTAAGGGTATTAAAATATAAATCTCACTCGTGACCCTAAAGAAAAATGCCTTTACCCCACGGCCAAAAATTTATTTCAAAAGAAATATAATAAAAAATTTCAATTATTAAATTTATCTTTAGTTTGTATCATAAATAATCAATTGAGATGCATCATATCGAAACCTTGATTGAAGCATAGGTAAGCGCAAATTACAAAGAGAATTTTAATATCTAATAACTCGAAAAAAACCCCATAAAAAATTATTAGAATTAAATTCATGAAAATTATTATTATTTTTTTTAAATTTTGTGCTAAAGTTTTTCTGTTTTTCTCAAAAAATATTTGGCATTTATTTTTTTTACACTATGTTTGAATTTTATTTTATTGTGAGACCTCGACCCAATCCCAAAATGTAAAAGACTGAAATTATTTTTTTTTTAAACGTCTTTTTTAATGTGGAGTAGAATTTTAAGAAGTTTATCTTCAGTTAAATTTCCATTTATTAAAGGTTGAGGGAAAAATAAATAAATAAGCAAAAAAAGTTAATAATCTTCGAATCTTTCTGGTTGACATCACCATAACACTAGCTAAGAATCAACTCCGTTAAATTCATAGAGATAATACACATAGACTAAGCATCGAAAATATGCAAATATTCTAAAAAAGAGATAGAAAATGACTCTACGAAATTGCGGTAAAAAAATTTTTCTCGTCTGCGATAATTTCTTACCAAAAATTATAGGCGCCGTGGCTTAGTTGGTTAAAGCGCCTGTCTAGTAAACAGGAGATCGTGAGTTCGAATCTCGCCGGGGCCTTAAATTTAAATTTTTTAAACACATCCTTCGTATTTGAGAAAATACGAAATATTTTAATCAGTCACATACTTCGATATTATTCTCTTTTTGTAGCAACATCTTCAATTCTGAAATCTCTTTTTAGTAATTTTAACACCTTGCTCATGGTATTTGTTTAGTAGTTTTTATTCCGCACCTTTTGAAATCGCCTTTTATATAAGAAGTAACCACGCGAATATACATAAAAGTAATTTGTATATAAGTTCAGTATTTCTGTAATTTTAAAAGCCTTGTGATTGACACAATTATTGGGATGTGTTATATGCAACATTGGACAGTACATGAAATACTCATTATAAACTATATTGGTATACTGTTGTCTTTAGTATACGACTGGCCATATTATTATTAATTTTACGCCACAAACACATATTTTTTTAGTTCTTTTAAATTATAAATAAATACTACTAAACTACTTTATTTTTAACAACAAACACCTGTACATGTAAATAATTATTTAAATTGTATTTAATATCAAACACAGATTATTATAACAACAAATTATCATGACAGTTTTGTGAGAAACACCAGGTGCGTAATGACGATATTCACAGGAATCTGGAAGTCCCTACAGTGAAGAAATTGCGCATTTTAGTGACAGCTACTTGCCTTGCCTCGAAACGCATCCAAACACTGAAGTGATAAATCTTTTTAAACAATCGTGATAGTGTAAACAGACTAAACAGACAAAATGTTCTAGATTTAAAATTTAGATTTATTTAAACAGTTCTTAGTTATAGATTGATAACTTCTAATCATAGATTAAGCAAATAACGTATGATTTTAGTTTTATATCATACTTAGGTGGCTTCCAGTCGCTAGGTCAACGTTAAAACCCGCATATTAGTCATTTATTTATTGTTTTTTTTAGAACTGATAATAAACACTAGATATCAAAAAAAAAAACTTGTATATTTCTGGATTTAATTACCTTAGAGAACACAAAACCTGCGATTAAAATATTTTTAGATTTTTCGATGATTTTTTAGTTGCTAAACTTATATAACATAATTATAAAAAACTAGAAAATGGAACTTTTAAAAAAATTTACTTTTTCGATAAAATATTTATGCTGTAACTAGGATTCCGTATATACATAATCACATTAATTTGGAAGTTACAATTCAATTTTCTTCAGCAAATATTTCTGATTAATTACGTAAATCATCATGGGTTTTATGGTTACATTGTCGAAAAATACCAAGTAAATAATATATAAAGATATTGCAAATGATTACCCTACTGATCGCCAACGGATCAACACCTTTTCAAAGAGTTAAATCTTGTAGGTCAAATATATTGTGAATACAATAGTATTTGTTCCTAAATATGAAATAATTCAGTTAACTGTAGGGGAAATCGTTCGTTATGAATAATTCACAAAACATCCGCGTAATACCAATCTATCTTTGCCACCTTTATACAATATCACATATTAATAAACATTTACAAATTAGATTATGGAAATCTTTATTTTATTTTCCTATTTAATTTTCATTTTGAATTTAATTTTTAATTAAGTGACTTTCTAGTTAAAAATTATGTGTGAAATACTATTGTACTCAAGAAATAAGATAGCTTTGCTTAAAAGAAAAAAATTTCATTGTAAGAAATATATATTACACTAAAAAGTTTACAGAGGTATGAATCCCCCTTAAAGTCTTTGTTATTACTTGTACGAATTTTTTTACAAATTTGATTCAAATTTTTTGCTCAAAAAATTTGTGACATTAGTCATGCTAGTAGAGCCAAACATTAGTCAAGCTAGTACTATTCAAAATTGAATTTAAATATGCTCATAATTAGGTGGTTTTGAAGTCACGCTGGCAGAGCAATTCTGAAATAAAAACTATAATAATAAAAATTAAGTATCAGAATTAGGTACTTTTATGGCCTATCTTCAATAAATCAAATGAATCAAAGTTACCAAAAAAATTCGCCCAACATGAATCACAGAGGAAAAATGTGAAGCATGTTGCACGGATTTCTTTGGTAATTTTGATTAAATTAATGTATTGAATGCACTCCATAAAAGCACCTAATTTTAGTACTTACATTATATTAGTTTTTATTTCAGAATTACTTTGCTTAGTGTGATATCACGACTGCATTGCACCTTAATGAGTAAATTTTTCTAATTAAAAATTTGAGCACCTTATTTAATTTTGCTCCACCTATTTTTAAGCATATTTAAATTAAATTTTGATTACTTGTCTCTGCTAGCGTATGGTAATTGTGTGATATTTAATTTAATAATTAAATTTTTCTAATTAAGTAATGTTTTAAATTGTAATAAGTAGGTCAAATTGTCTCAACGTTTTCATTAATGTTTTTCACGTTTCCACGGATTAATAGATTGATAAAATACGAAATATTAATGTGGACACCCTGCATCAAAATGTTTTAATTCCTTTATATGGTTACGAAATACTACTTTATCAATCAAATGATTTATAACTCTGTGGAATGGTGTAAGATTTAACATAAGAAATTGCTTAAAATTTTATTAACTAATTTAAATCAATAATTGGTTTATATTTGCAATTAAAAATAATTAATAATCTGATTTCTTCGATCATTTTTATAATTTTCAACCCAATAACTTAAATGTCATTTTTTTTTGTAATTATTCAATAATTTTGCTATACAATTTACATGTAAACAATTGAACAAATAATTATATTTTCTAGAATGTGAATGTTTTATTACAAATTTTAGACACTCCACGTACTAAGGGCCTTCCACGTACTATGCACGGTACGTATAACTTATTTGATCGAAAAAAATTCGTATGGTTTGCATAAATCTTGATTGATATATAGATGTAAGATGAGTATTTTGATATATAAATTTCATTATATATTTATTGTATAACAACATTATTTATGAGAACATGTAAAATTAAAAATAGCCTTGTTGGCTGGTTTTCATGTCCAATAAAAAATATCATGTCATAGGGGCAGGCAAACACATCAAGTTATGTTGTAAATTAAGAGACAACTTAACTTTACTGTTATTATTAACTGTTTAACCAATAAAACACGTTTACTTCATATTTTTATTAATAATAAGTACAAAACCTTTCAATTTCTCATTAAAATTATTTACAAAAAAAAAAAAATTATATATATATATATATATATATAACTAAACCTTTTTAGGATGCCGTATAAATCTTTCAGATCAAACGACGTCAGATATATATGTCATACATGTAGACGTGGCAATTCAGATCATTTCTGACTCTGAGTTATCTGAGTTAAAAATACAAGTCGTAAAGACATGAGAATTTTGCATTATGCTCAAAAATGTATTAGAAAAAAAGTCTATTTATTGTGATTCATTGCTTTTTATATTCGACACATACAAAATATGTGAGAGTATATTAATTTTAGTCTAAAGTTTGTAATACTAGAAGATATTGATCACACAAACAAAAACATTATATAGGTGTTGATACTCAATCATGTGTTGGGTATATAAACAATTAACTCTGTTAGTTGTTATATTCATTTATTTGATTTTGCATTTAAAATGTATGCAAAAAGTCCATTATTCATCTAAAATCACTAAAAATTTATGAAACTCATTATATAAGGTTTTTTGAGGTTGCTGATTACGATAAAAATGTTGATTAGATTCAAAAATTACTTTAAATGCATTTTAGATGCACTTTTTGCATGCCCTTTATATTCAATAAACGTATAATAAATGCAGTTGTAATGTAATTTTTGGATCTAAAAAATTTTTTTTATTGTCCTCAACTACCTCAAAAACTTTTTTATACTGCTCTTCGAAATTTTGTTCATTTTTTGATATTTTAGAGAAATAATTCTCTTTTTGCATGCATTTTATGCATTTTAAATGCAAAAAGCAATGAATGAATCACAATTTGTAGACTTTGTTTCTAAAGCATTTCTCAGAATAATACAAAAAACCGCATGTCTCTACGATATGTATTTTAAAGTCAAGCCTATTATTGTCTAAATAGCCTCGCCTAATATCTGAGATTACTACGGACAGTGGATTGCATATCGATTTTTTTTTCCAATTTTAATTATGGGCATCTTTATGTTCTCCAAATCGCATTAAATTAAGATGGCGTTGCTGTACCAAAGGATCATTTGTAAGGAAAGTGTCTTTTTAATAACACTCACCTTTTTAGGTGCCATGTTTAAAACATCATATAACGTTTGAATAAAAGCTATCCATATAAGTTTGCAGTTCACGTTCTCCACTCTCCATAGAGATTACCAAAGGTGATTAAACCAGTGTATGCAATGTACCTTCGAATACGTAAGGACAATCAATCATTTTTGTGTTGTCACTTTTCTTGAGAACCATAATAGCAACTAGATGTCACCATTGAAAAGTTTATCTCTGTTTAATTATCAATTTTAAAATTCAATCACTTGATATAACCTTCCAGCTATTATTCACAAAATCTTACAGTAAAACATATCTATTTTCATTCATACACCTTTTCCCTGGGTAGTGAATTTTATTTCATAAAAAATTAATTGTATAATAATAGTTCCTGAAATAAAAAAGAACTACAAATATCCCACTCTGAAATAATGCTAAACATGCAATTATTAATATTAAAATAAACGAAAAATATTATATCGCTTAAAAAAATCAATTTTTTTCAGAAGTAATTAATTACCAAGAGCGATAGATTTTGGGGGGAGGGGGATGGTGAGATCGCATAGAAGTACAGAATATAATATTTATTTGTATCTATAAAGCCTATATATAGTTGTTTACATGACCCAAAAAAATTACCTATGCTCAAACTAACTTTTTGCAGCTTTAAATTTTCAATTAACATTTTTCCTTGGTAAGCTTTAAAAGAAATAAACTAGTTGGCATCGCCTCGGGATATAAGTTTTTTCATTATTACCAATTAACAGCAACATTAAATGTTTGAATTAAGCAATTAAATGAAAATAATTGATTTCATGTCAAAATAGAACTTTTAAAGAGTAAAATGGATAATAAAAATCGAATCATCTCGAACTGGGAAATTCAGGTTTGTGGAAAGTGTATTTTTATATAAACAATCCAATTTTTATTTCTCAGAATCGAGGTTTTGGCCAATTATTGAGGTAGTTTAGAAGCATCTTTTCTGAAATTGTTAAAATTTCCACCAATGATTGCAAAAATTATTAATATTTGAGACATATTAGAAAGTTTTTTATTATTTAGAAGAATAACTTATGAACCGATTTTTATTTTGCGTATGTAATTTTGAAGCCATTTTTAACATCGAAAAGTTTTTTATGTAGTTTTTTTCGACCAAAATTTCAATTTTAACATATATTTTAATTTAATTGCTTAATGCGTACATTTAAAATGCTATTAAGTGGTAATTTAAAACATTCGTAATCCCCACTCCCTCTACCCAAGGAAGGAATCCAGAAAATTCTTTTTTTAAAGTTTTCTGAGGAAAAAGGCTAATTATGTTACAACAATAGTCAGATTATTGTTTTTAATTTGATATCAACTGATTTTAATTATTTACATTAAATGGACCACACGTACTTCACATAAATTACAGAATACATAAATTGTACGCAATAATGTGTAATATTTTCATATAAAGTATAAGTGAGAATCCTTCCTACCACACCGTACTTTTTATCGTATGAACTTCTATAATAAATTAAATATTAAAAATTTATAGATTCATTTATCAATAAATCTATTCATTAATAAATCATTTTAATTGAGTAGTGTAAACAAGTCTTCATTATTGTATCATTATTACAGTTAAACTTTCTAAAACTGTATTATTTCTTACTAAAACATTATCAATTTCGATGAATATTTTTTTCATTTAAAGTATACATATAATTGATTTATAGACAAGTTGATTTCAACCAAAAGAGGCGTTCGAAAACAATCGGTAATCGCTTGGTAAATTTTCATTCATACTATAATCAACTATAGGGTTCTTGTGTTTTTTCTCACTTTGCATTTTCTGGTTTTGGTACATAAAAAATGGATTTTAGTAGATATTTTATATGAAAAATCTTTTTTTTTTACAGAAGATTTTTTACTAATGAAGACACAGAGTTGCGAAGTACAACGCATATCTGTAATCGCTCCATTTTTGAAATCGGTTGTCACGATTTGTCGAAAAATATCAGATTTTGTTCATATTTAGAAACTTCTTCAAGATCAGATCGAGTCATGTTTGAACGCAGGATTTTTTCTCAAACAAATTTTTCAAGAAAAAACGTGTTCCGAGCTACACTAAAATAACTACATACCAAATTTCATAAGTTTTGAATAAGTATTTTTTGAGTTATTTATAAGCGAAAATTGAAAAAAAAATGTCTTTGATAATAGAGCCTGTAGAGATCTCTGTCAAAAACACATATCCACTTAAAATGTCGCATCCCACATATATATCCACCAGGAAAGTTGTAAGTCTATAGTTCGATTTTCAACAAGTTAGTTTCATATGCATTGTTAATCTTATAATACTCTCAAACAAATTTTCTCCCGGTGCAAAATTTTCCCTTTAATAACACCTTCAAAAGGCAGAAACAAATTTTTTTATAGAAAAAATAACCAAGACCTATTGGCTTAGATTGTTTATGCTTCGAAATAAATTAATTGCCAAACATTGCGATTTTTTTCCGTAAATATCCATGTTTTTTTTTTCAAATTAGACATCAAATCAAATTTTGATTATAAAAAAAAAAATGTAAAAATGTACAACAATAGAAATCTAGGCACAATCAAGAACCTAAATTACCTTCGTAACCACTTCAGGCTCCTGAAGTAAAATATAATATTAAATTTTATTAATTAATAGAACTAATAGTGAAATCTATTTAAAAAACATTGAACTATTATGATAAAATTACTTAAATAATAAAAATCATACTTATATAGATCCATTAAAATTTGATTACGTTCATTCTTCGTTACAAAAAAAAAAAAAAAAATATATAATAAAATAAAAGACTCGTTATGTGCGGGTGTTACCGATATTTTGTATTAAATGAATAGACTTTCATATATGCATATGCATATGGGTGCCAACAGGCTTATATTTAAATGGTTTGTGGGTGGGATTATCATGTGTGAGGTCTTTATAAATTCAGGTACGCTTGACTCAGTTTACGCGTGGCCTATTATTATATATATTATATATAAATATAATCAATTCGTTTTTTGTTTCGTTTAAATGCAAATAGGTCAAGTTTGTAAATTAATATCTTAACGTATCTCCCTCAAGTTACTTAAAGTTGTTTAAAGAACCTATTAAAGCAAGTATAAGTAAACTACAATAAAAGATACTACACAGAAAATTTGCAAAAGATGCTGTTTATATTAAACCGATAATTTGTTTATACTCAACATATGTCAGAGTATATTTTAGTCTAAAGTTTGAAACCCTACCGAATATTGACCGCACAAACAAAATTTTGGTATAGGTGTTCATAAAAATACTTAATTAGTCTATTTCCGATTGTCCGTCCGTCTGTCCGTCATAACGATAACTCAAAAACAAAACGAGATATCGTTATGAAATTTTGGTGACGTATTCTTGACATGAAAAGTGAGTTTAAGTTCGTGAATGATCCAAATTTGAATGGAAACTTGACCCAACTTTTAAACTTTAAATTTATTTTTTTGAAAAATAAACTTTTGTTTGAAATATTTTGTCGTAAAATGATTGAGCTCTCTACAATTTTAGCTCAAATTTGACTAATAAACATTTATATATTAATCGCACAACGATTTACATAAATAGAATGAACTATAATTAATAATTTGCATAGTCGGATAATTCGGTATAAGTCTAGTGACAGGTATGGTGCTCAACCACGAGGCTCGGATTCGAGTCGGTACCGGAATATAAAATTTGCAAACGATGTTAATTGTATATATTTTCTTTTTAGGTTAAATCATATATAAATATATATACTTTTATACTTAATTATAAGGGATTGCCTTATCCAACCACATAGGTTAATTGTTATTTTGAATGTTTTTTATTTAAAACTTTTCCATTTTCTAAAAATTATAATCTCGTAGCAACTAGTATATAAGATGATGTATTATAGATAAAGTTTAGGCTAGGTGTTATAGTTTCTTGTAAATTGACGTGTATAATTATTAATTATTAATAGTATAACTTCTATTGCGTGAATATGAAGTTAATGTTCCCAGTTATTTCTAGAAGATAACATGCAAAGATCTTGAAATATTTTCTTTTATCTGTGAAAAAGTGATTTAAAACTAGTCTAAGAGTCTTACCTTCCTTTTATTTCCACCGATGTCGGTTTCTTAATTCGATAGTGTTCATTACACTAATTTTATCTTATTTTTACCAGGTGGAACCCCAAAAGACGTAAAAATATGAAAAGAGACTCATTTTTTAAATACCCCATTGATGTTTTCTCAAATTGCAACCGGTATAAAGAGGTAGAAAAACATAGGTATAAAAAATAAAAACACAATTTCTTTTCGATTAAATTTTTCTATAGCAACATTTTTTTTTTTTTTTAAATATAGTTTACAAACAAAATGTATTATGTATTTTGACATAACGTCACAATATAAAAATATTTTTAATTATAATTTATTCTAAGTGTTCCTTTTTCTCGCCACTAAAACAAAAACCAAAAAAATCAAACACTCTCAAAAAATAAGAAAATTCTAATAATTATTTAAAACCAAAAAAAAAAAGGTAAAATATATTTCTATATATCAGTTCAGACTACGTCTCGAAATTAATTTTCAAGTTTTCTTAGAACATTTAGAATACTACATATTTTTCATATTTTCAGAGAAAAATGCAATGAAATTAATTATTTAAAAAAAAAAAACATAGAAATATGATCTGTACACATGTTTTATCTAGCTTAGTGAAAGCTCATTACGATAGACTTAAAATACGTCTTAAAAGCGACGAAATAAAAAAAAGAGACCACGGAAGGTAGAGAGAGAGTAAATAATATACACACATACATATCTATCTTCTCTTTCAGCCAATCTCATTTTGATTTGTTGTATTCGTTGTACTTCAAGTAGAAAAATCGTCCGTGAACATTCGCAAATCAAAAATTTGAAAAAAAAACAAAATTGTAATACCAACTAGCAGGGTTAATTGTTTAAATATCTTGCATATTCTGTAAATAGTGACGAATTTAAAAACGTATATTAACTTCTAGACTAAATTTAATATACCTTCATATATTACATGTATATGCAAAAAGTTTTACAAAATTTATGCACAACTCTTTCCACGCGATTTCGACTCAGATTTGCCTGCTTAAATGTTTTCAAACGAAGTTTCCGTTTGGTATGACCTGTAAGCTTGCATAAAATGACTTCAAAGAATAATACAGAGATGTAAATTTTTACGATGCCAAGCAGAAGCGCTCCTAAAATTATTTTTATTTTAATTCTGGAAATTTACTTATCTCAAAATTTAGAACTCGAAATTTAGTTTATGGTTTTGTATATCTATTTATTCATTTCGATTATTATTTTAAGCTAGATAACAATACAAAAGTAGAAGGAATTAGAAGGGACCAATGGGAAAAACTGTTTTATAAGACAGCATGATATTAAAATAAAAACTTCAAGAGCTTTTCTGCTTAAATATTTATTTACATAATTCTATTAATCGTTCATTTCCGGGGGCACATTGTATACTTTGTTAGGGATATTTCTGAACCGGGTTTCGATTTTTAAACTTTCATAAGCCTCAATAAAACATAATTTAAATTAGGACGGACCTGTATAAAAAAAAAACCAATTCATCAGTGGGGAAAATCACCCTACACCCGAAAAAAATTAAAAAATAAAATTAAAATGCTTTTTTTTTTTTAAATTTGAGATCAACTTTAAACATTAAACATTATTTGTTTTGTTTTTTTTTTTTTCCTTAAAATTACAGAATTATTTTTTACAGGGCTGTATTCCAATAACTGTAGGCACTAAACGAACACTAAACGGCACATACATAATAGGCACAAACAAAATCTATGTCAACAATACAGTCACATGGAATTCAGCACCAGTAATATACACAATATTAATTGGGTCCTTTTTTTTTAGACAAACAAAAATTTCGTTTCTTTATGATTGCTAAGTGTTGTTTTATATTATATACGTTTCAAAATGCTATTTTTGTTCCCAATTCATTTACATAATACTGATTTGAACTTTTTTTGGGGTACGTTCAGTAGAACAAATTTTGAACATAAAATTAACTTGAGTTAATTAACACACGCACAGCACTTAGCTTTTGAAAACGCAATAACATATTATACAAAATCGTATAGTCGTTAGTCACAAACACATTTTTTCTTTTCGAAATGATTTTCGAGCGCTTAAAAGGAGCGTCTTTTTGGAAATTCAAAATTTTTCTTCTTGAAATCAACTTGAGAATATCATAACGCCTTTCTTAATAAGAATTTGTTTACAACGACCAGACAAACTACAATCCGTCATAAGTCAATCCAAAATATTTTCATTCGAAAATTCGGCGCTTTTTTAATGGAACTTGATTTTAGTTTATATAAAATATAAAAGCTACAAAAATCAAGAATTTCCTAATAAGCTATAAAATTCATTTCGAAAAACACTTTATTCAAATTCACGACTATACTAAACGAAATTTCCAAAATATACTTCTTTGAATTCTTATTGGTACTTAGTAAAAAATCACAAAAATTACAAGGCCTTTATGCACACATTCAAACAGTCGCGCACTTAAAATGATTAATTATAAAATATAGTTAGAATTAAAAAGGCGAAGAAGAACAGGAGGAGGAGAAGGAGATTGTTGTTTATGTTTACTATTTTACAATTGAGTACGAACGCACGAAAAAATTAAAAAAATTTCTTTTTCTTTTTGAGCGAAGAAAATTTTGTTCTTCAAGAAAAAAAAAATTGATTTCTGACGAAAAATTCTTTGTTTTGTTTTAAACATTATTAAGGCAGATCACAATTTTAAGGCCTTTTAAATAATCACAATTGTTTTATCACGAGAAATGTATATTTTTTTTTTTTTACTTTTTCAAAAAAAGATTTTTTTTTTTTTGATTCATCACATCTGATTCATTTTAATCTTTTTTTTTTTTTTTTTTTAAATACATTGTCAAAATACTCCAGCCAAAATTTTCGGTTAAGGTTTGCTAGATATGTAGAATATAGTCGATTCAAAAAATCCTAAATAAATTCCATCATTTTTTAAAAAAATGACATATAGGATATTTCATAAAAATCAATATTTATAATTTTTGGCAAATAAAATCGGGCCAAATTTATTTGAATTAAATAAAAATACATTAAAGTTATATTTTCGATTTTCAATCTTAAATTACTAAAATACTAGACGGTAGAATTTATTTATTACAATTTTTTCTAAAATTTTCCTCGAAATAATTGATTTTATTTCATGTTTTTTAGTAGGACAGTTTTTAGTTTAAATTTTGAAAGACATTTTCTACTGCACCAACCACCTTAAGTTCTCTTTAATTCAGTTTATAAATGGCACAAAATATGCGAAGAGAACTTTAACCTTAAATTTCTTCGGTAGTATTAGTCTGTTTAAGTTGATAAAACCATCGACTATACAAAAAGGATATCAACAGAGTCGATGGTTTTGCATTTTACGATTTTCAAGTTGTGTCTAAATGTCTGATAAGTACGTAAGATCTTGAAAAAAATCTTGATTTGAAAATTGTAAAATGCAAATCCTCAATTTCTTAAACAAAACGGACTTGTTTCTTTTAATCTAAAAATAAGTGTTTTTTTTTTTTTAAATCTAAATTTTGGGCAAAAAACAAAAAAACTACTTCATGCATTCTTTATTTTAAAAAATATAAATATTTATACGTCACAATGGCTAAGTAGAAATTTTGGTAAAAATAATCGTACATTTCGTTTGATTTCGATTTCTATTTTTTTTGTTTTTTTTTTTTTTTTATAGTTTTGTTAATTTTATAAATTTTTTTGTTTTTTCAAGTTTTTCAATATTTTTTATGTTTACACTTAAATACAGGTAAAATCATAAACGTACAAAATACACATAGCTCATTGAAAGAAACTGTCAGTGGAAAACATGCACAGACATTTGATAAACCTTCAATAAGTTATTCACTAGAATGATAGAAAACTATTGTATTATATTTTTTCGAACCAAATTCTATTTAATAAACAGTGTATATTTTGTAAGTTTATGAGTACAATATAATAATAATTTTATAGGTTATTATGTACAATAAGCTTAAACAATACTATCTATAAAATAGTTCATATTTTTATCTACTTATACAATAGCTGATCAATATTTTTAGAAAAAAAAAAATTTGAAAGTTTTCAAAATCGTTACGTTTAGAAATTATGTTTTTCGTGTACAAATTAATTTATCTACAGATACAAATTCTACGTAACATCAAACGTAACCTTAAATGGTTGTTAATACGTATACATCTTACACTTTCAGTAGCATTGTGAACGCACACTTTTAAATACCATAAAATAAACATTGATATCAATAAACTTAAGACTGATCATATGTCGGTTGAGGATAAATTGTGAATATAATAATGGATTGCGATGAAATTGTTTTTAGTAGTATAGTGAACAACATTTTTGGAAACCATAGACTAAACAAATAAAAGACTAATGGTTGTGCTTAATTTGTGAATAGAAATAATGGAGTTGGAAAAGAGCATTTTCAGTGATATTGTGAAAACTCCCGTTTAGACCACCATACATAAAATTGATATACAAAGACTGATCGTGACTTCTCCAATCTTTTAAGAGTAGGAAAACTTTTTTTAAGATTTATTTATAGAATTTAACTTTTATCCATGAAAAAATGATATTCTTTTAATAACTTAAATATTACACTAAATATTGTGAGTAATTTAATTAAGTCTACTCAGCACTTTGTTGTTCTGAAGACAATGTATATAATTGTGATTATTTTACTGGCGAACTTTGTTTTTAGGAACGTCATTTGTAACATTTTGCGTCAATAGATTTTATGAGTTTTTGCAAATTTTTTTTTTTCGATTAAAAATAGGGAACTATTTTTAATTGATAATTTATTTATTTTTCTAAAAAAAACATTTTTCTTATTATAAAATTAAAACAAAAAGAAATGAGATAAAAATTTGTTTTTTCTATAAGAAAACTTATGAATTTTTTTACAGGATGCTTAAGAAAAAATTGTGTCTTTGAAAACAACATTTTTCGATTGAAAATATAAATTAGACAAAGTATCAGGATATAAAATTTAAATTGAGTTTTAACTACAATTTCAAATTGTGCATGGAATAACACAATTATAATAAGTATAAAATCAGAGGAGTTGTGAACTGAAATATTTGTAGTACATCGATTGGAGGATAAGCTTGTAGAACGCGTGTTTCTAACAATACACCATGCTAAGTGCAAGTGAAAGTACACCATGATTACTAATCATTTTTGTCAGTACCCAGTTCTTGTAATAAGAAGTTAACTTCATGTTTTGACGTTCTCTCGGACCTACAACCACAGAGTCACAGAAATTTCTATTGGAGTGATCGATTTTCAGGTATATACATTGGGCTATATGGCCGAAACGTCTTCCATCTTGGCAATCATTGAACTTAGCCTAAACAGCACCAATAGAATTGTGTTAAAAGTGGCTGAAATATTAACGATCCAGATGTTGTATGCCCCTTTTTTTTTAAGAGGTTTGGAGTCATTTTAATGATTCGAAAAACATAAAATAAAAATTCTATGAAGGAGAGTAAATTTCATAAGAAGCACACAGGATGAAAATTGAACTTTTTATGACTCGACATTTAAAATGGCAAAATGGTGTGTTTAGACGTTTCTAGATTTTAAATCGTTGATATAAAAAAAAAATGCATTTTTCAAGTGACAAGATCTTAAGTGTTTATTTAATTTTTGTATACTCAAGTACCTCTAGATCCTGCTCTAGGTCTTACTTTTTGCATTTTAAACAATTTCATTAAAAAAAAAAAAGATTTTTTCACTTAAAACATCTGGTATAAAAAATCGTATACATTTTAAAATATAAATTATGGCCACCCACTGTTTATTTTTTCAAAAAAAAAAAAAAAAAATCACACTCCTGGTTTTTATTTTTGAGAATATGACTTATTTTAGGTGTTAGTATTTAAAAAAAAATTTTTTTTTCAAAAATATTTTTTTAAAATCTATATAAAAACGGAAAGACCTTGTCATATTTCTCAAACATTCTTTCAATTTCTTTAACTATCCAAATACAAAAATTATGAAGAATTTCAAGAATTCAAAGTATGGATATTGTTGATTTTTTATTCAAATAAACACATTCATAAATTTTTCCTTTTGATGTAATAATAATTTTTTTGGAAGGATCCATCACGCATGGCCTGCTTAAAATACTATAGTTTTGTAAATACCAATTTCTAAAATGGAACTCTAACTTTTGCATATAGTTTGCAAAAGCGATGGGGGTAAGTGTTTCAAAACGCGATTATTATCTACAAAAATTTCGGAAATGTATACTCAAAAACAATTAAATGCGTTGACCTAAATTTTTCGTATCTATTTAAAATCAAAAAATATAGAGACAACCTTTAAAGTATGTTAAGTATTTTACAAGATTTAATTATTTTTTTTTGTAATGTTTTGAATCTGAATATATTTTGAATTTTCCTTGACCATAAATCCTTGCCTATTATCCAAGTAGTTGCATTTTTCGTGGTGGAATATGATTCAAAATAAAAAATTTCCAATGCTTTGGCCTCAAAAAATCGGATTATAATAGGCCTTGTAATATTATCATAGTTCATATGGTAGAAATATACATTCAACATTATGGGACGCATAGACGATAAATATTTTTATCACTATTTATTAATACGATTATGAAATTAATGTGCATTCAAAATAAAGTAATCCATGGACGATCAATTTTTTTGCCATCTATTCACTTGTTACTTTTAACTACTTACTACTACCATGATTTCCTTAAGTGTTTTAATAAAATACTGAACTTTGTCTTACGTTTTATCAATCTAAACAGCCTGAATGAAGTAACCGTGTAACACTGAACGGTAAAAAAAACTTGATCGTATATGGTATGCTTTAAAAAGTGTAAAATGTTTTCATAATAAATGTAATCAATTAATATGGTTACACGACTCACATATTGATATAACTTACTTAAAAGATGATATTGAAAGAAAAATAATATAATTTTACATAAAAAAAAAAACTATTGCACAAAGATATTTGAATTACCACAAAAAAATAAAATAAAAAATAAATAATAATGAAAAAAATGGTTTTATCTATTTGTAATTTTATTATTACAATGTTTTTATTTATTTTTTTTTGTTTTGTTTTTTTTTTTTTTTTAATCATAAGTCTATTTTAAACATACTCTAGACGACAGAATCCCTTTTTCTATCTAATAAAGGTTCAAGGGTACATCAAAGATTTTCTTACATGTTTTCTATTTGCAAAAGTTAAATTCGTAGATTATTAAAATTCTACAACAATCGTTGATCCTGCTGTAGAAAACATTTCAAAGAATCATCATTCTATTGACAAAAATGTAATTTAATTTAATCAATATTTTGCTTGATTGATATTGATTTGCAATCAATCGTCTTCTGTATCTTTAAAATAAATAAACACTATTTGAAAGAATACTTAAATAAGCTTTGTTTATTTTTATTACTAAAAATGAGCTCAAAATCTGTCTAGAGAAATTTAAAAAAATAGTATTTTTAGTAACCTTTTTTTAAATTCAATTTTTGTCTTTTTAGTCGTCTCGAATTTTTGTCTTTTTAATCGAATTTGGGACCAGTACTGTAAAATACTTGTTAAAATTGTCATCAATTTTATTTTTTATATTCTGATTTTTGGTACATTTTAAATATCTACTTAAATTGACTTACGCACAAAATTCAAAATAAAAACTTTGATATAAACTTGAACATCCATAGACTATGAAAAATAGCCTGACGCCTATAGTAATACACTTAAAACTTATATTTTTAATGTTTTTTTTTTTTTTTTAAAGAAATTTTAAATTATACTTTTTAGTTCCCGTCTAAAAAAATTTGTTTATATCAATTTTGCTTCAACCAAAAATGATTTGGCACTTGAAATTTCTTTTTTTAGTCGAGAATTGAACCTGTCATTATCTCGCACACAAACCTTTTATTAGGGGATTCCCATGGAAGAATATATGTTCATTGATTTGAGGGAGACCACCGACAAGTTTTGTTTTTTATAATACTAATAACACTTTTGTTTTAAACGAAAATCAGTCTAACTATATTTATTTTTTGACAATGTTGCCACTTTTTAAAAAAAAATTTTTTTTATCTAACACTGTTTTCAACACTTTTAATTGTTTGTATTATTATTTTTTTAATTTAGGAACATCCACATCTGTCCACCACCATGTTTGGAAGAGTACCGTAAATGATATTTAATTCGTGATCGAAGTATAACATTGATATTGGAGACATCTTCCGGGGTGCACAGCAAGCTTCAACTGCTGGTTTTGTATCTAGAAGTGTAAAAGAAATATTTGTTGTTATTTTTTGGTGGAAAATTTAGAAGCTTGTTAACTTTTGGAACATAATTACAAAACAAATTTAGGAAAAAATCAGGGATTTCAATTTTAGCTTTATACTTTCCCCCAATAAAATATGCTGTGTAAGACCGCCTTAATGTTCAGATTGAGAATTGAAAATTTGAGTTTGAAATCGTATTATTTATAATTAATTGTTTAAATCCTCACATATTTAGCTTAAATACGAAAAAATATGGCACGAGCTTAACGTCACGTAGGTGTAGGAACAATGAAAAACTGAGGATTAAGCAGAATTTCGTTGTCGCTATTTGGTTATAAGTGAACTAACGTTATTATTTTGCCAAAGAGCAGATAATGGCCTCAACAGGTTATCGACCCAGGCCGATGAAATATCACAGGGAACAGTGGCGAATCATTGAAATTTTCTTTGTATTCTTTTTTGTCTGGCTGATGTATTTGGATGACGTAGTATTGTAGATGAATTTTTTTTTTAGTATTTCACTTATTAAAATATTTTATGAATATTCGGAGAATCTTACGTAGATTCGTAAGTGAAAGTGTTTCATTCAATTCGAATTATACACATGGCTTGATACAAGTAATTAGATGCTTATTGTTATCTGTTATGGCATTTACAGTTGATATTTTCATTTTGTTTGGATTTAAATATTCATTTAACAGAGGAGTATTTCTCAGAATAATTAACTGTTCAGCGTTCAATTGAAAAATTATTTTCTTCTAAATAAGATCGATTCTATGGTCTTCTGAACTTCAGGAGCAAAAAAATATCTCTTAAAATGGCAATACTAAAAATTAAGGGACTTTTAAATAAAACAAGGAGTTTTGTTAAATTGGCTATTGGTTTTTACACTATTTAGTTGAATTAGTGTATGAAAAAATTTGATGATAATATGAATTCTCGACACGTTAATATCAAAACTAAATTTTACTAAATTTCTGTGATATTGGCGATGGAAAAGGAAAATTTTGGATAGTAAAAATGGTATAAATTTTTATTTACCTGGTTGCGTTGGACTCGCTAAACTTGCAATATGTGTATGTGGAAATTTTTGCAAGAATACATAGCCACATTCACCGGAACAATAATTTGCCCGATATTGTTTTGGTGCAATAATCCAATCCCATCCAAATTCTTGAAAGTCAACAGTTAACGGATACCGACAGCAACGTGTTTCATCGGAGTTTTCCGTACAATCTAAGCCATATGATCGTTTTTTTCGTTTTTGTGAGACATCTATCGTGTATAATTCAACGTACGGTACCTAGAATTATTGAATAATGCATTATTTTTCAATTAATTTACGATACAAAAAATTATAAAATATACAAAATAAAATCTTTATGATTAAATACTAAAATATTAAGCTTTTGTTAGAATCTTCTGGAAAAGATAAACATTGTAATAAATGTCCTCAGGCGAAGATTTGAGAACGATGGGTCTTTAACTAAGAGGAAACACTTAGCACTATAATTTGGAGGCTTCCAAAAGAGTATCGAAGCTACCAGTCCAGTTCGTCAACATAGTTTAACCTAAACTCATTTTAATATAATTATGTGGAATATATTTTATTACCTAGCGTTCGGACTATACACTAACGTGAATAGCTGATAAAGACATATCTCGATCGTTAATGTTAAGAAAAATATTTTATATAAACAAGAACAAATGGGTTCTTATCTTTCGATAAAAAATAGCTATAAGTAATTTTATTTTATTTATTTTATTTTTTAAACCATGAGTCAGTCAAAACTAATTGTTTTTTTTTTTTTTTTTTTTTAATGTCATTTTAAGAAAGTGATTGATATATAAACAAAAATATTTATATATACCGCCAAAAATTGATTATTTATTTATTTTTAATGGGTAGGTTCATTAGCCTCCAGCTAAAAAATACGTCAATACATGAAATAATTATTGTTTGTAATATTGATTTGATAAGTTTTTATTTATTTTATTCCTGAAAATATGAAAATAATTATTCTCATAAAGTGAAATCAATGCGAGTTTTTCGTGCAATTATAGCTTACCCAATTATACTTGCTAAGGAAAATGATAATATAAATAATTTAAACGAATAAAAAAATTGATGAGAAATTTGAAAAGTAATCTTGGATTTTACCATTTTTTTAATATAATAAAAAATTTGCAAAAACTCAACTTTAAAGACTTATGAATGGCATATAAATTATTTTTATGGATCCAAAAGTTTTCAATATGACAAATAATGAATTCAGCATTTACAGGGTTATTTTTTTAAGCTGTAAACAGATGTTTCTTGATATAAGGCTTCACCTCAGAAGTGTCAGGCGTTGCAAATGCACACAAATGGGACAAAAAAGTTTTATGAGTGATTCTACGATATGCGATCATTTTCTATTGAAAAATCGCACAACAAAATTTTTGAATATTAACGTAATTTATATAACATTTTTATTCAAAATCACCTCATTTGTGCATACTAGCATTATTTATCTTAAATTTTGAAGGAACGTGTATATATATGCATATAAGTGCATATAAGTGTCATGGACATCGATAGGACCTCTTACCGTAGAATGACCCTTATGTATAATCACTAAGGAGATGAACATGTATGACGTCATTTATGCAAATCTCCTTCTTTGTTTAATTAAGAATTTTGAATGTCCATATTTTGGATATTTTTTAAGATTAAAAAAAATCACTTCAAATTCATGTTCGAGAAGTAAAGAGGCTTCAATTGAAGTGATAAAAAAAATTGGAGAATCTTTCCTATTGTCTTATTAAATAGAACATTTAATCAAGAATAGTCTCTAAACAGTCGTAGATGTTTCGCTCATTAGACCAGGCCGATATAGTACGTGAAATTTTAATCGCATTTGTCTCAACAGTCTAGTTTCAAAATATTCTATATAGCAAAAATTATATGGATACAAAATATTATCAAAAATATTGACCTAAAATTTGGAAAATTTATTAAAATATTATGACCATAATAAACATTATTTCTTAATTATATTTAAAAAAAAAAAAAAAATTGTTATTTATTAAAAATTTTTGATTTTTATTTTGATAAAAAAAAAACCAAAATCGGATTTTATTAAATTTGGATTATTAATAATATTGATGCCATAAATAAATTAAAAAATATTTAATATTGATAATCATTTATTGATCAATTTTCATTGGTCAAATATTGTTTGTTTTACATAAAAATTTATCATAATTACCAAGGTTTATTTGTTTTAATTTTTTTTAAGTATCCTTTGAAATTAATGTTTGCGTAGGTTATGTTTCTAACGCCATTTTCAAGGACGCAATCAATCTTTATTAGGGATGCGACTTTTAAAAAATAAACAGATTATTCAACTAACGATTTTTTGTAAAAAAACTCATAATAAAAATAATAGTTTTTATTTAAATAATTTATTTATAATCGTCTACTATATCTCAAACACGAAATTCCATAACTTTCCCAGGTCTCAAGGTCTCATATTGACCTTTTCTAGACCATTTTTTGTAAATATGAACAACTATTATTCGTTATTTTGAAAATGATTTTGATTTCTAGGTCTAAACAGTGCCTTTTTCATGACTGAGCATCATTATCGGATAATTATAATATCAATAACTCATTAATAATTATTACGAATATCTAAAAAATTAAATTCATATTTTGGAAAATCTAGAAAAAAATTCAAAATTCCCTTAATATTTTCATTATTTGCCATTTTTTTATAACTATTTCATGACTTTTTCAGCAAATTCGAAATTTCCTGAATATTCCAGGTTTTCCAGATTTTCCCTGAATAGTAGACAACCTGGTTATATCAAATACAAAAAATCGATTTTTTTAAATCAATTAATTTATATATAAAATTTGTTTCCCATTTCTGGGTAATAAACACAGTAGTTGCCTAGCGAGATATTGCTATTCTTCTCTAGCTTAAGATAGAACACAGTCATTTTAACTTCATTCATCCAGAACATAGACAATGCATTATGTGAAACTTTAAAGTGTGAATGATTTCGAATTCAAAAAAAAATGTATTTTATTTTAACCTATACAGTTTTATTTATAATAGGATAAAAATTTTTAAATTTTCGAATACAATAAAATATTAGATTCCCAACATTAAGGATTCAATAAAAATTTTATACAAGATTTCCACAAGTGAGTGCTAAAAAAATGTGAGGTGAGGTTAATGAATATTTTCCAAAGTTATAGCAGTTTTTGTTGAGAAAAATTTTTTCAAGCAAATACCCCTATAACTCTAGAACGAGATAGAAAATTGTTACCAAATTTTTATTATTATTTATATTATTATTTTTTTGTTTTTTTGAGGACCTAAAGTAGATAACAAAATAATCCAAAATGTTTGGGGCAATCAATAATCTTACAAGTTTATAGAAATTTTAAAGATAATGAATTTGAAGGTCAAAGTAAAATTTAAGGCTATCATAAAATGTCGTAAAGTTTTTCTGAAGCATTTTTTTCCCACTGTATCCTTTTAAAATTCAATATAATTCTTCAGTTTTTATACTCGGCACATATGGAATACATCAGAATAAAATAAAAATACCTTCAGACCTGATGATTAGTCAGTAAGAACCTTAATAACAAGTTAAGGTTTAAGCCACAACAGGAGGGTTGAAGTATTATCACAGAAAAATTTTGCTATATTTGGTCAACTTTCTCGGTATCGGAGTTTCAATAAAATTGAGTATTGGGTATGTTTTAAAACATATTTAAATTCGGGGCTCAACTTGATAAGAAATTTTTGAAATAAAAACAATTTTTTATTTTAATGAAACGGAGTTGTTTCCCTTTTCAGGTGATAGTCAAATACGTAATGTTTTTTTATTGATGAAGGTTTGCTTAATATCTTAGAAGAGATAACTCGCAGTTCTGGAGTCGTATCCCCTAATTTAATTTTAAAAGTTTGTCCAATAGGCACAAACTTTGATATGATACATAAAATTAAAGCAAAAATTTAAAAAACACCACAAAAATCTCGTATAAAGGTCTATTTACACTAGAGATGTACTGGATTGTTAAAAATGAAAATCCACGGATATGAATGAGGGTAATGAGTGTCAAGACCCATGGATACGTATCTTAACTTTTCTACTTAATCAACCAATAAGCTATGAGCTACCACTTAGCTCCCTACTTTACTACTAATACTAATACTTTTGAAAGAAGAAAATCTATTAAATCAAAAATCATGAAGATCAGATTATTTAGATAGAAAGTGATTTTTGTGCAGAATCTTTAGATACTTTATATTTAAAATTCATTGGGGCAGAGGAAATTTTTTAACATTATTTCGATATTTAAGTCTTAAATTTTAATTATAGTTATTAAAAAAAAAACCCTTACAGAAATATGTTCTAAATGCATTTACCCAATTAAATATTCAAATGCAGAAAGAACTAAAGCATTCTGGCCAATAAAAAATTTATCTCAGAATGCCATACAAAAAAAAAAGATTAAAAAAAAGTTAACGAGTCTTACTTTTGAATCATCTTCGCCTTTACTATGTTGCACATCGAAACCCACACCATTTTCATCCTCGGCACGTACAACAAAACCCCAATTTTCCCGTGGTGCTTTAAACCATGCTGATAACATTGGCGATATATCCATTGGAATCCATTTACCATCACCTTTTAAATGTGATCGTAGCACATTTTCCGATGCAATTAATTCAAAGCTGGGCGTATCCGCATTTTTTTGATTTTTATACACTTTATATACACTAACCGTTATTGTTTCCGGTTCTTCGATATCAACCGGTGGTGCCATTGATGTTGGTATCACTGATATATAATCATTTTCTTTATGTATAACTGGTCGCGAATGTTCATCACTGAATTTACTATCATGATGGTCCCCAGTCGATTTACTACGTTTTGACCGATTTATTAAATGTTCACTATTATGTTTATGAGTGTTCGAAACGGTTTCGTTATGTTTATTTTTTGTGGCCGTTGGCGTTCTTTTCTTGCGATGATGATTGCGTGATGGTGGATTAACCCATACATTCAAAATGGCTTCTTTAACAGGATGACGTAGGGTTTTATCGGAGAATCGAAATATAAGAATATTGTGTTCTTTCCAGCCGTGACGTAAACGTGGATCTGAAAATAATAGAAATGACTACGTTAGATTCGGGAACGTAAAGAAAAGACTACGTTAGATTAGAGACCAATAAGATAGTTCTAGGTAAACAAAAATAAATAAAATTTGAAACTGATTTAACTTAAAAATGCCAGGATTCTCGCGTATATCACAGAGCCTATGCATAACTCAAAAAAAATAATTATCCAAATGCTACGAAATTTGGTATGCACAGTCTTAATATAAAACGGAGGACATGCAGAAAAATTTTTCCCGAAAAGAATTCTAACACCCACTACATTTTCATGTTAAGATTGTGCCTACCAAATTTTACAACATTTGGTTTAGTATTGTTGGAGTTATTTATGCGTGAAAATTAAAAAAAAAAAAAAATACAACGTGTATTACATTACAAATTGTCCTTATTAACAGAGCCTGTATAGGTCTCTATCAAAATACCCACATACCCACTTAAAAAATAAAATGGTAACGTTAAATAAACAAACAAAAAAAAAAGACATGGTCCGAATAGTGTTATTATAGAGTTAAATTCTTATTATAGTTTTTTATTAAGTGTTTGTAAAATACATTGTTTGTATTGTAAAGTTTCATTGAGTGTTACAAATCCATTCATAACAGCCAAGCATTTTAGTTATTCATTCAAGTAAATATATGCATACAATTTCATTCATATTAAGAGTTTAATAACGCCATATTCACACTAAAAAAAATCTGCTTTCAATTATCACAAAACTTTCTGTTAGTTTTTACTAGAAATTAATATTTTTTTTTTTTTTTGTATGTGCAAACAAAAACCAGATGCAAAACTAATAATACAGAAAATTTAAAAAAAAAAAACAATTAAATTCTTTTTGTCGAGAACATTTCTTATTTGAATTTTTCCAGGGAAATATTTCCCATAAAAGTCGAACATGATCAGTCTAACAAATATACCAAATTTTCAAAAAAACCAGTGAAGCCATTTTCGGGAAAATCAGAAGAAAAAAACTAATAAATTATATTCCTCTCGCCCAAAACCCCGCTTATTTGAATTTTCCCAGGTAAATGTTTCAAATAAAAGTTGTAGACATTGATAAGTCTTAGAAATATACCAAACTTAAAAAAAAAAATATTGAAGCCATTTACGAGAAAATTAGAAAAAAAATAATCAAAATTGTCAAACTTTTAAAACAAAACTTTTTGAATATTTTTGTGTGATTACTTTGGTGGTCTCTTTTGTTGTAACCTTAATAAGAATGTTTTTTTTATAATAATTAAATCCCTCTATGTATATTTGTATAATAACATTACATTCTTCCATGATCGATTTTTCTAATCATTACAAACATTGCAGTATTTAATAATAAGTGTGACAGTTATATTTAAAAAGTTATAATATCTTTGACATTTTTAGGTTATTACGGTCATTATAAAAATATATGGATAACAGTTACTTGTAACATAATCAAATCACGAAACGTCAATTTAAAAAAACAAGTTCTTCAATATCAATTATTTCTTCATATGAACTACATGGAAAATATAGTCCGAACAGTTACATGAATGTAATACAAATTGCCTAAATTTGTTCATTAAATCAAAATTGAATAATAATATATAGGTAGTTCGATTCTCTACGGTCCTAATTTTTTTGTGTAGTAAAAATTCTATAAATGTATTTATGTTTTGTTTTGTGAAATGTGAACATGTCTTTATAATTAAATCAAATGGATTTTTTTTACCTATAGTATTTGAATCAAAGACTATAATTTATCTAATTAAAACCAAACACTAGTACTAGAACGAGAATATATATAAGTATTGACATAATCTGTGAATATATATTTGTTACCGTAAATTTGATTAATCTTTTTTTTTTTAATGAATAATAATTAGTTCTTATTTTGAAAATAAGGTGGATAATCCATGCCCTATATTGTCAATTATTTTGCACTTTAAACAGCGTACAAATGCGCAACATTCGGTCGTAACGTAACACCGTATCGTAAATCTGTACTATTACTTGTTACGAGATGAATGGTTTTTAGGGGTTGCGATGTGTTCCATAACGTTCCATCTGTTTCACCAAGCACAGTAACTTTAGTTTAAGTATTTATTTATGTTGATAAATTTCATTAAATTGTATTGTATTTTGTTCGTTCGACTCCATATTGAAATATTTAATTACAACTAAAATAAAAATAAAGAATGTTTACTTCTTGTCTTTGCAAATGTTACGTTATTGAGTTCACACTATTCCTTACCCCACCTAGCAACATCGTTTGATGCGAATCAAATTTACTGACAATTTGTGGGACGCGATGATCAAAGCGTTACGGTGTTACTTTACACACGAATGTTGTTCGTGTGTACGCGGCTTTAGATTTTGTCTTTTGGGTTATTGAATAGCTGTTTCAATTGAATTTTAATAATTATACAGCTTACATTACTCAAAAATTTCCCAACTTAGAAAATAGATGGCATAATTGTTAGAAAAACCCGATTGTGTGATTTTAGCTCCAATTCCTATTTCTTTTAAAGGCCGCTTGGAGAGTGTTTTTTTTCTTTATGTTGATGAATGTTGTTACGTTAATCTTCACTCACATTCAAATACTTCGTATTATTAATATTTATGGCAACATTTATATTCATATTAATTAAAAACTCTCTCCAGCAATAATTCATGTAACTACAGTTTTAAATAAAAAATGATATTTATTTATTGAATTATATAGGTAAGATAAAAGATTTAACGTCCATATACTGGTAATAATGGAATTGGTTTAATATAAAAAGTTTATATTTTTTTCAAAAGATTACTGAATTTTTAATTCAAACAAAACAAGCAGTCCAACTTCATAGAAATTACAAGTTATATAAGGATTTAGGTTGGATTTGTTTTTTTGGATTATATTAGATTGATTATTTATTATTAGATATTCGGCAATTAATAAAAAGTTAATTAGGCATAAGCAAATTACAATGGTCTGCCACGATGCTTAAAGACGATTTAGGTAATATTCACTAATTATTGATAATTGCCAAATTATAGCTCCATGACTGTCCGTTTGTCTGCCATCACTCAAAAACAAACAGAGATAGTGAGCTAAAATTTCCATGACGTATTTTAAACATAAGTAGCAAGTTCGAGAATGAACAAAATCTGTCCATTGGGTCCAATAGATCCTAGACTTTTAAGATAAATGATAAAAGAAAAGTTCAAATACAAAAAATGTTTATTTTTAAAAAATATTTTTTCGTAAAATGTTCCACAATTTTTGCTCAAATTAAGCTATTAAACACATATTGGTAATAACAATACATATTATTATTAAACATATATAATTGTATAAACTGGATATTTATAGTATTTTATGAATGCTAATTAAAAATAGTCCAAGCAATGAAATTCAATCATATATCGAGTATCTAAACAATTCATGATATCTTCGTATGTTCTAATCGAATTTTAATCACAGAAAGACGTGGTATTTTGACTCGATATTTTAATTTTTTCTAAAACCAAATCCGATGATGAGTTATACTTGAAGCTGAATAATCTGTATACAGAGGTTACATAACAAAGATTTTTTTTCTATAACTAAATGATTTTTAATATTAAAATAAAAACATATGATTTCCCAAATGAATCAGAAATTTAAAAAAAAAAAAAAATAATTTATTGTGCTTAACTAGAAAGGAAAATCGCTGTTTATAAATGAAATAGACGATTATATAAATCTGACGTTAAATAGGATAAAAATTTGATAAATCCTACTAAGTACTAAATGAGTGTGAAGAAATTTTGTGGCAAAAAAAAAATAGAACCAATTCAAAAAAAAATTGTACAAAACCGTAAAATAACAATGAATTTTAATATAAATTTTATTGGAAAATAACCTTTATAAGACAAAGCGAATTTTTAGCTAGAAATTGTATCTTTGTGCGTCAATTATAAACTTTTTTGTGAATTTAACTTTAATAAAAAAAAATAAGTTTATTGAATTTTTATAAAACTTTTTTATAAACACAACCTTTCATTTGTTTTTAAGACCAAAATTATCTATTATACCCCAACCAAGATTGAACCATCAAGGCCGAGTATACAAGACCAAAACTAAGTTATAAATAACAGCTTTCGATAAATGCATGAATCAAAATATATGTAGTAATTTCATGTAGTTTCTAGTTTCAAATAAGAAAAATGAAATTATAGTCTTCATATTAAATAATGCATAAAAAAATTAATAAAAAAAAAAAATGTAAATATCAAATCAGACAAGTATTGCAATCAGATAAATATCAAATCAGATAAATTGGTATTGCTTTTTCATCACATGTAAGCACTAACTTATTAATGACTCCAAAATCATTCGGAGAGTTTCATAGAAAATGAATCATCACTAAATCATTTGTTGAAAAAAATTAAAAATATTTTGGAAATTTTTCTTAGAAAATAAGGCCTAGATATTTTTAATCGTTGCGAAAAAAGCAACTCAAATACATGGATAGCAAATTCAAAAAATTGAATAAACCATTTTGAAAAAAAAAAAAATCGTTACAGATTTTGTATGAATGCGATCGTACATATTATAAATTATGAGAAAGTTTAATGAAAAATTATACTTTTTGAACTGTTCATATATCCATCTTATTATGTGGATATGATTTTGTTAAATGTTCGATGTACCTTGTTGTGATTTTGGATATATATAAAATGAATCCTTCCTCATAAAAATGTATACTAATAGTTATCTTAATCGCTTGGATTATTTAAAATCTCTGAATCGGTTAGAAGTGAAAAACTGAATCACATATACAGAAAATCTTAAGTGGTACGCCACGATTCTCTTTAAAATTTTCCCTAATCTCCTATATTTTTGTAGTTGATCCTTAACAAATATATATTGCATAATAAAAGATTTAACCTAATTATTCATTTTCCTTTGTAAATATTTTTATTTTATGACCAATATTCCAGAATTAATATGGACCTGATGAAGATGCTATCAGTTGTTTAACAAATTAAAAAAATTAATATAAAATTATTTAAAAAAATAATAATTAAAAAAAGAAATTTTTTTTTTTATCATTTTTTACTAGAAAATTGAGAAATATCGAGAATAAATTTTTATCTTTCTAACGATTTGACGCCTAGTTTTTGAGATATTACTGAAAATAATTATTGTAAAATCAGAATATATCGAATAGGTTTTCAATTTCTTTGTATTTTAATCAATTTTAAATTGATTTTCGAGTTGTATAAAAAAAATCAGAGTAGTATTGAAATTGAAATTTTTTTTCAACGGGATTACATTCAGTTTGAAAATAAATTTAAAACAGCTGTTTTAATATTTTTCTACAACCATGAACATATAAATTCCCACAATAAAAAATAAATATATACACTTTGTATATATATATATATATATATATATATATATATATATATATATATATATATATATATATATATATATATATATATATATATATATATATATATATATATATATATATATATATATATATATATATATATATATATATATATATATATATAATACGACCCACAGCTGAGAGTTTGACAAAAAAAAAGTCGAAAAAAAACGAAATGTGATAATTTTTTTTTTCCAAAATGATTTACTGCATAAAATAATTAACATTTTAAAAATTGTTCCATATAAACTGTTTTATTAAACTTCACTCATTTTTTTTGTCTTTTTTTTGAAACTATTCTAAATAAAAGTTTGCACACACGGCTTTGATGTGTTTAAATCATAAATAACTCGTGGTTTTGTTTGGCCTTGAACAATGACCTACAAAAACCGTAACAAAATGTGTGTGTATTTTATTTTCACACACACAGAAAAAAAAAACAGGTGATAATTTCACCTGTTCTCACTCATGGTTTGAGGATATGAAATAATTAGTCAATAAAATTAATTTTTTTTTTTTACAATAAATATTTATATTGATCGAAAAGGTAACAAATAAATTTTGTCAAACTTTGTAAAAAGAATAATATTGCCATAAATAATAGAATAAAGCCATCATCCATCGAAATAAGTTAATTACTTATTATGCAAGTAAAATTTTTTTAAATACAAGCCTTTATGGTATTAAAACATTAAAGAGTAATTAAAAAGGATTTTTTCTTGAATTATTTAATATAAAAATTTAAAAAAAATCTATCTATTAAATTGTGGTTGCAGCGCAATGAAGAAAAATGCTTTCAAATTGTTTTTGTATTATATTTTGTCATAATAGTTATCCAATTTGCATAAGTGTACTCAATTTTAGTTTAATCGAACACTGAGAAATGGATCAAATTTTAATTGTAACATTTACATTACATATAGAAAGACACTGGGATAGGTGAAACAATGAGTGACATGGCGTTACACATCGATTCATTGACTTATGGTAAATCATTCGAAAAGGCGAAAAATGCTTTACTCAGGAGCCTTATTTTTTTTTATCAAATTCACCAGACTTACGACACAAAACGACTTATTTAATACATTTCGACATATTAAATTCATTTTACAAAATAATTTGGAACTATATTGCGAAAAATGAGACCTCAAGTCTTTCGAACTTGATTCAGGAGCCTCAGTTTTTTTTTAAATTAAATTCATTGGACTCAATCAACGACACAAAACAACTTATTCAACAAAATAATGTGGAAGAATTGTATACGAATGTTTACATAACGATCAAAATCACGCTTAAA
Source organism: Chrysopa pallens (assembly GCA_020423425.1). Lineage (NCBI taxonomy): Eukaryota > Metazoa > Arthropoda > Insecta > Neuroptera > Chrysopidae > Chrysopa > Chrysopa pallens. The sequence goes on along the minus strand of CM035596.1, from coordinate 8,384,563 downwards.
TTTCCTGTCAGTTCAGCTACTGTTGAGAGAAGTATCAAAGTTAAAAATGTTCATGACCTAGTTTGAGAAGCACGGGAGCCAATGGACACGTGTTATCAGTACTATCAATTAAAGTTGAAATAATGACTAATATCAACTATGTCGTAATCTTAAAAAAATTCAGTGAGGCAAGAAGCCGAAATATTCATGTATTTTAATTGTGTGTGCAATGAATTAAAAATTAAAAATATAAACAAATTTTCTTCCACAGTTAATTTATGACGAATTAGCGGTTGATTATGGATTGGAATATTTAAAAAGCTCAGGGTCAAAAATAAAAAGTTGATTTACAAAAATGACTGTTGACAGTCTTGGAAAGAATTTTTCTAATTCTCTACTCTGTAACCAAAAATTTTGCAACTTCTGTAAGACAAAATTTGCTATCACGGACTTAGTATCAGTGATGGATTTCTGTTTGAAATTATTTTCCAAAAAATTTTGATATGATGTACCAAACGAAAAAAAAAAACTATTCGCAAGAAGTTGATTATTTTTATTTCAGCTGTTTTTAAAGTGCAAAAATTGCAATGAATTAAAAATTAACAAAATGTACTTCTTCATTGTACTAAATATAAAAATAAAGTGAATTTGATTACTGAACAAAAATCATTAGAATCATATACATGGTGTTTTATAAAACATTAACATTAATAAAAAATTTTCTATATTTTTCACAATTACCATAAATATTTCCATCAAAATAACTGCTATATGGATTCATTGTCAATGAATTGTTGAATAATTTTAATAAAAATAAACATACTGTCGATATATGTTAATATGATGAATTTCAAAGTGCAATACATTTATATAAGAATATCCTGTATAAATGAATACTAGATATAAATCAATTAAAATCGGTCTGTCTAGCCAGTGTTTTGTAGGTTACGCAATGAACCATATGACCTGTCAATCAAAGAAAACTTGACCCTTTCATTCGTCTGGCTAATTTCATTACCGGTAAACTGTGTTTGCATAAAAAAATCATTTCTGTTGTTTGAAATTATTTTAATTCTTTTTTTTTTTTTTATTTCTTTTTGTTAAATTTTTTTTAAATGTTTATTAGTTTTTACATTTTTATTAATTAGAATATCTTAATTTCAGTAGAAAGCTATTAATGCAAGCAAATATTTAAGGCACTTATTGGCACTCATAGAGTCACTTAAACACGTGATTTTAAATGAATGAGCAAAATTGGCCAATTGGGTCCAATGGATCTGCGATAAAAGAGAGAAAGAACCATAAAAGAGAGCAGATAAAATTAAGACCATTTTTGTTTGAAAAATTTCGTAATAAAACACTTTTCATTCGCCACATTTTCAGTTGAAACAAGCACATATTATATTACAATAGATATTATTATTATACATGTATTTATGACTGTATGTTTTAGAGTGTTTTATGAATGCTAACGATTAAAGATAGTTCAAACATTGATACTCTACCATATGCCAAGTATCTAAGCAATTAACACTTTAAGTTGTTATTTTCACTTGTTTGATGTATTTTATGAATATTTTTACATAAGGCTTGTTTGAAGGGCCAACGGCCACTATAATAAATTTCATAAGCCCTTACGAGTCCTTAGCCATTTATAAAAATTCACTTTGAAATATTTGATGTCAAAAAGTTGGGAAATTCTCAATTTGTCCGAATTTTATATATTTTTTATGTTCGCGTATGCATTTCTAAGGAAAGGCGCATTATCCTTGTTTCATTCGAATCAAAGTACCTTAAAAATAGTCAAATTTTAATTTATTATGTTTTCTATGAGGAATAAGGGATGGGAAAAATTGCTTTGATAAATTTTTTATGAAATAATTATACCAATAACTTCCCTAGTCAGTTATTACTTTTAGAAAACCAATTCCAATTATATTCCAAGCATAGATTCATTCAATGGCTTCGATTTCATAAGGAATAATAATTGATAGAAATATTTAATTTAAAATGACTTTTAATTATTAATTTTTTTTGAAAAACTTTTTTTTGCAAAATTTTTGTATTTCCTTCCAAATGTAAAATAATAGCTTGTCTCAAAATATAATAATTTATTATTTTTCAATTCCACAGCGACGGCAAATACCCATTACACAATTTCCATGAAACTTTCACCGCAAAATACCGTATTTTAATTTCAAAGTCGCTTTATTTTTTATTTTTTTTTTGAAAATTTTTTATTTTACTTCAATTGTGACCTATATTTGTATTTTTTTTCTCAAAATTTTATCAACTTTGATGGAATAAAACTAACACATTTTTTTGCAGTTCTATTAAACGTTTTAGTGTGTACCTTGAACTTTCATATCTTAAAATTTACTAAGGAAGTTTGATCGCTAACAAAATCTTATATATTATAAAACGTATTTTATCCAAAAAAAATTTTTAAATAATAATAATAATGGAATTTTAACTCCGATTTTAAGCCATACTTGTCTATAACAAACTATTATTTTCTTCTGTAAAGATTCGTAGATAGTAAATGTCTTGGGAAGGTTTATATAAAATTATACTGAATAATGGGAAATATTGCTCGGGAAATTGGGAGAACTAAAAGTGTTTTATTTATAAGATTTTTGAATAAACTCAAGATTAAAACTCACAATTAAATCATGAATATTGTTTTTTTTGTTCGCTAGGCTTCTGACAATTATAAGGAAAACTTGGAAAATTCAGATATTTTTTGGTCTATGAATTCTACTTTCGGGATAGAAATAATTCAATTGACTTTAATATTTATGGACAGGGCGTAAAATTTATGTTTTGAGTTTTGTATATCCGAGTTCTTTGGTTTAGTTTCAAATAATGTTTTTTTTTTTTCAAATAATGTTAGCCAGCGAAGCGGCCGAGTAACACCTAGTAAATATTAACCTGCTTTCAATATAAAGATAATTATTGACATGAAACACTTAAAATAAGTAAAATAACAATTAACAGTGTTAATTGGTTAGATACTCCACATATAGTACAATGTTTGAACTACTCTTAATCATAAGGATTCATAAAATATTCTAAATATGCAGTTCATATTGTTATTAACACATATATACTAATATGTATTGCAAATTAGCTAAATTTGAGCTGAAATTGACATGAATCTAAACAGTTTAAAAAAAAAATGTTTCAAAGAAAAGTTGTTTGTCTGGCACAAACAAATTTTTTAAATTTAATTTTGATATTTTCCGGATTAAGTTTGGTAATAAATCAATTGAACCGAATTTACACATTCACGAATTGGATTTTGCTATTAAGGTATAAAATATACCTTCAAAGTGTTATCTCTTTTTGTTTTTGATTTATCTGGATGACAGACGCTTAGTGCCTAGAATTAGACTAAAATTAATATAATCTGACATATTCTGTGTATGTTGAGTGTAAAAAAAAAATTGCAAAATTCACTGGCTATTGCAAATTTTCCCTGAGTAATTCCACTCATTTTCCATGAAGTGCAAAATAATATTAAACAAAAGAATTCGTAAATTCTTTTGTTTAAAAATAAACGAATGGATTTATAATATAAAAGAAAAGACATAAATAGTATCTGACATCTGTTTTTAAATAAAATTGTATCGTAATTATCGATTTGATCGGAAGGTGGGCGCATAATATCGGTGTCACTTATTAAGATCATTGAATAATTTAACGTATATACATATATACATACATTGTTATTACATCAAGTATAAAAAAGCCACCTTTGAAAGCAAGGTCACATTTAATAAACATTTCAGCAGTGATAATAATGACTTATATTGTCTAGTCCATCTACATATAATATTAATAATATTACAGGATGGCCCTCTTCCAAATATTTATTAATTTCTCTGATAATTTAATATTTTTCAAAAAAATCATATTTTTTTCAGAAATTTGTACAATTGAGACGCAAATAAGTTAATTCAAGGCAAAAAAAAAATTAAATCTTTTTCTTTCTACGAAATTATCTCAAAAATTTGGTAAAAATTTATAGCGATTCCTGAAATTTCAGATAAATTTCCCTGATAATTATGGTTTTTTAAGAAAATAATATTTTTCCATGATTTGAATACCTTATTTACATAATTGGGAGACATATAACGTAATTCCAGGCCAAAATAATTTTCTCAAGTTCTACTAAAAAAAGAAAAAGGAAAAAATTGGTAATATTTGACTGTCTTTTTAAACATAATAGAGATTCCTTATTTTATAAAAAAAAAATATCTGAAATTAGCGAGGCACCTACTATTGCTTCTAAAAATACTCAGTTACCTAACCTGAAAGTATTAGTAGGGACTCAAATCACTAGTGTGAATATTGTGTGAAAATTTTAAAATGATAAGAAATGCAGTTCAAATTCAAACAAAATTTCCACGAGAGGCACGGTTTCTGAAAAACATTGTTCTATTAATCTGAGAATATTGGTAAAAAAAGGTTCACTCAATCGGCGAATTTTAAAAGATAAAAATAGAAGCATACCAAAAAAATACTAGGCCTTTGTAGGCTTTATTTAACAACATCAATTTTTATTCACTAGTGCATCGAATTTTTATGATCAAGGTCTTTTTATTTACTTATCGAGTTCAGCAGTAACTCTACAATGAAGTTTCGGAATTGAAATAAATATAAAAATTATTTGGATAATTTTTTTAATGTCCCAATCAAATTCCTTGATTTTTCCAGGTTACATTACAAATTCTCTGATAATTCATGATTTTCCAGATGTGTAGTGTGAACCATCCTGTAATACCTCATACATAAATTGTATATACTTATTTTGTTGTATGACGTGCGCCGTTTTTAGCGTCGCCAACACCCCGTGATTGATTACATTACTATTATCATCATCAATGTTTTCAACTGGTAGCGTCTAGACGCTTTAAATAATATACTTTTAACATTGTATTTATATATTGAGTGCCAATAACATGTTTTTTTTTTCGTCGCTCCATTAGTGAAAAGCTGGAACAAATTATGTGGAAAGTTTGAATTTTTATGCGTTAAATATGTGAACTTAGTAGATTCTTCCTTTTTACAAGTCTTTATATCTTATGATTGTGATATCATCAAATTTATTTTATACCTAGAAAGGTTCCCTTGAACGAATGAAACCCCTGATTCCACCCAATTTTTTTTAACTGGATAAATTTTTGAAAATCTTACATTTTTACTTTTAAATTAATTTTCGACTCTGAATTAAAATTGCCATCGACGTGAGATCAGTTACATTTCACGCGTAGTTAAATCAGATCAAGGAGATATAACGTTGAACATAGGAAATCTCAGAAAAATTGGAAAAACATTTGATTTTCACGTTTGTTACCTCAGCGCTCTATGTTTCTATTTTTAACCGACTTAAAATATTAGGAGGATATCTATTCGACAGTATGTATTTTTTTCATATATCGTGGACCAATTTTTAAAAATATTTTTTTTTTCTCAAAGAAAACTCTCCCAAGGAGATATAATATTGACGAAATGAAATCTCAGAAAAATAGGATAATAATTCTAAGTTAATCACATTATTAGCATAAAATTGATATTTGGACTTCGAAAGATTGTGACCAATTGTGGTAACCAAGAAATTATATATAAAAGTATTTGATTTAAAACTATTTTTTACTTTTTAGTTCATTTGTTTGAAGTTGGTTCTAATTATTCCGAAAACTTTTTTTTTTCAAAATAGATTTCTTGTACAGAAACATTTTCAAAATTATTAATTCTATTCATATCCATATTAAATTTTCCACCTTCGGGCCTTTTTGGCCTGGGGGTCTATGCATCTAGTTGATCGTACCAAGATTATACAATATGTATTATAATCTAAATTTCGACGATGATTTGTCTAATCAAGTGCAAAGCTTTAGATATTTGATAGACACACACAATATAAATAATTATGTTGATTTCGAAGAATTTTATGAAATTCTAGATAAAAGACTGTTACCACTTTGTATTCTCTTTTTTACTTCCTTACACAAAGAAACTTAAGGATACAAAAATAGCACATTCTATTTATTAGAATCTAATATTATTTCTTTTGTCTAATTATTTTGACGTAAGAATTTTCGTTTTTTTTTTTTTTTTTTTAATTAGCCAAAATATTATTGACATAGCCTAATTATAAACATATGTTTATTGCTTTTGGAAAGTTCGAGCAAATAACTGTCCTTTTTCTTCCTTCTTGGCAATTGACATTGAAATCATTTTTTATCAAATGCGAAGACAATTAGATTCTTTCATCCCGCCACCTAATCAGACAAGCTCAAAATGTTGAAATTGAGAGATTGGACAAAACCATAACCTAATATGGTTTTCCCGATAAATAAAACAAAAGAAATATTCATATTTCAATATTATTATTAGATTTTTGGGTTTTGATCAAATGAAGCAAAGTTTTTTTGCCATTTTTTTATGCTTGAAATTATTTGACATTCAACTTTGATCACCGTGGCCGCTTTAGTAATCACTTAGCTATTTCAAGTTCAATTCATTACATAATTAACTAAATAAAACTAAATTGTATTCCTAGATATATCTTGTTAATTCCAGGTTTTTCTGGTGTGAAGAATAAATATATGGGGGCTTCTTAAATTCGCTACTAACTCCATAACCTTTGTACAAATTTATAGAAAAGTGGAAGAAAACTACTAACAGGGTTCATTGTTTAAATATCTATTTTGAGCTATTTGTAATTATTAACATTTACAAAATACACTAAATATATAGCGCATGCAGTTATGACAAGTTTGTTATATTAATAATATGAATTATAATCATGTATATTATTCTAAGTTAAGAGTTAATGGCTTTACTGATAAAATGCGGCACTACATAAATGTTAGAATTTTAATCTAATTTCTTTGGATTTATAAAAATAACTGATTTTTTTTATGTCTGCAAGGTAATCAATAAATTTTTGTATCATTTGAGTGAAACCTAGGGGAGAGACTCCTATGGAAAAGGGGGTTTAGTTTTAAATATACATGAATTGGAGTAGTAATTCCCTGGAACATCGTGTACTTTATATATTAATAAACGTAATCAAAGTGAGTAATCACTTCTTGATGATAAAATAAAATTTTCTGGAATGGATCATGAAATTATAATCCATTTATAAACTGATTTAAATGTTACCGTATATTTACTAAACGGTGATGTCAGTGACGAATTTAGGGTGTACATTACAGGTAAATTTGAAAATAGGAAACAATTAATTTGTGAATTGTGGATAAATTATGTTCAAAACTCAAACTAAACATTTACTGGCCGAATTAACTAAATTGTAATATTTTCAGGGATCATAAGCATATTCAAGACCTAATGAAAAACATAAAAATTCAGTTTTTTTAAATGTAAAATAAAACTTTGATTTTTACTTTAGAATCCTTTTTTTTTTGGGAGAATTTATATTACCATACAGATTGTATTTTGGAGCCAAAAAAAACATGAATTCCAATTTCGATAAAACATCGTACATACGATAATTTTGACTAAAAATATAGACTTAATGAACGACTCAATAAACAGGTTCTGTGATATAGGCGAGAATTCGATACAATTAACGATAACTCGGAACGACTTACAGCACTTTTTTCGAAAATCTATTATCCTCTAATAACCAAAATAATTAAATTGTATTTTTGGCGAATGTTGAGATATATAGAATTCAAAAAATTCAAAAATTTGGTCCATGTAATGATAGATATTATGAGTATTTTTAAAGATATCGATCTAAATCGATAGGAAATATCGGGTTCTGGATAGGACCAGAAACAATATCTAAGAAATAAATTGTTTTTTGGGTCAAAATTATCTTATAAGTTTTATCAAAATTCTGAAACAAAAAACATTTTTTTGATATTTTTAAATGAAGAAATCGAAAATTATTTAATACATTCGATTTCGATAAAACATTATAAAAATATTGTTACTTAGACCCCAAAAATTCAATAAGCTGACAAATTTAAAGATTAAACAAGCAGTTTCTAGGAATCTGCTAATATGAGAGATATCTCGAATGTATTTAAATCATATTTATGAAAATGGTTTAACTAATTTTTGTTGACTATTTAAGACCCAAGAAACATCAAAATTTTATGCAAATTTTGAAATTTTTTATCGAAAAAAGTGGGCGTGGGAAGGGGCGTGATCTAGGTTGCGTAGTTTCATAAGTCCACACAATAATAGTGTTATTTTAACGGAAATTTAAAAAAAATGAAAATCGTGAAATTTAACTATAAAAAAATATTAATAGTCATGTTTCTATTTAATTTTTATATTATCAATTATTATAAGACGTTTTTCCCTAAAATAATATATTTATATATTAATAATAAATCTTTTATCGATAGATTATTGATAAACACTATTAATAGGCATAAGTAACCAAAAATTATTCCATACCAGAAGAACTCGATAGGCATAAATCGGGTGTTTAAAAATGTAATAAAAGACAATATTAATTAATTTCCTATTGTTTTGAAACAGCGAACAAAAGCGAGTTATGTATATAGTTAAAGCATTTGGGGAGAACCCAAATTGATTGGGCACCAAAAACAATCAAACTACATATTTAATAATTAAATATAATCAGCAAATTTAAAATTATCAACAATTGATTTAGCATATCATTTATACGTTTTAATAATAATAATAATATATTATTAATATAACAGAATTATAAATATTATTTATAACTATCAAGTTTGATTGTCATTAAAGTAAAGTAAATTTTGTGCATGCTGTTTTTTTTTTCGATAATAATGTTCAATAATTATTGATTGGCCTTCAAAATAATAATTTTTTGTGAACACAAAGAAATTGTTTTTATAAATTGTGTGATTTATCGTTTTAAAAACATATTTGCATTTGCTTTAACGAACAATTGTTTTTAAATACAATTTATAATATGCGTATGGTATTTATTATCAAACCTGTTGAATAATTAACGCCACAATCATACATAATTTATATATAAATTGACAAGACACGATTACCGTGCCCAACGCCTTGTGTTCTCCTGTATATTTTTGAAAGAAGGGAAAGATAATCACTCTTATAAGAGTGAGAACGTGAAAATCTTTGAAAGTGAGAAAATATATTTATGTAAATAGTAGGTGTATTCATTTAGTAAATCTGAAAACTGAATGTACACCCTTACATATTGCTCATCTATGCAGTTTTTTAAATGAGGCATATAATGGACCTTCAGGATGGATCAATATTTGCAATGCATTTTCTGGACTGTTATTACGAATGTGATTTTTTAATAAACATAATTGATATTCTAAGAATCACAAATTTACCGGAATCGAAGCCACGGATACAACTACACAAATTATGAACGAGGGGCACACGAGGTGCCGAATATCAACTACTCTATAATAAGACACAATTAAACATTTTGGTGAAATTGTCAAACAATATTGTAATAATCAGAATATTTAAAATCCGTAATATGATAAAGAATTGCTGGATATCGGACAGAGGACTACAAAATTGTATTAAAAAAAATGTTTAGTTTGAACGATTGACATTTTATTTTTCGCATGAGTATTAATTATATAAACTTATACAAACAATTATTGTAATTATTTAAATTGTTTAGATTAATCAAAGTAAAAAAAATAAAATAAAATAAAAAAAAGTACAAACAAAATACTTCTTTGTTTGAAAGTTTATATTCTTTGAGCTCAACTACCAATACAATAACAAAGCTTTAATGCACTTGGTGTCAGCTCGCCGTTCTGTTATCAATGTCCATGCTATATCGTTGAATAATTCACATAAAAGACATATAAACATCCGTCATAAATCGATAATTGTGTAGATTTCTATTTTATTAAAATAAAAATAAAATAACCTGGGTTCATATTAATAAGTTTAATATACATAATCTGAATATAAAGACGAGTTTTCTCGTATTAAATAAAACTACAAAAAACCGTAAATAATAAATTTTTCATTAAATTTGGATAAATTTCATTTCGATTTGTTTTATGTCGAAAAACTTAACCAAGCAAATTGGGTATTTGGATAACATTGAATATCGCATATTTTACATAAAAACTAGACTTAATGACTAATAAGGAAAATTACAAAAGATTTTTAAAACAAAGAAGTTAAAAGCTTTCGAATATTATTTTCTTTTCATTTCTATCTCGTTCTTAAAAACGATGTTTAACATTTATTAAATATTCGTCCATACTTATGAGAAGAATTTTTGCTCTGAGTCTTGCAAATGTACTTAATCTAAGTATCAAGTGTATCCCACATCCTGAAGCGAATCACTGATACCTCAGTGATATTCGGGAGGCATTTCATCATTAGTATCGGGTGTCGGCTATCCTTACCGATGGTTTGCACAAAATGAATACTGAGATAGTTCCTCATAAAGTCAGCCATAGTTGCATACCTTTCCCTTCCTTTCATATGCCCCATCCTATTATTCTGTAAAAATCATAGAACAGTTAAGTCTTGAAGTGAAAAAAATTTCCCCGATCACTTATTTACGGTATGACATGCTAAATAATACGAAACCATTAAAAAAACCACTTGACCATAGAAATTAAAGTATAGGAAAAGTTCATAAAAGATATTTTACGCAAATTTTTGTGATAAAAAACATTTGTATCATTAACACTACAGAGAAGAAGAAATAATTTTTATCTATAGTTAAATTTTTTTTTTTTTTTTGTGAATAAAATTTATTGCACCAAAAAAATAATTAAAACATATATGGGTCACGAAAATTAAGTGCGTGACATAAGCGAATAATTAATTACTAGTTTAACAAAAAAAAAAAAATTTATTACACTTTATTTTTAGTTAAAAAAAAAAAATTAATAAAATAATAAAAAGTTAAAACTCCACAATGTTATTTTATCAATGGAGAGCATACATAATTATTTCAAAAATAATTGTATGACAACTTATGTAGTAATAAAATTAGCACCTGGTAACAGAAACGTTAATGCTATTTTTAGCGTTATTCGTTTCTTCATGTAAATGAATTTCATGAAAGGGTTGCCAATATATAATATAGCAAAATTTCCGGTATAAATTTAGCAAGAGATGTGCAAGAATTTACCCAACCACTGATGTTTGCTGAATACAATTGCGGTTGTACTGAAAAGAGCATGTGTTACTCGAAATAGCATAGGAGATAAGTATAGGGTCACGTATAGCTATAGTAGGGACAGTGGCTCTACATTAGTATATAAAAAACGAACATAGGCATATATTCGCGCTGAAACTGTTTTCTTCATTACACAAAAGGTCAAAAATCGCCTGGATCTTGAAAGCGCATCCTTTTCATCCTTTAATCCATTACTCAGCTACAAGAGTAAATTTCATGAACGTTTAAAGCAAACATTTTATAAGTCATGTGTCCGTACGCAACCCCTCTCTCGAATAATGTTGCATCGAGAAAATACAATAATTCTAAAACCGTTGTCTTCAAGTTATTTCGAAAAAAAATATCTAAGATTTCCATTCTGATGCTATCCATCGCGAAACGGAACACCTGACCATTTATAACTTAATCCTAACAACCTTGAAATCTTTTTACTAATCTTTCCGTAATAATCCTGTCCCAAAAATCAACGAAATGGGTCAATTCAATCCATGAACGTTGCAGAAAATGTTCATGAGTCCTAACATCCTCTTATAGATTTACGGCAGAAACTATAAGAGTGATGAACCTTGTGTCCTAAACTAGAAAATCTACTAAGGTTCTAACGCTGTTTAATAATGAAAATTATTAAGTACAAAAAAAAAAGTGTGCTTGGAAAAAATAAGCAAAATAAATACGGCAATATTTTTAATATTTTAAAAATCGAAGACAACCCTACCAACAACTTTAAACGATTTAATGACCCTTGTAGAAATTTCAAAAAAAGTTGTAAAATATTTCAAGCACCATAAACTTGAAAGATACATTCAACCATGAAATAGCAACGGAAATAATTTGAACGGTTTTAAATAAAGTTTTGCGAAATTCAAGAGATTCTATACATTAAGGTCCAGTGTGCACACTGGAGAAACTTGTTTCATAAAACTGCTTTCATGTAATGGGCTTAAAGAACCCTTTTATTGGAACGTGTACGCAAAAGCAACGGTTTTCCATGATGGATTCTGAAGATGATGTGCTTAGGTTGTGAAGATGATGTACTGGGTTCACTCGTTGATCGAGATCGGAAACACAGCTGTTTTGTTGTAGCTCACGAACTAAACAGAGATCCGGATAAATGTAAGGATTTTGTTCGGATGTCGTAGCCAGAAGCCACTTTTTGACCGCTTGTCCGAACTAGTGAAACCAGGTGTATTTTATAATAAAATAAAATACACTTGGACTGATGAAACGTGAAACTAAAGCAACAGGAAACCGATTTAACGAATTTCTAAAAATTTCATGAAATCAATGAAATTAAAGTCTCATGAAACGCTGTGTGCACCAAATTGTGTTAATCTTAACTAATGGTCGCAATTTAAGTTTCATGTCTCACAAAACAAGTTTACAGAAAAACCTCCTTTAGAAAGCTATTTTAGAAAAATTCGCCACTGAATATTTGTAGTTAGTCATAACCTACATACTTAGAAACTATAGTTATTTTTATTCAAAATTAATTAAATTTTGCAAACGATGCAGGGGCAAGAATTTGAAATAAAGAGTAAATAGTAATCTATATACTAGAAATAAATCATATCAAATTTTTCGTGACCATTATTGATAATAACATAATTGATTTAAATCAATTATTGTATATTAATTAATATTTAATCAAAATTTTAAACAAATTTTAACATTACTAAGCATTATTATAAGCTTCAATTGAAGATTGTAAGTAAGTAGGGCACAATTTTTATGATTTAGATTCAAAACAATTTTATTTTTATAAATTTAAATATGGTAAACAATTAAATATACTATCAAATCATATATTTAATTATATAAGAATGTCCACAAATAAATTCTTACAATTGAAGCTTTCAATGTACGTATTTATGCCGTGTTATTTTTGGGGTAATATGAGTGAAAATTTCAAAAAAATTTCTACATAAAATTTCCACGAAGTTCAAAGTCAATTCGATTGAAAGTCCTGATTAATCGCGTTTTTATTAAAAATCAAGTTTTGGAATCGGTTGACATAATTTTTATGCCCAGGATAAGATCGACTCGCGTTCAAACGAATGATTTTTTTATCTCATTTTATACATGGATCGGTAGGTATATGAATTACAGCCAGATTTTCGTAAGCATAAAAGTTCCATTTTTTGCGAGCTATCAGACATTTAAATCTTAAGTAATCAATGTCTCTAAAAAAAACACGTAGTTTTCCCATGCGTGTCACCGCTTTAATTTCACATTTCATTTCCATAGCCTCCAGAGTATTAGCAAAATTTTCAATCAATATTAATTACTTAGAACTATTATAAATTTAAATTTTACGCAAGATGTAAATTGGACATTTTATACTTGATATCTCTTTATATTCGAGCGAATTAGATAGCGAATTCATTTAATGTATATTTTCGATAAATGTTGCTTAATTCCAGAATGAACAATTCTTAAGAATGGGTGCGTCATTTGCTCGCGCATACAAAGTCACCCTCGCTTTAAATAACCCTAAGGAATCTACAATTTTTTAAGATTGCTACATGACTCTTCCTCCTCCATGATGATATGTTAACTAGAACGAAGAGAAATAAACATTGCGGATAGTGTCGCTGATTTATTTGTTATTATTACGATGTCAAACCCAGACTACAAAGTCGTAAAATTAAAATTCAGACGTCGTAGGTTCAAGTTCATGAAAAAATTATGTAAAATGATGAAAATTGACAAACGAAATGAAATTTTTGTGCGAGCGAAAGGGTCAGAATCTTTACATTTGGTTATACGAGTCAATTTTTTCATAACATTCTAAATTTTTACTAACATTTTCCAATATGCTAACAAAATGAATAAAATAAAATTCAAATATAAAATCGTCCTAATAAATTTTCTTTTCATAAATACTAGACCTAGAATTCAGTATTTTTATTATAATATATGCATTAATTCCTTTGAGTGACTGGAAAAATATGCTCAATTTACATGCCAACAACTTTATGTTATAAGGTATATATCGTCTATTCGTATACATAAACAGTTGATAAATATTGTTTTGAAATGCGGTTATTAAGAGCATGCACGTGTCAGATAGATTATTGCAAATATATTTATTATTCAATAATATATTTGCACATTTTAAAATGAAATTAAAAATTGATACTTCTTAATAATTTATTAAGTCTATTGACCTTAACTTCAAAGAAAAACAGTTAACTTTGAAAATAATTATTTAGATTATAAACAAAAAAAAAAAATACCTATTAAATTATAATATACTTCATCAATACAAAAACAATCAATTTGCAAATGTATTTGGTTAATTTTTATACTCGACATATACATTAATATGTCAGAGTATAATAGTTTTAGTCTAAAGTTTGTAACGCTACTTTATGTTGATCGCACAATTTTGGTATAGGTATTCATAGAATCATCTAAATAGTCCATTTCCGACTGTCCGTCCGTCCGGCATTAATATAACTCAAAAACAAAAATAGATAGTGAGTTGAAATTTTGGTGAAACATAAAAAATGAGTTAAAGCTCGTGAATGAGTCAAATCGGTCCATTGGGTCCAATTGATCCTTGACCCAACTTTTAATCTATAAAAGATAGAAGAAAAGTTCGAATACAAAAATATTTATTTGAAACAAACAGAGAAAATTTGATGATTTTAATTAGGATACACAGCTTTACATATTTTTCAAATTTTCTTTAAAATAGAAGTTAAATTTAGAATTGTTTTCATTTTTAAAATTACAATACAATATTTTTTTATGATTTTATAAAATTAAATTTTGGAATGTCTTAACATAAAAAAAATTTTACCAAAAAAATACAAATATATATAAAATTCGACTTTGAAATGAACGCAAATTATATCAAAATTTATATATACAAGTAATAAAAAATTTTATCCTGGGTCAGTTACGTAACCAATAAATTTACTATATAGAAGGGGGGATGGGTCGAAGGTAGTAGGGAGGCACGGGGGGCATTCATCTGTTTCAAATGCAATAAAAATTTGTGTGTGTGTTTTAATTTTACTAATGTGTTATCTATCTTATAGATAAAAAATGCATACAATATTGAGCGCAATTATTAAAAATTTTGCACACAAAAAAAAATACATATATTCAACTGATAAGAGAAAACGGAAAATTGAAAATATATATATTTTTAAAACTTGATTAAAGATTGATAATGTGACTGGGGCTATTGCCATCGCCTTCATCACCCACGTTGATAGAATCGTATTCCGAGGGCAATAAAACATGTTTTAGGTATAAAAAATAGCAATAATTATGAACTATGAGGATATTTTGAATTTTAAATACATTACAAGCCTGGATCTAGACTTCCAAGACAACCCCCCCCTAAAACCAAATATATGTATATACATATATATATATATATATATATATATATATATATATATATATATATATATATATATATGTATATATTTTAGAAATTTGTCTTAAATCTCAATTTCAAAGAATTTGACTTTGTTTTTGAAAAGCTAAGAAAGTCTGAATAATTTTTTCAAAAATTTAAAACTATTAACATAATTCTTATTACTAAAAATAAACTCTGGATAGTCGTCTGACAACATATTGCCCAGATTAAGATAAAGGGCCATCTTTTATCCCCGGATAAGGTTCCTTCAGATACATCTATACTAAATTTCAAGTATTTTATTTTTTACAATTCTACAGGAATCTAAAATATTTCAGGATAAAAACTATCGTACCATGCTAATCTAGGTTATTAACTAAATGTGTGGCGAATTTCATTTAAATCTGTTCAGCCGTTTTAGCGTCGTTACATAACAAACATACAAACTTTCATATTTGTAATATTAGTAAGAATGATTCATATATAACATAATCCAATAAGATTAATCCTCCTGTTAACTCCTTAATAAAAATGAAAAATTTATTTTAAAAATTGTTATCTTATTTGAATGCATTAAAAAAAAATTAAAAAATTGGGTATAAATAGTTGCCAACTGTAGTTTTTTAGGCGTCAATTAATATTACATGTGTTTTCCGTATTCAAATTTTTTTTTTTTTTTTAATTAAAGATTATAAATTTAAAAAAAAAAAATCTTAATTATCAGCAAGGCACTAAATTTTTGACACTTTTGATTAAATAAAATTTTACAAAAAAAAAATTTATCAAATTTTTTTTTTTTTTTAGTTTATAAAAAAACACATTGAAAGTACACCCGCACTGTAGGTATTCACACGCTATCTTACAAATAAAGAAGTTGAACACACGTGAAAATTTAGGCGGTATTGACCATTTAATATAATTGAAAAATGGGAAAACACAAATTAAATATGTACGGATTTATGGAGAAATGTTATTATTCAACAAATAAAATTATATTATGACAATATTTTTGGGACAATTATTCCCTGCATAAAGCAAATTTTTAATGAGACTAATGATGATTTTACAAATTTGGTTTAAAATTAATTAAATTGATTTGTGCCATTTCAGCATTTACAAAATCAGTTTTATCAATATACGAAGAACAAATTTTCTTTAATGTATTGTGAATATTCCAAAAAAAAAATAAAAATTTAAATCGTGTGTAAAAAATTACTTTACTCTGCCACAATCTTTCACTTTTAAGAGGCCATAAAAGTTGAAAATTTTATTAAATTTGGTCACTAAGTAAAAATTTGTTTAACACAATTTATGAAAGAAAAATATATAAAATTATTATTTATTTTCAGAATATTTATTATACACAAATAGCGTGCTGAAATTTTGATGACATATTCCAGAACTTAAAGGGTAAGTTCAAATTATTGAATGAGCAAAAGCGATCCATTGGATTCACGACCCAAATTTGAAACCCTTAAATATAGAAAATACTTTTGTTTGAAACAATATTTCGTAAACTGTTTAGATTCGCATCATTTTTATCTCAAATTAAACTATGTACTGGGTGTATTTTATTAATGTTAATGATTAAAAATATATAGTTCAAACATTAATATTCAACCACTTGTTAAATATCTAAACAAATAACACTGTTTCTTGTAATTTTCACTTGTTTTGTATTGATATACTTGTTTTCCAATACATGTAAATTTCAAAAACTACTTAAAAAAAATGTTTTTTTAATTTTAATGATTTGAGAATAATTTCAACCCTTTTTCAAGTACGTAATGTTTGTAACACAAGAGTACTATTGCAATTAACGAAGGCCATAACAGCCATAAAACATATTAACCATAAAAATGAAGTTAATTTTTAACTATTACCCAGAATATTCAATTAATGACGTATATTATGACGAATTGTGATTACGTTATCTTAAAGTAGAAAAAAAAAATAGTAGGTATGGTTTCTTAAAAAGTACAGCGTGTACAAATACTTATTAAATTTAACATCAAATAGCGTCAGTTTCATAATTTTCCACCCGAAATTGCGATGATGACATTTAAACGAATATTTTCATATTACGATACTTTGATTTCAGATTTAGTACATATACCAAAAAAAATGAAAGCTTCCCACGCTTTCAATTTTGTACCTTAGCTAAAAATAATAACATTTTAAGTGGAATTTCTTCTGCTTTCCTAAAATATTTGCCGAATACAAGGCATATGAGTGTATATTAAATAAATCCACTTTTTAAAATTCTTAAACTTATTGCAGGATCCAGCAAAATTTAGTTAAAGGTATTCATCCAATCTAATATATATTTCATATAATATATATTTCTTTTTGAAACCATGATCAAAATCAATTAAGTCCCTACATGACTCGCCCTATAAACTGTAAAAATTTTTGACTAATATTTCGTCTAATCCAAAACAAATATAATTTTGTAGGTCTATTTCTTAGATGTCCCGTTTTGACTAATTCCGATAGAAACTTTAAATCAGAGTTTCAAAATATTGACATTTTCAACTTCATAATAATATTAAAAAATAAAAATTTATCGCCATTAATTTAAAACATTAAAATGGCAGAAAATTATTTTTAGTCTTTTTTTTCTAAAAATTGAATAGTAATAAATAAATCCTATTTTAAGTGGGTTATTTTGATAGAGACCTCTACTGGTTAATATACATTGTATAATTTTCAATTTTCACGCAGAATTATCTAATTTGGTTTGCACAATCTTCACATGAAAACGCAAGTCGAAGAGTTTTGCCCAAAATAAGATTCTAAAGTAAAAACCAAAATTTTATATTTAGAATTGTTTTTTCGCGAAAAACTCCTTCGACTTGCTCTCCGTTTTTATGTGAAAATTGTGCATAAATACACAACATTTGGACAATTATTTTTTTAATTATTTATGCGTGAAAATTGAAAAAATAATAATAATTTTTATAGCATTGTATTTATAGAGTCTATAGAAATCTTTATCGAAATACCCACTTAAGATTATGGTCTACCGATCTACTTTTTACATCAAAATTCACATACAAATATACTTGAAACACAGTGTACAACACATTACCGATAATTCCGATCTAAATGTAGTTGGTATATATTATTACTTAATAATAAAAAGCAAAAAAAAAAAAAATTAAATTATTAAGGTCATGTGTATTTAACGACAATGATAAAGATTTCACATTTCTGACACATGCCATGATTTACAAGGCTGTGAAAACTGAATGCGCGAATATAAATAAAATATTCCTTAAAAAACACGTTACAATTTTTTTACTTATATTTGAAGCTTGTGCTGTTAAAGCATACAAAACGTATTGTATATAGTTTTTCATGATCACGAAAATTTTCAACACATGCTTAAAAAAAAACATTTTTTTTTTTTTTTAGTTATTTAAGCACCAATAAATTTTGAAAAAGATAATTTTCTTGTCGTGATCAATATGCAAAGCACGTTTTTCCCAGTTAGTTTTATGTATTAGATAGAATTCGATTCTTTAGTTGCTATTCAAATTTTTTGATAAAAGCTCTGGGTTTTTTTCCATTTTTTCTTGCTACTTTCACGTTTTATAGTGATTTGTACATGATCTGAATTTGGCCTTAATATTAATTTCATGTTCATATGAATGAATATTGGGATAATCAGAGTAGCAGGGTCGTAGAGTCGAAATTAATACTCAAAGTCTCTATCTGAATAGTTTCAAAACATCTTCTATGTTTTCTTGTGTCTAGGAAAACGTCAATAATTGATCATAAATAAGTTAGCAACCATACTTATCACGGGCCACAACTGCGATATCCCTTGAGAGAAACCTCTATAGACAGAAATGTACAGGTAACACGCCATATTGATAACACCTAACGATTTTTCAATTTTGGGAATGTTTTCTTAGCCTACGCAGTATAGTTTAAGAGCAAGCTGTAAAAACTATCATTCCTAGCCAGTAGAATCTTGGAAGTGGAAAGTGGAAACCATAACGAAATATCTGAAAGATCAAAATTGATGCAACCAATATACAACAATAGGGCATCGGACTGATTCTAAATTTGCTATTTTTCATTTCAAAATGTGAAGACTCAATACCATAGCTAAACTTGAAAATTTAATTAAAATTGATTCAAATAAACAAAAAAATTATAAGCTATCAAAGATTATTTGGCTTCTCTATCACTTTCTTGAAAACGATGTATAACATGTAATTTATATGGAGATATTAACAGTTTCCCTCTTTGTTTAATTTATAATTTTGATTGTCCATACCTTGCTTATTTTTAAAGATTTTTACAAAATAACATTCATGTTTATGGACTAAAGACGCTTTATTTAAAGTAATAAAAAAATTTAGACTGGTCTCTCAATCTTTTTAACAATCAGTTGTCGATGAAATATCGATCGGTCTAAGATCGATGTTTCGACCTAAGTCTTTCTAGCAACACTAAATCTAGATGCACCTTTTGATATTGCTCTTGAGTGAAATTATTCTGGCGAAGGCAAAGATCATTAGATAAAAATAATTTAATACGTATTTGTATAGCTATTTTAGGGTACTGGGAACTGGAAAGAAAATATATAAAATGCTTATATAACGGACTTTACATGTCCATTATTAGGAGAAAGGCTAACAAACCAAAATTCTGAGTGGAAAATTTAGCCATATTAGGAGCCGAGTAAATCTTTTTTTTTAAATGATGTGTTTTTTCAATCTTAAATTGTTTATAGCTTGAAAAAAAATTACAAGAATACATATCAAATTGGGCGAGAAGGAGGAGTTGTAATAAACACATATCCCTTGATAAAATTCGGTTTTCGATTTATGCATCCCTCCAGCTTTAATAATACAAATTGTACAAGATCAAACCTGCTTAATGTTTTAATTTTGAGTTCAAATGAATTTGCAAAAAAAAAATCCAAACAAAAACAATGCAAGTTGTTTCAAGTTTTTTTTTTTGTTAAATATAAACAAATGTTAATTTTTTTATATTAAATAAAACAATAAAATCAGAAGTAAACACTTTGTATTTATTTTACTTATAAGTATTTTTTTCAATGCACATTTAAATACTTAATAAATACATGCATTTTTATTTCAACAATGAGTCATCCGCACCGCGCACGATATAATATATGAAACCCACCGCATGAGTAAAATTATTAATAATTTTATTTGTAGTTCTGATTTTTTTATTTTTTTTTTTTTGCTTACTTTTAAAATAAAAAATCTTTGAACTGAGGGAGTTTTATTTATATTGGATTTTTTTGGTGTGTTCTATAGCAGATATAACTTGCTTCCGTGTATTTTTTGAAAGTATATGAAAAGGACGCTTAAAATATTTTAATGGTAACGACTGACAGTATTAGTTGTTTAAATAGCATATGGTATGAGTATCAATATTTAAACTACTTATAATTATTAACAGTATTATAAATAAATATGAATATAATTTTGTATGCGTTAATTAGTTGATATTGAGTTAAGTTATTCGTCGATTGAACTTATTCGATCATATATATATATATATATATATATATATATATATATATATATATATATATATATATATATATATATATATATATATATATATATATATATATATATATATATATATATATATAAACTTCAATTTTTTTTAATGTAAGGAATCGTTGAAAATTTCCTTTATTAACAGAAAAAAAAGTTTTAAACAAAAATTGCTAAGTTTCCTATTACTAAATTCCGATGCAGAAGGAAAAAATATTTATAAAATTTTGAAGTAATAGCTTTCAAAACCTATGGAAATCCCTATGGCACTTCATTCTCGTTATAACCACCCTCCTATGTTAATTCAGAAAAGGATTCGGAAAATTTCTTATCCACAATGTTCCACTTTACAGCTTCCTAAGACTCCGATTAGAAATCAGGAAAGTATTTTATTTGCAAACCTTTCAGCAAATTCCATTTATTCATGCTTCAAATATTCAAATAGATTCATAAACATATTTCATACAAGATGTCCCATATATTTTTCCCTTGATTTGAGTAAAGCAAGCAGAAAAAATAGTCATTTTTACGACGGACAACTTATTTTAAACACCTCAAGAATAATGAGGTTTTACCTTCATAAATTCCTTGATTATTCCATGACTTTTTACACAAAAATAATTTTTCCCTGACTTATACAAGTTTTCCAGATTTTCCCTGGCCAGTAGACACCCTGGTTATACATGAAGAACGAGAGAGGTGTTATATACCGCTTAAATTTTAGTTACGTGATATAATATACATCCTGCCTTGTATAGATTATTTTAACTGTTTCTACTTCAAAATACGAATGTGAATGCATGTGGGGACACACTGTATTTAAGTATGTAGTATGATATAAATTTATAAATAATGCTGATAGAATATAAAATGGTAATATTGAAATTAATGAGGTATTTGATATCAAATTACAACAATAGTGTATATAAAAATATTAAATTTTGTGCGTACGAATTTATAAACAATTCAATTTAGTTAGAAGTTTAATTTTACAAGAATGTTTTATTATTATAAACAAAATATGATTCATTACACAAATTACAAAACTCTTACCATTTGCATTTTAAATAAACTAATAATTAATTATTATTAAGGAGGAATGAAACATAATACTGAAGCTTCCTCCATTATGTAAAAAAATCTTTTAAATTTCGCCCAAATAACTCCCGATAAGCCATGCCAATTTGAATATAATTTTCGATTTTTCCTATAATATTGAGATTAATTTCTCATTTTGATGTGAAATATAGCAAAACATTCATTTGTTAACTATTCCAATTTTAATAGCGAATATTCACCGTATTTTGTACCACAAGGACTATGAATAAAGGTTACTTATTAATATGTACATTTTAATTTTCAAAATTACTGCAAGCAAAATGGTTTTTTTTTAAACGTCCTTAAATAATATATTAATTATTAAACAAAAATATAACTACTTACAGAGTTTAAAATTTTGAGAAAAGTCATTCTCAAATAAAACTTAATGGTCACTTTACACTTCTCAACGTACGATAAGCTTGCGCACTAGATTTTCAGATGAGAAATTATTATAAGAAAATTTAAATTGCACAATCTAAGCACATATTTTTCAGATTTACCTCGCATATTATCAGATTTTCTTATATTAATTTCCTTAAAAAGGTGTTTAAGTGCTGTGCATTGTTGCAAGATGCAATCTGATGTATGATTCGATTTTCTCATAAAACTGCCTGAGAGAGTGCGGGGTAACAGAGCTATCTGATACAGGTCAAATCTATTATTAAACGAGTAAAAAAACATCTTATAAAGTTGTTTCAATCATGATTAAAAATATCTTTTAAAGGTCTGTTCATTTTCAAGATTAAATTCAGTTGTGCATTATTAAATGGCTTTGAGCATTTCTATTTCGATTGAGTGATATTTGAAAAGGAAGAAAACATATAAAGCACAGTAAATATGCCAAACATTGCAACGCACATTCGCATATTGCTCTCATCTGTACCCTTTACTATGTTCTGTTTAGCGATCAGCACATAACAATAGGCAAAATACAATTTAAAAAATTTGCTATTTCACCCATCAAAATATGAAACTGGGTTTTACACAAAGTTATATATCTCCTTTACCTTAACCCCTCTCCCACTCCCAATACTGGATCATGAGGGCTGTCAAAACAAGAATGAAGTAATAATCAACGATCAATTTCAGTTTAATTGAAGTTCCACGGGGGAGTATAAAATAATTTGTCAGTAAAAAACTAACAACGTCAGATGTGAAATTTTCTATGACAAGCAAAAACTGTTTTGTTAGTTCATCGAGTATACTCTCTAATAAAAATTTGCACTTCAAAAGTGTAAAAAGTGTAGATAAAAAGAACATATCTTATAAATTGTTACTAGATTATTGATAAATGAGATCTACATATCACATCCGACATGCAAAACGTATGAATACATATTAAAATAATTATTATGACAAAAAAAAATAGAAGATTTTAATAGATTCTCAATTAAAAATAATCAAACAGCAATTTGCCTAGATAATTGTGATAGGCGAAGAGCTGACTATCGAAATTAGAAATGATAAGGTTGAGTGAAAATTATTGTCTTAAAAAAAACTCCTTATTAGATGACAAATCCATACCTCTACAGCCAGAATTTACTCCCGGGAGCGGAAACGTGAATGGTCAGTTAAACACGTTATTTTTTAATTAAAAATAAAATTTTTGCCCTAAAATGTTGTAATTTTAAACTGTAGAAATCCCATAAAACTATGGCCAGAAATCTTGATCGGGGATAAATCGCTGCTTTACATACTTAGCCACCAGTCTTCTGCCTTCTGGCGCAATTGTCATCCAGATTTTTTAAGCAATTTATAATATGAAATCAAAACTAGCAATATTGTACTTTGCCAATACAGTTTTGACTTCTGGCAGCCTTTTTTTCCCAACATGGACTTCTGGAAATAGTTTTATACGATAGTTAAAATCTACAATGACACTAAATTCCAGGCTGCACCTAATGGTTTTAATAAAAAATTTACAGGTTTGATCGACCACCCACTTCTGATCTACGAAGGGGTGTTTTGGAAACAAATTTTTACTGTACCATTTTATATTTTGGTGGTCAACTCTTCGACTATGATCAACACTTGCCTGTGTATTATACGTAACGTAAGATTTATTAATATTCAAAAACAACTTTTGTCTTATTAATAGAATCTGTTAATCCATAAAATAGTGCCTACCGTGTAGTAAGTTAGTAATATCGGTGGTTTTTTGGTTTTTTTTTTATTAATTACTCAAACACCGAATAGAATTTTTTTCTGTGTAATAACTAATAGCATGTTTAGTCACATAAAATAGTGGCTACTTCTAAATACTTGTATACACGTATATATAAAAAAAAATTATATTTAACACTTTATACTAAAGGCACATCTACACAATACACATGTTAATTTACAAGCTACAAATATTGATAAAAGGAAATAAGTCAAGACTAGTATGAATATATTTCGACATTTGTTATATCGCTTTCTGTGCGTATGCACGATTTATTAAATCAGCGAATCTTCATTTATGAGAACTATTTTCAATTTTTTCCTATATTAATACGTAAAGCAAAAATTTTGAATACCTTTTTCACGAAAATTGCGTGAATGGATGAGTATTTAAATTTCCACATTTATAATTTATATAGAATGCTAATAATTTTTTTTTGAAATTATTCATAAAAAATACATTAAATCAATACAAAAAAACATCACACACACGTACTTAAGAGGTGTAGCTTATATTACACACACTACCATGCTCACGCATATATACTCTTTTGTTTAGTATGCTGTTTTGTTTAAAGGCAGTGAGATTCTTTTTGGAGTGATTATGGTCGAATTTCGAACGCTGTAATGGGACTCTAGAATTATTAATTACATGTTTATATAAAATAGAATATTATAAACATTCTTATTTGTAAATTCACTAATTATTCAAATTTTAATTTACTCTTACTTAAAGAATGCATACAAACAGGCAAAATTTGAATATGGACAAATTTGGCATAATTTTTTCAAACTAATAATTAATCCATCAAAATTAAAAATATTTAAAAAATGGTCTTTAGCAGGGTGAATCTTTTTTTGAATAATTCCGGTGTAAAATCAGATAGTGCAAATTTTCTCACTTCTAATATTAGTTATTAACCAGCTTCAAAAATGAGGAAGTTGTCAATTCTACTGTTTTTTTTAACAATGTCTATATTTTAAGTACAGGATCCCTATACGTTTAAAATATAAATCCATTAAAACAATAGTAAAATTTATTTTTCTTCATATAATAAAAGAATTTTTCTTATTAGAGCAAGGGCTAGAGGTACTTAGGTATTCAAAAAACAAGAACCACATTCTGTTCATGGATATGTGTTAAAATTGTTCAAATGTTAAGGATATTGCC
The DNA here is from genome assembly GCA_020423425.1 of Chrysopa pallens. Taxonomy (NCBI): domain Eukaryota; kingdom Metazoa; phylum Arthropoda; class Insecta; order Neuroptera; family Chrysopidae; genus Chrysopa; species Chrysopa pallens. The sequence goes on along the minus strand of CM035596.1, from coordinate 8,359,049 downwards.
GAATCAAGTTTTGATTCAATTTTTTATTTTTTATACTCTTGTGATTTTTTCGACAAATGCTTCCTTTTCGTTTAATTAAGCGATTTTCGTTTGAAATGCAATTATCAAAAACTACAATTCTGCGAGAAAGCAAATTTGATCCGGTCACAGTACACATTCATACTCAAGTGCCTCCAGTAATCTGCACTATTAAAAATTATTTACTATTTTTGTTAAAAATAATCGCTTATTTGGTGATATTATTTTACGAATTGTTAATATGTTTCAAAAATATTTAATCAATTCTCAAAAAAAAAAAATAGTTATGATTGTATGATAATTGTTTTAATTATGAAAAAAAAAATAGATAAATATGTATATACAATTTTTTTTCCTAAAAATTTGGTGAATCATGTAAACTATTCAATGAGAGTGTATTATTTATATTATTTACACAAAATTTTTTATTCATTTCCATGGAATTTATCGTAAATTTTAATAATAAATTTATTTCTTTTTATAAAATTCTAAAAATAAATTTATAAACATGAATTTTTTTTTTGTTAAATAGACGTCAATCTACTTACACAGTCACATACACCACATTAAGGTAATTTCAACGAGAAGCCCCACCGTTTCTACAGATTTTGCGTATTTTCTTACGGGAATTACGTTATTAATGCGATCTCGAAGTTGCAGAATTTTTGGTCAAATTATTTGGTCGTTCATAAAACTCAAAGCTCGCGATTTTTAAAGTTCATTTCCCATTCAAAGCATCAAAAATTTATTATCATCCCAACTATTTGAAGACGACAGACAATCGGAAATGGACTAATTAGTTTTTTCTATAAACACCTATACCAAAATTTTGTATATGCGGTTAATATTTCCTAGCGTTAAAAACTTTAGACTAAAATTAATATACTCTGGCTTTAAGAACAAATAAAAAAAGGACAACTTTGTGCAGAAGATCAATTTTCACATACCCATATTGTCGAATTGAAACAATTGAAAGTTTTTCTTTTTCTACACATTATTAAACTCAAAACTTGTCTACATTGATAACATTAATAAATGCTGATAATATTTATCTGACTATACAGAAGTCAGTGGTGTCAGGCTAGAATTACCTTCAGTGATATTAAATTTCAGTTTAATTGATTTGTAAGAAAATCTTCATTTATTTAAACCACATCCTTAGAAAATGAAGTTCAATCGGTTTGTAATTGATTATTTTTAAGTGTTAAAGTCCCTAAACAATCAATCATTCTTGGTAACTTCCTTAAATAGGTTCAAGCAGTTTGTACACGATTATTTTTAACTATTACAAACTCCATTTTTTTACAATTCCGTCAAAAAGGATGTTGGCAACTAATATCCTTCTCAACTACATTGTCAACGTATTTGTGAACATGAATACATAACAAAATTTAAAATAGAAAAGATATCTTATAAGAAATTCTGATGCTAATTCAGACAGCATCCTATATATGCGCACACGATAAGATTTTCTGATCAGGTAACCTGATGTCTAAGGTAGAATTCTTACCGTGTGCGGGGTCAAATACAAAATACATGCTTAGAGTCACATCATTATTATGCGCAAATGGTCTTAATCAGAGGTTGAACATAAAGACACAAAAAAACTTAGATTCATGATAACACAATCAAAAATACGCAGACGCGTGCTAACTCGATACCAAATATCACCCTCTTCTAATTTTTAACCGAGATCGGACTCTAAGAATCGCCTGAAACTTTCCAGATACATTCAATTGCATGTTAAAAGATAGTACCTCACCGATTTTTGGTAAGAAAACCTGTGATTAAAATATTAATATAAAATGAATTCCAATACAAATACCAATGAATTTCTTATAATGAAATAATTTTGTCTAACCCCCTTCCCCGAGGACCATGTACACTTTATCTAGATAGTGATAGTGAATGTATGCATTACATAGTTAAATCATTCCTAAAATTATTTATATTAAGTTTGAATGATTCAGTTAATGTTAATTAATGATTTCATACATTAACTGAATTTATACTTTAACTGTAACATATATATATTAAAATATATTAAATTCACCATGGCGATAAGAAAAAGTAATTCGTAACCGGTGTGTACATGTCATTGCTAAAAGATTGTAAATCAAGATACAACAATTTATTTGCATCAATATGTTATAAAATATGAAAACAAAAACTGTGAATCAGATCTTTTGGGTCAGCAAAAAAAATATTTATTTCAAGGGTAATAAAATATTGCCAATAAATATATATAGAAACTAGTTTTTTTAGTTTTGAATAAAATTGCAATTTTTTTTTTTTTTTTTTAATTTGCAATGCCATCTGTAGTTTGATTCATAAAAATTTGTATTTTTTTGGATTTTTCCTCTATTTGCAAATTTTTTTGTTTATTTTTTAAGTTTTAATTTTAAAACACTAGATGGAAAGTGAATTTAACATGTTGGGGACAAAAAAAATTGGAATATTTTGAAGACTATTCTTTTTGCAATATAAATATTTTAAAATTTCATTTCTTATAAAACTTCCATAATAGAGAAGATGCATCAAAAAATCTTGCTATTTGGTCCAAAATGTAAAACTAGACTCAATACCAAACGACATTCGAAAATTAAAGATAAATTGATTCAAAAACGAATATGTTAATTACAAATTTTTTGATTTTTTTGTGTCTAAACTTTTTTCCATCTTTTATAGTTTATAAGTTCGGTCATGAATCCATTGGACCCAATAGACCAATTTTACTGATTCATGAAGTTAAACTGAGTTTTTATGCAAAGAATATGTCACCAAAATTTCAGCTCACTATCTCTTTTTGTTTTGGAGTTATTATAAAGGACGGACGAACAACCGGAAATGGGCTAATTAGGTGTTTCTATGAACACCTATACTAAAATTTTATTTATTCAATATTTTCAAGCTTTACAAACTTTAGACTAAAATTAATATACTCCGAAAAAACGTTAACAAAACAATACTTAACAATTAACTCTGTTAGTTATTATCTTCACTTGTTAATAAATATATTTGACAGTTTTTTTTTAATTTCTAAGCCTTTGTTCACTTGCATGAACAACTATGAAAATAATAATAATTTTTTTAAAAGAAAAGTTATTTATTTTAAAAGAGAAAATTTCATTCAATATTTATAGAAATTAATTTTTTTTTTTGTAATCTCAAAGGCATACAGTTAAATTAATTTATAACAGTTTTAATTATAAAATAAATATAAAAAAAAAAATTTTATATAAAAAAAAACAGCTTTATGCAGTACACATAATAAGATATATGTGCACCATAACAATGCACTGTTGACAGAGGTGGCTTAGTGATCGCGTATCACTTGCGGATTGTCAGGTACTCCTGATTTAAGAAATATCAATATTGAATAGTTTACGGAACGTATTTTTATAAGCCTTCTGTAAATTTTTTTGTTTGTATGAAAAATTCTAAGAATCATCAAATGGCCCCAAAAAATGTTTACTCCGCTTTTGGATTTTTAAGGGTAAAATAAGTTCTTTTATGATTTTTTTTAATCATCTAAAAATCACCAGAAATTTCGTAAACCTTAAAAAGATACAGTAAGTTTACGATTTTAACAAATTGCATTATTGAAGGTGAAATTAATTCAGAAAATCTTTTCAAAATGCACCAAATGCCATTTATTTATTTATTTGTGGAAGAAGAAAATTTTGATAGTATTGCAAGGTACATTCTCTAGCCTTCTCTTCCTCTGTTTAAAATACTATAAGGCCTAACGCACACAAAATTATAATTTAAAAAGAAAATTTGACCAATTTATTAAGGGGTATAATAATTATTTTCGTTAAAAGTAGTACGCGATCATAAAAATTTGGAGAGCACTGGCCTCGGCTAACACTAAAACCAAATCCGACCCTGCCTACAGAGTACAATTTTACGAAACAAGATTCAAACAATTTCTATTACAGATTCAGTTTTGAATGAAAAATTTTTAATGATTTTCATAAATGCTACTTATTTACGTCACATTCTTTTTTAGGGGATAATATTTGGAACTTTGGAACTCATTCAAAAATTCATTCAACCATAGAAAAGCTAGTGCCTAGCAATTTTTTTTAGCAGAGTTTGAGATATTCTCAAGGGTGGTTCGTTCTCAAATGATTGCGAGATTATACGAATGCAAATTATGTTACCTACAGTTGAAAAAGGTGAGAGAGTCACTGAGCTTTCATTAATTTTCCAAGCGCAAAAATACAAAAGTAATTTCATTATGCCTTTTTTCGAATTCGTTATCTTTTACTTGTCAGGTCACGAGTAAAAGATCCAACACAATTAAAAGTAAGTAATCGTAAGAAAATTACTTTTGTTATCAAATAAAACGTTCACTTTAAAATCGATCCAAATAGGAACCACTTGTTAAATATACAATCATTAAACAATAATTTTTTCCAAAATTACTGTCCCAAAGTATGCAAAAAATTCTACGGCTTAGAAAACACTTCTAAGTAGGTATGTGTATTAAAATTTTTGTAAAGAGTGCAAGTTAAGTTAAATAAAAGCTTATAATTAAAACTGATTACACCACTGAATATTTATATAGATTTATATTACAATAAATCTACTTGGCATATAATGTTATTGATTAATATTTGTCATAAAATCATTTAGATAAACCCTCCGAGTTATAGATAAATATATTAGATTAAAAATAAATTTTTCAAGTGTAAGCATAACCACATTTTCATATTTTATTGTTAAAATTTTTCTCAAATTCAAACGAAAGTTACGAGAAAATTATACCTCTAACAATTTTAAATATTTAACTGACTTCAAAAAATGTAATAAAATGCAAAAAATATGGTTTATAATTAAGATAATTTTATTTATACTGATGATGACTATTTAGTAGACGAAATACTATGATAAAATAATTGATCTACAAAGATTGAAACGAATAAAAAAATTTCTATAACATATTTTTTTTTTAAATTTTTGTACAGATTTTAAATCAAAAACAACCAAATCCGTACCAAAATATTGTTGAGTGAAATGTTTGTTCAGTGACTTCAATATTTTTAAGCGTTACAAAATTAAGACTAAATTTAATATATCCTCATATAGTTTATATTTGTCGGATACAATTAATTCTAATGATAAATCATTCTTTGATAAAAGGCCAAAAATGGTCACGACTTAAAATTATTTATTAGCTTTTCTGATAGAAAACTATTGATTTCAAATCGAAATATGAAATCAGTGTTCAAATGTTACCAATTCTTACTGAAATCAAAATGATTTGTACGGTCATAGGTTCTGAAAATTTTTAATTAAAATTTTACTTATTGGGCCCTATGACAAATCTTTGCAGACTAACGAATAAATCGGAGTAAAGAAACGGTGAATTTTAGGGAAGGAAGGGAGGTGAACCTCCAGAATTGTGTACCCAATTTGCAAATATAAAATTTTCTATAATTATACGTTTTTCTGTAAGTCTAAGATCTCTTATATAAGTATGCACATACTAAATGCATCACCACTTTACTCTACTTAATCCATCCCCCCTTTACCTTACGGAAATCTATCTTTAACACAAAAAAACATTATCCGATCATTTCATTACTATAATTTTTTATGCAATTTCTGTTTTGTACAACCTGTATACAAACAAAAAAAATAAAAAATCGGCGTTAATTGAAGCAAATAAGATGTCATAAACACTTGATGAAATCAAACAATAAAAAATTAAAAGAATCGCAAACCAAATTGTGCAATTTATTAAATTCATCATTGAAGATAATATCAAGGACATCATCTGATTTTAAAAAGTAAAATAAAAATAAATACAAAAAAAAAAAAAATGAAAACATAAAAATAAACAAACTTAACCAGCTAATTAATAGTAGCAACATTCAAAGTATATGAATATAATGTTTATACAAAGTGTTTTATGAATATTACGATCAAAAAATAGGAAAGCTCTGCGTAAACATTATATACTAATATGAATGGGAAAACAAGCATTTTTGTATTCGTCCAACGTGAAAGCATTTTTCAACAGATTTTGCATTTTTTTACGGGCTCCTCATTACAAAATCTATGCGATCCCAAAGTAGTCTTTTGACGAGATAATCAAGCGTAAAGTTCGCTTGTACTGGCTTCGGATCCAAGATTCTATCATTAGACAATAAAGTAATATAAACAGAAAAATTTTGCCAAACAAATATAATTAAAAATTATTAACGAAATGTTATAAAATTTACCATGCAAACGAATTTCGTTTGATTTTAAAACTAATCCCGTATAAAAACATGCATTAATATGGAGTTTCGATCGCTAAAATCCTCCTTGATTAAAATTAAAGAAATAGTTCAAAACGACATTGAAGAGAAATCTATATTTATATTTAATTACTTTTATTGTTGGGTCAAGTTGAAAACAATTTTAATTCAAACCATGAATCATTCTTTGTTTTATCGAATCTTAGCTCACAGTACTTAAAAGAAGGAAATTCACTAAGCATTTGCAGTTATTTTTATATTTACCATCAAGTTGGATTTCTTGAAGTAGACAAATAATTAAGTTAACATTGGAGCTATCGAATAATGATATTGTCAAATTTAGTTGCTAACACCGATAGCAAATGTTATCGATGGTCGCTTTTATATGCACAACCTGTATTAAAAGCATATTAATATAATTATTGATGGTATTATTTACAATAACGCGACAACAAAACAGATGAATAGACTCACAAATGAAGTATAGACGGACTTATCTAAGTTGTTGCAGTCAGAAGTGATGTTGTTTCAAATATATATATATATATATATATATATATTGTTGCAAGTGCATAATGTGCTCTGAAAAGGTCTTTGATTCATCATAGTTTATCCGACTTTGATACATACAATATCATTACTAAAAACAGGGTTGTCAATGCCATCCTACTTTTTAAATACATTTTTATAATAACATAAATACAAATATAATAAACGGTGGTGAACATAATCTTTAAAGGCTACACTAATAGCTTTCTGATTCATTTTAATTCATTTTTGTAAAATTAATTGGTATTTGAAGAGAAACTTTTTATAATAAACTACACAAGCTCTGAGATAGAACGAAAACTTGTCGAGTAAAAATAATTTATTAAGATATTTGCCTTGCGACGTTTCAAAAAGTATTATTTTTTTATCAGACTTTCTTGAAAATTGTTCATAAACATAAATAGTTTTAACGAAAAAAAAGATTATTAAATTATACTGCATGTTTTCCAAAAAGTTTCATGATGAAATAACGCTGCCATTTTGCCAAGAACAAAACCTAATACTTTCAAATATTTTAAAAATTGAACTGACAGATGACAGTAAATTTTATCAAAATGACGTCACACCAGGGTAGCCTAGTGTTTTAGGTCACGTGAAAAATATCGAATTTTAAGTTTAGGATAATAAATTAATTATGTGCTTCTATAAATCAAATTCAAAATATTTAAAAATAATTCATTTTACTTTAAATTTTATGCTATTGAACATTAAAATATCAAAATTCTTAATATTATTTCAAATATGATAAAAATAATCAGTTTAAAGTAAAATTTATTTACTAAAATTTATTATATGAATTTCGAATTTTATTGATATTAACTGAGATGTTCCAAATTTTTCATCTCTAAATATATCAATCAAAAAAGTAAAAATTATGTAGATGGAGTAACTGCAAAAATTCGTAAATTTTTTAATACTAAAATCTTTAATTAAAGGACTATAATCTAAGTTGTATGCAAAAATAGGGCTTGTTCGTAACCCTATTCTCAAATAGAATCAGACTTGATCGTTTTTACTATGAAATTTCATCAAAATAACATCAATATTTCAACTGCTTCAAACAGCTGAAATAAATAGGAAATCAAGAGGATGCTAATATTCCTATTTTAATTCCTACCTACTTCTTTGTTTTGAAGTCAAATCAATAATGGAACATAATTGGACAACCCTATTTTAGATACATCGGTCCGGCTTCACTTGATTGAGAAAAAAAAAATTCAAATTTCAATTATGTATATCTCAAGAACAACTGAGGGCATTATCCTTCGCGGAAAATACACACTCTACACGTGTCCGCCAAAAGTTCAACAAACACTCTAATCGTCAAATCTTGCCAAAAAAAAATTTGTAATTACATTCTAAATGAAAAAAGAAATCAATTTTTGTTTAATTTTTTTTTTTTTTTACGTTCTTACCGACTTCAACAAATAAAGAGGTTATCAATTCGACTGGTAAGTAGGTAATATTATTCAAATGAAACGATATTCGTATACGTTGGTCTATATGAACTTCTAAGCAAATGTGCCAAGTATTTCTTAGAAACTAGATATCGCAATATATTATAGAAAACAGTTCTTCACGAATAGATTTTCACAGAGATATCTAATTTTCATTTTTATTCCTTTGAGTCTCATAAACATTGAAAAATATTCCAGCTTTAAGGTGGAAGAAAAAGGGGATTCAACAAATTCTTAGTGATTATATATTTTCTAGTAAAAAAATAAAATTTTTCGAGAAAAAATATCTTCAAAAAACTAAAAAGTAAAAAATAAATATTTCTGGAAATAATTTCCTTGCGACCAATTACCTTTCAGAAGATGCCAAAATAATATTCTCCGTTGAAAAATTGATTCATTTATTTTTAGTTTAGTTCAGATTTTTTTGAAGTTGATTTGATTTTATTTTTTCAAAACAAAAAAAATTTTTTATTTTTTTGTAGGTGTCAAAAATGTATTAGTAATTAATTTATTCAAATAAAAACTATAGCAGACCATGTCGGACGGGCACGTCATCTCTTTCAATTAATTATTAGCATTCAATAATTGAAAGTGAAGAGCTAATTATGACATCAGAGTTAGTTGAACATGATTAAAAAGAAAAAAAAAATGGTGTAAACAATCCCATAACTTGCATATACAAATTAGAAGCTACTTATTTTTTTTTGCAAATGGAACCAATGATTATTAAAAAAATCGATTATTACAAAATTCAAAAAATATTGTGTAAAATAAATCGATTTTTAAAGTGATATCTCTGTAATTTGGAGTAGAAGTATTTAGAGTTCGAAAAACAGTATTTGCATTATAATTATATGATTGCGATTTGTAAACAATCGTTGGTCCTTACGAAGTTCGAAGCGATAAATTTTCAAAACCCAAACGTTTAATAAAGTACTACCACCAAGAAAATATAAAATACTTGGATATCTAGCGTAGAAATTTATTATAAATCAAATGGCGTAAATAACTTGTCCTTCTCAAATGTAAATTTTTTAACCAAGAAAGTGTAAAATATTTCAATATCTAGCGAAGAAATTTATTATAAAGACAAATGGCGTAAATAATTTTTCAGTCTAAAACAGTTCCAATTGATTGGTTACAAAAAAAAACAAGCAAAAATCGGTTAAAAAGCTTATTAAAAAAAAAAGTTTATGGTAAACTTTAAAAGAAAATCGTTTATCATATTTGTACTACTAAGTTTTTCAAAATAATGTTGTTATAGAAATTGTGTAATTTTCAAAATTTTCTGTAAGAAATTTATATTTTTCATCGCCGATTTAAGGCGATAATTTTACTTTAAAAATTCTATTAATAAATGTTGGTCGAACTTTGAAAAAAGTTTAGTATCCATTATTGGGTCCAAGTCTAGATAGTCAACTTTCTTAGAAATTATCAGAAAAATTTGATTGTTTCTTGATCTTCAAACAGAATATTAAAATTTTCAACAAAGCAAGGAAAGCAATGAATCATTAAAAAAAACCTCTAATTTATTACAGTGTGTGCACGGAGGTCAAACAAATGTTATTTATTTTTTAGCAAAAAAAAAAAAAATCAACTGATTATAATCGTCTCTCTAATTTATAATTGAAAGTGAGTACATAGACACACCAAAATTTCTTTACTCCTTGCATTTTTTGATGATTGTCAAGGTTAGATTCGGGTAAGGTTGAAAACTATCAAGGCCGCATTACACATTTTAGCCTAAACAACACCAATAAATCACAGTGAAATCTCGTTAGTGAAATATATTTATTTTTTTTACTTTCACTTGAAATAAAACTTAATTCGAAATATTTAAATATTTTTTTTCACCAAACATTATCGAAAAATTTCCGACATTCTAAATTGAATTGATATTTTTTAGGAGTAATTTCTGATTAAAGATTATGAAATTAAAAATAAGTAATAAAATTATTTTCTCAAAATCCTCAACAATATGAAAAAGCAATAAGTATCTTAACAGAGAATCGAACCGACTACCATTGATGTTCTGAACAAATACTTTGCCAACTACGCTAAAAGTACATTTCTATAATAGTAGTAAAGATTACGAATCGCCTCTTGATAATATAACACAACCTTATAGGCAACTTTACAAATAAAAAAATCATTTTCAAAATTTAAAAAGTCACTGAAAATTATTTCATAAGCTTTTCACTATCAAAATAATGTCTCGAGTACAATTCCAAAATGCCAGGACAATTGAAAACTTATAATTAAGCACCGTGTTTGCTATTTAATTAAGATTAATAAATGCAACAGAATTTCGCCAAGTGTTAAATGTATTTTTTTTTGTCATCGTAAAAAAATTTCTAAATTCTAAGAAACTAAATTTTCCGAAAATGTAATTAAAAATAACTAAAACTATTGAAAATCGCAAACTATATTATTATCCGGCGGATTTTAATAATTCTAATTCAATTGACAACAGTTCTCGAAGAAGAACTTTTTCTAATTTGAAATTCCACTATTTTTTAAATGATGTCGAAAATTTCTTGTGTCAAAAATTCTTATTAAATTCAAAGTCTTGCAAATAGGAAATAAACATCGGGAATTTTATAGCTAAATTTTCATTTTTCTTAATTCCAAGTAATAATTATTTTCAGAATCGTAAGAAGTTTTTGCGATTTGAAACATTTTAGAATTAAAGGTTTAACGATTTAGGTACACAAAATTAAGCTGTAGAAATAAATATTTTCAAAATGTTTCGACTCGAAACTTTTGAAATACCAAAAATAATTAAATATTTCGGCTCGAAAGTATAGAAAAAAAAAATACAATTTTTCGACTAAAGATTCAGCGATTAAGAGCCTTTTTAGTGGAAGATTTAAAATCTAAAACATCTATATATATTCTTTAATATCGTAAGTTAACCAAGATTATAGACACTAAGTATAAAACTTTCTAGTACATTCTATTTAAAAACAAATGGCATTTCTCTAAATCCGTCGGATACAGCTTAACGAGATTTAACTGTACGAATTTATGATAATTATAAAAGAAAAAAAAATTTACACAAATTTGATCTTTTGCTTGAAATTAGATAATTTTTTTTAATTTTTATGAATATAATTTTAAAATCCTGGTATATTTTTAGAAAGATTTAAAATGATATTTATAAAAAAAAAATGTCACTGTCACAGCAAGCAAAAAAAAAAATTAAAAATACCCCACACTTAAAACTTTCATTACAATTCACTCAGAAATGCTTATTTTATTTTGGGTCAAACTTTCTACTTATTCTTATATAAGATTGCAATATTATTTAATAAAATAATTTGTGCAAAATAAAAATTAAAAAATGAAAAAACTTTCTTTGTACTTACATGGCTGAGCCCATGCAATCACTTTTTCAGTTTTCGCATGAAAATCATCACCGTCCTCTTCATGTACCTTAATACCCTCTTTCCATAATTGTTTTCCTTCGCTCCACATATCACCAAAACCACCATCTTGTTGCATATACGCATTTGGATCATCGCCTTGCATGCCCTGATCCATACCCGATAATGACAATCCAAATTTTTTTATCACTTCTTGCATACGTGCTGGTGTCATTTTTGGTAACGATGTGATATTTGGTGCTTGTTCGAAACCTAACTTCAATAATACTTGATTTTTAATAAACTCCAAATTACGTATTTTCAATTGTTTACGTATTATACAACTGGAACAACTTGGTATACCATTGTTGGAATTGGATGTTGTACTACTGCTGGTATCATCGATATCATCATAATGATATTTTTGACCGAAATGTGTATCACGATTTTGATTTGTTGATGTACTATCCGAATTATAGAATGATCGAGAATTTCGTGTATTTAAATTTCCCGCCATATCACTACTACTTGTATCATCTTGTGTTAAACATGGTGTTAACAATGTAAAAATAATTAATAAAAATGTTAATAATTGTATATTCATTTTCGTACATATTGTTAATAATTTTCGCCATCTGATTGAACTGGTTCTTTGTATAAATTGTAAAAAAATTAGTAAAAAATAGTTTTTGGTATAAATTTTTTGTTGATTCATTTTCAATAATGAATAATTGTTACATGTTAAATTTTCAGTATTTCGTAAAGGGCTTATTAAATTTAATTGTTCATCATTTATTTCATTTGTATTGAAATTTTCCACACAAATTTTCCGTGCTGTACGCCGTTGATTTTTTGTTAAATAATAATAATAATTTTTTGTTGTAAATAAATCCGTTGGAAATAAACGCTCCGCACAATTTAATAACATTTTGAAGCTATATTTTATTTTAATTTTATTATTATTATTTTTTTTTTTTTTTTGTTTTTTTGGAAATATTTTTACATTCCCACAAAAATTTTTGCACAAAGTTTTTAGGATGAATTTTTATAATTTTCGTTTGTTTTTTACATATTTGCACAAAAAACGCGGATTTCAAATTAAACCGGCTTCAATTTGTGTGTGAGTATGTTGTGTGTTGTATTATATTGTCGACAATAATTAGTTTTTTTTTTTTGTTTAGTTAGCGTTGATACACAGCCGCCTTAGGCTGCTTCTTACTCCGTCAACGGTATAAACGCAAACTGACTTCTGAAACAGTCCGCGATGCTAGTATATGTATGTTCAATTTAATATGCGTGATAATAGTCCCCCCTTTTTTCTGTATACTCTCTCGACCACGAGCCAATAAGTCCACTGTTCACTGCATTGTAACTAAATATTCAATGCAACAATTAAAAAAATTCAACCCCCGTTTCACTGCTTTTTTTTTTTATTATTATTAATTTGAATTTTTTTTTATAAAATAATTAAAAAAATTAATAAAAATCAAAAGATTTGTTTACAAGAATATAAACATTTTAACTGACTTCAAAAATGTGCAAATTACCAAATTTGCGCATAATTTTTTACAGAGTAGTCCGATTTTGATAATTCTTTTATTATTGGAACGAGGAATACCTTAGGGGTAGTTTCATATTAATTTGAAGAAACAATTTCATACATAAATGGAAGAGGATCATTTTAACTGACTTCAAATGTGTAAATTATCAAATTTGTGCATAACTTTTTACAGAGTAGTCCGATTTTGATAATTCTATTATTATTGGAACGAGGAATACCTTAGGGGTAGTTTCATATTAATTTGAAGAGACAATTTCATACATAAATGGAAGAGGATCATTTTAACCGATTTCAAAAATGTGGATATTACCAAATATTGTGCATAACTTTTTACAGAGTATTCCGATTTTGATAATTCATACAAAACTGGGAGAGGATACCTCAAAAAAATATTTTATTTATTGAAAATTAAATAACACACATTTTTTTATGGGTAGACATTGTGAAAAAATGTATTAAAACGCCCAAAATAATTTTTAAATTTAGATACAGGATTTTTTTTAATTTGACATATGTAAATAACTCGAAAAATCAGGAGTTTCGAGAAAATTATTTCATTTAAAAGTTTAATCATTTGAAAGACCCTCACCTACTCACCTACTTACCACGGGCTCGTGGCTAAATGAGGGTAAACCTAATTTTTTTTTAATGCGAAATCGAATTTTTTTCCATATTTGGATTATTTTGAATTTCGACTGCAAAATTTTTTTTATAATGAATAGTTTTTGAGATTTGAGCAAACATTAATATACATAATACATTTTAAAATTAAAACATAATAAATATATTAAAAAAGGATTACAGTTTCCTTGTAGGACTAAGTAATTTTTATTGCTTACGAATTTTGTATAAAAAATTTGTTTTCAAGTATGCAATCAAAATTACAGAGTTTGAGTTAATGAACTTGAGTATCATTTAACGTATCATCCAGCGTAAAGTGTGCACCTTAGATTGATGAACTTAAAAAGAAAATTGATCACGAAAATGATTTATAGAAGAATTTAATTTATAATAATTTTTTTTTTTAATTTTTAATGCAAGTAGGTAAAATTTTTTGTAGAAATTGATTTTCACATTAATGAATTGCATTTAATTTTGGTGTGAAATTTTAATGATACAATTTTTATAATTTCACTAATCGAATTAATAATACGACAAAATTTGGGTTGAAATAAAAGACTTCTAAAACAATTCCATATAAGTGAATGATCTTGTCAATATGCTAACATAGTGAAAATCCGCACTTATATTTCTTCGCTATGACATCAAAAAAAAACTATGAACCTTATATTTTAATAACGTATTAATCGCTTATTTGATTTTCAAAATTATTATGTCATTTGAAAGCTCTTTTTCAAACCTACATTCGTTATTCACTTAATAATTTAATTAATAATTTATTATAATCTATATATTTAAAAAAATTTATGCAAACTAGCCCGAGTCCGGCCACTCGTTCTATCCAATTTGCATAATTTTAGTGTCCAGATGAAGCATCCAGCATTGGACTACATCTATCGTTTGCCTTTCTCAAATTCTTCTGGGGCGTTTCTTTTTCCAAATGTTGTGATACTTTTATATCTCAATATCTCCAACACTCAGTGATTCAAGATCTTTCATTTGAGCTATTAAACACTAAAATTGGATCAGTTGGATGAGAACAAGGCGCTGACATTCAACTCCTTATGAGATTTCCTCCACTCAAAGTAAGATATATTCTGTTCTTATATACATAGAAGGTTCGTTTTGATCTAAGAACACTCAGTGACTCAAAATCTATAATTTAAGTTGCACTTTGTTGAGAGTACAACACACACTCATCACCTTTTTGTGAGATTTGAATGATTAACAATATTAGGTCTCTTTGGAAAATTTCACAGTTGTTTAGAATTTATAATTCAAAATTAAGCTGTTAAATTATTGTCAATAATTAATGCTGCGGAGCAGCACACTAGTAATAATATTAATAATAATTAAGTTTATTCATTAATAAAGTTTACATTGTATTCAATGCGTCAATAAAAAAAAATATTTCCACGTGTGCCCATGGTCAGCTTTAAACAACCGGTTCAACATTTGTTTAACAGTTTATGCAACACCATGAAAAAATATCTGCTGTGACACGTCCCAGAAATTTCTTTTACCAGTAATATTTATTTATTTTACGTTTATTCTTTTATAAACAAACAAAAAGAGAAGAAACCCGATTAATACAAAAAAAAAAGTAATAAATAAGTGAATTGATACTCAAACAAAACAAAAAATGCGACACTTGAATTATTATAACTATTTAAAAATATTCAATATCCGATTGTTATGTTGTGTTGAGTTGTTTATCAGAATTAATTTTGTTTACCTATCTAAAATATACACCATAAAATTAGTGTATTTTATCATTTTAAGTGAGCGTGGAAGATTCAAGTACGCGCAGCTTAGAGCGTATTCTGCCTACGTTCATATAATTATTTGAATTTTCTCAGAGAAATGTATCAAATAAAAGTTGTCGAGGCTAAAATAGTTTGTACATATATATTGGTAGAAATTCGTTGAAATCAACACTTGAAAATCTATAAATCACCAGAATAAAGTAGGTTAATTTTGGCGAAATGAATTCACCACAGGCAGATTGATCAATTTCTAAAAGCCATTTTTTTGAAATTCAGAGGTCTGCAACATGTGTATTTTCAGTAAAAATTCGACTTCGAAAATATGACTCGAAAATAATGTTTCCTTTTACTCAAAAGTAAAAAAAAGTAAAACAGCAAATAAAGCACAACTGTTTAAATACTCGAAAGATCGAAATAGTAGCAAATGTAAACAGTTTATTCTTCTTCTTGCTTAGCTCTAGAGCCTTTGGTGGGCCTTGGCTTTCTCTACAATAGAGTACCACGTTCCTCTCTCCTTTGCTTTAATTTTCCAGTTCTTTATTTTTAATTTTGATAAGTCTTCCTGAACTTGATCGAGCCACCTCAATTTGGGTCTACCTCTTTAAAAACAGTTTATGATAAAGGCAAAATATTTTTGTTATTATCTGTTAATATAGAATTTATTTAAGCTAGAAAAATTTAAAATGAAATTTGTGTATCAAAATTATTTTCAAATTTTAGCATTTAAACATTATCAAAGTATTGATCCATTTTAATATATTGCCCATGAGGAAACACGGTTTTATGGCAATCATTTCTATGGAAATAAACATATATTCATTTGCGAAAATGGTGTCTTTACTATAGATGTCCCTTTTTTCTTCATATTAGCATTATTTTCCTAATTTAATTTTTAACTAATTTAAAATATGAATTAACAGAATTT
Source organism: Chrysopa pallens (assembly GCA_020423425.1). Lineage (NCBI taxonomy): Eukaryota > Metazoa > Arthropoda > Insecta > Neuroptera > Chrysopidae > Chrysopa > Chrysopa pallens. The sequence goes on along the minus strand of CM035596.1, from coordinate 8,342,536 downwards.
TTGTTACAATTAATTTTAGGTACAATTTCAATAATTATAAGTATTAATACTGATTTGTTGATATGACAATTTAAAAATAAATTTGAATACTATTTTAATTTTAGCATTTAAACATTTATGAATGTATTGGCCCATTTTAATATACTGCCCAAGTGTGGTGGAATCGTGGTTTTATATCCATCAATTCTATCATTTTTTTTTTTTTAAGCTATCAAATTTATTTCGACAAAAAAAAATATATTTTTTTTTGTTGTAACTTACGACTGTATATTATAATTTTTTTTATTTAAATTTTTTTTTTTTTTTTTAAATGCGGCAATCTTATTGATGAGATAACATCTTGAGAAAAAAAAATCTACCTGAATTTTAATCGTTTTTTTATATCTACCTGGAAAAAGATTCATCTTTCGTTTTAATTATGAATCAAACCTTAAAGGGTTAAAAAAAATTTATTATAAAAAATTATTATTATTTTTTTTTTTTTTTTTATGTTTTGTGTAGTTGAAGACATCAAAATGCATCAAATTTTTTATAAATATACTTTTTTTTTTATTGTAATTAAAAGGATATTTACCTCAAAATCATCCCTAAATATTCTTTTACCAACTGTTCATAGAGTTGCCAATCCTTCAGTTTTAGATCGGAGACTTTAGAAAAATAAATTTTTATTTCTTATCAAGATTTTAAACGTGGGATTATCCACAGGTGTTAGAAGCACACTCCTTTCTGGAAAATATTTCATGTGCACAAATAATTCAAGAAAAAATCCAAGTGTTTTGAAATTTGGTATACAAATTATTGGAGGTTTTGTCAAAGAGAGTCTTTAGAAAAGAAAACATTTTCTAACATGAAATCAAATTTTGATTGTTACCTATTTTTTTTTTCGAGAAAACTCTTCGAAAAGCCTCCCGTTTTCTTATCAATATTGTTAGTATCGAATTTCATACCACTTAGATAAGTTATTTATGCGTGAAAATTGAAAAAAATATCATGTAATAATGTTATCAGTTAACAACTCGTTAGAAGCACACTCCTTACATAAAAGGGTGTCCATTTAACAGCTATTGATAATCTCTTTTAAGTGAAAATTATATCATAATAATTTTATGCACATTACTTTAAGTTCTAAATAAAATAGATGTCAATGTCAAAATTATTTTTGAAAACAACATAATCTGAGAATTCCTTGAAAAATTCTTAGAAATTATTTTTATTTACAGATGATGATGATGATATATATACAGGACAATTAAATATAATAATACCGTGTTATTTTTATTTTCATTTTTTGTTGTAAAATAGTTTGGATGGTATTTGAAAAAATGAATACAAATAAAGCATTTTATTTTTAATTAATTTTTTTACCTAAGCTTTCATCTAATAGATCACATATTTACATATTTCCTCACAAAAAAAATGTGTAGAAAAATAAGTTTAAATTTTTAAAACAGCGCGAAAAACGATGTTTCCTTAATGACACTTGTCACGTGGCACGTGTGACGTAGCATGCTAGTAAGCCAGTTCATATAAATTTAACAAAATAGTACAACATCCATCATGGCATCCTTGTTTCATATATAATATGTATGTCATATATTTTATAGTTTACTAGCTAATGACGTCACCAATATCATGCCGTTTTCGTGCCAGATAAAATTTCTAAAATTATTACATTTTATTTCATATAATTTGCATAAACATAATTTACTTTAAATTTAGGCTATTATATTATAAGATGGCTACATTTTGTAGTATATTTTTGGCAAATAGGCTATTTACAGGTACAGGATGCTAGGTAAAAACACAATTCATTTTTCTTATAGTCTCAGGGCTGATTTTTGTGTATGAACCAAAGAATATTTTAAAAATTCATAATCTTTATTACGATTGGCCTGGAAGCTCAAAGACGGTATAAAAATATTACCGTGGGTACCATACAAAAAACTAATGAGAATATAAAAAGGATTTCTTTGTTTTTAGGGAGCTTTAAAGCATCTGACAAAGGTTAACGCCGACAGGAAGTGACTGGCAGTATGAATTATGAATTCATAAAATTCATCGTAAAAAAGTATGAAAATTTATTTAAAATAAATTAATACTTGAGTAGCATTGAGATAAATACAATGTTTGTGGCTTAATTCCATTTCTTCTATAATTTCGGTCTAACAAATTATAGATACCACATTTAGGTCCTTTCTCTTCCAAAAAGAAAATTTTCGATTGATATATGTAGAAACAACGAATCTTACATTCGAACCATTTAATTCATGAATATGGTCCGCATATTTTCATATACTTTTTTTTAAATTTTTCTTTCGATAAAATATCTGTTTAGTCTAACTCAAATTTTGTATCAATAATCAATACATATAAATTTTATTTACTAATTGTTATGGTAAACATTTTATACAATAAACAAAAACCATTACAATCTACGATTTAAAAGTTTAAAAGTGTTTGTTAAAAACATGCGAAATTTACTATTGAAAAAATGAATGTTAAGCTTTTTAATCTAAGCTAAAACAAAACCTTAATCATTAATTTACATCTAGTATTAGAGGACCCAAAGTTGGAAGGGGAACGAAATCAAAAACCTTTGAGAAATAATATGACGGTTTTAGGATAAATTTCCCCATAGTTTTGCTAAAAAAAAAATAGATCAAAAATCATTTCACGATTGAATTATGAGATATCACTTGTAATATGTTCTTGTAGATTTTAGAATTTTAAATCAAATTTTAATAATTTTCGGATCTCAATAATTTTATATTATTCTAAAACAACGATATTTCCGAGTTGTTTCAATCGATATCACAAAAACGTGTTATTGCATCGAAAAATTCATATAATTTTTTATACATTTTAGGCCTTAATCACTCTAAAAAACGGTAAAAACTGAGATTGTTTTACTTTTGATTTTCGCGATAGTTTTTTTAAATTATAAAATAACCAAAATCCTAAAGAAATATTCATTGTTTAAAATATAATTAGTATTCAAAATACAGCCAAAGCCTTATTAATTTGAATATTGCTACTCAAATTATTCAGTGAATAAATAAGTACGAATTACAAAAATAATTCATGCTAATGATGGCCATATTGTAGTCGAAATACCAAATATCACATTGATTTTATGTGTGACACAATACGTTAATTTAAACTACGAATAATAAGGGATCATCCAAATCACGTGACTGAATTTCATCTTCCTTAGAACCCGTCCATCCCGTCGTCAGTTTATGAAACCTAGCCGTTATTTTGCTCTCCTTCCATCAGATGAACGTGGTTTTTCTATTACCAAATGAAGTCACATTTTTTAAATTATTATTGATAATATCATGAATATGAAAAATTACTTAGCTTGGCTTCAATCTTCTACAAACGACCCCCTCCCGCCCATTTCTGACCTCACATAGCTCAACGTAGCTTCTGACCGAACCACGTAATGGACGATCCTTAACTATAATAATTATCCTTCTACAAATGTTTTCTATGTAAGAGATTATTTTCTGAAGTCGCCGCCAATCGTATGCTCAGCTAATAAATCGATTTATTTACGTCAAATAAAAATTACTCATATGAGGAAATTTTTTAATTTGTTTACATGCATTTTTTTTTTTTTTTTTTTTTTTGTTTAAGTGGATTATAATATTTTTTTCAAAAATATTTTACATGTTTTGATTGTTTGATAGGATCCTATTTTTTATTATTAAATAATTGCAACTTGTGTCGACTGAATATTAAGTCATTGGTTTATTAATAGTATATTTCCTTGTTTTCAATTCAGGCAGGTGCGGATTTAAATAAGGTTAAGTTGGATAAATGCCTAGAACGGTAAATTTTGAAAAAAAAAAGGTTCAAAAATAAATAAGTTATAAACTATCAAAGATTATTTACTTTTCTTTTCTATACCTTTCTTGAAAACGATATTTAACATTTAATTTATATGGAGATATTAACCTTTGAAATTATGCGTATAGGAAATGCGGGTATTATGGAATAAAAGGAATATCGTTTTGTTTTTGTCTATAAATAGAAAACCATTTAAGTTAATGTGAAAATTATTATTTCCAATTATAGGAAATTTAATCAGCTTTAGTCATTTGACTAAATTGCATATAATATGGAACATATATGGAATATAATTTTGAATTATCGTTTTATATTGTATACAAATATTAATTACCTAATTAGTTATTAATTATTTAAAAAATTAATTAATTTATGAGTAATTTTATTGTTTTTAATCATATATACCAAGCAAACATATGCTTCCAAAGAGGAAGTCTTCCGTAATGGAAGTATGTTGGAGGAAGCTGATGGAACATTAGAAGTAGATGACTGGACATCATTTAAGAAGAATTTCAATAATACATTTTATACTGCTAGAATTTGACGTAGTATCATAAATTTGTACCAGTTTCATGGATTTCTGCCACCAGTCTTAAAGTTATTGGCAGAAATTTAAGTTCTTTGACACTTGAAGTATACTTTTAATAACTTTCATACATAGGGAGTTACACCACCTGAAAATTTGTTAGCAAGATCTTCTAGTTTTACCTTCATTAACATAGCTAAATATATATTTTCTTCTTTTATTGGAGGTCCTCATTGCATCTGGCTCCCAGCTCTTCCTCTTATTATTGTAATGTACAACAGACTTTACTGAAAATGGGTATAATTACAAAAATGAAAATTTTATAGATATAGTTTAGGTATAATTTATGAAAAAAAAAAAAAAACATAATATATAAACAAATTTGATTAAAATCCAATTTACAAATTCACCGATATTGCAAATAACACGATCTTATTACTTATGTATACATTTGGCGCAATAATTTGTCATGGCTATCAATTAATGGCTGTATTTTTTATATTTAAGATTGTCCTATTAGTTTTATTTTTACGCATTTTTTACTATCGATCGCCACAATTTTAGCTTAAAAAAATTGCATATCTTTATGGACGAATTTTGTGTATTTTAATTATAAACAATTCAAATATCGATAAAGTTGTAACAATTATTTTTAAATTAATATGTTATAAGAAAAAATAGCTCAAGCACTGATCCTCAACTCAGTAAATGCATTGTATTTAATTAACTTACTCAGTTAGTTGTTATTTTCATTTGTTTATTTCTAAAATAATTTCAAAACTCGGAAAAACGATGCACTAATTGTAATTCCAAATGATTCGAAAAATATAAAGCTTCAATTACTTTTCCAAACCTTGTTAGATTATCATTGAATTTACCAAATTTTTCTTAATGAATTATTAAAGAGAAATATTTTACAAGACCGTTTTGAAAAAGTTGATAAGTCTTGAAGTAATTAACAACTGAAAATTGAAAAGAATCGAAATTGTTTCAATAAAAAACGATTTTATAAAAATTTTTACAAAACTCCTTTCTCTGGATACTCTTTCTGGGTAAGAAGTTGTAAGATTTTTCAAGATTCTTTTTTTGGAAGCAAATATAAATTTAAAAACTTAAGTAATCTCTTTGGCGTCTGTACTAATCATTATTTTCTTATTATAATTTCATTTTTTTTTTTTTGTTTAGTATTGAAAAATTTTTTTTTGAAGATGAAAACAAATTTACGAAATAATAAATTTATTGCATTCTTCTTTAATTTGTCAGTTATATGAAAATATATTTCTCAACGATCAATCTGTTTTTTTTTTATTTGTAATTAAATTTACGTCATTTCCAAAAAGTTTTTGTAAAAAAAAAAAAAAACACTTAAAAGGATTTTTTTTTTTTTTTAATGCGCAATTTAAAGATGTCTTTAAATAATGATTCATATCCAATGCGGTGTTGTATGCGTAATAGTTTTTGCAAAAATTGTGCTGATTATATAATAAATAATTCATAATTTTGTTTGTTATTGCTAAAGCATATTTGAAAAATTTTACTAAGCTAAAATTAGATTAATGATTAATTTAATAAAAATCTATGGGTACTTAATTCAATCACAAAAAAATTATAATAGGGGACATTGGGGTGTGAATTACATTGAAGTTTTGTTCGCTTTAACAACTAACGGTGTTAATTGTTGAGATACGTAACATATGGTTGAGAATCAATGTTTAAACTATATGATTTACTTTCATAAAATATACTTAATCCAAAGTCTATACGGTTAGAAATACATATTCATGAACAATATGTATTATAATTATATATGTGTTTATTATCTTAATTTGAGCTGAAATTGTGGCGAAAACAGTTAACAAATAAATGTTTCACACAGAAGATGTTTTTATGGATTAAAAGTTGGGTCATGCATCCTAATGGACCAATTTTGACTCGACTCGTCATCACTTTCCGTTTCTGAGTTATCCTTCTTGGCAAACAAACATGCGGACTGTAGGAAAAGAGCTAATTAGGTAATTCTTTGCATAACTATAACAAAATTTTGTTTGTTGGGTGAATATTTGCTAGCGTTACAAACTTTAGACTAAAACTATATATGTCGAGTATAAAAATTTAATCTTGTTGCTAATCACACTGCGTGGATTATTTAGAAATTAAACGAATAATTAAATATGTGTGTACTCAAAATATGTTGCTCTAAATTCGGACTTATCTTTATAAAGAAGCCAATTAGCTGATATGGCTTTAAGTGAGCCCAGTCTTCCTTACTTTATCAAAAATAGAAACAATTTTCACAAAATTATTGTCTTTGTTAAGTTTTCTCACATTCTTAAATAACTTCTTTTTTTGTCCAAAGTTTTTCCCGAAACTATAGGTTTAAACAGCGGTGTGGATACAGCGACGAATATTTTGTGAAATTCGACGGTCTCCAGAGCACATGTAAAAATTTTTGAAATTTCGACATAAAATGAGAGAAATTCCTAGAAATTGAATATGAAGACTTCAAGTGTTAAATAAATAAATTTTATTAGCGAATACTTATTAATTAAATGCTAATTTTTAAGGGGAATTGACTCAAAAAATGAGACCTCTATAATAAAAACAACCTCTAATGTAATATACATTGGATTTTTTTCAATTTTAGCGTACAAATATATCAAAAATATTTTTCTAATTGTTATGAAATTTGCTATACACAATTTTGACTTTTTTTTTTTTGTTGAGAAAAACGCTTCGAAACGCCCTCAAATGTTCAAGTCAATGTGAGAAAAGAAGCAAAAAATTAACATCTATAATAAAGACACTATGTAATAAAACATATGCTAAAAAGTAACTAACAAAATATTATGAAAAGCGCACCGTTTTCACGTTTAGATTATCCGAATTTCATAAAATTTTTTGAGTGATTTGTTACATAAACAAATAGTGAACTTTATTTATGTCTTGAACTTTAATCATTAAAACGATTAAACAAACCCTATGCAGTTTTGGCAAAACAGATGCTGAGAAATATTAGAATATGTATTTTTGGTAAAGTTTCATAACCTAATTAAAATTGCTAAAGGCGTTAATAATAAAAAAAAAAAGTGAACTATCCGAATACCCTCATCAATTTTTTGACACGTTCAAATTACAACAAAAAAAAAAAATAATAAAAATAACAAAAACGGTTTAATTAAGAGGATAGTAGAGGTGCTTGATCAACATAAAATGATAATAAAAAAAGCGTTTAAGGCAGTTCGATCACGGTTACAGTAAAAGTATGTATAAAAAACAAAAAATAATTGCAATGTCATCAACATGTAAACATTTACGAGAAAAAATTGTGTTTTTAAGTTCTTGCAAAAATGAATATTAAATTTTTTTAAATGAATCAAACAACCATAAATTTAAATTTTTTTCCCACTCTCCCTGTATTATAATTACTGGAATTTTTTTTCTTTCTAGAAAAACTATTCGATAAACCCTACGTTTTCATGTCAATATTGTACATATCAGATTTTAAAACATTTAGATAAGTATTTTTTGAGTTATTATTGCGCGAAAATTGAAAGATAATGTATATTACATGTAATTTAAGTCAACAGCTTGTTATAAGCACACTCCTTTATGTAAATAGCTTCTAATAGCTATGGATATTCCCTCTTAAAAATGGGGTAAAACGAGGCTTTAACACGAAATGTTTAAATGAATTTTTGTATATCAAATTTGCAATAATTTTCACAATTTTCAATATAATTATTTTTAGAGTTGATTCGTAAATAAAAAATTCATAAAGCAATTCGAGACATTCGAAAATGAATTAACTAAATGTGTTAATAAAAAAATCGATTATTTAAAAAATCCTTAATTGCTACTACTATTAAGTGCATTTCCGACCAGCAATTGGATGGTCTTGGATTCGATTTCTGGTAGACATGTAATCTATACATTTCCTTCTATCATTTCAGACGTTTGCCTCTCGAAATACAAATGTCGTATCTATTTCTGTAAATTAATAAAATAGGTTAATAATAATACAAAATTTGTATCAAAAATCATTATTTGTTTGTTCGTCTTTTGCCATATCATTCATCCGATTGCGATAAAACTTTGTCAACTTATTTCTTGCATTTGCGCTAAAAATTACAAAAATATATCTGCAAGAGTATTTCTGCAATTCAACAATATTTTTTTTTTTTAATTTCGTAATTGACAATTGACAAAATTCGGAATGCTTTTTGTCCAATCGACAAAAAACAAACGCAAACGTCAAACAACACATGTCATATGCAGTTTGTCGTCCATGTTTTAATCAAAATCAAATTATTTTCTTCGATGTGAACAATATGAGTAAAATGAAACTAAAATTATTTTAATGACAATTTTTTTATTTTTTATTTAGCTTTCATCAAAAATCAGCTTGTAAATAATAAAACTTATTATTTACAAAAATCTATTTTTAGCAAGTCACATCCCTAATTACTACTTACTTGGGTAGTTAACCACGTTTCAAAAAGTTAACTTCAAAAAATTACTTCAGAAAAAACCCTTGTCACAAAATTACATTAAAATTTAAACCTTTTTTATTCTTGTAAAAACGCTGCCTACCATTTTGGTGACGTAATATCGGTATATAATGTTGAAAATATTGGTATAACACATTAAGAACAAAACATTTTTAAATATTTTCTTACTAATTAAGATAACTGTTTAGATTGAACTGACAGATGACAACTAGTAATTTTTACCAAAATGACGTCATACCATGGAAGTCTAATGTTTTAGGTCACGTGAAATAAAGATAAAAATATCGAATTTTAATATTAAGATAATAAATTAATCAAGTGCTTTCTTTCATGACTCGAATATAAATTATTAAAGAAAATTTCTACTTAAATTTTAATTTGTTGTCCAAATTTCATGCTTTATTTTTCACTGCCGAAAGTATCCTATTCATTGAGCAATAACCGTGACAATACTACTTTAAGAGGATAGTAATAGTGCTTGATTAACTGAAATTGATAATAAAAAGCGTTTAAACTACACCAAGAACAAGAGGAAAAAAATCCTTCTCACACACAATATCATCGATTTTTTTTTTCTTTTTTGATTTTGATCTTTGATAGTTCAATAACTTATTTGACCTTGGACAATTAAGCCCAATGAAATATAAATATATATAACAAATAACTCAAATCTGGTTTTTGTGTAAAAAAATTATTGTATATACGTTTTATTTTATTTTTATTTTGTTTTTTTTTTTTATTTTTTTGTTTTTTAATTTTATGTTCTAAAAATAAAAAACAGCTTATTTTAAAATTTGTATTTTGAACAATAATTTAATTTTCCATAATATTATTATAATTCACGAATATAAATTTTTTTGGAAATGCTTCCATGACCGGCGCCCGTAACAAGTTTTAATGTAGGCGCCGGTAAAATTAATTTTTAAATATAAATAATTAATTTTTAAATACATTTATATGTCTATTAAAAATATTTATAAAAAGAAACTTCCCTTTTTTAGCCCTGTAACTCGCGACCACAACACACCATAAAGAAAGTGTGATCAGCTCTGCACTCGGTGGCCTGGATTTTTACCCAATTACAGATCAGCCACACATGTTCCGACGAACCGGGAATAAGGCGGTACCATTACTTTGCTCTCTATGATAACTCTATTGAAACGATAAAAATTTCACAGCTGTCGGAAGACAAACCCGGAATTTTAAATTACGGTACTACATTTGACAAAATGGTGCTATAGACAGGCCAACACTTATTAGTCAACTATGTTATACCATGTGCTAAAAGGCATCTTTACCTTCAGGTGATTGAGTGTTCTAAAAGAGGGTACAATGGACCAAAAGGTCTCTGTACAAGAAATATGGTTACGGGCTGTAATATACTCTAATAAAAAACTTGAGACCTATAATATTATTTTAAAATTAATTTTACTGACGCAAGAAATAATTCTTTCCGATGTTGGCTCCGAAGACACCTCCTAATCTTTTAACAAGCTTTCAGTTTATTTTCAAATATCCTGGTGTCTGTAGTCAAATCATGCTAGTGAAATTTAATCGATTTCCCGGTGTTTTGATTGAGCTGAAATTTGCATACGTATGTATGCCGAGCAATACAATAATGTGATATAATTTAATACAAATTATATGGTAGTGTTGTTAAACTTAATGGGTTTTTTCTTCCAACACTTGAACCATATTTTGATGCACAAGCAAATTTTTTTATATTATTAATTTAAAGGATTGTCGTTTAAATATTATTTTTAGGTTTATTGCTGTTGAAATTTACTTTTTATAATGCTAAAAGATTTTCTTTATAATTTCATAAGCAACTATTGTTGCGATTTATTTAAAACTTTGAAAAAACTACAATATTACCGACCAATAAACATTATAGATGTCAGCATATATTTACGTTGCAAATGTTAGTGACGAAACAAACCAAATTTTTCTTGTAGATAAATACAGTATCGTTCAACTCACAGCAAAATTTTATTTTATAATAATTTTTTTTTTCAATATGAATTTTTATTTCGGTTTGAATGAGCATTTCTGTGGGCTACAAAATTAATTTTTTAAATATATATCCCCTGAAGGACCCACAATAAAACTTATTGTGGGTCTTTAAGGAAATATATATTTCAAAAATGAATAAATTTTTATTAAAAATTAGGCAAACTTCTTCACATTGTAGAAGAAATAAAATTTTGTTTTTGAAAAATTTTAATATCAAATAAATAATTTGATACTTATAGATGTCAGCATCTCTTTATATGATTAAATTATTCTAGAAACAAACCAATTATATATTTTTATCTTAGATTAGAACCAAATTAGAAATTTTATATCCCACTTATAAACAATATTTAGAATCGTGTGTAATTTCAATTATTGTGAATTCTCCAATCAAATTTTCTAATCCAATTCTATAATGATCATATTATTTTGTTTCATCAATCCACTGTATGGCTCTCCAAGATGCTTACAATAATAGCTATATCATTTGGTGTAGTAAACTATTTAGACCCGCGTTAATTCCTGTTAAAACGCTGTCTATAGGCAAGTTATATCTGAAAAATTATACATCCAATAGTTAAATGAATGTCATTTTTTGTAATTTTTGGGTGATATCTATCGTTTTAACAAAGTTTTATCGAAATTGGATACAAAAAAAATATTCTGGATTTCTACAGTTTCCTTCGTCAGATTAGAAGCAATACATCGGAAAAAATTGTAAACTATGCATGTTCTTCTTTGATTAGACCATTATAATTTATCCAAGAATATCGAAAAACAGCGAAAAACTTACAAGATTGCCTCTCATTGGTTTGCATCCGTATACTTTGAACGCCTAAGCCAATGGTAAACTCGTAAATATGAGAATTTGTACATAGCAGTCAAGTAAATTGGACATAAATTTGTCAGTATATTCCTTTAATTGACAGGCTATGTTTTCTCAAAATGTTGAAATTAAAATTTTCACGATTATTGAAAAGATTTTGAAACGTTAATCTGAATATATTGGCTTGAAAAATATTCTAAGCAATTGATCATAACTTGAGCTTATTGAGCAGTATATTAGAAGAAAACTGAGAAATTCTCACGCACAACTATACTAGTTTTGTCTAGCGTAGATGAAAATAAAGACATTTGTATTAAAAATACTTATTCAACATAATTCCATATTTATTTGATCAAAATATTATTATATATTTTTATCGATAAATTGATTTATATATAGTTAATAGGCAAGTTATTAGAACAGTTAAGTTCACATCTTTGCATAAACAAACAAAATTATGGTTCTAATTTAACAAATATACCAAAAAAGGACACACCAATATTCTAATTTAATTTTACTTAAACGAATATTGAATGGATAAATTGGTCTACAGTTTTTATTATTATTATTATTATTATTTTTGTTATCTCATTCATGGTTTAATAAAAAAATTGAAATTAGAAACGAAATTTTAGATAAGATTTTCTTAAATGATTATCTGGAGTTCTGTCATTCAATACTAGAGCCAGATCCCACGACGGCCAGACCTTCGTTATTTTATAAAAGTAGAAAGTTTCTCTGTACATGTGTCCTATACAGGTACGAACGACCAGCGATTATAGAGTTTGGGTTGTGGTTACCTGGGCAGGTAACCGGTAGTAAAGGCGTCAAAAATAGTACTTAAAATTTGTTCGAGTATAAAGCTCAATTTTTTTATTCGAGATAACTTCAGAAATCTCGTCATCCATTGCCGAAGGTAGGGCCGCCGTGGGCTCTTAGGCTATACCGATTTTAACATTTCGCAAGTTAACATTTAAAAGGTAAAATCTCATTCGCATGATATATACTTGGCGATACACGTAACAAAATCTTCATATCTGTGTGAAATTATTTAATATATTTTTTCAACATTAATAATTAAAAACAGTTTAAACATTAATACAAAACCATATGGAAAGTATTTAAACAATTTAATTCTGTAAGTACACGTTTTATATTCACTTGATTTTTCATTAAAATTCTACTAATTGTATAATTTTAAATTGAATGTATTTAGAGTTTACAATTCACGCCGGTAGATAGCAACATCGTAGGACGCAAAGGCATACAGGAAAGAAGATTATTTGTTCATAGAAGTTTTGTGAGCTCCTTTCTATTTCAAGTTGGTTTGATTTGCACGTGGTGAGTATTTTTGGGTTAATGTGTTTTAAAAAAATTTTATATTAAGTGTATTTAATAAATAAATAAATAATTTTTAAAATTATTTAAATATACTATAGTGTTTAATTAAAAATATTAAATAAATTTGTGTTTATTATTTTTTTAATAATTTTTAACTAAAATACTTGTGTTTTTATTATAGGTTCGTCGCCATTGTATTGAGACAACACCGCAATCATGAGGTAATTTTCATTTTTATATTAATAATAATATGAAAATATTTAAAAGAAAATTTTAATTTATTTAAAACATTTTCATTGATATTGTAGAAAATACTATATATTGCACAATATCATGAAAACTTAATTACAATTTTTTTTATTCTTAAAATTGCATATGGTTTTTATTTTTTGCAGTTCGTTGAAATTACAAAAGAGGCTTGCAGCCTCAGTAATGCAATGTGGTCGCAAGAAGGTTTGGTTAGATCCAAATGAAATTAATGAAATTGCTAACACAAATTCAAGTAAGTTCTGATAAATTATTTATTTTACCTGTCGATATGAAAATTTAAGAAATTTTGTACCCCTATGTGCATTGCTCTAAAATATTTTAGGGATTAGCCCCCATTTTTATTTTCAAATAATACAGATTGTAAAATTTCAATAAGCGTTAAATAAAAATCATGTTTTTGGTTACTTTTCATTTTTCTATCGATACAGTTTATTCAGTAACAAAAATTCAATATTTGTCTCCTTAATTATTTTAAATACAATCACGTTTATCACATATTTAATAAAAATTTGATCTTGATTTTAAATGTTGAAACTTTTTTAAACGTGGTGAAATGTTTACAGAAGCAACATAATTTTTCAATGTGAACATTTGAATTCAATTTTTCATAAATGCATTTTACTGAGCATTGGAAATCTTATTTATTTCGTAGTTAAAACGGTTATTATTTTTATAAAGTAATGTTTTTTGTAATGCTCGTAAACGTATAAAGAAAATAAACTACCCACTGTTTCGTACGTCCATAGAATTCTAGAGGTTTGCACGGCACATACTTTGACTGTTATGATTTGTAATTAAAAGATTTAAGAAAAATGTTTTGCATGGTAAAATTTTCAATTCAACATTGCTAAAAAATGTTTTTTCTTACTTAATTTCAGGACAAAATATTCGTAAATTGATTAAAGATGGTTTAATCATCAAGAAACCAGTAGCTGTGCACAGTCGCGCACGTGTTCGCAAAAATACTGAAGCCAGGCGTAAAGGTCGTCATTGTGGTTTTGGTAAAAGAAAGGGTACAGCAAATGCTCGTATGCCCCAAAAGGTAATTTCTTGCTATAACTTTTTACATGGGTTTACAATAAATTTCCGATCTAAAGCTTGTTTTTTTTATTTTCAAGCTTTTTCTAATACACTTTTTCCAAAAGAATCTAAAGTACTCAAATTTATGCCCCGAAATTACATTCGAATCCTAATCAGTTTCGTTAAGTTTACAAAATATTTTATTACATATTTGAAAATTTGTTTGATTTAGCAAAACTAAAGTTCTTAAGTCCGATTATTAAAGTAAACACAAAAGATTGAGGTTATCGCATTTTTTAGTCGATGTCTATTTTTCATTTAATTGTAATTTATGAGTAATGTGGCCAATAAATTTATGTGAATTCATACTTAATAGTAAATACATGCTGGAAAAATGCCCAGAAATTGTAAATTTAAAATTGACTCAAAAATATAATCTTTTGGAAAGAATCACCACCAGCTAATGATCTTTAATATTTTTCTGCAATCTTCTCAAACATGAGGCAACATGTTTTTTAAAATTATAAACAAAAATGATCTTCCTAAAAATAAGACTAATAAATTGGTTAGGAATTTGGTGTGATAACTGTTATTTTAATTTTTCCAGGACTTATGGGTACAACGTATGCGTGTATTAAGAAGATTATTAAAGAAATACCGTGAAGCAAAGAAAATTGACAGACATTTATACCATGCTTTGTACATGAAAGCAAAGGGTAATGTATTCAAAAACAAACGTGTGTTAATGGAATACATTCACAAAAAGAAGGCAGAAAAAGCCAGAAGTAAAATGTTAAGTGATCAAGCCGAAGCACGTCGTTTAAAAGTAAAAGAAGCACGTAAACGACGTGAAGAACGTATTGCCACGAAAAAACAAGAACAATTGCAAACATATGCGCGTGAAGATGAAGCTGCAATTGCAAAAAAATAAATTTTAAACTGTAACTAAAAACCAGTGTTGCCGATGGCTCAAGTTAAAATTACCCATTACCCGTTTTTACCCGGCACACTGAAAGGTAGTGTTACCAACTGCTAAAAGCGCGGTAAATTTAAAACTAAATATTAAATCTTGAAGTATTTAAAATGAAAAGTACATAATTAATTATTAATAAAATTTATTAAATTATTTTTATTTATAAATTTTTAAAACATAACATTTGTAAGTAATTAGTAAATATAAATTATATATAATCAATTATACACAAAAATATTTATTCAAGGTTTTAACAAAATGTAATTCTAATGAGTCCAATTACCCATTCAACGTCGAATTACCCGAAAAATGGGTAATTACACGGACATTGGCAACACTGCTAAATACATGAAATTTATACTTTATAGACCATAAATAAATTTTTTATTATTTGCAGTTTAAATATTGAGTTTTATTTGTTTCCTCTCATATGTTAATTAAACTCACGAAATAGTAATTTAATTTATATCACTAAGTCTTTGTAATGTTTCACTTGGTGTAAGATGTTTTGATACGCAAGGCAGAACAATAAACTCATTTTAAATCACAGGCATTTCAGTTTTCTTGCCAGGATGTAGGAAACCTGTGAACAGCATGGATGGATCCAAGGTTTCGGACGCAAAGTTCTATATCTTTCTATATGTAGGTTTACACCGGTACAGTTTTCATCGTCTTCCAAACACGTTGTAGACGCGGGAAAAGCGAATCGACTGCCGGTTTCCAGTTAGATCTAATCATGTTACTCAATTGCTGGTTTGAATTCTATATTTATAAAAATAGCAAAATCGATAAATTAAAGATGAATATTACTTACTTGATTAATTAGATTATTTTTCGTTCTTTAATAACCTCGTCAGCAAAGTTCTCAATTATCGGCCTGGAGTAGTTAGGTAATTTTATTTTCAAAAATCTGTCGCCACCCACCATGGCCATAGTAATTTTTTTCCATAATAATAAATCTGAGTATGTCTTAACTTCAAAAGTTATTGTTAAAGGTTAAACCGTCATTACGTATTGACCAGCAAGAATCATTTCATTTAGTTGATGTCCATCCCGGGTCCTAATAGATCTGAATCCATTTGATTGGAGATATTGGTCCAAAGAGGAAGACAAACGAGTAGTTGCTAGTGTTAACAAACGCGTTGCCAGAGTTTTTTTCCCGTCGTGGTTTTATTATTTAATCAAATTTCATATTTTTTTATAATTTAAGAATTTTCCATTGCCGTTAATAACTGGGCATCTAGATTGCATTATATTAGAATTTTTCAATAAGTAATCTAGCACAATATTCTGGCACAGGTCTGAGAAAATTTAAATTGTACTACTTTGTAAGTAATAAATTAGTAATTGACGTATTACTTACCTTTTAAAACTTCAAACCATTTCTATACCCAGTTATACAATCTTACCTGATATACAAACATCGAATCGATTTTTTACCATAAAACAATTCGAATTTCTTTCATTATTTTTAACTTAAATATGTAAAATAAGTTTTACTCAAAATATCTAGTACGTAGAACTTATATGAATTCGGGTGATTAAATTAAAAGTCTTAAAACGGGTGTGTATGGGGAGCAATATTGTTAAGTTAAATAATATATTCCTGGTATTCTGTGTATAAATGGTAAGAGGTTGTGGTCGAGGAAAAACTATCTTTTCGAGTGATAAATCAATTTTGTATATTTTCAGGCTAGAAAAGCACAATATATTGTAAGTTATTTCTCTTAGTTTAATGGCTGATTTGTAGAAAGTCCAAAAGCTCAAACACAATTTTAGGTTCATAACTCTACAGATGATTTTCCTCACGGATTAATTAATTGATTTGCGCCAAAATGAGAAAATTTTTTAACAATTATTATAGTTATTAGTTATATATATATATATATATATATGAAAATAAATTTCGCCGATATTTTAAACGAAGAGAAACTATGAGTGCGTTGGTACTCAATTCGAGATGTCACTTGGTCTTTTCATCGTCCATCTTGTGTATAATACGTAGCCAAGCTGTTAATCAGATATCTGTCGTTGACACCACAGGACGCTATGTGGGCTAATTTTCAGTTAATTATGCGTTGTTTTTTTCTGAAAGAAGAACTTCGTTTCGCCACGGAAAGCATAAGTGGGTACGTACTTAAGTGTACCTGAAAAGTTTCTGATTAATTTGTAAGTAGAAAATCGAAATATGAATAAACGGTTTCGAGATCAAAATTTGGATACATTTCTAAACAATATACTATTATACCTTACTGAATTTAACTTCTTATTTTGCAATTTTTCTTAATATTCTTTTCTTGATATCTTAAAAATTGATTGGAATATCAGCTTCAATTTTAAAACATAATAGTCCGAGAAGTGAGCGACAGCATTTTCTAAAAGCTGATTTTTTGATATGGCACATTTATGGTAATGAGTATGGCCTGCTGTCAGTCAGTCTGATTCATTACCAGTTGTCAGGGATGGGCTATTAATTTTTCATGAACCCAAGACCATGTGCGTTGCAACTACTTTCTAAAAGCTGAAAAGTGAATTGCGAGCAGAAACCTTAGAATTTTACTGTTAACAGATGCTGTTAGTCAGCCTGTTTACTTAGCGATAGCTTGGGGAAGCCATTATATTTTACGTTCCCAAGGCTCTTTTTGATGTTTTGACTCAGTTTTAATAGTTTTTATCGCTGATCAACCTTAAAGTAAACGAATTATGAACTTCTCCTTCTTGTGGTTTCTGATAATTTAATCAGATTTAGTGTATTTTGAATCATAATTAGACCTTAAATGGTGAATTTTGTCGAAAAACATACTTTTTGTGGTTGTTTTAACTTGAGGTGTTTTTTGATTGTTAGAAATATTAAAACAGTCGAAAAGTTTAAAATTATTTTTAGCTGTTTATGGGTTTTCTAGAATAATAAAGATCTAAAAAA
This sequence comes from Chrysopa pallens, assembly GCA_020423425.1. Taxonomy (NCBI): domain Eukaryota; kingdom Metazoa; phylum Arthropoda; class Insecta; order Neuroptera; family Chrysopidae; genus Chrysopa; species Chrysopa pallens. The sequence goes on along the minus strand of CM035596.1, from coordinate 8,324,284 downwards.
TTACATTTATTTAACGATTGTATATGTAGTTTTTTAGGTATCGGTAGAAATCCGATCTAGAGTTCCAAACGAGTCAGACTGAATAACAGCAAATTATTTCTCTATACCATAAATGTGTCATAATATAAAAAAATCAGTCTTTAAAAAATTCTTACATTTTTTTTCCGCACATATCTTCGGCTACAAATGAATTTTGATAAAAATGAAATCCAAACATGTTCAAACTTACCTTAAAATTAAACTATATTGATTATTCCGTGCTTTCTGTTGATAAACCACCACTAATTCAGTGGTTATTTCACTTATGTGCATAATTGAAAACAAAGCGATTTCAAAAATAAATTTGAATCAATTATAGTTAGAAATGCATCGATTATTGATTCTAGAATAAAAAATAATGAACACTAAAAAGATATTCTCAATGTTTTTTCCATAAATCATTTCTATACCAAACACATCAGAAATCTTATCGACTAAATTTTTGATTTTACTAGCCCTAAATTAAGAAGCTTGGAGCTATCAGATCTGATGGCTTTCTTCTGGAAGAAAAATTTTGACTCTTCGGTTTGGTGATTTGAATTAGAAAGTCATATCAGCAAATCTGATGATGCCTAACTTCTCGCCCAAAGAGTTTCAGTTTACCACAAGAAAACCATAAACTTTGCAAATCTTGAAAATTCCAAAAAAATTAACAGAAATGTGCGTTAACTCAGAAGCTGGTGCTCTGTTGAACTATTTTATTTCAAGTCGATGTAATCAATTTAAACCCTTCCAACTTTCAATGAAAACATACACCATTTTTTTTTTTTGTTCATTTTTAACAAAATGACAGCTAAGTCACATTTTAACATCAGTTTTGTCCCATTTTGTATAAGAAATCATACAGATAGCAACCCACGTTTTTTAAAATTATTTTATACCTGTAAGTCCACATGTTAAGAAACCGCCTTGTTATCTAGGATTTTCTTAAACTTTCAGTTTCCTATTTTTTTAATTAAAAGAACTTTTTGTGAAAAAATGAGATAAAAAAAAATCTATGTATCGAATTTTAACATTTAATAAAAAATATTTTCTCTTAAATTTTTAATGCTGTGGTTATATTTTCGGTGAAAATAATGTTTAAAATTTGCAAAATATTTTTTTTTTATATTACAAGAAAAAATAAAAAAAAAAGGAAAACATTATAATATTATTAATAATTGTTTTGTAAAATTCGTTAAACAAAAAAAATTAATTTAATTAATTTTAAACAATATTTTCTCTAAAAATAATGTATTTTCAGAGGGTGGCCAAATTAATTTTCTTTTGCAATAATTAATAATATTTACAAAATAAAAAATTAGAATCAATAATTAATATTTAAAAAAAAAAAAATTAACTAAATAAATGTTTCAGTCTGAAATTTAGATCGAACGAAATTTTTAAAGAAAATAATTTCGAAGTATAAAGCCTAATAAAATAAAGCTATTAAATTTATTCGATTAATCTTAGTTGTTAGATTTAACAAATTTTTTAGACTTAGAAATTTTTAACTCAAAACCAAATGATTTTCCTATCTACTTTTACTAACCCTCCCTCTCATGAACAAAAATTTAAAAGGAATATGTGTAATATTTTCAATTTTTAATTGTTTTCTAACTTTCAATAATCGGTTATCTAACATTCGAATCCTAATGATCAAACAAGTAAAAACGAAATTCGAAAATCATGGATGCAAAAATTTAAGTGTAAAAAGATTTTAACTGCCAGAAAAAGCTACAAATCAAGATCATCGCTTATCTATCAAACACAATTAATAAAAAAAAAAATGTGATCTAATTGGCATAATCCAGATTAATTCTGTAGATAAAATGGCGAACTTGTATTCACTAAAAAAGAAAAAAAAACAGTTCTGATCTGTTTTCGCAACAAAATTTATCTTCCGTAAGAGAGACAGGCAGATTAGGGTTAACCCTAGAATGCGATTTTTGACGAAAAATTCTAGCACTCACAATTTCCTCGATAATAACTAAAATCGATAAACTCTACAATAAAAAAATCGATTTTTAACAATACAAATTATTTACAAACTCAATTAATATAGGGGCTCATTTAATTTATTCAACGATTGAAAAGTGGATTTTCAATTGTTTTGAAATTCATTGTGAAAATAAGGTTTCCCGATTGAAAAAAATATTTTAAATATCGAATTAGAAAATTATTTTATACTTTTAGTAGATGATAATTTAAAAATATTTAACCATGGCCATATTTACAGGAGTAGTCATGAGCGTAACTCTAGTACAGAGGTAAAATTTTTCCCAATTTCTCCAATTAGAGGTCCGAATATAATATACATGAGTCACTAATTTCCTTGGAACAAAATATAGCACATTTTTCAATTTCCCCGTACTTAAATTCAGTATTTGCAAAATTTTAAATATTTATAACAGTATTTAATATTCATTGTGGTCTAGCATCTTTTATCATTTTCGACTCTCTGACTTTTACCTACTAAAGCTATTCGTTAATAATTGGCAATTGTTTTTTTTTTCTTTTACTAAACGAAAATTTATAACTAAAAACGTTTGCCGGTTTTTCTAATTTACAAAGATTCAAAATCACTTTTACTCATGATTTTTCAGAAAATTATCATTTTTCTTCATGATTTGTATACTAAGGGTTGGGAACGTAAATTATCTCGATGTTTTATAACAGCACCATCTATTGGATGTATATACATACTAAGTAAAATGTCCGTTATATTTAAATATAAAAAAAAAACTATAACTCTAAATAATCCAGAGTCCAAATAAGTTACACTGACCATCAATAAACAATATTGAAAAGCTAATAATAAATTATACACAATATTAAAATAATAAATACAATCGTTAGATGGCATTAATCGACCAAATATAATTTACGTCAATTATTTATTTCGATATTATTTTTACCCAACCCTATCTTCAAATCGAAATTTACTAAAAATAATCATAATATGGCCACTCTTTGAGTCAATATAATAAATTAAAAAAGAAAATTTTCAAAATAATTATGAGGACGATTTTATATAATGAAAAATGAATTTCTATAAAAAACAAAAAAACTAAAAAAAAAAAAAAACAAAAAAGTAATGAAAATTTAAATAATTTTAAAATGAGATTAAAAATAAAAAGATTCATTGTATTAAAAGGTTTCGTTCAAGCTTTTTTTTTTTTAAATTTTTCTAATATAATGTTGAGTTCGAACATTTCATTCAAGATATATCAAAGATATCTTGGAAATGTATCCAGTAGCCAGTTCAAAAACTTGTGCGACGATGATGGTGTTAGAATTTCAAATTTGAATCCAAATACCCTCAAAGAAAATCAAAATAGAGAAATTGTGAACATTCTGTAATTAAATTACAACTGCTTTCTCATAAATTAAGTTTGATTCTAGATAACGAATTACTCGAAAAGTCGACTAGAATTAACCTGTCAAGATTAATTGCACTATTTTGCAAGTTACAGCGGGATTCTTCGAACTGACTAACACCAGGATTAAAATAATTTGATACAAAAAATGATAACTTGAACGTAACTTTTTATGCACCCAATTTGCACGTATACGAAACAAAAAATGGAGAAATGGGAGTGAAAGGTAACAGATGATAGGGTCGTCATAGAAGTAGTAGTATTTAGTGCCGATAATTTTTATATCGATTTTCTTTGTTTTTCTCAAATTTTCATTTGTTTTACATTTATAAGTAAATATTTTTTTGTTTTTTTCTTTTCTTTTTTATTAACATTATTTATAAACTACTCAATGTTTTGATGTTGGATTTTTTGCTTAATTATAGAAAATTTTACAAGTTTATCCATCTGATTCTTTTTTTTTTGATTTGTTGTATGTTCAAGTTTTTTGTGTCTATGTTCCTGTTTTTTTCGTTTTTGTTAGTCATTAAAAAAAATTTTTTTTTTTTGGTTTTTCCGATTTCCTTTTTGTTTGTAGAGCTTAAATAATTGCTTGAGTATGTATAATATTTATATAACACTTAAATTCACAAATTTTAAAACATATAGAAATTTGTTGATCATAATTATTGCGAGATTTTTGAATCGTAGTGTATTGTCTATGAGTTCGCGTTGATGATGTCACAATGAGTCATTTTGACATAAAATACATACCCGGTGGACCACCTTGTGGAGGACCTTGAGGTGGTCCAGGTCCTTGACTATTCAACTGGCTTCTAGTACTTGTCGCGTACAATTGTTGTTGAAAATTATGAAACTGTTGTGCGTAATTTGGGTCAGCGGTTGTTGCCCCTGCTCCAAACGGTGAACTCTTGTAAGCGTTTGTTTGTCCAACGGATGGTGGTAGTGGTTGACTGGCATCGGGTGCACACATACCACGTCCCATTGGACCTTTAGGACCACCCATTCCAGGGCCAAACATTTGTGGACCCCCTGGACCGGATGGTGGATACATACCATCTCCTCCTAAACCAGATGAATCAAAGCCCCCCATTCCGCCGTGCATTCGTATTGAAGGATTCATACCAGGCCGTAAACCTCCTGGACCACCAGGATTTCTCATATTAGGACCACCTCCCATTCCCATTGGCATCATACCTTGTGGTACCATTCCACCAGACATGGGTCCCATTTTACCCATCATCGGTGGCCCGTTCATTAGACTCGCCATAATACCATCATTATGCATGGGTCCACCTCCACCTTCCATATGACCCATATTATTACTAGGTCCACAACCTGGGAAATATTGCATATTTTGAGCACCTATATTTTTTCCATCCATATTTGGGTTAGCAAAACGTAAAAATTCTAGACATGGAGGTCCACGTGGATTTTGTGGACCCATTTGCGGTCGTGCAGGTAAATACTGTATGGTGTTTGGGGCACTTGCTTTCACTTGTACATTTGTACCATTATATGGTGGCATTTGTCCCATTTGTGGACGCATTATTCTTTGCGGTGACATGAATGGCATATTTTTTGGTGATCCAATACTACCAGAATTATATACATGTGGTCCACCAGGGCCCATTCCCATCATGCCACCATCCAAATCTGGTACACATCCCATATCTGGACGACCCATATCCATTGGTGATGCATTTACACCTCCATAAGGCATCATACTGGGACCAGATCCAGGAGGTTGACCATTTAGAGAGCTTGTACTGGTCAATAATTGACTCATTTGTGCTAGTGATGATATTGGATCAAAATGTGATCCTTTTGGATTTCCTGGCAAACCATTGTTACTATTTGGATTTAAAGGTACATTGTCTGCGCGTTGTCCACTTGTTGATATTGGAATATCATTCGGTTTCCCAGATGGTGAAACAGCCATCATATTTCCACCACCTGGATTTCCACCGGGTGGTTGTTGTGGTTTCTGCTGCTGCTGTTGTTGTTGTTGGGCGAACGCATTTGGAGATCCACCAACACCCATAATTGGATATCGATTGTGACCATCCAAGGGACTCGCATTCGAAAATCTGACATTATTCGCTTCAGGATTGTTTGATTTCATATTGTTTGGATCATTAGAGGGCCGTGGGTTACCGGGACCTTGAGGACTAGGTCGTGGATTCTTTGAATCTATTGAATTTGGACTGGGTGCCGGAAGTCGATAACAATCAGATTGTGGATTTGTTGTGTTGATTGGAAAACGTGGACCCATATCCACTGATGATGGCGTTAATGGTGTATTTGGTGCAGAGACTCTTGTACCATTATTTCCACCACCAGAACACATTTCTCCAGGAAATCCGCTTTCTAACGATCTGTAAATAAATTTCATTTTAATAAAACTCAATTGATATGTTTTTAAAAAGTGAAAAATTATGAAGAAAATTAATATACATTACCCATAAACAGCCAAAATAAATTTTTAATATTTCGACTGTTTTTAGGGTTTCTTACGATCAACAAAAAAACTTTAAACTTTTTTTTCTTTTTCAATTAAAATCGTATTTAATTGTCAGGAAGCATAAAAAAGAGAAACACATACTGAGTGTACTTTAAGGTTGTTGAGGGACAAAGACTATTAAAACTTTTGCAAAACACCAAAATGAAAAGTAATTCGATTTATTTTTTAAATATTCTTCATTCTTTAAATATTGTATGATTGTAAATTTAAAAATATTAATAATAGTGGCTTACGGTGGTGATGTGATGTTTCTATCTTTCAGGCTTGTATTTGGCTGCTTCTGAATTGTTAGTTCTTGACCCTCGAATGTGTTGCAGTACTGTATCTGCTGTGGGGACGGCACAGGCATTAAATTAGGTTCCTTATTAGGACTTCCTGAGATGTCGGTAGAACCAGGAGGTACTCCACTTACCATATGTTGTTTTTGAGCCATGGACTGAAGTGTGCGGCAGAACATACCATCCACTAAAACAAAAGAAAACTTATTTTAAAATAAATGCAAATCTATCAGGATAAACTTTAATCATAATCATGAAAATTCAAAGCAAATAATTTACAATCATACAGACAAAATGCAATATATATCTGCTTCGACAAATATAAAAAAAGTTTGAAGGCAGCATATATTTCAGCTCAACTTATGATTGTTAGAGAAAACCTTTAGAAAAACTCTCGAACAAATTTGGTTTGAAAATTGAAGAAACCGTAAATTTGTCTCAGAAAGATAAAAAATTCGGTAGAGCTAAGTGACATTTTATCGCATAAATATTAAATTTTGAATGAAAATATCTCCTTCCTTCTCCGTTAATGCATTACATAATTTATGGATAACAAATGGATTCCTTAATTTATAGATGAAAAAATATAAGCTTACCTCCATGATGTGTTGATGTAACGACTCCAGGGCCACCAGCTCCAGTAAATTCACTGGATGTACCACCATTCCCGGATGATGCTTGGACAGTCAATGAATCGGTTGCAGGTGTTGTTGCACTAGGTGAAAAATGTGAGGATATTGGTGTCCCTGGATTACTAATTGTGTTCGTGCCTCGTGGACCACCACTGGGACCCGATGGTGAACTTTGTGATGTTGGACTTTGTGTTGCACTGAAATGTCTATTTAATCCAGAAAATTGTTGCCGATTATTTGAATCAGCTGGTGAATTTAAAGCAGATGATGTTCGTGGAGAGGGTAAGGATAAATTTGATGTAGGATTATTTGGAGATGCTGGGCTAGGACTTTGTAATGCAATTGGTACACTTGCAGAACGAGGCGTTTGATGATAAGGTGGCGGTGGTCCTTGTAATCTAGGACCTTGTCCGCTTCCAGGCACTTGTGGTGATAGAACCGATCCAGACCCGGGTGGTAGTCCTGGTGGCATAGGTACCATTCCACGTAATCCTGGACCTATTGGTCCTTCTTGTTTGATTTTAGAATCAAAGAATTGATTTTGTAATTTTTGCCATTCCATATGGCCAGGCATTGATGTCGCAGGCATCATTCCTGGACAATTACCAGGTGGACCACCACCTGGTGTGTCCGTTGCATTTCCACCCATCTCATGTTCATCTGTTGAAATATTTTTGAAATTTCACAGTTTTAAATTGTTAATTTTTATAATTTTTTGTAAAGCCTTTTATTTGATTAGTTTCAATTAATCTTTCAAAACCAAAATAGTTTTATAGTGTATTTTAACAAGGTACAGGACAAAATTACTTTAAAGCAACAATTATATAGTCGTGGTTTGCTTAAAAGCAACTATCATATAGTTTTAACTAAGCTATATTTGCTGAAATATTATTGTCTCATTTAAAAAGAGACAGTATTTACTTATAAGCCCAATACCCAACATTTCAACTTTAACTAAAGACAAGTTAAATCTCTAAAAAAAAATTTCCAACGACTTAAATTTTTTTAGTTAAATTTTAAGAAGGTCCTGGCTGTTTCACTCAATAAAATTTTATGTTATAATTATTTTGATTTTAAATGATAATATATTCGAAATACTACCTCCAATATTCATTGCACCGGTATTTTCTTCAGGAAATAACATTTGTTGCATTTTTCGTAATGTGGCTAATTGTTCTTCGCGATGCTGTCGTTGCTGGGGTGTTAAATCTTCATCAGGAACTTTAACACCTTGTAGTGATGGCTCTAAACCAGCCAATGAAGGACTAGTCGGTGCTGTACTTGTTATACAAGGACTATGGCCTAACATTAATGCAGTGTTTGCATTACCGGGTGCACCAGGTGCTGTTGAAGTGCCAGCAAGACATGCATCATCTAGACTAGGATCAGATAATGGTCCTGTACCATCGGGGCCAGCATTTGGTGGAACTGGCATACCCATTTGATGATTTGGGCGCTGCAAAATATTAAAAATGGTTAGTGTACCTTCAAATTATCGTTATTAACCGGCAAAAATTTGGTTGAAAACACTTATTTTTAAGAGGAATCTTTAGTGAGATTTCACTATACACTTGTACGAAATTTCTAGGTGGTACGGCGGATTATCTGCATGTGGAAATCGTATACCCGTTAAGTTATGCACATACTTAGCCAGCGGTGTTTAAGATGGATATAGAAAACCTTTTTTTGATTCACAAAATTGTTATTAAAAATGGAAAAATAAAATTATATTATACTTTCTAAACCTTATATTTTCTGGCTGCTTGATCCCGCAAAAATATAAAAACACTGTACATACCTGTTCCCATGGCACATCTGATTCTTGCAATGATGCAATATCATCAACAATTCCATCATGGCCCGGAAAATTATCCACCATACCCATAGATCCACCACCTGGTTTTGGAGGAAAATTAGGTAGACCAGGCATCCCACCAGGTGGTCCTTGTTGTGGCCCTCCACCACCACCCATGTTACCTCCACCTCGAGCACATCCTTTATTCTTCATCATTGCGAGACCGTTCAACCATTGTGCGGGATTTTGTCGATGAAATTGTGTTAATTTAAGAGGATGTTTCTCGAAATATTTCTTTGTACCAGGTTGAGCACAATGATACGCTATAATGGACTGAAAATGTCCTTGGAAGACTGCATCGGCACTCTTATTGGCAAGCATCGTTGAGAAAACAAATATTTGACTCTGTTGTTGCATATATTGTACTTCCATGTTATTACCGCCGGTAGCTTGTTGAGTCTTATTTATAACATTACTGACTAGGGGTTGTATACCGTTTGGAGATGGCCGAATATTATGCGGTTGTTGTGGCTGAATCATTCCTGGTTGCCGCATATTAGGTGGCATATTCGATGGTCCTAATTCATTGAATGTGTCCGTTTGTAAGTCCGGTGGTAATGGGGTTCGATCATTTATTACAGTCTCGTCTGGAATACCCCCAGGTCCTCCTGGAGGTACCACAACATCAGATGCACTATCTAATATACTGGTTACATCAGTTGGGTCTGGAACCGCTGGTAATGCTGCTGGATGTCCCACTCCCATCGGAGGTGGGGCATTTGTCGTAGGGCATACCGGATTTGAGTTGTTTCCATTTGTTGTTGGACCAGCTGTTAATTTTAGAATATTAGTAATATTTCCCTGGAGAAAGCTAGAAAATTTAAGTTTAATAATACGTACCATTTGCATTTGAGCTACTATTTGGTCTACTACTAACGGTACCAGTACCTCTACTCCCTGGTGATTCTTTAACATTTGCGGTTGACGCTGTGCTACTCGATGGTGCATCTTCTTCCTTTATAGGAATAGCAGGTTCATTTCCACCTAATAGAATTAATTAATTAAGAACTATTAAACGAAAGGTTCTAAGATGGATCCTTGACTTCTTTAACTATTTCATGAAACTAGTAAAAAAATTCCCTGAATTTTACAATCTGAAGTTGAAATTAGATATCAAATAATCCTTTTAGAAATTCGCCATATTCTTTTCCGATATTTTATAACAAGATATGACATAAACAACGATTTTCGAATAAATTCACATGGCCAATATATTGACCATGACTCCAAATGAACCCTAGTAATTTTTAGATTCGTGAATGTTGCTTTTCCCCATGATTTCGTACTCAACAATATAAACCAAAATATAACCAAAATAATATTAAAATTTTCTTTAAGAAAACGTCGAAATATAAAAGAAAAATAAGCCAGTATTATAGTTAAAATCACATTAAAAAAATACTGAACGTTCCCGTGAAAATTTTATCGAAATTAAATAAGTCTTTTTCAAGATCAGCAACAACAAATATAAAGTTCCTAAATTTTATTAATAAATGGGCTATAGACCCAGATGCTAGTCTTTTGAATAAAGTTTGAATGGTTAAAATGGTATCATAATAGCCGCCGGTTATTATGAACCTTCAAAATAATCGCCAATCTCATAAGACCATTATGAAACCCTAAATAAATTCCTAATTTCTAGTAAATTTTGAAACTCTGCAAAGTAAAAAAAATGTTCGGAGATTATCTTGGACTCCGCGATTTGTCTGAGAATTTCAATAGACTATATTTGCCTTTCATCCCAATATATTTCGAATATGCGTTTGCTTGTTGAACTAAGGTAATATACGTCTCCTTTATAGGATCACAACGTTCAAGAAGTTTATATTTTCTTAATAATCCCTTGATTTAAGGCGCAGTACACGAAAACCGAGAACTACCAAAAAATTTTCATTTTTCAAAAAAAACCACGTATTCATCCCAACTATCCTGATATTTTTTATGACTAGAAATTTTAGCTACTCATATGAATTTTATCTAAATATAAAAATTTCCCGCTTTTTATATAAATTCCTGTTTATAATAAAATTTCAAAACTACATAACCTTTATCGAAATAAATTTGAGACTAAACACATAAATAACTTTTGGTTGTCCAAAATTTCTACAAACCTGTTTCTTTGCTGGTTGAATCACATGATGAAGTAGGCTCTTCTTTAATTTGAATATTATTCGAGGTATCTGCACATTTCTCTAACTTATCCTTAATCATTTTGGCGTGTCCATAAACACAACGACTTCAACGTAATTGTATTCACATTTCAAAAAAAAACAGGCAAAAAATCAAAACAAACACAAAATATTGGTAAAATCTTTAACCTAATCCTGAAAAAAAACACACACACAAAATTCAATACTTTCTGTTTTTTTTCATGTAACTTATAAAAACCATTGAAGTCACATTATAAAAATTATATTTTGGTTAAAAAAAATTTACCTGTAAATAAAAACATATAAAACAAAAATAAAACCACTTCAAACCCCGAATACGTTGAATTGAATTCGATAAAACCACATTTTTCCAAAAAAACTTCAATAAAATCCTTTGTGACTCCGAAAAAAAATATTAAAAAAAAAAATTGTACTTTGCTTATGGACTCTATCAAACTCGCATATGTCAAAAACACTAAAATTTATGCTTCACATTGACACTCAAATATTATTAAAACTTCATTCATATTTATTGTTTGATAATTAATAAATATTTTCATTGAATTTGTTCATTATTATACATTTTTTGTTGATTTTAAAAAGTTTTCGTTATTAGTCTTTTTTTTGATATACAGTAATTTTACTAATATAGAAGTGGCTTATGGAAATATGTGTGGAGTAAGCAATGCAACCGATTGGTCACGTGACTAATAGACTGTATACCGCTGTGCTATGTTCATAAAATCTGGTGTGAACTTCAACATGACTTCTATATACAAACTGAAATGGTAACAATATAAATACAATGAATTTTGAATTTTCAACTTAAAAGCAAAAGTGTTATAGGGCTACTGTATTATGATTTCTTAGAGAGGAAAAGTGACTTTTAGAATATTAAACAAAAAACTTTATAAAATATTCAACTGGATGGGTATTAGTTTTGCTTTTATTCGTTTATTCGGCGAACGTATTTATTTTATAAGTAATACAAAATCTAACGAAGTTTTTCATTTATTCGTATTCTTCATAACAATATCGATAGCCACATTCTTATCACATATCACTTCTACAATCAATTTTTTTGTATTTTAGACTTTTAAAACTCTCAATTAGTGATAGCTAGCTTTTCTGATTCCTTTTATTAGTTTCAAGGAGAGGCAATTAAGGTATAACATATTTATTATATACCAAATAATAACCTGTATACAGGGGTAAAAATATGCTCCAAATAACAATAATCTTTCCTTATCTAACATATATACAACACACATCCATTGTCCTTCATCAAATATCAAAGTGTATATACACAAAACATATTTTATAAATTTGAACTTACGCTTATATACCTATAAAATATTTTTTTACTGATATAGATAGACCTCTCTCAGTATAATATACATAAAAACTACTATTACTACTGTGACTGTAGACTCGAATCTTTTCTTTTTTAATTTGAATAAAAAAATAAAAAAAGAATGTGTATAACTTTAAAAAAAAAATATTTTTTTAATCTCATTTTAGTTTTGAGATAAAATAATGTCTTATTAACAATAGAGTTGAAATGACGACTCGTTCATCAAAATATCAATTTTGGATCTTATTCAAATTTAGTTTTATATTATTTTCGATTATATGTATATGTATATATAATATATAAATTGAAATCTATATTTTTTGGTTTAGACCCTCAGTACTTACTTAATAACCCGAAAAAACCTGAAGGTACAGGGATGGTATTTTAGAAGCTATGACTTCCAACTATATAATGAATAGTTAAGAAATATTTTTTATTATAATTTCATTAAAAATAAATAAACAAATTGATTCTATTAATTACATGAGAATTTTAACATTTATTTAAATATTTAATTCGAAAAATGTGTTGGGATTTTGGTCCTAAGATACTGCCATAGCTATCCAATCTACTAGCGAATATTTATTTGTAAATTAAAATTGACACCAACGATAAAATTTTATATAAAATTGATAAATAGAGTCCTGATTTTATATATTTTGAGAACCGGAAAAAGCGACATCTTACCCGAAATTAAGTTTTATCTTCTTTTATTTTATCGCACAGAATAATTTAAATAAATGATTTTTAATAGAATCGATTTTTAAGAGCGTAATTCATGAAACTGATTAAAAACCAATCATTTAAATAATTTTTTAATTTGTAAAATAAAAGAAGACAAATCTAAATTTCAGTCTTTGTTCGTGTATCATTTTGATAATAGGATAAATTTTAGACTTGTACCATGAGGTTATAAAGTTTGATCTACTAAGAAATATGCTGACCATTTCTGAGTAATTAGTGACCAATTTTTTAGGCTAACTTACAAGCCAATATTCATACGTGCTATTATCCTGGGGCCGATTATAATATAATAATAAATAACCAAGTACGCGATTTTCAGAAAAATTGGAAAATACGACTAAAAGGTGGTGAAAGGAAGGAACTCTGAATATAGATTCCTATTTTGATTAATTTGTTTACTAGTATTAAACATTGGTCAATTATGTATATTCTTATAGTTTTCTAGACCATATTTAAGTCGATTCATTGCATTTTGAATATATAAGTATTTATTGTTATATAATATAATTTTCATATAATATGTGTACAAAATAATTGAAACATTATAATAATAAAAAAAATTATTTTTATTTATGCAGAAATATCCTTGTTTAATTTTATTTATTGAAAACCAGTTAGTTCTACGATAATCCGTTTTTGTATATTTGTGAAATTAGTTATTTATGTTGAAAGGGAAAATCATTTTGGGGTACAATCATTTTGTTCAATGTTCAGGCTGTTAATTCGCCATATCTGTTATTCTCTTTGATTATAGCAAAATATGTTAAAAAATTTAAAAAAGAAAACTGCTTTATGTAATCAATTAAATTTAAAGTTAAAAAATAAATTCATATTTAATTATTTCACCCTAAATCAAAAATATTGATACTAAAATAAAAGGTTTTTAACCATAATAATGCTCTTAGACTGTGATAATATAAATCACATATATTATTTTGTCTAAGTTTTGTAATATCTGCGTTTATTTGTCCATTGTAAGTAGATTGATTGTTTCTATCAGATATTTTTAAAATCACAGTCTAATTTATTATTCGGAATTTGTTAGACAAGGATAGATATATGTTGCCACGTAGGGACATCTTTTGACATTTTATGGAATCTTATGATGTAAATTACAGATCTCTATAAAATGAAGTCATCTATCAATATAACACTAAACTACTGAACAAAGATATCTGTTTTATTTAATCTTTATAATGGTATCTGTATTACCATGTAGTTAATACAGATTCCTACAATAAACTACCATCTACATATTATAAAATGAACTAAAAAACTTTGTTGTTGTTTTTGTTTTTGTTGTTTTTGTTGTTGTTGTTTTTGTTGTTGTTGTTTTTGTTTTTGTTGTTGTTTAATTTAAACGATGGATATTCATTGAAAATAGAATATTGTATGTAATAATATTATTTATTTTAAATAGTATTTTCTTTGTTTGTTAACTATGTGAATAGAAAACATAACATGCCTACAAACTTTTCAATTATTTTGATTAAATTTATTTACAAAAATAATAAAATTTTAATCTTTTCTGATCTAAAATAATTAATGCATATGAAGACCGAAATATTTCCACAAATACAGCAAGCATTTTTAAAAAAATATAGTCAGTTAGATATTATATTCTATGCATTAATTATTTTAGATCAGAAAAGATTAAAATTTTATTATTTTTGTAAATAAATTTAATCAAAATAATTGAAAAGTTTGTAGGCATGTTATGTTTTCTATTCACATAGTTAACAAACAAAGAAAATACTATTTAAAATAAATTATATTATTACATTCAATATTCTATTTTCAATGAATATCCATCGTTTAAATTAAACAACAACAAAAACAAACTAAACAACAACAAAAACAACAACAACAAAAACAACAACAACAAAAACAACAACAACAACAAAAACAGACATCTTTTAGTTCATTTTATAATATGTATGATGTAAATTACAGATCTCTATAAAATAAAGTCATCTATCAATATAACACTAAACTACTGAACAAAGATATCTGTTTTATTTAATCTTTATAATGGTATCTGTATTACCATGTAGTTAATACAGATTCCTACAATAAACTACCATCTACATATTATAAAATGAACTAAAAAACTTTGTTGTTGTTTTTGTTGTTGTTGTTTTTGTTGTTGTTGTTTTTGTTGTTTTTGTTTTTGTTGTTGTTTAGTTTGTTTTTGTTGTTGTTTAATTTAAACGATGGATATTCATTGAAAATAGAATATTGTATGTAATAATATTATTTATTTTAAATAGTATTTTCTTTGTTTGTTAACTATGTGAATAGAAAACATAACATGCCTACAAACTTTTCAATTATTTTGATTAAATTTATTTACAAAAATAATAAAATTTTAATCTTTTCTGATCTAAAATAATTAATGCATAGAATATAATATCTAACTGACTATATTTTTTTAAAAATGCTTGCTGTATTTGTGGAAATATTTCGGTCTTCATATTTTATCGTTTTTAAAACTATTTTTCTGAAACTATTTAAAAAAATTAATATTCATTAAATATGCAGTTAAATAAACGATAAAATATGAAGACCGAAATATTTCCACAAATACAGCGAGCATTTTTTAAAAAATATAGTCCATTAGGTATTATATTCTATGCATTAAATATTTTAGATTAGAAAAGATTAAAATTTTTATTATTTTTGTAAATAAATTTAATCAAAATAATTGAAAAGTTTGTAGGCATGTTATGTTTTCTATTCACATAGTTAACAAACAAAGAAAATACTATTTAAAATAAATAATATTATTACATACAATATTCTATTTTCAATGAATATCCATCGTTTAAATTAAACAACAACAAAAACAAACTAAACAACAACAAAAACAAAAACAACAAAAACAACAACAACAAAAACAACAACAAAGTTTTTTAGTTCATTTTATAATATGTAGATGGTAGTTTATTGTAGGAATCTGTATTAACTACATGGTAATACAGATACCATTATAAAGATTAAATAAAACAGATATCTTTGTTCAGTAGTTTAGTGTTATATTGATAGATGACTTCATTTTATAGAGATCTGTAATTTACATCATAAGATTCCATAAAATGTCAAAAGATGTCTGTTTTTGTTGTTGTTGTTTTTGTTGTTGTTGTTTTTGTTGTTGTTGTTTTTGTTGTTGTTGTTTTTGTTGTTGTTTAGTTTGTTTTTGTTGTTGTTTAATTTAAACGATGGATATTCATTGAAAATAGAATATTGAATGTAATAATATAATTTATTTTAAATAGTATTTTCTTTGTTTGTTAACTATGTGAATAGAAAACATAACATGCCTACAAACTTTTCAATTATTTTGATTAAATTTATTTACAAAAATAATAAAATTTTAATCTTTTCTGATCTAAAATAATTAATGCATAGAATATAATATCTAACTGACTATATTTTTTTAAAAATGCTTGCTGTATTTGTGGAAATATTTCGGTCTTCATATGCTATAATTATTTTAGATCAGAAAAGATTAAAATTTTATTATTTTTGTAAATAAATTTAATCAAAATAATTGAAAAGTTTGTAGGCATGTTATGTTTTCTATTCACATAGTTAACAAACAAAGAAAATACTATTTAAAATAAATAATATTATTACATACAATATTCTATTTTCAATGAATATCCATCGTTTAAATTAAACAACAACAAAAACAAAAACAACAAAAACAACAACAACAAAAACAACAACAACAAAAACAACAACAACAAAAACAACAACAAAGTTTTTTAGTTCATTTTATAATATGTAGATGGTAGTTTATTGTAGGAATCTGTATTAACTACATGGTAATACAGATACCATTATAAAGATTAAATAAAACAGATATCTTTGTTCAGTAGTTTAGTGTTATATTGATAGATGACTTCATTTTATAGAGATCTGTAATTTACATCATAAGATTCCATAAAATGTCAAAAGATGTCCCTACGTGGCAACATATATCTATCCTTGTCTAACAAATTCCGAATAGTAAATTAGACTGTGATTTTAAAAATATCTGATAGAAACAATCAATCTACTTACAATGGACAAATAAACGCAGATATTACAAAACTTAGACAAAATAATATATGTGATTTATATTATCACAGTCTAAGAGCATTATTATGGTTAAAAACCTTTTATTTTAGTATCAATATTTTTGATTTAGGGTGAAATAATTAAATATGAATTTATTTTTTAACTTTAAATTTAATTGATTACATAAAGCAGTTTTCTTTTTTAAATTTTTTAACATATTTTGCTATAATCAAAGAGAATAACAGATATGGCGAATTAACAGCCTGAACATTGAACAAAAGTACCCCAAAATGATTTTCCCTTTCAACATAAATAACTAATTTCACAAATATACAAAAACGGATTATCGTAGAACTAACTGGTTTTCAATAAATAAAATTAAACAAGGATATTTCTGCATAAATAAAAATAATTTTTTTTATTATTATAATGTTTCAATTATTTTGTACACATATTATATGAAAATTATATTATATAACAATAAATACTTATATATTCAAAATGCAATGAATCGACTTAAATATGGTCTAGAAAACTATAAGAATATACATAATTGACCAATGTTTAATACTAGTAAACAAATTAATCAAAATAGGAATCTATATTCAGAGTTCCTTCCTTTCACCACCTTTTAGTCGTATTTTCCAATTTTTCTGAAAATCACGTTGGTTATTTTAAGCTTTCGAATTAAAGTCAATTAAAAATTTTCAAAAATCAATTTCGACTCAATCCAATCAATATATTCCGAAACTCTTGTATAAATTCCTGGATGTTTTGGATCAGCACAATTGATTCCAGACGATACGATTCCAATTTGATAGAATAATGTTTCATTATTGCCAGCATCTAATTGTGGTAATAATAACGGTCCACCTGAGTCTCCAGAACATGAATCCTTTAATCCTTTTTTGTATCCAGCACACAGTAATGTATTATCAAATTTCACAGTGCCATTGTATTGAAGTTCACAAATTGAATTTGAGATTATTGGAATTTGTAGACCTTGTAGAATACTACTGGATTCTATAGAGCCTAATTCAATAAAAATAAGTAATGGATTTATTAGAGGTGTTCGAATATCGAATACTAATATCCGATTCGATATTCAAATCGCATAATTTCGTAATAATTCTAATAAATTGAAATTTCCCAAGAATTCGTTAATATTTCGAATAATTAGTAAAATTTTTGAATTTTTTTCAGTTATTTGTGAACTTTATTGCATAATAAATTTCGGTAAATGTATAAAACATGTATGGGGTTCCACCTATATCCTAGGAAGCTATTCTGGCTATTTTAATACGCTTTTATTAGATTCAGACGTAACGGAATCTTTGAACATGATTTTGACCCCCTTCAAAACGTCGGATTAACTCGATATTTGGCATACTTATTAAGGATCGATGACAATTCAATATTTTAAACAGTTTGATCCGTTATCCTTACCACGATAATCATGATTAGCGATTTTTTGTTTTCCTGAGACCCGGAGTGTCTGTGTCAAGATCAAAAAGGGAAATAAATAATAGTTTAAAAAAACTAAAAAATACGCTTTTATAGAAAATTCAACTAAAAAATGAAAAATAAATAATAGTTTATAAAAACTAAAAAAATAAGCTTTTCTAGAAAATCCCAGAATTAAAAATAGTGTAAGAAAAAATGATTTTCTTGTAAAAAAAGCGTGGAGTGCATTTCAGGATATTATCAAAATAATCCTTCTACTCATATTTGTTTATAAAATATTTATAACTATTGATACCATCACCCCATACTTTTTTTTACAATAAAATCAATTTCTCTTATACTATTTTTAATTCAAATTTATAAAGATTTATTTTCTATTTTTTGTGGGATTTTCTATAAAAGCGAATTTTTTTAGTTTTTTTAAACTATTATTTATTGATGATGATGTCCGTTCGGCTGTGTGTGCGGCTATGTTTAAGTATGTAGATTTTTCATAACTTTTGAACCACGAAATCATTCGAAATAGGATTCGCGGCATTCGAAAGAGTAACGTTTTTCTTAAATCTACTAAAAATTAGAGTCTGTCCAGAAAGCGGAAAGTATTGATCATAAAATTTTCACGGAAATTGGAGAATTTTTCGAATCGGATAATCATATTCGATTTGAATAATTAGCGAATTATTTGAAGTTTTCAAATAATTTGAATTCAATAATAATATTCGTATACCCGTAGTTTTAATTACCCAGAAGTTGGCTAAAATTTCATCGAATTTTTATTAACAGTTTACTGTTGTATACATAAACACCTGACAGTAAATTATTAAAAATAATTTAAAACGGACCCCCGATCAGAGAAATCTACTGTTGAAATTATTCTTGTAAATATAATTTTATTGAAAACAAAGAGAAAAAATTTTCTCAATTTTTTGTAATTTTTGTTTTGAAAAAATCGAGAAAAATGTTTTGTGTCTGACTTAAATTAAGTCATTTAGGGTAATTTGGCCTCTAGATTTCAAAAATAACATCCATTTATCGATTGGATTTCTAGAAATTGTGACATATCGCCTGGAATCATCTAAAGGTCAATATTTCGGTCAAATTTTAAGTGATATCTAAATAACTAGACACCCAAGCGTAAAATAAGCGGTGTTTTTGGGTTTTTCTGGATCTCTATTACATTAGGAAACTTAGAAACATCAAACAATTTGCTTGGTAATTATTTGGAAATTCTTAAGGTTTTTTACAGAACCACAACAACCACTTTATAATAAAAGCTTATTTACAATGGGGAAAGACTTTTAGCTTTAACATTTTATTTATTAAAATAGGATAAAAAACTAAAATTTACCACGTTTTGTAACACCCCAACCAGATACAATTGGATTGTATCGGACAAACGTTTTGGGTTAAGAAAGACTTTTAGCTTTAACATTTTATTTATTAAAACGAATATTACCAAGTTTTGTAACACCCCAACCAGATACAATTGGACTGTATCGGACAAACGTTTGGTTTTTCCATTTTGGATCGGTTGGTAAGCATACGGGACCTACTAATGGACCCAAATCATCCATATCAAAATCAATTTTTAATATTGCTATATCATGTTTGTACGATCCAATGCGAAAATTTTCATGGACAAATTTGTCAAGAATTTCACCTTCCCAATAATCCCAATCTTTTTTGATATCAGAAACGCCAATTCGAACGTATTTTCTGAAAATTGAAAATAAAGATAATATTAGAATATCACGAATAATGATAATCACAAATAATAAGTTATTTTACAAGAAACTTGAAAATTTCAAATGCACAAAACTAATGCCTGTTTAAAAACATTAAATACCCGATTGTTATGTTGCGTTTGAGTTGTATATCAGAATTAATTTTGTTTATCTACCTAAAACATTGATTTGAAGTAGAAAAAATTATAAAAACACCATAAGATAGGTATATTTTTAATCGACTTCAAAATAGAAGAGGTTCTCAATTTTTTTTAAATGTTTGTAACCGCGGAATTTTCGACTGGGAGAACCGATTTTGATGATTCTTTCTCTATTTCAAGGCTAGTGCTTCCCGTGTGGTTTCATTTCAAGGTTCAGATCTGATGACCTTAAGGGTAGAGAAGGGACAAAAACAATTTTTTTAGTGATTAAATTTCATCCAAATGACAAATTTTTCGTGGTTTTGTACAACACTCCAAAGTAAAAAAAATAATTTTAAATGAAGCATCGCTTTCAAAATATGAACTAAAAAGTAAACAAAAAATATAAAGTTTAATAATTTAAGGATTTTAGCAAACCGTACAATTCTGGTTGATTGTATACGCAATGCGCAGCAGTAAGCACGTGTCGTCTCGTAATAATTGTACCCCCACAAGACCATTGTATTTCATTGGCTGTTGAATTTTCATATCCTAATGCAACCATCCATGGAAATTGTCCTTTTTTGATTTCATATCCACCAATAATTCTTGGTAATGATTGTTTATTTAAGGATATTCCACATTCGTTTGGTAAATTCGATCTCATTATACTTTTTGGAATCGGTGTGGTAGATGTTGGCATCGGTGATTGAGTCTGGTTCACTATCGTTGGACAACAAACTAATGGGATTGTTTTTGAAAATCCACAGGTATATTTTCGAAGTTCAGCTAATTGCGGTGTATAACGATAGTTTGCAGATATTAAAATTTCCATTAGTGGTGGACACATCTTAATAGGAATACACGTACCATTGTCGTTTTTTGGTGTTACACAGTTGGCGCATAGCCCTGGAGCTTTTATTAAAAAAAATTAAATGTAACTAGTTAGAAAATGGAGAATGATTCGATATATCGATTTCAGAATACAATTTTAAGTACATTTCCAAATCTACGCAAGTAATCGTTAAACGGTTGTAAAAATTATTTATTAATTTTTTTGGGTCAATATTACCCTAAAAACATTGTCAAAAATCAGATCTATAGGAGACGTAATTTTTTAAATATAGTATGGAATCTTATGCGGGACAAATATTTCGGATACATTTCGTATAATTTTGAAATAATTTTCGATTCATTTGAATTAAAACTTATTCAAAATTTTTCGATTTAATCCGATTTTTATTAGGTATAGCGTGCAGACACTTTTTAGTATTTATGGTCAAAAAATTCAACAGTCATTGTCTATGGTAGTATTCAACCTACCTCCTCAAACATTGATACTTAATTTAATACCTAGTATTTAAATAATTAACACTATTAGCTAGTTATATTCGCATGTCTAAAACACTCACTTTTACTTGTCATCTCCTGTTTTGCTTTAAAATTACGTAGGTGTACAATGATAATACTTACATAATTTGGAAATAGCACAAAATATAAAAAGTAAAAACATTTTCAAACAATCGATATGAACAACTTAAAACTGCTTCATTAGTTTTTAATAATATGCTTCAATCTTTTATAGATTTTATGTAGTCATAGTGTTCTGGTCTTTCCATAGTACACATTGAGGCAGTGATCTTCAAACTTTTTATACACGACATGCATAGTATGTAAAATTGTATTAATTTTAGTCTAAAGTTTATAAGGCTACCTAATATTGACCGCACAAACAAAATGTTGGTATAGACGTGTTCATCGAAACACCTAATTAGTTCATTTTCGACTGTCCGTCCGTCTATCATCACGTATTCTAAACATAAAAAGTGAATTTATGTTTGTGAATGAGCAAAATCGGTCCATTGGATCCAATGGATCTTTGATCCAACTATAAAGGATAGAAGAAAAGTTCAAATACAAAAAAATTTTATCTCTTTGAAAGAAACAACTTTAGTCTGAAACATTCTTTTCGTAAAATGTTTGAGTTCGCCACAATTTTTGATAAAATTTGGCTAATAAACACATTAAATATGTATTTATAACTGTATGGACTGTGTATTTAGAGAATTTTATGAATTCTAATGATTAAAAATAGTTCAATCATTGATGCTTCACCATATATCGCCTAACAATTCATTTTGTCAGGTATTCTTCTTGTCTTCACTTCTTGTTTTTGAAATTTTTTATTTTTATTAACTTTAAAAATCATTAAATAATGAAAAATTTCGACATGTCTATCCCTCATTACGATTTTGGAATATCTCAAACTACATATTAAATCTTCAAATCGAAAAAAATAAATGGTAATTCTGATCCATAAATTCATAAAAATAAGATCTTATGATAAGGAGGCGTCCTATTTGAGATATCGCTAGAAATCCAATACAAAACTACAAAACGAAAAAAAAGTTAATAAATGGGCATTTCTTGAAGGGAAACTTTGGGTGTGGGAAACATCTGATGCAAAATTTTCTGTATATACTTTAGGGTACGCGTACCCCATTTTTGTGATCACAGCAATAATGACATCAATGAATATAAGAGATTATCTTCATTTGAAACCTGTTACCATTCGTTCGAATTCATTTTAACTTCTAATTATTTTTCTATTGTTTAAATTTCACCTCTATATAAATGAATAAAAGTAATAATTATTGGCGTTATCCAAATTTAAGAAAAAAATCAAAAGCTTCCACAAAACCCTCCATAATTCTCAATTTATGTGTTTCGTAATGAAATTTGACTTGATTCTCCTTATGTATTCTTCCTAAAAATTATTAATATATTCAGCGCAGGCATTGTACATAGATCTCAGCCCCAGAATAGCAAAAATAATAACTACTCATTCAGTTGATTATTATGAAACACTGCAACTATTACAAGTTTAATGTCTATGGTTTTTAAATGTTGGTAGTTCTAAATAGATCCTAATTATACCGGAAGTTAAAGGCTTCGTTAGCATGAATGTCGAATAGGGCACACCTCTAACTTTATTAGGGAAATATTATTTTTCTTTTTATAAAGTACAATAAATACTTGAACGGAATAACGTATAATACTTTAGAAGCATTTCACGTGAAGCGTTCAACGACACAAATGTAAGATTCTGAAATTGTTTCATATTAAGTTGTAGGTACCTCAAGTTTTCAAATTATGAAACTTTAAAGAAATGACATATTTGTTTACAGGATTTTTCAAAAGATTTGTTATTCTTATTTTTTTGAATCGAATGAATTTAAAATAAAGAATTAATGATTATTTTCAATTTTTAAACCAGATTCAAAATGAAAATTTTAATTACTGGAAGTACAATTATAATTTGAATAACATGGAACAATTTAAACTTTTTTAAGTGCAAATTCAAACTAAAAATATATTAATTTTTTCATAAAATTTAAAATGTGCGTTACATTAGTTTAGGAGATAAACGAATTAAGTATATTGAGATATATATTTTATTAATTTGAAATAATCCGTAGGACCTTTTACTACCAAAATAAACCAATATTGAATAAATATTTGATATTGTGTGTTATATACGGAAGTTAAGTGAATATCTCACACCATATGTTTCAGACAATGTTATTCAAATTATTAATTAAATCATTAGTTACTAGCTTTAAAGTATTGAAAATTCTCTATAATTAATCAATTCGCTGTGTATACCTTTTATTGTTTTAAATTTATTATGTTTTCAATGTAGAAAATGGGCATTTATACTTGCACACAGTATGGGGTGAAATTCTATAAATTTATTGCCATTTTTAAATTTGAATACACATTTTAATTGGGTGTTGCTTTATCAATTTTGGATTTGCTAAAACATTTAATTTATTCGCTAAAAACGGTTGAATAATTAATTTACGAATTTATAATTACAATTATCATATAATATCTAGATTGTGATATAAAATGCATTTGATTATGATAAGTTTAGTGCATTTAGTGGGTAAAATAAATTGAATTCATACATTACGCAGATTTGCGATTCTTCGAATAATCATAAAAATTGCATTAAAAAATGTGTATGGTTTTTAGGTTTTCAATTGAGGTTTAGGAAAACTAAAAATAACAATTATTTTATGATTTGAAGGGTTGTTTTCGATATCTCCCTGTAAAACTACCCATCGAATAGTTAAATGTATATATTATTGTTGAAAGGGTAAGAAAATTATAAGTTTAATTTGACCTGTAGATTTCAAAAAAACATCCATTTGACGATTGGATGCGCAATTTTTGAGATATTGACAGAAATCCGATTCAGAGTTTAATATTTCGAATAAATTTCCAGCGATACCTCGAAAATACACTAGTGAATTTTATAATTTTAAGTTAGCGTGAAAGATTCAGGTCGTCACGTTTTTGATCCCACGAGTATACCTTCCCACATAATTTGTCCTGAATGACGGACTGATGATCAAGCCCAGCTTAAACCACTGATGGTAGTGAAACTTGGAGGGTGTGTTCTTTCTTTAACGATAAGAAAGGATATTCCAAAATTCTACCACTAAGGTAGAAACGGGGCCAAAGTTTATATTGGGACAACGTGAGTCCTTGGTCCCATCGGCTCCACATTTTGCAAATGCATTCTATAACTGAATTGATGAAAGGCGTGTAGAAAGATTAAACTGCTTTGCGAAGTGAATGGGTAATTGCTAGTATTAATTAAAACAAATTATTTTAAACACGTTTTTTTAATTTTTTTTCTTAAATAATTTATTTCCATATAAAAATTTAAATATACAAATTCGATTGTATCCAATTGACATATTTATAAATTCTAGTAAACACATTCGGCAATTCATTCGATGAATTACAGTTAAAACTGTATGATGATATTCCAATCGCATAGTACTTATTCGGTTCATTCTGTTGTGATTGACGTAACATTAGCGGACTTCCTGTGATACTGTTACACGATGATTCAATATCCGAGCACAATGTATTGTCGTTAATTTTAGCTGCTTTGATGACCTCGTAGAATTGGGCACATTGTTTTGTGGGTATTAATCTGATTTCACGGGAACTTAAATCTGAATCTAAAAAAAATTGGATTTTAATTAAAAAATTGGTGGGATACAATATGGGCCTAATTTTGATCCTTCTGAACGCCATTATTTTTACTCAGATTCTTGAAATTTAAATGACTTCATTCGGTTTTTAAAATTATTTTGGATTATTTCAAATATGACAATAAGAACGTAAAGGGATGTTGGCCTCATCCTTTAAAATTAACCTCGCATATTTGTATGTACTCGTCTTTAGAAGAACCAAAAACATTTAGCCAGGGTACAAAATTGGATTTAAAAAATACAAAATTTCGATTCATCAGTAAATATTTTTATATTCTTACCCCATTTTTGAATAACAGTTGGTTTAATTTTTCGATTAAATTCTAAATTTGGAAGTTTTGGTAAACATATTGGGATTGCGTCATTATCTGATTCAGGCCATTCAATCAACAGTATTGCTATGTCATTTTGATGGCTAAGTTTGTTGTACTCATCATGGACGATTTGTTTTTGGATAAGACCTTCTTTTGCATAATTATCTGAATTGAATGAATTTGCTCGAACTATAAATCTGTTGAATGGAAAAACAATTATTTTTTGTTAAATAATAAAAAAGATATCATTTTTCGTAAATAATGGCTATTTAAATTAATTATGTAAAAACATACTTAAATTTAATGATACATTACATCTGACCAATAAGTTTGATGTGAGCCATATTTGGCTTTCAAGATAAGAATAATCTTATCAAATATCGTTTAATAATAAGACGAAAACCGTAGCTGCGACCTTTTCATCTAGACCTTCGGTCCTCTGTACCCTCCTTTAGAACACTTCATCACCTGAAAGCCAGGAGCCTTCTGGCTCAAGGTTGCAGAGAAAGAACCATCCAGAGCAGATGATGCTATAGGATCTTATCGAGATTAGTGGCCACGCAAAATACCCACAGCTTCTTCACCAGAATTGTTCCAATAATGAATGAGTCCACAGTTTCAGACCCGAAGACTGTATATCAAACACCTTGAAGATTTCTACAGGTACAAATGACGTGAATGGAGGTTTCATTATCCTCCAGACACGACTTACAAGTAAGATTCCCAAATTATGAAGGTGATAGTTCAACTGACGGTGCTCTGTCAGAAGACCCACTAATCTTCTGAACTGTACCATTGTCAGTTTAAACCGGGAATAATCAAATAGTTTAGCTGTGGTAATACATAACTTAACCTGTCGCATACTATCCGTGAAGTCCCAGTACTCAAGATGCGCTTGTCAAAGATAGTCCTTAAATTAATTGCACTAGTAATTATTTTTAATTGCATTTATAAATAATTATTCATTAAAATTTTTTAATAAATTCTGATAAATTTCCCATTATAAAGTAAATTTACTGACTTATATATTATTTGATTGATAAAATAATATTTCGACCATAGCATCAAATAAAAACTTAATTTGATGAAAGCCCGTAAGGATTAGAGAAATATAGGGGTTGTCGAAAATCTACATAAATGCGGTAAAAATTGAACAATTTTTTTCCAAAAACGTTTGTTTGCCCAATAATGCGAAATTGTGTCGAATACCCTGTAAAAATCTGTAAATATTTTATAAACAACTTACAAATCATTGCGTGCTCGAACACAAAATGCAGTTGTTAAAACATGCACCTGGGTAATAAGTGTACCAGCACATAACCATTGAATTTCGTCCCGATTTTCGGGACGACCATAACCTAATGCTACAATCCATGGATATTCTCTCTCATTATTATCTTCAAACTGACCACAATCTGTTGGAAGCTTTAATTTATTTAGATCTTCCACATCCTCTGGGCAACATACAATTGGTACAGTATTATTGTAAGCGCAAATCGATTGTGTTAAATATTCACGATTTTCTGGTTTTTCTCTGATTGATCGTAGCATGGTACGTAATGAGGGGCATTTATGTATTGTAGTACATACTCCTGGATCAAATGATGGTGTCTCGCAATATTGTTCCTCTCCTAAAAAAATAAAAATTGAAAATTTGTAGGTAGATAATTTATATACTCGAGAGGGTATTCGATAATGCATTCAAAACGGTTCTGCTCTTAGGTATTTTATCTTGACTTCTGTAAAAATTATGGCAATTTAAACAGTATTTCCGATTTCAATTTTTTAAATGAAAATTAAGTTAATTTAGAAAATTTAACTTTAGGTTAGTACAAATAAATGCCAGTAGTAGGGACAAATGCAAAACTTTTTTGAGAGTATTGATAGAAAAATACGGGTTTTTCCTACGGCTAAGTGTCCCTATTTAGTGCACACCAAACCGTATTTTACGATCCTTTAAAAAACACTATGATGCAAATTATACATATTCCAGACAAATTTCAATCTAGACTCAAAATTTAAGATTTTCTAGCTACGCGTGAGCTTTTACTAGAGTTGGTTTAAATGCATGATCTTCAGGTTGTAAGATAGAACCTGAGTTGATATCGACTTCAGTTTTGACTAGCTGTGTTTACCGTATACTCGCAAAGGTATCGATAACGATAAGGTTTTGCATTTACGTAAAATAATATTATTTATTTTGAACATGTGCTAATTTTTCCGCTATAAAACTTGGAAGGAAAGAAAGGAGTAAAAAGAAGAATGAAATTAAAAAAAAAAAATAAAATTCTAACAATCATTAATAACAAACCGTTAGAAATATTTAAAATAACAAAAATCACAAATAGAATAAACATTTTAAGGCCAATGAAAAATACTGATTTGGAGATTTAAAATTTTGTTCTTTATATAAATTGTAGATTCGTATTGTTATGCAAATTTTTTATCTTATTATAAATATGAATAAAAAAATAAAAAATTTATACGGTCCTTGAATCTCACACATGGAGTTTAATTAAACTTTTACACTAGCAATGATAACAATAACAAAACAATATTACTATCAATAAATATAATAAAAACGAATTATTTATTTGTAAAAATTAATTATTAAAAACATTCATTTCAAAATAGCATGATGTTGTATTAAGGATGTTTGGAGGTTGTATAAAAATGTAACCAGGCGAATGAAATTGTAGAGGAACTTCCCTTCTAAATCACTTATTTAAATTACAAACCGATTCAATAAACTGTTACGGAGGAATTGCATGTAATCTTACCAGGAATTTTAAAACTTTTATAATAAGAAACTTGTACTCTTAATTGAGTATAAGTTATTTAAAATTCACTAAACGGTTTTCGAGAAAATAATAAAAAATTGGCTTATAATTGTCGTTTTTAATGGAAAAATTAATAAGTGCATAAGAAAGTACGGCAACACTATCGTTAACTGAGAATAATAAACACTAGTAATCGTTTGTTTTAACTCATTTGGAAATCATTTTCAAATTATCCTTTTATTCGCACAAATAAACTTGCTGGATTATTATTTTCCATCAATGTAAACATGATTTTGGCAATTTAAGAATTAAAATAATTAATATAAAAATCTTAACCAATATTTTTAAATGTTATGGTTCTAATTTGATAGCTTATAGATAAAGAATATTATAACATAAATTACGTGTTAAAGAGAGCGCAATATATCATCTCTGACGATTATAATAACATTAGAATTATCTCACTATTTATAGGTGTTGACTAGATTTCATACGATAAAATAATACAAGATTTTATTTAATCTATGTATGAAATAAATTCAATTTGTAAAAAAAAATTAAATCTACTATTCGTTATGTATTTAACCATAATTTAATCGTATTTAAATCAAATATATTTTTCTGTTTGTTTAATTTAAGTCTTCATGCTGTGACGAAACTTTAAAAAAAATTATTTAAAATATTGATAATTTCACTTAAAAAGGCGTTAAAACAATAAAATTTATTATAATTTTGTAATTTACGAGTCTAAGATTTGAATGAAACTCAATTGGAACATTTTTTTAAATTTTTATGTAACTATAATCGTTATTAGAATTAATTTCATACGCGTTTTCCGCCCCTTGTACCTTCCAAACATCCTTAATCAATGTGCCTCAACATTTTGTAATAAAAATCGATAAAAGTAATTTTTGTTGTTTAAAAATAGGCAATTTTTTATACATATTTATTTATAATGTTGCCTATGGCATATAAATATAATTGAATATTTTTAATGCAGATTATTATAAACCTGCATTATTTTTTTTATTCTGTATGAAAATGATTTATATACGGGTATTCTAGAAAAACAAATTGATATAAATGTAACTCAGTAAAACCACGACATTTTATATAAATATTGAATTATATAATTAAGTATATTCTCAAAGTTCATTTTAAAAAAAGATGTTTCATATAAAATTTCTATTACATATTATGATTTGATATATAGCTGAAAATCCTGTCCAGAGAACAATATCTGTAGTAATAAACAATATCCGTTTAAAGAAAAATTTTAGATGCAAAATTATGATCTATCGTAAAATTTGCTCATTTTTTATGCCTTAAAAATACCAGAAAACCTAAAAACATTTTTGCTATTGAAGATATTGTGAGTTTTTGCTATTGAAGGAACAATCTTAAAGTTGAAGTGTATAAATCGAATTCAAAAAGGTTAGTAAATTTATTTTAAGAATCACTAAAATATAAATTCGAAAACAATTACACAAAATATGTGAATAAATAATATAATTAATTATGCTAGGTGAATAAATAAATTCATACAATTCAATTTTTTTGCTTAACCACTTTATTTTATAATAATTATGCGACATGTTTCGGATGTTACTTCATATTCAACTGCAGTTAAGCAAAAAAATTGAAGTGTGTACATTTAATTATTCACCTAACATAATAAATACCACAAATTAAAGCTCTCTACCATAAATAATATAATATAAATATTATTTAAATAATAGTAAAAACATGTTATTACTTTGTAACTAGTAAACATATCGATTGAAGTCAAAGAATTTTAAGGCCACATTAATATAGGTGATCAAATTAGATCATTTTCCGTATAATCAACTGCCTGTCTATACATTTGTCTGATAAAACTCATTTATTTGAAATTTATTTCGCATCAATAAACTACTTTTAACCTTTACAAAATATCGATTTATTACACAATTATTTTTTGTTTAAGATGTATTATTGTACATATCTGTTAATAATTGCTGCGTATTACATTTAATTGAATGTTATTAAAACAGTTTAGAAAAAGTTTTTTTTTTTTTGTATTTTGTACATATAACCGATTATAGACGAGGATCTGAATGTATTTGAGTTTGGAAAAATTGAGCACAGTATTGTCATTGGAATTAAATATTAAATATAAAGGTGCCGGACCAATTTTTGGTTCAATTATTCTTAGGACCCCCACCTTTTTAATATGACTATAAGGTTAGCAGTTATTGAAATGATTTTTTTTTTAAATGTAAAATGGGAAAAAATGAACAATTTTGAATTTTTGAAATTTTTTGCAAAATGTTTTGTTATATAAGCGATATATGTTCCAAATAAAGCCAAAAGATGCCATCTTTTAAATATTGTTTATCCGGATTCTACTGTAAGTTTTTTAATTATGTTTTTATGGAAGTGATTATTTTGAATAACTGATTTATTTTTTGTCCGATAGCAAAAAAACAAAATACACTTTTGAACAATTTCCATAATTTCAAAAAATCTTCAATATATAGTCCCAAAACGAAGATACTATTAAAATTCTTTAAAAGCGTCCTGAATGAACAATGTTGATTCAATTCTTAAATTAATATTAGTTTTGTTATAATAATAAAAACATTAAAAATTTTGTTGGGGCTTGAAGATCAGTTTTAAGTTGAATTCCTGTTCTAGACTGAATAAACAAGATGGAAAAACGAAAATAAGCTTAAGAACTTATTAGTTTTTCTCTTTCACAAGTCTTTTAGTAGTGACTGATGAAAATAAAATGAATTTAACGAAACGTTCAGAGGAATTATTCGCTGCAATTCATAAGTATTTAATATATTTAATGAACGATTATATAAATAATACGTTAAATATTTAAAATTGTTCAATTAATAAATAAAAATTCTTTTCTAGAAACCAGGAAGTGTTACTTGGAAATTTAATAAGGTTTCCTTTCCAATAAAAAGAAACTAATTTCTGTATTATAAACTTTAAATCAATTATAGAAATAAAACAACAAATATATTTTTTTGAAAATACTTCCGATATAATACATTTAAAAAGATATTGTACATAATATAAATAGTTTACGTATTATGCGACTCATTAAATTAAGAATGAAAATACGGATTACAAATTTTCCATCAATCAAATAATTGCCTTCCTCTTATAACACATGCGTACTATTGCGTCGAAAACTTGGAACAAAAATAAATGACACCCTTAGCAAAAGTCATTCTGGGATAAATACTGCAGGATAATACTACTATGATTATGATGATGATTATTATTTTTACATTCCTTTTAAACAAAACAAAAAAAAACCCTTATTCTAACTCTTTTTATTTGAGCTCGTAAAACCTAAGAAAATTAAAATTATGAATCAAATGAAAATTTGTATTACTGAAACAGGGTTGTATAATTTAAAATGTGAATTTCAGTGCAATCGACAGAGGCGTAGAATATATGTTATGTCGATTTTTGGTTATGAAATTGAAATATATTGAAACAAGAAAAATTTTTAAGTCTTGAACTTTTCTTCTGATTTTTACCTATTTAAAGGTTCAATTTTTGTAGCAAAGCCGATGGATTCATTTTTTTAATTTGAAAGCTCTGAACTTAATGTGTTTTGGTGTTTTATGAATTTTTTTGTGATTTTATGAAAAATTGTAATAATTATTAACAAGTTTAAAAAATTTTTTAAAGCTTTTATAGAAAAATTCATTGATTTTTTGGATATTTCCTTTTGAAACTATTGAATTTAGCGTTTAACGCAGAAGAATCAATCTTTCATAAGCTATAACCCGGTTAGTGTGTTGCATTTTAAATCCAGTATTTTTTTTTAACTTACATTTTTACCGCGAATAATTTTTTTCATAAAAAACTTATTTTCACAGTTATTCGTGAAAAACGCGATTTATTTTGTAGTAAAATTTACTACTTATTTTATAGAATAAGTCAAAATGTATTAACTTTCAGTAAACTCTTTATAGAACAAAAATTGCTTAGAATAAGGCAATCTATCCATTCTCATACTTATTTTTAGTAAAAAAAATTTCATCTCCAAGAAGAGATGGCGTCCACCACCAGGGTAAAAGCAAATTGAAAACTTTTAAGTAGAGGGTAAGTCGAATCTACAGCCAAATTTTGGTGTTAATCGGTGCTATTTGGCAGAATTTCCAGACCATTTTTTTGTGCATAGACTTGACTATTAATATTTTCACAAATTTAGTTATTTAATGTTTTCACAAAATCTCCTCAAAACGCCGTAAATATTATTAATTTGTGAGGCAAGAAAAAGCAAAAACACTACAAAGTAGTTTTTTCATTCTTAGGCAAAACAGGGGATGCACCACTTGTTAGTAAATTAGAATTAACTTAATTAGGGGATACAATTTATGGTTATTTTCGAATTTTATTATAAGAGGATCCTACGCGGTCAAAAATTTTTTAAGATTATTATCGTAGATTGCAGAAAAACCAAGTATTCTGACATACAGTTTTAAATATATTCTGATAAAAATATTGAAATTGAAGACTGCATATATTTTATACTCGACATATATAATCTGCCAGAGTATATAAAGTTTGTAACGCTAGAAAATATTGACCAAAAAAAAAAAACAAAATTTTGGTATAGGTGTGTATAGAATCACCTAAATACTTCATTTTCGCATGTCCGTTCGTCATCAAAATAATTCAAAAACAAAAAGAGATTATAAGTTGAAATTTTGGTGACGTATTTTAGACATAACGAATGAGTTTAACTTCGTGAAACAAAATCGAATCATTGGATCCATTGAGTCCAGAACTCAACTTTGGAACCATAAAAGATAGAAGAAAAATTTAAAGACCAAAAATGATAGTATAGACTCGATTTTTAGAATATTTTATGAATGCTATGATTAAATATAGTTCAAACATTGATACTGAATCATATACCGAGTATCTAAACAATTCACTTGTTATATTCACTTGTTTATATTCGCAATAGAATAGTATTTGAATTTACTCTATGATACCGTAATCCGTACGACTCCAAAAAAAGAATTAATTCATTTAATCCAATTTTTGGAAATATTTGTGTTGGCATTTGTTACGAGTAAATAATAACGAAGGTATCATATATTCACTGCAGTAATAGCATATGTATCACAAGGCTACGCATCTGTATCGTATGAAAACCGCTCCGACTCTGTGTTTATTCATGATGGCGTTGGAAAATCAATACCTTGTATAGGGCACTCGAGTCGTTTTCACATGAGAGTTAAAACTAACAACTCATCAGTACGTATTCACGATATCAGCCATATACCATTACCATATTTTAATTCATTTTCAACGCTCCTTTTTTTTTCTTCATAATTGTAGAGCTTTCGAAGCTTCATAAAAATAGTTTATAATAAAAAAAAAAACAATTGTTTACTAGTGTTTTCCATAAAAATTGTTTTAAGTGAAAACAGTTTTTTTTAAATAATTTATTTCAATGTGCGATTTGTGAAATTTTATTAATTAATTCAAATATTGAACTGAAAATTCGTAAAATTTTAGTGGATTTAATTTTTTAATAAAACTTATGATCTCAAATTGTTTAACTCAGTACGTAAAATTAAAATGTTTTTTTTATTCATCTTTTCATTCGAAGGTCTTATTTAGTATCTGCATTATTACCAATTTTTTTTTAGTATTACATAACTTATTTGAATTTTGTGTGCTGTGTACTACAATTTTTAAAGGCTTTACTTTCTTTTCTAAATCTGTTTTTTAATGAATCGATTTTTTGTTTTGCAAAATGCAATTTAATATGTAGCGTTAATTTAATGGAATCAATACACAATACTTGCAAAGTTTTATCTGATCTTGCAAAATAAAAAAATGAGTTAATACGATAGGGGACTTGACATGCAATCGAACCCTATTGGATACAATAAATTTGCGTGTTTGCATATTCAAGTACTTTTTAAAACAAAACAAAAAAAATAAAAATAACATAAATAATTTTTCTTTCGAATTGGGGATGAGTTATTTTGCATTACAATTTTTTCTGTAGTGATTTTTCATTTATAATTTGAATAAGAGTTTACAAATTAAAGTGTGGCATACTTTTCCTAATTATTTTTTTTTTGTATTCGTTCTCACAAGGTCATTTTATTGTATTTATTGTATTGTAAAAATTGTATTGTCTCTAATATTTTGTTTTAAAAAAGGATAAATTTTAACTAAAAAATATTTCACATAGTAGTTTATATTTTTGATTAATTTTAATTAATTGAATTAAAAAGAAAAATTCATGAATGTATTTAAAGTTAGTAATCGTTTTTTCCAATCAAGTTCTAATTTTTAGGACTTTTAATTGCATAACAAGGATTTAAAGAAATAAAATTTCCAATTTGTTTTAATGTTGTTCAATTTTAGATTAAATTAAAAATATTATTGATATGTTTCGTCGAATATAACTGTTTAAAAATGGCTATTTTATACGAAACATGTCAACAAAATACAAAATTGAACATAATTAATAGTAAATATACTTTAAAGCATGCAATTTTCAAAAACGATTCAATAATTTAACCCAGATTAGTATACCAAAAAATTTTCTCTTGGCTCATTTTCAAATTTCAATTTGAAAATGAGCCAAGATTACAATATACTGGAAATTTACCATATATGCGGAAAGTTTTGAAGTTTTGTCCTGTATCTATTTATCGAAATCGTTATAGAAGTTCTTCGGACTTTTTTAAATTTGTGTTGTGGTTGTAGTAAGCCAAAAATTTAAAATTAAAAGAATATATACCTTATTAAATCGGATTAGTATTTTTACTTGGATTGTCTAAAAAAGTGTTAAATATTTTCCAAAAAAATAAAACTGTCCAAATTCATTTCGATTAAGATATAGACTTTTAATTGCATTTAATGACTTGAAAAAGGAAATTTTGTTAGCTTTCGATAGATATAATCCGAAATTCAATAATCTTAGTCTAAAGTTAATTATAGTTGAATTTTAATGAAATTTAATATTTTATAAATACTTAGGCGGTGATATATAAACAATGATTGACCCAAGCTCATCTGAAGACGATAGCGAGGAAGAAAATGTACATCATCCTTCTCCCAGATCACATGGCCATAGTGGAGGCCATTCACATCCACCCCCGGTATGTACTATGTAAATTCAAAATGTTTTCCATACGAACTAGTCGAATTAAGCTGATGTTAGATCCACTCGAAAAGTTGGCAAAATCAGCTTCAGAGATTAGATGGCCTGCTATTTTCCTTATATATTTTGGAATAATCAATCAAATGATTTTGTATAGCAAGCGGAGACGTTTCCTCCACACCCATACAGTCATCCTGCAGAACCTCAAGGAGGTAATTTGGCAGTGCCTTCTGCAGCGGCCAGCATTTCAAGGTGATGTACTCATAATATACACTATTTATATGATAATTGAGTGATTTTGAAACAGTAGGTCATTATCACCTTCAACCGGTGCACCATCAGAATCTCTGAGTCATAGTATTGGGTCATCGCGAGCGAATTCATTACCAAGACCCACAAGTCCTTCGCCGTCCGCTGCTAGTGAGAAAACTGACTTAGATTTACAAGTGGTAAGTTTTATTTATTTCTTCTGTTAAATAAAAATTTTGAAAATATTTTGTTCCCTTTGCAGGAAAAACAGGAACGTGAAGAAGAGGAAAAGAAACGTCGAATTCAACTTTATGTGTTCATTTCAAGATGTATTGCGTATCCGTTCAATGCAAAACAACCAACAGATATGACCCGACGCCAAACGAAAATCACAAAACATCAATTAGAAACAATTAGTTCACGATTTCAGGTAATAATCAATGTATATATTTATTACAGGCTAATTATACATATATTAAATACTCTGTAAATACTGAGATGATTTTGAGACGTTATTTTTTTTAAACTTCTCTTAATTCGATAACATAAATTTGACATATGTATTTGAATAATTCCGTTGAATAAAAATTTATTTCAAGAGCTTAAATACAAAATAAAAATAATTTTATATATTATATATTAGAGACATCTTCTACAATCATGTTGGATATATTTATTTATTTAAATCAAGGAGGATTTTAAAGATCAAAACTATCTATTAATTGTAGTGTATTTTTTATATGGTACGGATTTTAATTTAAATGTAACTCTTCTCTAATGTATATAGAAAAAAAAAATGTTTAATAAGTAATAGTAGATTTCTAAATATAATATAAATTTTTTTTGGGGAAATACCCATTGATGACTCCTGTGTTTTCATATATTTGAATAGATATTTGTACGTTGTAAAATTGTGTCACTTATATATAGATGTCTTTTTATTGATTTGCATTCCTTTAAAATTGGATTTCGCCGTCTATCGCCGACAATCTTTTTTTGCTATATAAAATTTGCTTGAGACAAAAAAAAAGAATATAGTCCCAGACTATTTACATCTATAAATTTCTCGATTCAAGTAAATTTCTTTTTATTCCAAGAAATGTCCTTGCGTAACTTATATCGTGCATACACCGGAGATTGAAGTGTCAAGTGATAGTTCTGCTGACCAATTTACTAGAAATTTTGTAGATCTTTATTATTATTTGACTTTTTTTTCAGAGTTTTCTCAAAGGTGAAACACAAATAATGGCCGATGAAGCATTTCAGAATGCAGTTCAAAGTTACTTTGACGTATTTTTGAAATCAGAACGTGTCATTAAAATGGTCCAATCAGGTGCCTGTTCACAATACGATTTCAGAGAAGTATTTAGAAATAATATTGAAAAACGTGTTCGGTGAGTATCGTTAAACTGAAAATATTGTAATATATATTTCATAAATGTTTTTATTTTACATAAGATCGTTACCAGAAATTGATGGGTTAAGTAAAGAAACAGTTTTAACTTCTTGGATGGCTAAATTCGATTGCATCCTGAAAGGTAACCTGCCCGGTGTGTGTGTATTCCTATCTGATGTCTTCTTGCACCAAACAAAACTGTCGTTGCTTCGTTTTTCAATACATTTATTCTTTACAATTGCTTTTAAATATTTGTTTTTCAAATTTTAGATGTTTCGATCAAAAACTCAAAATTATTATTCTTATTCGAAGGCGGTACTTTAAGCAATTAAATTGTTTTTCTCAATCATTGTTATTTACGATCTGCTGATGGTATCTAAGAAGAGTGGAAAAATAGTTAAAAACAGATAAATCGTTTCATTTTTCGAACGATTGACTTAGACATTTTAACAACTTTTGTAGTACTAAGATTTAAATAACTTTTAAAGAAGTTTAAATGACATTGGCACTTAAAAAAATAAACGTCTTTTACTTCTGTAAAACTGATATAATGTGCTAATATAACAAAAGTGATTAAACATATCAAAAGTAGTAGAATCTGATAATCGTACACAAAAATGAGACAAAAGACTTATGTTCATAATTATAATGAATGGTTTCAAAGAGAGAAACAACCCCCCCCCCCAAATAAATTATGTAAAAAAAATTGACCAACTATATTTAATGAAACCGGAAAAAGCAAAATTATTCTTAAGAAATATGATTGGAGGTATACAATTTTGTTTTTAAGTACAGATATAAAAAAATTCAGCTTAATTTTCGATTCCAAATCGGACTGATTCGAAGATTTGTTGAAATATTCTGTTAATTAACCCTACTTCGAAATTGAGTTTTCATGAGCGATAAAATGCTAATCATGGTCGATTCACCTAAATTATTTCAAAAATATAATTTTCCTTATCTTTTATGTGTTTTATTTTAATTTGCTGTAGTTTGGCTAGTTTTTCCTAATTTCAAAAATTATTATTTAAAAAAAAAAAATGTCCTTCATTGTTTTGCTGTACACTACATAAAATTGTATTTAGTTCTAAAATTAATCCAGGATATTTTGTTTTTAACTTATAAAAATTATTTTGTTATGTTTTGTAAAAACATAAAGGTTTAGGTGACGAAGAATCAAAAAGACCATCCCGAATGCAACAGCAATCATTAAATTCCGAATTAATTTTATCCAAAGAACAGCTTTATGATATGTTTCAACAAATTTTGGGAGTTAAAAAATTTGAACATCAACTACTATTTAATGCCTTATTAGTAAGTATTCAATTTGATAACGTCAAAAAATACGCTGTTGAGTACTGTTCCAATTTTATTCTACAAAAAACTTTTGAAGAAATAATGGGATATATTTTGAAAAAAAAAATTTTTTTTAAAAAGTTTTTTAATGGTATTTTATGTAATATTCCCACTTCTGACCTGAATTTTTTTGGAAAATTTGTCAATCCCATTTAAAAACTGAAGCAATTTTTAAAAAAAATTTGCCAAATATAAATTTTTTTTCATCTATGAATATTCTATTTGCCTCATATTCATCCTTAAAGACATATGGATTAATTCTATTGATATAAGAATCCTTGAATTATATACGATTATTTAACGAGGCTCTTAAAAGAGGTAAATTCATTGCGATAGTTCTGGCCACGAATCTTTTTGCTCTTACAGCGTTCGCTACATGAAAATTGAATACTAATTGAAATAATTCGATATTTTCAGTTAGATTCAGCTGATGAACAAGCAGCTGCTATTCGACGCGAACTCGATGGTCGAATGCAAAGAGTTCAAGAAATGGAAAAGGTTTGGATATCTAAAATCCAAATTGAATATTATTTTAATTTTGCTTTTTTTAACAAATGTTTCAGAATCGTAAATTAATGCCTAAATTTTTATTGAAAGAAATGGAATCATTGTACATCGAAGAATTAAAGTCATCGATTAATTTATTAATGGCAAATTTGGAATCATTACCGGTATCAAAAGGTTCAATGGATTCCAAATATGGCCTACATAAAATCAAAAGATATAATCATAGGTAAATACTTTGTGCTTTCAAATTTTTTACTTAAAAACTATTTCTCTTCTTTTGTTCAAAAGTAATTATTAATGGAAGCAATCGAAAAAAGAAAAATCTTAAATCGGAAAAATTTTTAAATGCGATTTTCTAGTTATATTTCGTTTATTTGAAAAAAATGTTCTCTCATGAATATTTTAAGTTATGGTCTTTAAAATGAAGTGTGACTGATGCGAATGAATAAGTCGGGAAAAATGTTTATGCTGGGTGTAATAAAAGTCTGAGACAAATTTTAATAATGATAATAAAAATTAAAGTAAACTTTTCGGTTAGCAAATGTACTGGATGTAAGTTGAGCCTAAAGGCTATTTTGAGGTTTTTGATGTTTGTAGAAGAGAGAGTTGACCAATTACACACAAAGATTTTACAAATAAAATGTTTAATAGAAAAGTTGTAGCATTTCGAGAGTTTAACTTTGAAATGTAATGATTCATTTTCGATGCTTAGAAAATGGTTTCATTTGAAATTTTCAAGGTTTATTGAAAATAGACATCCATAAAAATATATTTGTAGGTCATCAGTAAGTACACATTTTATTTTTTCAACTTTTGTTTAAAACTTTTTTGAAAAATTATTATTTACCAAATTATTATGGTGTTCCAGCCACCTTCTCCCACTAGTTGCTAATGCGCATTACTCAAAGTTCATTTTACATACCAAAACCTTACACAAAAATGAATGGGGGAAGGATTTTTTAACGGTATATATGTGGTGTAAGTAGGGTAGGTTACACAATAATATTTCATTAAAAATCGCATTTAGAAATTATTTCTTTTTAACAATTTTTTTTTCTGCCAATTACTGCCATTGTATACTTTAAATTTTTTTCCTTCAAGCTGCCATTAATTTTTAATTTCAAATTATGTCACAGTGAAAGATAAATGTTACGCTTCCTTTTTTCATTGCTAATTCAATATTCGATAATTTTTTAATTACTGCCCAGCTCGTACACTGGTTTTGTTTTTTTGTTTTTTTTATTTTTTTTTTTAAATTTTCATTTGAAATGCAAATATACATTCGAATGAACCAATCAAATAACAGTTCACATAGATAAAATTTTGGATTGATAAATTATGAATTTATAGTTAAGCTGAAAATTTTGGTTCATTGGAATGTTATCATCGAATGTCGCTATGGACGTTTATAACTTTGGATATATTTTTTTTTCCAAAAAAATATCTTTTAAGAAAAAGCACTATTTTCTATAAGCACCTAAAAGTAAGCTATCTAAGCAGCCTATATAATGTATATGTTGAACTGATTCGGCAGAATGACGCCGTCAAAGTAATTTTTTTTTCTCATTATTGAATAACACACAATCTTTTAAACGTAAGTTTCGTTATTTTTTTGCATTTTTAACATTAGCCTCAAAATATTAATCTTAATAGTTTTAACTTGTAAATAGCAATTTACAAAGTAAATTAATTAGTAAAATTATTACTGATAAAACACACCACGATTAAAATTGTTCGAATTTTAATCTAATTTCTTAATAGATTTATTAAAACAACTGATTTGTGAATGTCTGCAAGATAACCAGTCATTTTTTCCTATTTGTTCCATGATTCTATCAAATAATTTATGTGTATTAATAATAAGATAATGAACTTTCCTTATAGAACCCACATAGAACTTTCCAGACTTTCCCCTGACTTTTTCGAAAACAAGAAAAAAATAAAAAATTTACTGGCCATCTTACAGATCTGAACAATTTAAAATGTAACAGAAAAATTCAAAAATAGTTCATTAAAATAATTATTTATACTTCTATTCAATATTTAGGCAAATTATGTCCCAGGGGATACTTTTTCAGATGAAAACAGAAATCATTGCAAAAGTATTAATGGTTAGTTAATAAAATAAAATATATCTATAATCTAGGCATTAATTAAAGTCAAGTTGCAAAATGCAATTGAATATTTAGATCAATCATCAAGAAATAAAAATGGCCAGGTGAAGACCATGTTCAGCGAACTGCTTTCATAACTACGGGTATTATGATCATAATGTCTGACCTCAAGTGAAAACATAATCATTTTTGCAACTTTGCTTATTATCTTAAAAATCAATTGTATTGCGATTAGGATAAATATCGAATTAAGAACACAATTTTTTTGAGATTATAATAATTCCAGGGGACAGATCTGAAATATGGTAGATAAAATTATAACATTACTATCCATATTTATATTCATTTCTGAAATATATCAAATTAAACCGTTTCCATGGATTTAGACGTACATAAAGTGAGTAATTTGCTGTATAAACTGGAAAGGGGCAGGTCAGGGATGAGACATTTTGCATGTTTGAGGTGCCATTGTGACAAAGCTAAGTTAACTACTTAATTGAAATTGATTTCCAATAAAGTAGATGCAATATATTAATATATAATTATGTTATTAATCATTTTTTCTCTACTGAGAATGATCCATATACTAATTTTGAGCATTGTTAAAATACATCTATATCGATTTTTTTGGTATATTTGACCGAACGTGGTGAGATCTAAAGTGAGTAAATAGTGTGCTATTCAATAATAAAAAAAGAAAACTTTAACACATCCTTAAATATTTGTGGTCAGTTGCAACAACATATATTTGATATGTTTTACTATTTTTGTTTTCTTTTATGGAGCCTTTCTTTTCTCTTTGTAGTGGCAGATACAAACTGTTTGATGTTGCGTAACGAATATCTTTCATTGTGAACCCTCGAAAAAGAACACCTACTCTTTATATAATATATCTAACATTATTACATAATAACACTCATTAATTTTAATTTTGTTTTAAATAAAATATAAAAAAATATACCATATTTAAATAATATATTTATTTTTGTAAAATAAGTTGAAAAATTAGAAAAAAAAAAATTAATCAAAAATCGAGAGAAAGAAAATCCTAAAAAATCATTTTTTGATGATCTAGTCTGCCCACACACAAAATAAAAAAAATTTTTATCTTAATGTAAGTTTTTTATTTGAATATATT
Organism: Chrysopa pallens; assembly: GCA_020423425.1. NCBI lineage: Eukaryota > Metazoa > Arthropoda > Insecta > Neuroptera > Chrysopidae > Chrysopa > Chrysopa pallens. Next base: position 8,281,886 of record CM035596.1, on the reverse strand, counting down.
AAAATCAAGATAATAATTAATTATTAATTATGAACAAAATTGGATTCTGAAAATTCATTTTAGAAATTAGGTATTTGAAAATAAAATCGTGATTATTTTTCAAGTTTATTAAATTATATACATATATTTACATGTACCTGACCCGATTTTCATATACGCTAATCATATATTAATCAAAACAGAGATATACTACTATCCTACTTTAATTTTAAAATCAAACACCTATACATGATAAATAAATATTTTAATTGTTTTTAACAACAAATACAAATTAGAATATCTACAAATAAATATTTCCGTTTTTAATAAAAATGTTTGTGAAAACATTATTTAAAAAGTTTGAGACATTGAGCCCATAAGATTCTGGCTGTTTAAGGCGCTATTCATAAATTACCCAATAATTTTTTACCTAGCTAATTAGATTCTTCCCACCTCTCCTGTAAGCTGTCATGCGATTTTTACTGATTCTCTTATTCCACGGAGGAACATTTCCGTAAGAAAAGAATGTACAAGAAAAACTCTTTATGGATTTTGGTAATTATCACTGATAATTCCGCAAATTAATTTATTAAGGGTGCATTGAAGAAAAACTTAATCGAATCTCATTTCTTTAACAAGGCAATGCATATATAAAAAATTTTTCATAATTATATTGAAATAAAAAACGCAATGCTTTAACTCAGTTACAAAAAAAATCTGTACTTTTTTTCACCTTCACAGTCATAGATAGAACGTTCTTGCCCAACCTAGAGACATCTGATCGGAAAAGCTGTGAAAAATATTTCTGGGAAAAATAACTTTGCCAAATTTAAGTTGATCGATATTGTATTAATTATTTTCTATACTTTTGTTGGTACATAGTCAAATTTTTTATATAAAAAACAATAAATTTGGCCAGAATTGATTTCGTACATGTAAATATCACATAAAAATTTTATTGTGACAGGGCATGAAATACCGAATTGATTATTTTCAGATACTTATATTTTTCGATGTTAAATTAGGAGTGTCGTACAAACGATATAAATAAAATTGAAAAGAAAAAAAATTAAAATAAATAACATGAAATAAATGTATGAAACTCTTGAATTCAAACACTGAAAAATAACTGAAATTAATGAATTGTAGATTCAGAATTCAATGTTATATATTAAAAATTTAGATCTGAAATACATAATTAAATACAATGAATACCATTACACAACAACAGAAACATATTCCAAGACACTTTAGTGGAGTATAGTTAGGTCGAAAACAATGTGAAGTTATGAAAAAAAATATAAGAGTTGAACTTTTTAAGATGGGTAAAGCTTAAAACCGAATAGTCTAGCCGCTATTTTGGAAAACTAAACTGACGCTGCAGTGGAGTAAACCAGGACTGTGATGAAAATTTTGAGGGTTGTATTTATTTTGAAAAAAGTTTGTTTTTGTGTAAAGAATAACAGTTGCAATTTTCTTTTTTCTATTTTTAAAATTGACCGATACAATTTTAATTGCCCAAAAAGAGTTTTTTTTTCGCGTATTTTGTTAGGGTAAATTATTCTGCTGTAAATGTTTTAAAAGTACTGGTTAAGTTTCGAAATTGGTATTCGATTATTGTCGATTATCAAGGTGCCTTCAGTTACAAGGGGGTTCACCCACCCTTTCTTGAAATAATATATATTTATTTTCAAATGTAATAATTTAAATTGTGTATATATCGGGTAGAATTTGATGGATTTTGCTAAAAATTTATGTTTGAGTGATAAACAAAAATTGGAATGCAAAAATATTGATGATCGGAGGGAATGAACTGAAATTGTTGTTGTATGCTCCCTAAAAATCGGGAGATAGAAAGAATATAGGACAATATTGGAGTTAGAAAATTGAGACTATTGTTCTTTAAACCCAAGAAAACAATTTTCCCCATATTAGATACAATTCATTGAAATTTTAAACAAACACATTACCTTTTCGTTGATTTTTTTATGGATCAAAGTTGTAGAAAATTATTATACATTTTATGTAAAAATTTCAAAAATAAAAGAATTAATAATTTTCTATAAGTATGACATTTTCGAAGGTGATGTCTATAAGCCAAAATATAGTTACGAAAGTTTTCTTGGTTTAAGACTCTATGCAGTCTGCCTTTCAGTCTTTGAAAACTCGAATATTATATTTTTTGTAAAAATTCAACATTGCCTTTCCTCTAATTATATAACACTTCAATTTAAAAACACACGATATCAATATAACACAGAAACATCGATCGAAAATGATAACGATTATTATAATTGGGACATTACAGTTCAATTAACCCTTCCCAAGCTTTTCAGGGATACATCCGCGAAGCCGCTTTCCGGAAGCAAGCCGTACACGGATTTATCCACAAAGCTATCGTGCTTAAGGTTGGGACCATTTTAACAATTATTCTCCATATTGTAAAAAAAAAAAATTACATACAAACATTTTGTAATATATAAATTTATGTATATGTACCGGATGTTCAAGAAAAAGGGTTACGAATTACTATAACATAAACGAAACGTTTTTTGAATACATTTTATTTTTTTGTTTAAAAAAAATTCGCTCAGAATTTTTTTTTATCTTTAAGGCTAAGCAATCTTTTTGCCTTTTGTGTGTGAGTCACTCATTTTTTTTTCTTTGACTTTTATTTTAGAAATAAAATATTTCCTTAAACGTAGAACTCTTCAAACGTATAGATTTGATTTAATATATTTAAATTAATATAATCTAGTTAAATTAATTTAGAATTCTATTTGGAATTAGTGCAAAAAAAAAAAGCATTTATGATTGATTCAAATACGATTACGACCGCTTTTCTCTAAAATATTATCATTTATAAGTGCTTTGATGGCAACTGAGTTTTCTACCTTGGCAACTGTTACATTCTATAGTAGGTTCTAATTATATTTTCATGTCGAGACACTCTTAGGTAGAACACAAAGAAAGATTGTTTAATGCAATGATTAATATCCAGACTAGCCACTATCTCTTGTTGCACTATTTAAAGTACCACTACACAAATAATTTAATCAGATCCATTCTAAATTTGTGTTTGGGGTCCTCTTGGTCTTTAATTTTGGTCTTTAAGTGTTACTATTTTTATATTTTGAAGTAAAAAGAATGATATACAAAAAAATCAGGAATGTTAACTAGGCATTAATTTATTTCGAAAAAGTATTTTTATTACAAATAAATTCTAAAACGTTTCGTTTCTATATAGACCAGTAAAATTGTTGTCCGACCTAGACAAAATTTTAAAGAAATTCTGTTCATTGGATCTTAACTACCCGAAAAAAAGGTGGACCTGCCAAATTGTGAAAAATACGGTTATTGTAGTAAAATATCCCTCTTCAGAATTTACAAATACTTTTTAAACGTTCAGCAACGTATTAACAAATTTTTCGTGTCCTTTATCGCATCCAATTTGCCCGTTTCGATTAAATCGATTAAAGTAACCAAATTTGTGCTATTTTAAATTCTATTAGGTGTTCAGATCGACTCTTGCCTTTAACGTTCGACACTTCAATGCCCTAATTATAATTTATAATATGTCAAATTTCTATCTTAATAATTTTTTTTTCCAATTGACGCGGAAACCTAAAACCCCCTTAAACACTGCTTACTTAACACAGTAAAATATAAGATTTTTGTATGAAACTCAAAACGATATAAATTGGAAATTATTGGCTAATGCCTAAGCTTTCTGAAACCACATAAATCCGTTTATTACATTCATGACAACCAGAGTCATTTTTTCAAAAACGGACCGTACGACGTGAACTTCAAGTAATGGTCATTTAGTCCAGGCATATTACAAATTTTTGGAGTAAATAGGTTGTCTTTTTATTTTTGTTAATATTCAGACAATTTCATACTTTTTGTCTGTTTTTTGAATGTCTCGCCACGTAATATTCCTGGAAATAAATAAATGTTTTCTCACATTTATTCCACTTATAACAGTTTATGTTTTAAAGCCCATAAAATAGATTGTCATGACAAACATTTCTTCATTTCTTTGACAGAAATCCTCTTAAAATTATTTTGAGGAACATACAATTTGGAAGCTAATTTTACTAGTCTATGTAATGGAAATTCGTAGCACTCTGTTTGAAAATCCAATACATATATGTAATTACATATACATTGTGTCATCAAATTAAAAAAAAAAAAAATATGGCACTCAACAACTCAAAATATACAAAACTGCACTCAATATATATATATAAATGCTAGGCCTATTTTTTTTTAGTAAAAAATTGTTTTATAATTTTTTAATAATACGTATGGCTACGACCTTTCACACTTTTTGACAAAAAAAAAAAATAAATAAATAAAAACAACATTTTTTTGAAATAATTTTTACATATTATTAAATAACTTAAACCGTATAGTCAATTATTATGGCTTGGGTAGGTTTAATAGTACTAAAAAAACGAAAATAATGAAGTCGTATACCGTATCGTAGTACAAAGTCTTGCCTGTATACATTTTTTTTTTCAAATTATCTGCACGGAGCAAAAAAATTAGATGTGCTATTGTCTATAAATCACTATATCAAATATGTGTTAGATGTTTTTTTATTTTTAAAATTATTATATCTATTTTTAATTTTCTTATATATCATTTTTTTCTTTTATAATTTTCACTTTTATTTTATTCTATTTTTTTTTTCTTTTCATTTGAACAAACAATTATTTTGCATTTGGAACTTGGAAATATAAATTGAAAGGAAGTTTTAGAAAGAAAAAGTAAGATCTAAAATTTTTTCATATTTTTTTTTTATAATTTTAAACAAAAAGTATAAAATTTTTTAATGTTTCGTTTATCAAGGCTGTGTCTCGTTTATCGAAAAATGTGAAAATTGATTATAATAAATTTTGAACAACTTTACATAAAGCAATAAACGAATTGTTGGAAAATTGCATTCTTTCTATTTGTTTATGAAAATCTAAAAAATATAATTCAGTTTGAGAATTATACTGTTTCTAGAAAACAATTAAATATCAAATCTTCGATTACTTTTAAGATACAAATGTATTTTGGATAATAATTAATACTGAAATGATTGGATTCATAACGATTTATTAATGCGAATATAATATGAAGACCATGGTTAGTTTTTCAGGAAAAATAATAAATCAACATATATACTATTCTGAAAAATAAGTAGTGGGTCAAATCCAAAGAAATTTCGGCCAACTACTTCCCCCTTCCATTCTTGGAAAATATCTATTCCAATGTTAATATACTCATTTTCTAGTATAGCCTCCCAAAACGGTTTTTGTATTGTATGTAAAAGAAACCCCTCGGGGCCCGATCAAGTGATTCTTGAAACTGCATTGCGTTTGTTCTCAGTTGAGAGAAAATGCGGAACTAATTTTGCAGATATTTTTTTTTTATATCCAATTTGTTATGTATAATTGAAACGAAGAAATTTTTGAAAACTCTGTGGCCTCAATTTCTTTGCACAATTTTATTCTTGGTTCGTTTATTTATTACCATATTGTGGATTTTATTAATTATTTCTGGGACACTCACGTCTGCGGGACATCTTGAACGATGTTCATTCTTAACGTTTTCGGCAGTCTTCGGTTTATGTACGGCAAGGTTTAAATTCATTTATCTAATTATAAATTGTTGAAAATCTAGGGGCAGAGGTGTTATGAACTGAATCCCTCTCTGTTCTTACTTCTTTTGCTGTTCAGCCTTTTAAATAGAAATGTCTAATCACCGCTCAAAACCATTTCATTATTTACACTTTTTTAAACAAACAAGTTGCTTGATTCAACTGCTGCCCAATTGGAGATCACGACATGAATATGGCTTCTGCTTGTCATTCTGTTAATGGTAAAATAGACCATTAGCGATATCACCATCTCTTAGATTTTCTAAGGACTCATTGATCTTCTTTAGTATTTCCTTTGCTAAATTAATCAAAGTTATAAAAACCTTACGATACAAGTAGAATCAATGCTGTTTCAATTCGATATTATTGTATAAATGTTGGAGATCAATCGAAGTCCGATTGTTTTCCTGGCCCAATTAAAACAAAAAATAAGTATAGAATGCAAAAAAATTGTAAATATATAAATTTTATGTAAATTATCTATTTTGTGTTGAATGTTTGTAAATTTTTTAAATAAAATATTGACTTGATGTGGTAGATTTTGCATCGTGTTTGAAAATGATTTTTCCATATTATTTGAAAGTTACATTTGTTATTTACTTAATGTACAGGTCACAAGGATCATTGGCTAAACTTGAAGGTGATTCGGCTGATAGTGATACACAATTAACTAAGTTAGATGTGGTATTAACCTTTCAACTTGAGGTAATATTCATTTAATCATAACGAGAGTATTCGATATGATGATTGTAGATTTCTGAATGAATTATAAGCTAAAATCAACTTTTGAAATTTAGTAATTTTTGCTCATCAATAGGTCGACAAAGTAAAAAGTAATTGAATGTAAAGAAATATTGTTTGGAAACTCTGAAATAAATATGATCAAGCCAATTAAAAATTCATTTTTTTATTATCATAATAAATTTCATTACATTTACTAACTTCTTTTTCGCGATATTATTACTAAATTAACCAAGGTAATTTTAGAATTTTTGTAATCGTTTGGAAACTACAATTATTGACTAATAGCCCTTTAATAAATATTTTCTTTGTAATTGGAATATCCGTGTTTAGGTTGTTGTTATGGAGGTGAAGGGAATTAAATCATTAGCGCCGAATCGAATAGTTTATTGTACTATGGAAGTTGAAAATGGTGAACGATTACAAACAGATCAGGCAGAAGCTTCAAAACCAATGTAAGTATTTTTTTTTCTCTTGATATAGTATCGAAAGTTTAATAGATCTTGGTAAATTTATAAAAAATGAGTCTTTGCAAAGTTGCAATATCTTGAGAATACGACGGATAGGGAAAATATCTTACTTACGTTTCCAAATATAATCTTAAATTTTTTGGCTATTCATTCATTGCTAGGCTTAGATCACCATTATTGAAATGTTGAAACTATTATCTATATACTTTAACATCTAGTTGAAAGATCCATTTTAGCCAAAAACATTTTTGAAAGAAGACTCAACTGATTCCCAAAATAATAGTAAGAAAAAAAGAAAATATATTTTTCAAACATGATGTTTATTTTTTAAGGTGGGATACACAGGGTGATTTTTGTACGACACATCCTTTACCCTACGTTAAAGTAAAACTTTATACTGAAAATCCTGGTATGCTTGCATTGGAGGATAAGGAATTAGGTAAAGTAATACTGAAGCCAACACCACTGTCTTCCAAGGCACCAGAATGGCATAAAATGGTTGTGCCAAAAAATTTACCCGATCAAGATCTAAAAATAAAAATTGCTTGCCGTATGGATAAACCGTTAAATATGAAACATTGTGGATATTTGTATGCGATTGGTAAATCCGTATGGAAAAAATGGAAGAAACGTTATTTTGTTCTTGTGCAAGTATCACAATACACATTTGCCATGTGTAGTTATAAAGAGAAGAAATCAGAGCCATCAGAAATGATGCAATTGGATGGTTATACTGTCGATTATATTGAGTCATCTTCTGCGAATTTAATGGTCAGCATGGGTAAGTCACGAAATATTACTGAAAATTTCCTTGTCATTAAACTGGTATATTTTCTAGATTTGGAAGGTGGCCGTTTCTTTTTCAATGCTGTCCGAGAAGGTGATAGTATTTTATATGCAAGCGATGATGAGAATGAATGTCATTTATGGGTCATGGCTATGTATCGGGCTACTGGCCAATCGCATAAACCGTCACCACCGTTAACATTACAAGATAAGAATTCAACAATATCGAAAATTCAAGGTGATGCTGATCGTGCCCGCAAGCATGGCATGGAAGATTTTATTTCTGCGGATCCATGTACATTTGATCATGCATCACTATTCAAATTATTACAAAACTTAACGCTCGATTATCGATTAAATGATCCATATTGTTCCCTGGGATGGTTTAGTCCTGGTCAAGTCTTCGTTTTGGATGAATACTGTGCTCGTTATGGTGTCCGAGGATGTTATCGACATCTTTGTTATTTGTCCGATCTTTTAGATCGAGCCGAAAAAGATGTTATGATTGATCCAACTTTGATACATTATAGTTTTGCATTTTGTGCCAGTCATGTTCATGGAAATCGGTAAGTGTAATACTCTTCGAATATGACTCAAATCTAGGAACATGGGCTTGAGTATCGTCATATGTGAATGATTTGATTTCAATGAAATTTTTAATCTTATTATCATTATAGTCCAGATGGAGTGGGGAGTATAACCCATGAAGAAAAGGAGAAGTTCCAGGAGATCAAAGAACGATTACGTGTCTTATTAGAAAATCAAATCACTAATTTCAGGTAAATATTGTCCAGGCAACATTAAAAAAAAATTCCATTCATTTGTCGTTAATTACAATCTTTGTGGTAAATTTAACAAAATTAAAATTGTAAAAAGTGTCAAATGACTGAATTAAAAAAAAAAAAAATTGAAAACCTTTTACAGATATTGTTTCCCGTTTGGAAGACCTGAAGGTGCCTTAAAAGCAACCTTATCACTATTAGAACGTGTTCTTATGAAGGACATTGTAACTCCTGTACCACCGGAAGAAGTACGCGCTATGATTAAGAAATGTTTAGAAACTGCAGCATTAGTAAATTATACTCGTTTATCCGCTGAAACAAAGATTGAGGGTAATATTGAAGGTAATTATATTTAAATTTCCTAAGATTCTTTTAATTGGATTTCTAATGCCATCTATAATTATTAGGAGGTGTTGTTGATGAGCGCACGGGTGAAATTGTGATTAGCCCACAAAAGAAGTTGGAAGATCTCATACATTTAGCGGAATTATGTGTTGATTTATTGCAACAAAATGAAGAACATTATGCAGAGGTCAGTTATTTTTATTTGATTTCCAGTCAGCTTCAAGCTTTAGTATAGACTCTTTATCCAGATGTCCCACCATTTTTATTACATAAATTGAAAACGGACATGATTAATCTGAAATTTTATGAAAAGGGCGAGGCACGATGAAAATATATAAGTGACCATCACTCAGTGATAAGCATTTTTTATGTAAATATCGACATTAAAAAAAAATTATAATTTTCGTATATGCTTTTTTAATTTTCTTTTTAAGGTGAATAAAATGAAAGATATTTTCAAAAAATGTTTCTATTTTTAATGAAAGTTTTCAAAATCTTAATATTCATTGGCTCTGTATTTTAAAATTGGAAAAATTATAGGAAAACGAAAAAAAGACACATTGTAGAATTGAATATTTGAGTAAAATTTACAGATTTCCTTCCATTCCTATACTAATTAATGCAATACATATTTACTTGTATTTAATATGTATTGTATAAACAGGTTTTTTCTGGAAAATATCATGGCTTGCGTATCGTCTCTCGCCCTTTGAATAATTGAGATAAAGCTGAGAAAAAAATGGAGTATTGGATTGGTAAATCGGATTTTTCTTTTTATTACAACCTGATTTGTATTTTTGTAAAGATCACAAAAAAGAAGTCGTATTTTGCATACTCAATTTTTTTCAGTGCTAGTTCTAATATCAATTTTCCGAAAAAAATAATATAGAAAACATAAACAGATTGTATATAAATTTAGAATTGGTAGATAAAAAAAAACAAACAAGAACCAGAAATACTAAAAACACACTCTAAGGCTCTCACTAATTTTCTTCGGTGTTTTTTAATGTAAAATTCTTTTCTTTCTTAATATATTTCTCTTGGATATTTTTTCAAGTATAAGCACATATAAATTTTTTCCAAATGAATGCATTATTTGCCCATATATTTTTATTTGAACTAAAATGAGCTTCTTATGGAATATTCGCTGCAATTCAATTTTTACTGTGGATTTAAAGGATTTTAAACGATTTTTTCTGTATGATCGGTCCTGCACTGTAGGAAAAATTTTCTTTTATTTCAAATTTGCTATTTTTTGAAAATCTTGTTGATTTGATCACTATTTCGAATAAAATATTTGTAATACAAAATTTCTAGAAATAAATATGTATTCAAGTATTCATTTATCGAAATAACATTAATAATGCAAGATCGAATCAACTTAACAAACTAATTTTATAGGAAACTTTCCAATTCATCGTATTTTTCACAGTGCTTTTCTGTTTAATTACTTATTGAAAAAATAAAATTTGCAAAAATTTATATGTGTTTATGATTTAGAATCAACATTAGAAAATATAGTTTATTCCATATAAATTTACTACTGAATCGTCGATTGTTTGTTATTGGCGATTACAAAAACGCCAGCGACATTAGTCCATTTATTTGGAGACTATAATGTCACAGATGTTATACATAACGATACCGATGTCAGAATACTCTGCTATTTTCGTCGAAGCTAAATTAATGCAAAATTTAGATTATGAAGTTCGATGTTTAACAAAAACTAAGCTAGTAATTAATATGATCGAACATTCAATTAATTTTGCTTTATTATCCTCAATTTTTAACCAATTTTGACAAACAAAGTATGTTATCCAACTAAATTTGGGTCATAGTTTTCAAATATTCTGTCAAAACAAGCATATCTATAATGCATTTCAAGATAGTGAGGGTCTGGTCATGATTTTTCATAGAAGGGTTAAAGTAAGCAATTCGAAAGTTTAAAAATTGAAAAGTATGACCCAAAATTAATGGGTTTCAAAAAAAAGTTCACTCAAATCGGCCGCAGTTTGACCAAGATATCGAAAAAATGAATTTTGTGAATCTTATGACGTCACGAAAACCACAAAAAATAATTTTGCTTTATTATCCTCAATTTTTAACCAATTTTTACAAACAAAGTATGTAATCCAACTAAATTTGGGTCATAGTTTTCAAATATTTTGTCAAAACAAGCATATCTATAATGCATTTCAAGATAGTGAGGGTCTGGTCATGATTCTTCATAGAAGGGTTAAAGTAAGCAATTCGAAAGTATAAAAATTGAAAAGTATGACCCAAAATTAGTGGGTTTCAAAAAAAAGTTTACTCAAATCGGCCACAGTTTGACCAAGATATCGAAAAAATGAATTTTGTAAATCTTATGACGTCACGAAAACCACAAAAATAAATTTTGCTTTATTATCCTCAATTTTTAACCAATTTTGACAAACAAAGTATGTTATCCAACTAAGTTTGGGTCATAGTTTTCAAATATTCTGTCAAAACAAGCATATCTATAATGCATTTCAAGATAGTGAGGGTCTGGTCATGATTTTTCATAGAAGGGTTAAAGTAAGCAATTCGAAAGTTTAAAAATTGAAAAGTATGACCCAAAATTAATGGGTTTCAAAAAAAAGTTTACTCAAATCGGCCACAGTTTGACCAAGATATCGAAAAAATGAATTTTGTAAATCTTATGACGTCACGAAAACCACAAAAATAAATTTTGCTTTATTATCCTCAATTTTTAACCAATTTTGACAAACAAAGTATGTTATCCAACTAAATTTGGGTCATAGTTTTCAAATATTCTGTCAAAACAAGCATATCTATAATGCATTTCAAGATAGTGAGGGTCTGGTCATGATTTTTCATAGAAGGGTTAAATTAAGCAATTCGAAAGTTTAAAAATTGAAAAGTATGACCCAAAATTAATGGGTTTCAAAAAAAAGTTCACTCAAATCGGCCGCAGTTTGACCAAGATATCGAAAAAATGAATTTTGTGAATCTTATGACGGCACGAAAACCACAAAAATTAATTTTGCTTTATTATCCTCAATTTTTAACCAATTTTGACAAACAAAGTATGTTATCCAACTAAATTTGGGTCATAGTTTTCAAATATTTTGTCAAAACAAGCATATCTATAATGCATTTCAAGATAGTGAGGGTCTGGTCATGATTTTTCATAGAAGGGTTAAATTAAGCAATTCGAAAGTTTAAAAATTGAAAAGTATGACCCAAAATTAATGGGTTTCAAAAAAAAGTTCACTCAAATCGGCCGCAGTTTGACCAAGATATCGAAAAAATGAATTTTGTGAATCTTATGACGTCACGAAAACCACAAAAATTAATTTTGCTTTATTATCCTCAATTTTTAACCAATTTTGACAAACAAAGTATGTTATCCAACTAAATTTGGGTCATAGTTTTCAAATATTTTGTCAAAACAAGCATATCTATAATGCATTTCAAGATAGTGAGGGTCTGGTCATGATTTTTCATAGAAGGGTTAAATTAAGCAATTCGAAAGTTTAAAAATTGAAAAGTATGACCCAAAATTAATGGGTTTCAAAAAAAAGTTCACTCAAATCGGCCGCAGTTTGACCAAGATATCGAAAAAATGAATTTTGTGAATCTTATGACGTCACGAAAACCACAAAAATTAATTTTGCTTTATTATCCTCAATTTTTAACCAATTTTGACAAACAAAGTATGTTATCCAACTAAATTTGGGTCATAGTTTTCAAATATTCTGTCAAAACAAGCATATCTATAATGCATTTCAAGATAGTGAGGGTCTGGTCATGATTTTTCATAGAAGGGTTAAATTAAGCAATTCGAAAGTTTAAAAATTGAAAAGTATGACCCAAAATTAGTGGGTTTCAAAAAAAAGTTCACTCAAATCGGCCACAGTTTGACCAAGATATCGAAAAAATGAATTTTGTGAATCTTATGACGTCACCAAAACCACAAAAAATTAATTTTGCTTTATTTTCCTCAATTTTTAACCAATTTTGACAAACAAAGTATGTTATCCAACTAAATTTGGGTCATAGTTTTCAAATATTTTGTCAAAACAAGCATATCTATAATGCATTTCAAGATAGTGAGGGTCTGGTCATGATTTTTCATAGAAGGGTTAAAGTAAGCAATTCGAAAGTATAAAAATTTAAAAGTATGACCCAAAATTAGTGGGTTTCAAAAAAAAGTTCACTCAAATCGGCCACAGTTTGACCAAGATATCGAAAAAATGAATTTTGTGAATCTTATGACGTCACCAAAACCACAAAAAATTAATTTTGCTTTATTTTCCTCAATTTTTAACCAATTTTGACAAACAAAGTATGTTATCCAACTAAATTTGGGTCATAGTTTTCAAATATTCTGTCAAAACAAGCATATCTATAATGCATTTCAAGATAGTGAGGGTCTGGTCATGATTTTTCATAGAAGGGTTAAATTAAGCAATTCGAAAGTTTAAAAATTGAAAAGTATGACCCAAAATTAATGGGTTTCAAAAAAAAGTTCACTCAAATCGGCCGCAGTTTGACCAAGATATCGAAAAAATGAATTTTGTGAATCTTATGACGTCACGAAAACCACAAAAATTAATTTTGCTTTATTATCCTCAATTTTTAACCAATTTTGACAAACAAAGTATGTTATCCAACTAAATTTGGGTCATAGTTTTCAAATATTTTGTCAAAACAAGCATATCTATAATGCATTTCAAGATAGTGAGGGTCTGGTCATGATTTTTCATAGAAGGGTTAAATTAAGCAATTCGAAAGTTTAAAAATTGAAAAGTATGACCCAAAATTAATGGGTTTCAAAAAAAAGTTCACTCAAATCGGCCGCAGTTTGACCAAGATATCGAAAAAATGAATTTTGTGAATCTTATGACGTCACGAAAACCACAAAAATTAATTTTGCTTTATTATCCTCAATTTTTAACCAATTTTGACAAACAAAGTATGTTATCCAACTAAATTTGGGTCATAGTTTTCAAATATTTTGTCAAAACAAGCATATCTATAATGCATTTCAAGATAGTGAGGGTCTGGTCATGATTTTTCATAGAAGGGTTAAAGTAAGCAACTCGAAAGTATTAATTATATAATTTCGATTATATACTTTGTTTATCAAAATTGGTTAAAATATTCATTACAAGCTTTATATATAATATTCAATTAAGCTTGTAATGAATATGATCGGATGTTCGAAATAGGGGATGTTGGTTTTGGTTATCTCAAGGGTAAGCTTTTCTCTTAACACGACACAGTTAGTACATTAATCGAGCAGCTAATTAAACTACATTATTTAAGTAAACTTGAAATTGTTTGTATGGGGTTGGCTGTCACATAGGTTCAAGATCATTTTGCTGAAAAATTGTTAAAATAAAAAAACTCATAAATAATACAATTATTTAGATATTTTCAAATGTTGATAAATAATAAATAAAAGTCTATGAAAATCTTTTATTTTTTTTTTGTTTTTTGGAAAAAATTTAAAGAAAAACTAATATGTATTTGGTATTTATTTTGTTGTATTTTGTTGTTTTTTTGTGTGTGTGTGTTTAGTTGCGTACACCCCTGCCTCCTGAACAAACCGAACAAGCGCAGACGGCCGGAGCGCCTGCACAAACAGGTGCAACAAGCGCAACAGCTGCGCGCGATGCCAAACAAACTACCACTGTGTTCCGCTATTGCATGCCTACGCATGCTACGTACACGCCGCCCCAACCCAGGGCATGTACTTTCATATTAATCTTTTTTATTATTAAACTAACTTTAGCCTTTTTTTATTGAAAATAATAATGAATTAAAATAGTTCTTCATAAAAAAAATATTCATAACAAAAAAGAAAAGTGATTTCATTATTATTTCCAAAATTTACTTTGGTATGTTAAGAATCTTTGTATCTATCTTATTCATAATTGCATTCATTTTGGTTTTTTTTTTTTGTTTTTTTGGAATTGATTTATAAAAATTTCCGAGAAATTAATGCAAATATGAATACAAAATCTCACCTTTTGTAAACTTTGTAGTATTTGTCTGCTAACTTGACCTGTGCCTAAATGTATGAGTTCGACCTTTTATGGCTTATTATTATTATTAATTTTTTTTTTTTTAATTTTCTTTTCTCAAAAATTATTTTTTGATTGCATAAATTTATATAAAGATTTCCATAAAAATTTCTGTAAAACGTGATTAAAAAAAAAATTTTTTTTCCATAAATTTTGCCTTCAATTTTTGTTTTTCTGATTTTTTTTATTGGTAAATTTAAAATCAATTAACGATAAAATGTGTAATCAGGTCATTAATGGAATTTGTTGTTTTTTGCTATAATCATTGGTGTTTCTCTATTTGGTATGGATTTGAATTTTTCTCTCATAAATGAATTATTGTATACTTTTCCCGCTTAGATGTGCTATTTTTGTTATTTTATTTTTTTTTTTTTTACAAATTTTCGCATGAAAAATAAATATTATTCAAATTAAACACACATTATTCGATGTATACCTCTTTTATGTCACATGTCAGGTTAGGCTTGCAGACACTTTGACTCAGTCACACATTTCAAAATCATTATGGAATTGATCAACTAACTGGCATCTAAAAATATGGATTTTATGAATAGTACCGATAATCTGATGAATACAAACACTCTAAATATATAATCGTATAACAAATTTGAATGCTGATGAATATAAATATTCAAACTTTAAACATGAACAGAAATCATTGAGTGTAAATGATGAATACTTAATACTTTAAATAAAAAAAAAATTAATATAATTGATGAATATTAATGAATACAACTCTAATTACTTAAATTAATGCCACAAATACTAATAAATTGAAAACGTTTGAATAAAACATTTCAAATTAAGACGAATGCATTAATATTCATGTTGAATTCAGCCTTGAATAGTGAATGTTTGAATAAGATAGATGAATGCAGATGTTAAATAAATGACAATGTTTAATAAATATAAAAGTATATTCATAAAACTTTAGAATACATCAGTATTCATATTGAGTTTAAACATGAATAATGTTGCATAAATGTTAGAATATATTATAATTGATGAATACTGATAAAATCAAATGTTTAAATATAAATGATAAATACTGATAAAAATACATGTTTCAATTCAAATTCTGAAATTATCAGTATTTATTGTCAAATTCAAACATGAATATATTTATGCAAATTCGTCTTTAGATTATATTCATTATATTCATGATGCATTTAAAACTGAATACAAATGTTTGATTAATGAATAATCCTATTTTTAGATGCTTATATAAATTAAAATCTATATTAAAGAGCGGATTAAAGGAATTAAATATATAAACTTTTAATAAACTTTTTTTTAAACTTTGTTAAACATACTTTTTAATCAGATTTAAATCATAAATTGAAAAAGATAATTAATAATCCCCTCTCTAATATTTTCAATTTCTTTATGATTTTGAAGAAAAACAATTCAAAATTTATTTTTAAGTATCAAAAATAATTTAGGTAACAATTTATTTTTTACTTTAAACTCTTAATTTACAGTTCTGATAATTCGTAAGGTAAAAAAGTAATCAATCGTTTTGAAACTTTTAAATTCATGGCTTGAAACAAATTTATTTTTGTATTTTTCGGATTATAAAAATTTTTTTCAATCAGGTAGTATTAAGGTGAATTTATACCTGTGAATTTATTACCTGAATTCAACTATTACCCGAGAAATACAATTTCATTAAAAAATTTTGATTCGAGCCTAAAAACCGAATAGTAATAATTGATAATAAATTAGTTTTTAATTTTAATTAATTAGATATTTTTCTTGAAATATTTACATATAGCTAAAATAAAAATTTACGATAATAGGCTTTTGCATGGTTCAGCGATTTATTAGTGGAACATGCAGAAATATTTTGGTCATTATTTGCTGTTGACATGGATCGTGTATTAGCTGAGCAACCTCCAGACACATGGGATTCATTTCCATTATTCCAAATAATGAATGATTATCTTCGAACTGATGGTAAATAAAAAGTGAATAAAATTCGTTTATTATGACTTTTAATGAAGAAATTTTAAGGGAAGAGTTAAAACATTTTTTCACGAATTCAGTTTAATCATTACTCAAAATTTTTCATGAAAAAATTCTCATACCTTTCTAATCAGTTTTCACGTTCACGGAAGAACGTCTTTAAAACAGTAGCTTCAGAGTATCTTAAAATATTTTTCAATTTTTGCTTTAAATTTGTTGTTTACTTTGGGTCACTATAAACGATTCTTTATTATATTTCGATTTCAATAACGTTTGGTTTTAATATGATTATTTAGATAATTTGAAGAATGGACGGTTCCATCAACATTTACGAGATACGTTTGCACCATTAGTGGTTCGTTATGTAGATTTAATGGAATCCTCAATAGCACAGTCGATTCATAAAGGATTTGAGAAAGAACGGTGGGAAATTAAAGGGCAAGTATTTAATTCAAATTCTCTATTACACAATGCTTTTAACTTGGGATCCACGCCACGGTTGGGTCTGACAATATAGGTTTGTCCAAAGTGTTCCAAAGCTATGCAGAGTGGAACTTTTTGAGTGATTTACATACATATGTTTGAATATCGTACCATGGTAAAAAATGTTAGGGACATAAGAGATGATTAAAAATGCCCGCTAAACAACCAAAAAAATTATGTTTCAGTGTCCATCAAATAGTTTTTTTTTTTTTTTTTTTTAAATATATCCCAGAATTTATCGAAATTTATGAATATAATTGATTTTAGCAATGGATGTGCGACATCTGAAGATCTATTTTGGAAACTAGATGCATTACAATCATTTATCCGCGATTTACATTGGCCCGACATGGAATTTCGACAACACCTAGAGCAAAGATTAAAATTAATGGCATGCGATATGATTGAATCGTGTATTCAACGTACCGAAAGTTCATTCCAACAATGGTTGAAAAAATCGGTTACGTTCATTTCTACAGATTATGTGATACCGTCTGAAATGTGTGCCATGGTTAATGTGATTCTTGATGCGAAAAATCAATCATTTAAGTTATGTGCTGTAGATGGCATTGATGTGGTAAGTTTTAATTAATAAAAAATATAGCAAATAATTTTCTAATTAATTTTTTTTTGGTTGTCATTTTAGCATCAATATCATACGAAAATCGATGATCAAATTGATAAAACTTTAGTAAATATGAATCAAGGTATGATTAGTAAATTAATTTCGGTATTAGAAGCTACATTATCGAAATTATCGAGATACGATGAAGGCAGTTTAATTGGTTCAATTTTAAGTATAACTGTGAGTATTATTTTTTATTTAAAAATTACATTGGTCAGTAGTTTTTTTTAATCGAATTTTGATAATTTTCTTGGTCCAAAATTCGAAAATCTAGATAAAAGTATTTAAGTGATATAAATAGTTCGCTAGGTAGAATGTCTGTTTGATTTTGACATACCAATAGTGAGACTAATAGAGGCAAACAATCAGTTTCTTTTTCAACTATCTTTTGGCAATTTATGATAATAAATTTTAACTAGTAATTTTTGTATGTGATAGAATGTATCAGGATCTGGTAAGGATATGGGTCAAGGATATGTGAATTTTACACGAAATTGTATGGATCAGATACGTAGCAAAGTGAATGATGAATTATGGATATTAAATTTCTTTGAACAATGGTACACAACACAAATCAATTTATTATGTAATTGGTTATCGGAACGATTGGATCGATCATTACATTTTTATCAATGTACGTGCCTTGCTCACATTGTAAAGGTAAGTCAAGTAATCACCAGAGGTTAAATCCAAAAAAGCTTGACAAATTATAAGTGGGTCTACTATAATTATTTTTTTTTTCTCTGGCGTAGAACTTTGAAATTGTGAAAGTTGTTTTGGATTTAAAATGTATGTCTTTGAATTTTAAAGTGAAATATTAATTTTGTTTATAGAAAATATATTCAGATTTTGAGCTACAAGGGGTTATGGAAGATAAATTAAATTCAAAGGCCTACCAAACCATATCTCAACGGATGCAAGCTGAAGAAGCAACATGTGCTTTATTGATGGGACAGCAAGAAGATGAAGCAGAGTATGTATACGAATTTTTATACAAACGTTAATTTTGATTCCCTTATCAAAGTTGGACCACATCTCTTTACACACTCCAAAGACCAATGGTCTAGCTAGAGAGAGATACTGTAGAACTGGAACAAAGAAAACAAATCCTCTCGGTTAATCTGTGTTGATTTTTACGAACTCTTAGTTGAGTGACCATGGAAGAAAGGACAAAAGCACGACCCTCCAATACTTGATTGTGTGATATCTGGGTTCAGGGAGTGACTATGACAATAATATAGAAACATCAATTTATATGTTAATTCCCTTTAAGAGACCCTAAGCGTCAAAGTGATAGAGAATCAATTGTGATACCTTTCTTCTAATGCTTATTGTTAGTTATATTAAAAGTCAACAGATAGATGGTGATAATGGAAAAGCCGTATCGTTAAATTTATGATATTATTATTACAGAGGAAATGGTGATAGTGTTGAAGATGGCGAACGTTCAAAATCAAAACCAATATTAGAGAATTTAAGTGGTGAAGAAGGTGTGAATATCAGTAATATATCATCGGTGGTGGTTGGACGTGTTGGTAATTTATTTGGCAAAGGCATAGGTGGCTTAGGTTCAAAATTAGGTGGCGGTACAAGTTGGTTTTAGTATATACTTTAAACAAATATATACTAATTGTAATTTTTTTATTCAACAAAAACATGTTGTCCTTCGTATTTAAAACTATTTATTTAAAAAAAATATGAATGAAATAAATTTAGTACGATCATAACTATAATTTTAAATAAGGCCAATCATACTTATTATTAATTAATCATAAATAATTGGAATACATATACATTAATAAACATACAAATAATGTATACTCGGCAACAAAAAAATAATTTAACAATGAAAAAGCTACGGAGTGTTGTAATTTTTTTGTTGCGGAGTATACATAAATAGCTGAATATGATATGAAAACAATATATAAATTGCTTTTATAGATTATATAACAAATTTCAAATAGAAAAACAAAACGTCAAAAAAAAGTAATTCAGATCAAATTTTTATTTTGGAAATTAATTATTCAGGCATTTAGTACTGACGAACACTAAAAAGAAACCATTTGAATTTGAAACCTGTTTACGTGTCGAAAAAAAAAATAATTAAAGGTACTATGACCAAATTATAAAATTAACTCAAAATAATGAGCCATTTCAAATTTATTTTGTTTTCAAGTTTGTGATTGCCTTAACAATTTTTTAAATTAATGTCAAAAATCATAGTTTTTCCACTCTAGATGAGCCAGGACCTTTGGACTGGACCTTTCAAATAGAAGGGGATTGTTCGTATTTTGTACGAACATTTACTATCATGTTAGAAAGAATTTTTTGCTACAAGTTAAACCAGATGTAACGACGAATCTGTTTCTTGGATCATTGAAAATACGTGGTAGTAAAACAGGATAATTCTAGAGTCTTCTCTAGATTAATGATTTAATGATTTTCTCCTATATTTGGAAATGTATCCTCACTCATGGAGAAATTATTATTTCATCGCCTTAGTTTATTTGTTTTGTAAATTCTATTATAATTGTATATGTATGATAACCTTATGTGTGACATGTTTCAGCTGATTACGAATCAGGCTATTATTTGCAAGTACCAAAATACAATTTTCAAGTTGGTCGTTTTAACTTTCTGGGGCGCAACATTTGTTCAATGATTGTGAACAGGCTCAAATCAAAAATATTCTATAATTTAAAATCATTTTTTAAGTACAAAAAAATATTTTTTTTTTTATTACAAAAACAAAAATGAATACAAAATATATATTATCTGCGCGGTATTCACGATGATATCGATTATTTTATGTGGATTACAAAAATCGTGCTCAATATATTTAATTAACTTTAAATTAATTAAAATTAATTAGCAAATTTATGAACAATGGAAACACCAACTAAAATATACAAAAGTGACTTTTTATTAGAAATATTAGATTTAAAAAGAAAAATAAAAAAAATTTTAAAAAATTAAAAAAAAAAAAAACAAATGAAAAATTGTTATGTTTTTTGTGTCCCAAATATTGAAAAAAAAAATAACCGTTTGTATAAAGCCCAAAAATATAAAATAAATCCAAATTTGTAAATAAAATATTCAATGAATATAATATTATACAAGTTAGCTTTAAATAATCGTTAAATTATATTCGTAAATTTTCAGTGGCATATTTTCTATTTATTTTACATATCGAATTCAGCTATCATTTTGTTTTTCTTATGGGCCCGAAACATTAATTTTTGCCAGATAAATATAAAATAGTCTAGAGGCTTATGGATTTGACCTTGCTACTTGATATTTTTGTTTACTAAACTTTCAAGTCAATTTTAAAGGCCGTTTTTTGTATGATAAAAATTCGATAAATGAAAATTATTCGACACGGTAGTATTGCCTATTGCTTATATGCTTTTCCACTACGCAAGCAATTGTTGAAATCTGCCTTGAAAATATATTTCATTTTTTTTGAGGCAATCCTATTAAGGACCTAAATTTCAACTGTTTGAAAATAATTGAGCCGTCGACCTAAAAAATTGTGCTATATTCCATAGAACAATCGGTGAACAAAAGATTTGAACAATCGTAAACTATCCTACTTCACTGTTTCGACTTAGCGATATGAAGTTCATCGTTATCGTATACACGAGCTTTGTTATGTATTTGCTCGTATTCTTAAAATGCACGAGTCATTTGAAGCTTTCAGCTTTTGCATCCACAAATATTGTTTATTTAAAATTGGATGATAAAGAAAGTTTAAACAATTTAACTCGAATATTTTACAATATTGATTTTTTGATTTAGTACACATATTTATCAAGTGATCCTTCTCATTGCAAGGTTTCTATGAAACAATATACATAAGCCTCCAAACTAGAAATAGCGTAGGGATGCACAATAAATTTATTTGACTTTAAAATAATATACCTCTCCTTTGAAAATCAAACAAGCTTTACAGTGGCGGTATACTTTAATGTAGTCATTCTATGAAATCTATATGAAAACCACAGTCAAACGCCACTGTTAAAATATTTCTGTGATATCATCCAAACAACTTTAAAACATAGTTTTGCCTGTTAAAAATATATATTGTATTTAAAAAAAAAATAATAAAAATAATAAAAATAAAATAAGTATTGGGATGCATTTACAGCCACTCACACGGAAAAATCGTATTAAATTTTGTATATGCATCTAAAAAATATTTAAAAAAAAAATTATTGCCTTGTGGGTTTGACCTCTCAGTAACATGTTATTATAGAATTGTTCTTCAAATATTGTTAAAAAAAAAAAATTCATTTCGATTGACAATTTTCCATGATACGACATTTAAACAATAATCGAGTCCACGTTTTAAAATCATCGACAATAAAACACACAAAAATGGAAAAGCAATATTTTTTTCAATTAATTTTGCTTAAAAAAACAAAATGTCGTAGACAATTTTTTTAGTAACTTTATAGTATTTCAAATCTAATGTGCCAATCACACATATCGAGATCGGTATTGAACTTTCGTCGTCATAATACGTGTCGACATCGAAAATTGTCATCCACAAAAAATTTTAATGAAATTTCTAAAAAAAGAGCAACCAAAAAACAAAAAAAACAAAAAAAATTCACAAAATGAAAAGAAATTGGTGCTGCTTTTCATCTTTAATTGTTGTTAATCTAGTATTTATTAAAAAAAAAAAAAGAAAAAATCCAAAAAATCCAAAAAAAATCTATAAATCTATCGTTCTTACAACTTATTACTACTATTCATTTTAGTCGGGGTTCATCCATAACCAAATTATCGATTTATACAATTTTTAAAGGAGTTACCAATGTGACAACCTGATTTCAGGCTTTCATGGCTTTAGAGTTTCAGTACCATCGCTAGATCGTACCTAACATCATTTTATTCATTACCAAATTGTGTTAGCCAAATTGAATTCATTCAAAACTCAGCTAATCGAGGATATTTCCAATTTCATTAGTTGTTCGAATCTTCCAAAACGATTGGAGGAACTTCATTTCTAATCTGTGATTGCCGTAACTTTAGTGATTTTTTATGTAAATTATTCTAACCAAAACAAGTCTTCAGAATTCTTTTCTCCTGAGTAGCTTGGATCCTTGTGGAGAAATAGAAACTTGTTTAGAGAGTCAGAAACATGCTTTGATGGTCAAATTTCTCTGATTTAACACAAATCATACTTATTTAATTTTGTATATTTTGTCTTCTAAAAAAAAAAGTAAAATTGACCAGGCATTCTACGGCAATTGAAAACTTTTATCGCTGAAATAGACTTTTTTTTTAAATAGACCGTTCTTGAGAGCAATTTGGTCGATTATGACTTATTCCATTCGGGATTCTCTCCATCATAATTTTCCTGTGATTATATGTGAAAATTCATACAACTAACGAAAATATGGAGTAACGGAAAAACGGTTAAGCTGCATTGTTAAATTTTATAAATCTTGATCCGCAAAAAACACATTTCAAATTTGTCCTCAGCAATTTGTTTGTAAAAAAACTCAGACAAGTGAATTGTATCTTGGGTGGCAATTCCATTCTTAATACTAATGACAGTCGAATGACTAGGGAAATGCAATTATCCTCTCAAAATAAATTCGAAATTGAACTAAGCAGTTGAGTAACGTGATTTTTTTTTGTAAAGTCTTGTAAATGGTTACTGTCTACGAAGTTTTCAGTCTAAAATAATCTGATACAAAACTTCATGTGAGAATCGTTAATTGTATAGATACAATATTTTGGAAAAATATGAGTTGATCCCTGACAATATTTATAAAAATAAACAAAAACAAAAATGCTTTGTCAATCTTAATTAGAAGTAATTTATCATTTTTAAAAAAAAGCATATCTTCATAGCAATACAAAAATCACACTTAACACTGATTAAAACAAAAACAAATGGTACTATATACTAATTAGGAATACTATACAAATAACCTAAGAGACTAATCAAAATGATATAGGTTTAATCTTGGGTGTCTCAAATATCATAAGCATCATATTAGGATACTAGACAAGCTATCAGAGTAAAGTATTCAAAATTTAATTTAAATATGCTCAAAAATAATTTAGCTTTTTAGATGCCTCAAAATCAAATTAGGTGCACAAATTTTTAATAAAGAAAATTGAATCATTATGATGCACTGTTGGCGTGAAATTACGCAAGCGCTTTTAATAAGGTGCTTTTATGGAGTGCCTTCATCACAATCAGTGACTCATGTTACACGGATTTCTTTTGGATAACTGTTATTAAATTGATTTATTGAACAGTTAATTAAAGCACTAACAAAGTATCAAATTCTGGTACTCATATTATATTATAAAAGTTATTTTTCCACATTGCCGTGGCAGAGTGATTTCACAGTAGCAGTGCATCATAATGTCTCAAATTTCATAATTAAATATTTGATGATCACATTTAATTTTGCAGCACCTAATTGTGAGCGTGTTTAAATTTAATTTTTAATGCTGTTTCATGTTACTTCAACGCGTCACTGCTAGCTTGACATTTTGTTCATGTAAGTGATTCAAGTTAGTGAATCAGTGCAGTAATTTTTATTGTAATTTTGATTAAATTGATTTATTGAATTCACACCATAATAAAAGCACCTAAAAAGCACCTAATACTTACCTTATATTCTAAAAGTTATGTTTTCACATTGCTCTGCTAGCGAGATTTTACGACAATAGTGATCATAGTGACTCAATTTTCTTAAATCAAAATTCAAGCACCTAATTTAATTTTACAGCTTCTAAATACCAAATAATTTTGAGCATATTTAAATTTAAATTAGAATTCTTTGCTCTGTCTAGCTTGATTAGTATTCTGATTATCACTGATAGCAGGTGTGAATTTCTAGGTTACAAAACGAAATTTTGAGAAGAATGATTGAAGAGGCGTGAAATTTTTTTGAATTGTATAAGTTTAATTTGAAAAAAAAAAATACTATGCTGTGCCATTGCTTGCTTTAACTTAAGCAAGAAATTAACTGAAGCCTTTTGCTGTAATACTTCTTTATTCTTGCAGCTTATTCTCAGTTGTTCACACCTGCTATAAAAATTCAGTAATTAAGATTAGCGAAATCTTCATATAAAATATTTTTCCAATAATTGCACACGCAAATTTATCAAAAAAATTATATTAAAAATAGATTTTAATAGATCTTAACTACTTTAAAACAGTAAAAAATATTTATTTCTTCTATTATTAATTAAAAAAAAAAAAAAAAACTAATCAGTAATTAACTTTAATAATCTAATCAATTTAAAAAAAGAAATTTATAAAAACTCACAAACACAGTAAATTAATTAAAAAAAACTTAATTATTAAAAAAAAAAAAAAATAAATAAATAAATATAATCTATTTCTTCAAATTTCGAAAATTCAAATTAAATCTCAAAATTTAAAATAATGGACGATAAAATAAAAAAATATTGGCTGGAATAAATGTTGTTGTGTAAAATTTTTTTGAGAATTGAGAACACACCTCAACATTGCTTGAGTATGAATATCTTTAATTATAGTGAAAGTTTGACAAAAAATATTTTAATGTTCTCAAAACAGTTTTAAATTGTTGAAGTTCTTGCACAATTTTCAATCAAGCTTTCTGTAATTCTGTAGTTAATAAAAAAAAAATTCAAAAAAGTGAAAAAAAGAAGCACTTATTAAAAAAAAAAACTTATTTATTCTTGCAAGGGTTTGATATATCGGTTATCGAATATAATTTAAAAAAAAAGAATAATTAATAAAATTTATATATAAAAAATCAAATTTCAGGCCCCTTTCTAAAAAAAATCAATTCCCTTTTTAAATAAAATTAAAAAAAAAAAATTTTACTAATGTTAATTTTAGTTGAAATTTTTGCGCATGCCTTCTGAATAAAATCATAGTAAATTAAATAAAATATAAATAAAAATTTTATTGTTTATTAAAAAAGAAAAATGTTATATTTCAAAATGGAAAGAATGTATTGTGGATTTTTTTTTATTTTCGAATTTTATTGAACGTCCTTTCAAGGCGTTATGGAAATTTCAACCGAATCAATCATAAAAAGCGTAATAATTCACCATAAATTAATCAAAATTAAATATGGAATCGAATAATATAAGTAGCCGTGAAGAACAATTTTTGACTAGATAAACCATAGAGTAACTCAGATTTAGAATGAAGAGGATTTTGTTGAGACTTTTAAGGGTTTTGAAATTTAAATTTTTTGTATTTAAAAACTTTAGTGACATTTTTATTAGTGTCAAAATCAGAATTGGGTAAATAAAAATAATTTTATTGAACACTGTATTAAATCGCTACCATGCAGAATCATATAAGAAAACTGGTTGAAATGGCCTTTTCAGCATTGGCTACATTTAATGAAGGGTCTAGATTTTCAAGTTTGTCATTTTAAGCCTGTGCGTAGGACACATTCAGCATTAATATCGCCTTGTCAAAAGAAAATTATTTGATTTCACGTTTAATTTACATTTATTTGAGTGTAAATTATTAGGCCTATTATAATTGATTGGATCTAATTTATCATGACCAATTCAAAGGGTATTTTACGATTGACCTCGAAATATGGCTACTAAAATTTTTACGAAAACACATATCATTTGAAACAAAGATAAAAGTAAACATAAATAAGTAAAACTATATAAAAAAAAAAAATAATATTTATTTTCGATAAAATATATTTTTTGAATAAATAAGTTTTAGTAGCCTTCTAGAATCTTCTATTCCATACCCTCCCAAAAATTTTCATGCAAAAAATCTGTATAAATAATATTTTTCCAATTTTCGTTTTAATACTGGTTGTATGTAATTAATTATTAATGTCGACTAGTGAAAATATATTATTAACAAATTTCCACAATACAAATATTCATTTTTAAAGATCATTTTTGGCATTATTTCAGATTGTAAATTAATAACGATTATTCAAATATATTATTAAAATATATAAAAAAAAAATTGCTGGTTTTGAATTGTTTTACGTTCCTGTATTCATTATTTCAGATATTTTTTGGAAAATGACATTCTTTTAGAACTCCTCTGCTTCAATTGGTTGAACTAACCCCTGCCCCCCGTTTAGATCGAGCCAAGTGATCGGGATACTTCTATAAATCGTAACTAGAAGTCAATTCAATCTAAAAACAACAAAGGTAAGTAACTTCAAAATTATTGTCGATTTCTTTTAAGTGTTGCTGTCATCTTGCAGATTTCATTCCCCGTTTTATAAGATCCAAAATTCAATTTAAATTTTAATATATTTATGTATTATTTTTACTACTATAAATTCTGTTAGTAGTCAAAATGAGCTATAATGTGTTGTAAAGGTTACCTACACACTACTACACTACTCATAAATGCGTATACACACATCCAGTTAAACTAGTATATTTTTTCACGTATTCTTGAACATTCAGTTGCTTTATCTGAATAACAAAACGATTAATAATATTTTTTTAATTCAGGAATAATTAATATTCTATTAGTATTTCAAAAGTTTCTGCCTATTAGAATACTCTATTATCTCTTTATTATAATCGCGAACGTTTCTTAAAACGTATACTCTTCATTGCTTGGACTGTAAATAGGGTTAATTAGCCATAATCGATATGTTCTACAGTAGGATTTTGTGGGTAACAGAAAAACAACTAGGTTTCAGAAAGTTTCCAACGGTGACGTCTAGTTTCCAATATGGAACTAAATGTTCAGAACAAACAAACATAAAACTGATTTTTCTTCCACGTTGAAGATACATTCAAGAACTGTTTGAAAGCTATTAAACAACGGATTGTATAAATATTTTATTCGAAAATAAAAAAAAATATTCTGCCCCAACCTCCCTCATATGATTTTATTGAAGTATGTTTATACTCATCAATAAATATCAAAGCTTTAAAGGATTAAATAATTTGTATAGAATATTTAAACATATTTTCTCATAAATAATTCATATTTTTTATCATAGATGGCATAAAGTTTACAATTTAAATTTAAATACTAAAGGCTTATTGTTAGTATAATATCGAAATATTTGAAATTTATATTCTGTAAAAATCAGGATATTGAAAAAAATTGATACGTTAATGAAATGGAAAAATTTTATAACAATAATCGATTTCCTCCCGCACATATCGAATTCAACAATAAAGAATATAAAAAAAAATTCAAAATATATATAAAAAAAAAAAATTTACCGGAAATTAGTAAATATCTACCCTTTAAAATGCACCACATAAGCTCTGCTGTTATTGTAATAACAGAATATGACTATATTTGATTGACAAAATCGTTATATTGTTTTGATATTATTTTAACAAGTCGTTTGTGTTATATCACATAAATATGTTAAATAATTATATTTATTATAGCGGAATTTAGTTTCGAAATTCTATAGCTTACAATAAATTTTTTTATTACGTGTGTCAGGATTATTAATACAATAGAAAATAAAAACAGGAATTTTTCTCCCAAACAAAAAAAAGTAGTCATTATTAGTATATATATATAGTTAATGGTTATAGTTAATGGTAATTGAATTCGATGAAGCAATTAAGAACGTAATCTTCAAATTACACAGTTCTTGTGTATTTTCAATTCTAAACACACTTTAAGCTTTGCAATTTATTCAAAGCGAACCTTTAAATTATTTTAAATTTAACGATTAAATGAGTAAATCCAAAAAATCAGCAAACAACACCAAAACTTTTTATCGTCGCTTTTGAACTTTCTAGATTTTGATCTCAAAAAAACAAAAAATAACAGTTATTTTACTATTGCAAGAATAGTTTACTAGATATCGCTATAAAGAGACCCAACAAATCCTCCAGCAGTCCTCGAAAACCATTTTAAGGGATAACTATCGTTAAATACATGTTATTTTTGATACCCATCAAGATTACCTTATAAACAGAGCTTTATCGAATTTTTTTTTTCGATTTTTGAAAATTTTGTTTGCCCTCTATTTCAATAAAACTATGTTTAAAAGGTAATTTTTTGTGATATCTTCAAAAATCATATTCTGAATGCGATTTGTTGGTTTACTCCTAAAATTGTAAAATTTAAAATAAAAACAAAGCCTTGATATTTGATTAAATTTGAAAAGATTTCTTAAAATATGCAACTTATTTTTATACATGAAATTAGTGTATAGCAATTAGATGGATAATAAAACAACAATAATGTTATCTGTAACATCATATGATAATAAAAGATATAAGATAACATAGTTGAAGCTATGCAGATAAGTAGTACCATGTCTTAATTTGTTGTTCTTTCAATTGTTTATATAATATAACGTCGCATGTTATGTTGTACATTAAATTCTCTTTTTAGATATGAAATAACAGTTAAGAAAATAAAATCTTGTTGACTATTTAAAATATAATACTTATATAAATATGTATATATACTCTATGTTTTAAAAATTGCACAGTTAAAATAGAAATTATGTCATTGGGAATAATCTTAAAAACATTACAAAAAACACTCTTCTTAGGATCTTTTAGAAAAATAAATATATAATTGTGTCCTCTAAACTTACGAAATATTTTCTATCATACCTAGCAGCACTAAGTTTTGAACAATTGCCAATTGAAGATTGCATATTTAACACGTAGGCTGTTTTCTGATCGATGTGGATGCGATCGTTTTATTAGATAATAAAAACAATTTTCTTACGACTGTCTTAAAAAATTGAAGGTATAGCAATTATATATCTATAAAAAATTATCAAATATGCGGTATTCGTTTAATTTGAAAAATGAAAAAAGCTGGCTACTTTTGATTGTTTTCTATCTTTTGGTCTTAAGAAAAAAATAAAGAATTAGAAAAGGCAAAATAAAGTTATTTTTCTATTTCTGCGCTCGGAAAAGTAACGGAAGGAGCTCAGCGAATCTCACCTTTTACCAATGTTAGTTATCATCATTTACATTGAGATAGTCTTATCAAACAGTTGAGCATGAATCATCACCCTTAGGAACGGCCTAAGCTCTGAGTCTTATACGATAATATGTCTTTAAGCAAATTATGCAAGACACTGATGATATAGCTTTTATATTTTAGAATCAGTTTAGTTGCCACAAAGATTATTTCCTACAATAAATAAATTAATTAATTAAAAATTAAATCTTCTCTATAATTTAACGTAAATAAGTAGCCTTTATTAACATCATTTGTTCATTCAAAATTTGTAATAGACATTTCATAAGTAACATGTATTTTTAACGGCTGTGGGAATGGATCTCTAGACGGATTTTTTACTTATTTTTTTGGGTCAAAATTACCAAATTTTTGTGAAACTTTGTATTCCATAATTTAATAACTCAACCTCAAGTTGGCATAATATTAGAGAAAAAATAGAAGAAAGAAAAATGTTTTAACTTTACGCATTGTGACATAAAAATTATTTTAAATGTATGGAAGAATTTGTTAGCAATGTTACATTTTATTTGAGAAAACTCATCTGAAATATTAATTTGAAAGATATTTTAAAATGAGTAAGTAGATCGTGTTCGTGTTTATGTATGTCATATACCTGACTTGTCAAGTATATAACTACATACAAAATGTTTTAAGAAAATTTCATATCTTCAAAAATAGGATGCAAAAACAAAAAAGACAAAAAATAAATAAACATACTGCCAATAATGAATAGACTCCAAATGAATGTCTGATTTTGATCGAAGCCACCGATGCCGATTATTACTGCTATCCTTTGGTCGAAGACGAATGTTTAAATTTAGTAAAAAATTATTGAATATTAGCTAAAATCTCAAATATCAAATTAACTAGGAAAGAATTGACTTTTCGATGTATGCTTTTATAACAATTTTTGCTTAGAATCCGATTCATCCCTCTATCGATTTTTGTAGAGACGTTCTTCTTTATTTGTAACTCCACTTTCTAGAAGGGGTTGTTACCACCCTCTGCACAACAGAACCCCTCGTCATCTTATAACTTTTTTTTCATGGGCGCTTACAGTTTAATTTTGAAGTCAATCTGAGCTATGATTATACTGTTTTTTTCTGTTCATTTACTGGGCTATATATGGAATGTTAATCAAGTGGAT
Organism: Chrysopa pallens; assembly: GCA_020423425.1. Classification (NCBI taxonomy): domain Eukaryota; kingdom Metazoa; phylum Arthropoda; class Insecta; order Neuroptera; family Chrysopidae; genus Chrysopa; species Chrysopa pallens. The sequence continues at coordinate 8,250,904 of CM035596.1, read as the reverse complement.
TCTTAAGGTAATATCTAGCCAAGCTGGCAGACGGCAGCTAGTATACAATATATAAGTAATTTTTGTTCAAACATTTTCCAATACTAGTCAAACTAGCTGAGCAAAGTACTCAAAATTGAAATTAAATATGCTCAAAATAAGGTGCTTTTTAAGTGCTATATAGGTGCAGCAAAATAAATTAGACTCGCAAATTAGGAAAATTGAGTCATTATGATGCATTCCTGTCGTAAAATTAAGCAGGAAAAATCAAGCAATTTGAAATATAGTATTTATAATGTAAGTACCAGAGCTAGGTGCTTTATATGTACTTTTATGATATGCCTTCAATAAATCAATTCAAAGTTACCAAAAAAACCCGTCTAACATGACGAACCACTGACGAAAAAAACTAGCATGTTGCACGGACTGTTTTGATAATTTTGATTAAATTGATGTACTGAAGGCACTTCATAAAAGCACCTAATTTTAGTACTTACTTGCTTTGCCAACGTGATTTCACGGCAGCCTTGCATCATAATGACTCAATGATCATAATGAAAAAGTTTCGAACCTCATTTAATTTTGCAGTATCTAAATGGCACCGAATTTTGAGCATATTTAAATTCAATTTTGATTACTTTGCTCTGCTAGCATGACTAGTATCATTTTCGAAAAGAATGTTGATATAGATATGAAAAATTAAAGAGAAATATTATATCTATTTGTCTAAAGTTGGCTTACCTTTTGTTCTGCATTCATTTACAACGTAAAAATAATGTAAAAAATCTTTTATAATATACTATTTTTGTAAATATTTCAAAAAAATTTTGTTTTTATTTCAAAAGAATGTTTCAAATATTTTTATAAAATAATGTGTTCGTTGCTTTAAGCATTCGAACGTAGTGCATTATAGTTGAGTTTGTAGTCAAGCAGTTAATCAAATGCACTTCTACTGCATTCGGTGGTCCCTGTAAAACAAAATACTTTCTCGAAAGAATTTAATACTTTTGAACACTTAGTCTGATTTTGATCAAATTTGATAGACATGTTTATCACATTCAGAAAGTTTACTGGGAAGATTTGAAAATTTTCACTTCTCCGTTTGGGAAAATCTAAAAAAATGAATACACCATCAAAATTTCAATTATCTCTTTTTGTTTTTGAGTTATCTTGATGACAGACGCACGTACAAGCAAATAGAAATAATACTATGAATAGCAATACTAAAATTTTGTGCGGTCAATATTTGATATCATTCCAAAGTTTAGGATAAAAATAATATACCCCAATATATTATGTATAAGTTGAGTATAAAACATACAAGTCCAACGAAATATATTAAGAGGGAACAATTTTTCATTTAAAAGATACGAAGCAATAAAAGAAACAACGTCAAAAAGTTTAAGACTGCATTAGTGAAACAAGAGAAACGCCGAGTGAATAGCGCGAGTGATTGTTCACGAAAATTGTCTTTTATTATTATAGATATCATATTTTCGAGAATACATTAAATTGTTGTGCATTGTATGCTGTCTTTTTACAAAATTACAAAAATAATGGTAGTAGAAGTTTAAGAAGATGAATTATATAATTTCTCAAAGCTATGAAAAATTATTTTGCATTAGGTTTGTTAAAGATAAAGCTTTTGTATGTGGTTTTTATATTGTCTAAGAAATTTCTAAGATTCGGTTTTATATTTTCAATATCAGAACAAATAATATTTTTTATACATACATTTTTTCATTTTTTTTGTTTTTAGTATTGCTTAAAGTTTTAGTAACTACGGCTGAAACTTTTTATTTAATTTATTTTGCATTCGTTAAGTTGATAAATTATAGTAAAGTGAGGCTGTAAAGTAAAACAAGGTTGTCCAGTCTATGCACGGAAAAAACAGTCTATCCTGAAAATTCAAGTAATTCATGAAAAACTGCCTGAAAAAGTTTTTTTTTCCACACGTTTCCACTGTCGAATAAGTCAAAAAGTATTGACTTTCAGAAAAAACTTTATAGAACAAAAGTTGTTTAGAATTAGTTAATATATCCATTCCTCTACTTATTTTTAATAAAAAAAATGCTCATGAGAAGGAGCGGCATCCACTCCCAGGATAAAAGTAACCCTCAACACATTAACATTAAGTATAAGGTAAGTAGATCCCACAGCAAAATTTTGATACTAATTGGTGCTGATTGGTAGAATTTCGAGGGACACCGTGCATAGACTGGACTATTCGTGTTTCATTCTTATATAGATAATATACTTATCTGTATAGTTTTACTTATATGTGCAGTGCCTGTAAGTGCACTAGCTATCATATCAAAATTGTATACAAAATTGGCAAATAAAAAATGTAATCAATATAAATATGTATTATATTTTACATATTTTCAGATCATAAGAAATTCCAAAAATTCTGGTATCTAGCTGAGATATTTCGACTAAGGATTAAATTAAACGATGTAGTTAGTTTTAAAAATAAAAAATATGATCCAACCAATAATAGATTAAGGGGACCCGGTGGTCTAAAATTTTCGAAAAATCGATTTAAAAAAAAATATATATTTTGAAAGTATAGTATTTTAAAAATATACTGTTGGAAAAATAAATGGAAAATGGTTTATTTAAAATTTTGATGATTATAATATAAATTATTTTTGATTTGATAAGAGAGGGCTCACATTTAATCATGGAAAGGTGTGGTAAAAAATCGAAAATATATTTTTATAATTTTTTTATTTTTTATTTCTATATTATATTATCAGTTCTGAAAATAACTAGAAATAGGCATAATGTTTAACATGTTGGCTTGAACGATAATCTACCCAGAGATAATCATCAATCAGAAATGTTTAAATTCTTTACGCACTGTGGATACATTAAGACTCCAGTGAATGCCAATTGTAAATCTCCGTGGTATATACGAAATGATGAAAAGGTAATGAAAATTAAAGTTAAAAGGGAATTTAAAAAGAAAAAAAGGTATTATTTATTATATGATAAAGCCGCGAGTGGAAAGCAGCGGGTAGTATCTAAACGTAAAATGAAAAATATAAGAAGAAAATTGATTTGAAAATCTTAAAAACAAATAAAACGATTTAAAAATATAAATCTTGATAAAACTTGAATAATTTTTATTAATTATGAGTAATTGGTATAATTGAAAATATTATATAGAAAAATAAATTTGACAATTAATATAAATGTAAATTTATTATTACAATGAATTTATTTTTTCACGTATTGCCAAGGTGAATTACATTCCTATTTTGAATTTCTCTTTTCACTAAACTAACTCAGACAAATTAAACTGTACAAATATTGTGTCAAATTTTCAAGTCGATCCATGCCTCTTCAACAAACCTGTTTTCATCTTTACATTATGCATGCAAATAATTGTATTTTTCTCGCTGTATAATTGTTTTGAATTCCCAAATTTATTTAAAAAATGTCCTTGTAGATAGTTTCCCACGATGTTGATATGGAGTGCAACGAATAAAATACAATATAATTCATTGAAATTTATCAAGTTAAACAAATCCTTAAACTGAAGGTACTCAACTTGGTAAACATATGGAACGCTATGCAACACATAGCAACATCATAACATCGCAACATCTACAAACCATGGGTCTCGTAGCACGTAACATGTAACACGTACATATTTACGATACGATGATACGTTATGAAGTAGAACAAGTACTCCACCCTGTTCCATTTTGATTACGTTCTTAAGCCTCGATCAATGTTTCTAACTTATTGTTGTATAAAATTGATAAAATAAATCAGTTCATGTGCAAACAAAATGTTACTTCATCTATTTGTCAAACAATTCAATATTTAAATTTAAAAGCAAAAAAGCAAAAAAAGTATACAGTAATTTTGTGAAAAATCGACTTTTCTCTGTTACCTGTTATGTGCAGTTAGTGCAGTTTGAAGTGATGTTAAAAATGTACTTTGTACGTGTGTCATGTACGCCAGTTGTACACAATAACTTATGTAATCACTATAAATAGCTCTTCGTGTATTGTGATATTGTGACAGATAACAAATAACCATTTACCTGTTTTTTTTTTGTTTACCATTCGAATTTTTTCCAAAAACATTTGATAACTTTGTGAAGAAACCAGGAAAACAATTTTATCCGCCCTTTCTCATTCACTTTAAAACAAGTAGATTTAAAGTTAGTTGATTTCAGATTACGAGTTTTAGATTTTTATGTCAAAATCTTGAGCATAAAAAACTAAAAATGCAATTATTTCAGATATTAAATTGAAAATTAATCGAAATAAAATGGACTAATTTGGTGATTCTTTGAATACCCTTACTCAAGTGCCTTCAAGAAATACACCTTTGACTAAAACCTAAGGCAAACATTATTAAATTTAATATAATCGCATTTATTGTATGAATGTCGAATGCTTGAAATTTTATTTCGATTTTTTTATAAGTCATTCTTTATTTTTTATTCATAAAAAATTTATTCTTTAGTTTCGATAACTCGTTTTTACGAAATTTTTTAGTTGACTACTCAATTAAATTAATCTACAAAAAAAAAAAAGACAGACTTGTCGGTATATAAGCAGACAAACCGAAAAATAAGAAATATCATTTAAGCTCTTTTGTTGACTGAACGAAGTGAGGTCTATGCAATAACTAGATAATTTTACAATTTTTTCTACTGTACTTATCTATGTTTGTTTCGCTGGAATTTTCGAACGTAATGTCTGATTTTTATGAATTTTAATTGATATTTTTATCACTTTTTTCCCCAGGAAATTCTTCAAAAATACTAACTGTTTATTCTATATATACGAAGAAAGATGCAGTGTTTCCTTTTCATGTGAAATGACACAATATAAGTATGGGAAATAAGAAAACTTTATTTGGTCTATTGCCCTCTCTCTTTTAAGTATAATATGCAAAAATACCTACTTCATTTCTATAGAAAGATGGTTTTTTTTTTGAATGTAATGTGAAATAACCTGAAGCCCCACTATTTCTAAAAATTCCAAAAATACCAACTTTTTCTATTAAACTAGGAAAGTACGGGTTTTTTGTAAATCAATGTAAAATTTGTTAACATTGGAAAATTATTGTTTTTTATGACGGCGGAGATTTTTATAATGATATAATTTGAAATGAAATGATCAAGACAAATACGAAAAATTTATAATAGGAAAGTTTTATTTGGACTCACCTCTTTTTTGGTATGAAGAAAATTGAATTGCGAGTGCAGTCCACAGCTCATAGAGCTATTAGTTTTATAAAATTTACTCTGTAACGATGAAAAAGCTCTTGAGAATTATCGTAACTACATGGCTCATAGAACAAATTTTCAATGCTAATATCACATACAATAAATTAGTGTCTTACACTCAGATCGACTTAATGTTTAGTCAGGTGACAATGAAAAGGGTTTTCATATGATGTGTCGACTGTCTATTCTCAAGATTGAGACACCTTTTTTTTGTTGTTGTTGTTGATATTTCATTCGATATAACTGATAAAAAAAAAGTACGAAATATTAAATTTTTATTATTAAATACTTCAAATAAATTGATGATAAACTATTGATTTAACCATTTAATATAAATGTTTTTTTTTATATTATTTTTATTTTATAAATATGATTATGGCCATATACGAATAAAAACCATTTTCTTGGGCCATTCCAAGTATAAATAAATATTTATTGAAAAAACCATTTAAACAAATTTCTATAGGTTTTTTTTTTCTATATGAATTACATCGTGCACAGTAAAAAATTTTGGTGTATTTGTGTGGCAAAAAACGGCGGGTTTGTTATATAAAAGCTCCGTGAACTAGACATCTGCCATTGTTCAAATGCTCTAAATTGTGCTTTATTTGCGCCATTTAAATTCGTTTGTAACTAATTTGGTCGTCATTTTGATTTTGTTTAATTAAATTATTAAATCCGGATGTTGAAATTTTTCATTTACATTTTGGACAACGAAAAACATTATTTCGGGCCTCGTACACGTTTTCATAAAATTGCGCTTTATTTCTGCCTTCGATTTAGCTATTTATTTCATCTTATAATTCCAAGTCATCCGTTTAAAACCTGCGTATATGCATTCGGTCCGCGTTCTTAGTTAGTATGATAGATCGCTCCGAATATTATCCCACAAATTTTCAGTAATTTGATTGGTGGTTCATTTTCCGATTTTCAGGAGCTAATCTAATACATAGTTCTCCTCTTTAATTTAGACATTTATAAGTTCTAATATGATCAGGAGTTTTGAGAAGGATTAAAAAATTTAAGGGAAACATAAATTCTATTTCTGACAGTTATAAATAGGGAAAAGGAATTAAGTTTTGGTGTGTCTATGGCTTTTTATCTGTCAATGGCTTTCATTTCTATTTTGTATGGTGAATCGAGTTTTCTTAAGATTTTCTATCGGAATTTTTATGAAAGCACTCCATATATTGTTCAAGTCTATTGAATTCTTTTCAATTATTTTCAATAAATAGATTGTATCGAAGTGATGTGAACTTTTTTTTATTTTTTATTTTTTTTTATATTTTTGTAAACCTATCCCAGTATATGAACAGTGAGTGTAACCGTGGCATATTGTCAACACTTATGACTTCTTTTTAGAAGTCAATACATATAGGTAACCCAAACATCACGACTCATTGTTATATTTTTCTTTCATATGTTTCTTGTTCGAAAAAAAATACTACATATACGTACCAGACAGACATCAGACACACGGACTCATACAAGTATACGCACATAGAATAGTACAGGGGTATGATATTAAAAAAGTGCCTAGAAAAAAAAAGTTAAATAGTATAAAAGTTGTGTCATGGATCCCTTGTACTCAGTTGATCGAATTTTGCTGATTCAAGAGCTTTACCTTACTTTTTAGGAAATATACTTTACTTTGCTGATAAAACGCGGCACGACAAAAATGTTATAAATTTTAATCTATCTCTTTTTCAGATGAAAAATCTATGCCAAAAAACCTCGTCGGCCTGATGGTACACTTTGAGGAAAATTGGAATGACTTAGCCGATGCAGCGGCCAAGAAGATTCTCCAGGCAGATCGACCAAAGAGACGCCCACAGCGTCAACAATAAAGTAGGTAGTAATTAGCCAGTCCTCCCAGGGCGAAGTCTGGGCGGGGTACAACGGCGTACCGTCAATAGTTAGGGTTTAAGCGGGAATATAGTCATGTCAAGCCTGTACCCCGCACTCAGAACGTCAGGAGACTTTTACGGTTAGTGAAGTTATGCATTTCCTCTTCTTGATATAATAAATAAATAAATAAATAAATAAATAAATAAAATATAATATATATATATATATATATATATATATATATATATATATATATATATATATATATATATATATATATATATATATATATATATATATATATATATATATAATGATTAACGAGATAACAATTATACCCAATCAATTAGACGATTGTTACCTACTTTGGACATTAGATCTGTTTATAGTTTTTTTTTTTTTTTTTTTTTTAAGTATTGATAATAAAATAAATAGAACAAAAAATATCATTTTCTAAATGCTTTTCTGATGTTATACCGCTGTACTAAATATATCTCATATCAAATTTAACGCGAATTCGATCAGTGTGCGTGTTTTATTTTAATACTTCCAATATGATATTGTTGCTATTTCATTGGGAGTATTTAAAATACAGAATGTTACAGAAATTGGTTATCAACAACATAAAACAAATTTTGAATATATAGGTTGTCAAACAAACTTGATTGGGTCTAATCAGTTTCTAGAAATTTTTCGATCTGTCTCTAAACTTTTGGATTCTAGTGATCACTGATTTGGAAAACACAATTTTCTAATAAACTCGCCTTCAGTTTTAGCCAAGATGCAAAATTAGGTTGCATTTTGTAAAGTCGCGCTCAGTAAATGTGGGATATCATGAAAAACTTCTAGGTGGATTTGGATAAAATTTATACAGCTTATTGCAAAATAAAAATTTGATCGAAGAATTTTGATTTTTTTTTTTTTTGAAAATTAACGTCAAAAAATAATTTGAAAAAAAAATTAATTACAAAATTAATGATTGTGATGAACCAGAAAATTACGCAATAGTGTTGGTATCAGCAAATCTTCCAAAACTTTTGGAACGGACCTTAAATAAAAATGAGACTAACCTGGAACCAAAGCTGTTTTAAACTTATAACAAATAAATCTTTTTTTGCGCCAAATATTAAAACAGTAACAAAGATGAAGATGTTTGACTGTTACATCCTGTAAAAATATATTAGAGTGTATTAATAAATTAATTTTTTTTTTGAAACAAAACAGATGAAAAATATTTGATAAAAACAATGTTTTTCTTTGTTCGGTGTATCATTTTTATCTTAATTATCGCATAATATTCACATAATATAATACATTTTTCAGAGTCAATTAATCGCATAACGGGTTTTTTTTTTCATATCAAATTCTATAACGGAAATCTATAGAGAAAAAAACATATATACATAAATAATAAATTTTCTTTATGAAAAAATAAAATTTTATTCTGCGATGAAAAAAAAAAAAACTGATCTCAAAAAACTGCAAAGTGGAAAAAAATTTTAAGTTAAAGATTTGTACAAATAATTTCATGCAAAGAATACGATTGGCGTCGTTGCGACATAGAAAAACAATCCATGATTCAATTTTTTATGGGAAATTTTATTTTTAATGGGAAAACTACTAAGAGTTTATATTGTAGTTGAAAAATATGCTTTACTCCATATTTTTCCAGGTTTGGAATCTTCAAGTTTATATTGAATTCATAATTTAATTCCTTTCCATGAAAATATATTTCCAAACTTATTTTAATTATTTACACTTTTTATATAGGCTACGTTTGCTAATTTATTTCTTAGAATTTAATAATTTTATCTTCGACAAGCTAGTAGGGCAAAGTATTCAAAGAATTTAATAACGCTAAAAAATAGGTGTTTGTTAGGTGATGCAAAATAAGGAGTTCAAATTATTCATAAAAAAAAGAGTCCTTAAGATGCACTGATGTCGTGATATCACGATGGCTGAAATAAGGCTATTTAGGTGGAGAGGCTTTGCTTTAATGCATCAAAATTAACAAAAAAAACCGTGCAACATGAAGCACTACTGAAAAAACTGTCAAGCTAGCATGTAGTACGGATTTTTTTGTAAATTTTGATTAAATTGATGTATTGAATGCTCTACATAAAAGCATCTACAAAGCCTTATTTCAGCCAGCGGGATATCACGGCATCAGTATATTTTAATGATTCAATTTTTTTAATTAAATATTTTAGCTTCTATTTCAATTTTTCAGCATTAAAAAGCACTTAATTTTTAACATATTGAAATTCAATTTTGAATACTTGGCTCCACTATAGAGATAAAATTATTAAATATTAAGAAATACGTTGGCAAATGTAGGTATATAAAAAGTGTATACGAATAAAGTAATGTACATAACATATTTACCAAATTAATTACATCCTCCTTTTTAGTTGAAGTCGGTTACAATATTGATTATAAGTCAAAAAGATAAACTGAAAGTTAAAATATATAACCAGAGACTCTTGCGTTACCAGTCTTCTCTTAACTTTCTTTTTTATATAAAAGTTACATTGAGTGACAAATTAGTGGTATGAAAATTGAACCACAAAAAAAAAATAGATTAAAAGTTTTTTTTTGCAAATAATTCACATCATTAAACATTGAACTGGATAACAAACAAAGTTTTTGTCACGAGATGAATACGAGAAAGTCAGTATTGAAAAGTTTTGCGAGAAAAAAACAATAAATATGTATCTGTCTTTTTTCATCGATTGCATTTTCTAATTTGTCATACTTTTCCACGTTTTTTTTTTCATGTTCGATATTGTTTCAATATTTAATTATTTTTAATATTCTTGTAGAGCTGGGAAAACATAAGTTTTATGTTTTTTTATGTGCATTTCTGTCACAAATAATTTAAGGATGTTTTGGAGGTATATAAAAAAGATACGAGATGAATGAAAAATTAGTAGAATGTGAATCTAAGCTGTTAAAAATTTATTGCAATTTAATTTTTCATGTAAACTTAAAGAGAGAGATTCGTAGAATAGATAAAATTTAACAACCATGAATTTCAAACTTTTATTATAAGTAACTTGTTTTCTAAGAGAACTAATGGAGCATAAATTTATTAAACTTCTATAAATGGTTTTCAAGAAAAAATGTAAAAATTGGCTGATAATATCGTTTTTCATGTAAAAATTTAAGTCTACATGCGGAGAGAAAAGTTACAGAGATTTTGAATAAACACAAGGCTTTATAGCAAAAAGATGCTTGGTGGTTAAAAACTAATAAAAGAAAGGAATCCTTCCTCGGTCTTTACAATGAGATTAATATCTCCGCGAGTGAACGGTATGATTTATTCATGGTCCACTTCATATAAGACTTTTGGAAAATAGTAAGACCTGCTGCTCGTTATTATGAACACAACAAAAAGTTTATAAAAACATAATGAATAAAAATCCTATCTTTAGTGATGAAGTTTTATTTCATATAATTATATCTATTCATAAATAATGTTCACACTTTTACATCCTTCCTTTCAAACATTTTTCTATTGTTAAAGAGAAAAACTAGATTTTCATTCTTGAAAAAGATAACTTCTCATTTACATACATATTTATGATAATTTATGGAAATATATAACCTTATTTCAATTGTTTTTGTATACTACTCATATATATATATATATATATATATATATATATATATATATATATATATATATATATATATATATATATATATATATATATATATATATATACGAGGTACGTCTGAATGACTAATATTTTCTATTCAATAATTACAGGGAGTAACTAAATCGGATCTAGGAAAGGTGTAATTAAATTTTATTATTGTTTATATTTATTGTAGGCCTTTATTATTGTAGACTGAATTAATTTTTGAGTCATTTAATCTTATGGATCAGGGTTGTGCCGGATCGTTTAAAATGCAGATCCGCAGATAAGGTTACGGATAATCACTGGCCAGATCCGCGGATACGAATACTTATCTTAATTGTTTAACAATCAGTGTGCGAGTTCCTGAAATTGAATTTCCTGAAAATGACAATTATTAAATACCGTTTAATAAACTTATAAATTCATACACGGAATAAAACTTAATAATGCAAACGATCTGTTTAAGATCCGCGGATACGAATACGGATATCCGGCAAATCCCTGGATGAATCTATATTAACGCAAGTAAAGATAACATATTTAATTATAATAAATACTATTCACATACTTGAACATTGATATTTGTAATATTAATATGACTAGGTCAATTATTTTTCAGATGTTAAATAATATCTGAGAACCTATAACAGTTTTGGCATAGAAAATAATTTGCTTTATCTAAGTTAATTTTTATACAAAAAGTGGTTATTATTGATTCTGTAACATTCTGTAAATATGGTAGTGTTGAAATTATAAACAACACAGTCATGTCAATATGATGCTTTGATTGGAGAATTATTGGATATTGAGTAGACTTTTGTGTCAAATTTGATTTGGAAAAAGCTACTGAAGAGATAAGGTAGAAAAAATATTTTATGAAGAGACATCTTTGTTTGTTTAGTTTAACTTAATATCTTTAACATACAAACATCGGCAAACACTAAATTTATGAGAAGTATATTAAATTTAGTAACGTTAGAAAATATTGTCAATTTCCGTATGTCCACATAATTTCTAATTAGTGAATTTCAGTATTTTCGCCCGGAATCAACATAACAAATTTTGATTACAAAAACAAAAAAAGATAGCGAGGGATTTTTCAAGGCATCAAAAATAAGTAATTTCACGAATGTTAAAAATAATTCCCATTGAGACTCTATCCTATGTTGAGAATTTAAACCATTAACACTGTCAATTGTTACATTCAGTTGTATTTAATTGAAAAGTAATTATTAATTGTGATTTCAAGTAGAAAAAAACAAGTTATAATTTCTGAGAAAGGAAATACTGTATTGTCATGAATGTTCCTAGAACTAGAAAGCTCTAGAAAATCATATAATATGTTTATTTAATGGCTTAGAATTTTATCAAAATTTTATTGTTACAATAATTATAGCACAGGGTTTAGAACTGGTCTTAGGAATCAAATTACAGATGTCGGGACTTTTCAGTCCTGAATATGACATTTAAGTCTTATTTCAATTCCTCATGTGTGAATGCTCATCAGTGCTATATCATTTACTTTTTTTCTACAGAAATTTTATTCAAAATTTCTCAATTATAATCTTTTTTTGGAATGAAGTCCCATTTAATGCAAATTTCGTGCTCATTATAATCTAAGGTATGTATTATTTATTGGGCTTTTCATTTCCGCTGATCTTCGATACAGAGCAGTTAATATTTTTGTAAAAATATGACTAAAAAAATGACGATCTGAAATTCGATAACCTTTTGATTTAGTTATGTTAATGAAAAATTGTTTTGAATCTGAATTTGTTCTAAATAATTACCATAAAAAATAATTTGATTTTCTTTTTAAAAATAATAATACTTCTGCTGGTATTATTTTTTATTATCGCGTGGTGTATTTATCTCAATACGTCAATATTTATTAGTCAACAACTGTTTATTTCCAGTTTTAATAACATCAATAATTACATTTCAAAATGAAAATACATTAAATGAAAAAAAAAACAACATGAACATTAATGAAAGTTTGAAAACACAAACAAAACTGTTTCTTACAATTCATTCTGTACGAATATAGATTTATATATAATAAAAAAAAAATAGCAAAAATATATCTATTTAGTAATTTTCAAAGTTGTTTAGAAACTCGTCACCAACATCTAAAACTCCATATTGACTGTTAATGTAATAGAATGTGGTCTAGAAAATCAACGCGACATATATCTTCATTATATCCATACATATTCTATCGTCCAATCTGGTTACTAGTTTATTCGGCATTGTTTTCATGTAAGATTCGAGGATTTTTCAAAGAGTTTTCCATGTAGAGTTGAGTTTATAAAATTTTTATTTTCATATAATATGTCCGAGTATATTCATTTTAGTCTAATGCTGGAAAATATTGAAGCCACAAACAAAATTTTGGTATAGGTGTTCTCATAAATAAGGTAACTCAAAAATAAAACAAGATAGGGAAACCGCGAAATATCGCACTAATATTCACTTTGTGCAAACCAAATGGAAAACCATAGAAAACTATTGGTAAGGATACTTCCGATACTAATGATCAAATGCCTCCCGAATATCACTGAGACAGTGATTTGCTTCCGGCTGCAGAATAAACTTGATACTTAGATAAAGTACTTATAAATAAATGATTTAAATTAAACCTGTAAAAATACAGCAGTCTAAATCCGCCTCCGATCGTAACAGGTAAATTTTAAGCAGCATATAATTACAAAAAAACAGTGTGTCATATTTATAGCTTTATTTTCATTTTTCTTTCACTTGAAATATACTCTTATAAGACATGTGAAAAACTGCTCAATTTTATTACATCGTCCAATTGGAAATGGTATGTAGATGGACAAGTTTGTTCACATTTAGATAGAACAGGAGACAAACAGACAATTCGGTAAATGTTATTGATCTTAATATGAACGAAACAAACCCCTTATTTAACTGATTGTAGTAGAAATTGTATGTAGTATATCTGTATAATATTTATAGCTGTTAAATTCGATCCCTTTTCTTACAAAATTACATCAAATAAAATTAATAACTGTTTCATAAATGTTAGATGAGTACCGTTTTCATAACTATTACAACTATTATTCAATTTTAATTTGATTTTATAAACATTTTATCATTTTATCTAATGCTTCACTACGTTTAACTTAATGAATATATTTATCTAGAATCGATACACATTTACTGGTCATCGAACCATGGACTGCTTTTGATTATTTAGACTAGATCACTTGTATTTGAAAAAAAATAAAATAAAAATAATTTAATATAATAATAGATGTCTTGTCAATCATGTTTGGATACATTTTTTTATTTTAATCAGGTTGGATTTTAGAGAGTGATATTCCTATTAACAACGATAGTGTATTTTTTATTTTAAGTGTTTTAAAATCTAACGAAATTCTTTTAAAATGATAATTTCCATTTCTAAAAATATCCAGTCAAAATAGTTGGAAAATACTCGTTTCATATAAGTTTCATATTTCCGCTCACAAATAACTCAAAAAATATGTATCCAAATGAAAATAAATATAACACGCATAATTTAAATTTTGTTTCTGTTAAAGCTTGAAGATTCAAATTTTACACAATATGCAGGTTTTTGTATGCTAATTTGTAAAAGTTCTAATTATACAAAATGTTTAACTAATCTTACTCTTTCACATAATACATAAAAAAATATCCGCTTTTATTGAAGTTTACGACTTAAATATTTATTTATTTTAAATTAAAAACCTTTCTATTGAAACTCAAATATTAATTGAGTTGAACGCTCATTTTGCGTTGCCATTTAAAAACCACTTAAATTGTGTTTATTCTTCACAAATTTTTTTACTGTGCATATATTAATTTAAATACAATTACATTTGCTTGATCAAGTTTTTTATACTACCGTTTAATTTGAGCGAGCTATAACAAACTTAATTTTTAACTCATTAAATTTCTTTTCTACTGAAATTTAATCTAAAAATTTGTTAAAAAAATATCTTACACAATATGGCTATTGCATTCATAAAAATGTTATTAAATTTAACAGAGCTACAATAAAATTACTTTTAAGCCAAAATCCAAAATTTTTCTTAATAAATTGATAAATGAAAAAGAGTGCAATACATTTTTCTATATAGTTTGTCAACCGATTTTCTTTTTTTCTTTTTTTTTTTTGGTACTTATTGATAAGATTTGCGTTTTTATTATTAAAAGAGTTCGCGTGTAAAAAATGTTACTTGAACATAAAGAAATCAAATTTTTATTGCAATGTAGCATTATTGTTGATAAGGTATAAATGGATAATTAAAATATAAGCATTATAAAAAACAGTATTGAAATAGAAAAATTTAATTTAGTAAATTAATAAATGCCATAATAAATAAATAATTTTACTCGTAAACTCACAAATGACTAATTAAAAATAAAATATTTCAAACAACATATATATAATTAAACAAATAAAAATAAAAACAGCAAATTAATATTCAAATTAAATGTGTACTGTTCTAATATTGTGTTTATTATATATTTTTGCATATCAATTTATTTATATTAGATTGATAATTTTTGAAACGTTCTTGTTTACAACAGAAAGCTGATCCTGTGGTGGTGATGTTGTCAGTATAGTGTAATTATTCCCTTTTTTGGGTATACAAAAGTGAATAATGGTCTGGGTGGTAGCGTTGCAAATGACACAGCCATTTTCGATTAATTCATGTTAGAAATTGAATGTTTATTAGCAGTCATGCACTGTGATGAAAGTCTGTAGGCTCCGAGAGGGTGGAAGGGCGGACTTTCAATAAAATCGAAAATTGATCAGCCTGAAATCACCATGAAAAATACAACGTTACCACGGCATAGGAATCTTATAGTACCGGGATGAGGTTCCTAAGCCGTGATTAATCCTTTCTAATCCATTATCAATATATAACAAATACTATTTCGTAAATTTGGTTATAATTTTCTTAGCACCTAAATCATCTAGAATATATTATGGTATGTGTATTAAATTTTTATTGACTAATCTAAATTAAATGAATGAATTAAATAAAATAAAAAAATTCGTCAAAGAAAAATATTATATACATTTTTTTTTCAAAGTAAATCATTCTAAAATCTGGTAAATATAGAAGATATAAAAAATTTGGAGAGTGGGGGAAGGCGGGAGGGATACTTAACGTTTGAAGCTCAATAATACCAACATTTTTGTGTCTAAATTAAAACATTTTTATTTTAATTATCATGTTTGGTAATCCCATTTTTATGATTCAATATTTTTAGGAACATATGCCATGTAATTAATTAGAAAATTCGCAAAATGTAGAAAATGTCATCTACCCATCTTGCCTATTTTTGGGTAAGATGGGGTACTCTAAGGGGTATGATGGGCCTTTCAAAAATCAATGTATTTATCTACAAGCATACGACAGCAGTATGTCCATTTTCTCATGCAGCACATACGATCCAGCTTTCATTTGACACCAAATAATAATTACATTACAAACACTACCTACCGAATTCTTGTATTTACTCAATTATCCTGTCCTCCACCCACATCATGAAAAAAACCCCACTATCAATATTATTCTTATTAAATAAATTATTTTAATAAAGGCAAGATGAAGTACTCTTATACCACGTCTTGCCCTATCATGCCCAATTGAATTTAAAAATTGATTTCTGGAAACAATGTTCTCACATTCAGGGTGTTTATCTAAAGTATGATTCAAATCATGATTGGTCAATTAGTTTTTGATATAAGATGGGTACCCTATCTGGTCCCTCTTTCCCCTATATTTCATACAGTTGACAGATTCAATTTAAAATTTTTGTAACATAAAAAGTGAATAATTGTGAAAAAATTTATGTGTTCAAATAAATATGTGTGGTAAAATTAAAGAATATATTTTGAGCTCAGACACAGAAAATGAGAAAACAAATATTTTAAAAATGAGTAACTTTTTTTTATGTCTGTATAACTGTAATAGAGATAAGCGACAAAAGAAAAATGTACGGAAACTTTTTACTTTTAAAAAGTATACTATGAATAGTAATGAACACCGTTTTTTATTTTATAAACTGTGAAAATTTCTATGAAGAGAAAAATATCATAAATACAAGTAAAAGTTAATTCATATTTCAAAAATAAAAAAAATAAATAAATAAAAAAATGGAAACGAAATTTTGTATAGGATTTTTAAAATGAAAATTCTAGTTTTATTTGAATGAAAAATGATTATTTGTATCCGAATTTTATATGTAGTACAAATTTGTAGATAATTCTTAGACATATTCAATATTTCTTCGTACCAAATTGGTCATCTTCCAAAATGTCTTTATATGAAATATTTATTATATGATACCAAATGTTCAATATGGACGTAAACATTTCGATTCGATTTTTTTTTTTTTGTATCAACCATCTATCTGAGATGAAGCGTTCAGTATGTCAAACCGTTCGGTCGCTTTCACTGTGAGGTAATAGCATGGGTGAAAATGAAGTAATCAGAGAATGCTTGTGCATGTTATCTATAATTTCCATACCAGAATTCTTGACGGCATCAAATTCATTTCCGAATTGAATCTTTAAGGATTTAAATAAGCTGTTTCTGAACACACAGCAAAGTCGACATGAATCCCAAACCATTGACAAAAGAAAATTCTGAGCAGTGCCCCTTTTGCCTAAAAGTGCGACAAGTATATGTTTTAACAAAACAAATCCAGGTTGAAATTAACTAGGATATGCTTAAAAATGGCGATGGGTAATTTATAATTGCAGATTCGTATACATTGTAAGATTTGAGTTTATGGGGAATATTTGAATAAAATATCATCGAAGAACATCGAAGTAGTCGGTTTGAAGACGATTCGAGACAAGGATCAATGTACGTTTTGGGGTGATTAAAGACAATTAGGGCAGTAAGAGATTAAAAAACTGTAATAACAGTTATTTAAAATTGTTTTGAGATACGATAACAGTACTCAAAATATTGTATCCTTAGTTGACGCCTTTCTGACACACTGTGTAAAATTTTTATTGTTTGATAGAAAGTTGAAAATAATTTTTTGGAACAATTCCAGAAAATGTAACCGGTAAAGTAGCCATTGGCAAGTATTTTGTCGCTTCTTGTAATAAACGAAAAGAAAATTTGAAAACATTTGAAGCATGAGTGACTGAGATATGAAAAATAAAAATATTTAAATTCGCTCAATTAGAAAATCAAATTGATTAAAAAAAAAAAAGAAATTGGAATAATAAATAAGAATGTTAAAGCTTATTATTTTGAGGTCAGTGTTAAAACTCACTCAGAAATGTTTTCGATATAATTGAAAATAAGGAAAAATATGAAAATGTGTGTGTTGTGCCAAACGTTTGTGTGTGCCAAGTGAGTACAAAGATTTTAACCTCGAATATAATATTTCATTTGTACGGTAGTTTGATGCAGGAAGACTTTATATACATGGTTTTAAAATTTTTCATAAACAACATGTACAGAATACAGATGTGTAAATGTACGAGAAAATTCAATATGAACGATTTGTTTGGAAATCTTTGCCAATTTTCTGTTATTAATGTGTTACGGTGTTTTTCATACCTTCGTATAAACATTTTTTTATTTCTATCAAACTTTTCACTAATTATTTCAAACTAATAGATTTACGATTTTATTAAAGAAAATTGAACCTTAATAGTCCGGTAGTTTAAATTTTATTAACTAAACTGGGAGATATATCGTGTCTTTACAAAAATTTTCAAAAATATATTGTTTTCAAAAAAAAAATGGCTAAAATTGGTAGTTGTAAGCATAAATTGAAAAGATACTTAGATACTTATTGCTTCGATCCTTCGGGATATTGTTAAGAGGATCTGTAACGATGCAGCTAGTAGTTTTTTATTTGATACAAGGCACATATTCCTCTTGGAAGAAAATTTTCCTAAAACCAATAAACATGAGAGGCAAAATCGGGACCCTTTTCAATTTTTACAGTATGACTCCGTAAATGATTTTACTTTTCTGGATATTTCTATTTTTTTGTGAATTGTTTTCCAGATAAATTCTATACATGGTTACAGAAAATTTTCCTGAAATCACTAAATATAAGTGGCAAAATCGGGATACTTTTCAATTTTTACAGTCTGATGGCGGAAAATATTTAACTTTTCTGGATATTTCTAATTTGTGTGCATTGTTTTGCATGTAAATTATAAACATATCGAATTAATATTCAATATATATATTCGAACAAAATATTCTTGTATCTGATATTAAGTTACACCCAAACCAAGGTATACACATTTTAAAATATTTATGCTGAATATATATGTTATTATTTAGTTGGTAACCCATAAATTTATGTGTAATTTTATGTTCGAATTAATTATTTAACTTGTTTATGAAACTACAATCTATTTTTCTATGCCTACATCACTTCTATCGCAGGTATATCTTGACTAAATTAGATAGGATACTCCGTGACCGGCAATGGACGTAAATATTAACGATACCGGCGAATTTAGTAGATAAAAATCCTGTATAAGTAAGTTTTATTGAAGCTAATTGGAGTCACAAGGTTTTTTAAATTTATTCAATTATAAGCATTTTATTGTAATTTAATGAATGCCTTTGGAAAAATAATTGTCATTTTCGGGTTTTCCAGGATAAATACCTTAAGGGAAATTGATACATAATATTGAAGCAGTCTCAATAATGTAAAATCTTTCAATATTCGCGCACAAATAACTCTAAAATTACTTCCAAATGTTTTGAAGTAGTCTTATTGGTCATCTCACAGGTCAATTTTTGATATATTATAGCTTCCAACGACAGGTGATGTCACAAAATCTACATATTAAAATTTAGGAAATTTTTAGAAAAATCGAAACTAAGTAATTTCTACTCTAAGTAATTGCGTTTACGTACCAAGTAAAAAAGAATTATTAAAATGTTTTTCAGAACTGTGTTAATAACGTCATTTTGAATAAAAATTTACAAAAATCGGGTCTATATGTGAGATGATCAGTTTCTCATTGAGATTCGGGTCGTTATTTTTTGAAATAATATTTCCATTGTGCCAAAAATAAAACATATAACGAAAATTTAGCAGCTTAAATTCATAGCATTTCATTCCTTCCATAGCTCAACGTAACTTTTGAACTAATTAGCCACATTTTTATACACGTTTCCTAATTAGTTCTTTACTCACGTTAGTTTACAGAACTGATTCCAACTGGTTTTATAAAACAGGCCATTATTGGGTGCCATAGAAAATTGTTTAGTTTGTGTAAAAATAATTGATTCATTCAATAAATTAAATCTAGAATAAATGTTTGTAATGTAGAGATAAAAAAACATTACAAATAAAGTTTTTCTTTTAGAAAAACGAACATATCTGTTTAAGAGTAGTAAACATAGTTTCCACTTAAAATTGAAGAGCTCAAGCGGTAGAGGTAATTTTACTTCTAGTCATAACAAAAATACAATACTGATACATAATATTTGAAGTTACACAACATTTGAATGAATGAATGATCCAATTAAAAACTTGAAAGATATAGGAGGAAGATACACAATACAATGACAGGCGGACGGGCAGACATGCCAGGCAAATTCACAGAATTGCAGTTACACAACAGGTATTTATAAAAACAAATAGGAAAAGTAATAGGAGGACATAAAAAGGAATAATGATTGTATATATTCGTGCAAAAATCAACAAAAGTGTAGTTTTCATCTGATATGAATATACAAAGTACAAATGAGTAGTAACTAGGAGTAACATGAGTTAACCAGACATCATAATTTTTCATAACTTATTATAGAGAGAAATTTTGGTGTCATCTCTCATGTGACCTAGGTATACAAAAAGAAATCACGATCAAAGCTTAGTCAATTATAACGTCTATTAAGTCCCATAGCACTAATATACGAAAAATAAATTAGTATATAATGATCCGAATTAAGATTATATTATAGTTAACGAAACATATATAATTATATAAAACATAAATTTTTGTACCTTGCCGATCAATTATAAAAGTAATTACTAATTAAGAATACATTAAATAACCTTAAAAGATGTTTGTTAATTAAGGTAATTTGGTGTATTTTTAATAAATAATTACTCTCTTCATTAATCGGCTAGTTAATCGGCCAAATTTTTGTTTTATATAATAATATTCAATCTTAAATAATATGATAATATAATAATATTTCGTTAACTATAACATACTATAACGTTCGTGGGTCCGTGAACATTATAACTCAAAAAAGAAAAGAAATAGTGAGCTGAACCAAAAACATACTTTAGGCATTTTTTCGTCAACTGTTTAAATTGGCCACAATTTCAGCTAAAATTCACCCAACGAGCACATGTATAATTGCATTACATATATTATATATATATATATATATATATATATATATATATATATATATATATATATATATATATATATATATATATATATATATATATATATATATATGTGTGTTTATAACTGTATGGACTGCATATTTAGAGTTTTTTATAAATGAGTTTCAACAAAATGGTTCAAATATTGACACTTAACCATGTGTCGAGTATCTAAACAATTAACTCTGTTAGTTGTTGTCTTCATTTGTTTTATTCTAAAAATAAGAATTTCAGAGGATATATGTTTTACAGAAGATGTACCCTGAAAAAAAGGCACACTCAAAATGGCATACTTCAATCTGATATTTGTACACAGTAGTGAAAAAGATTTAAAAAAATGTTCCATATTATTTAAAAACATTTGTGGTGGTAGGGGATGAAATGCATAAAAAACTTTCTCTACAAAATTCTTATACAAAATGATTGGGAGAGTTCAGAGAGTCTCGACAAGTATTGTATCACATTTTTTACATTTCATTATATATTTTTCATATTATCAACGTAAATTTTTTACGTTGGAAAAATCAATGACAGTATTTTCATATAGCTTTGTTCTAGCATTGCATACCATCCGAAGAATTTTTCCAAGATATTTTGTTTTACATCGTTAGATTTTTATTATGGCAAAAATAAAAGAAAATAAAGTTAATTTTATGTACGAATTAATGTACAATTCTCCATGGATGGACAATATACAGTATTTTTTATGATTGTTTAATTTACCTTTGCGTCTTAATTTTGTGCATCATAAATTTAAATGTTTTTATAATATATTTCTAATTGTAATTTTCGCTATTTTTCGGATAAAAATTTGTTTTAATAACGGTTTTCAAGTAGAATCTCGATAAAGTAATAAGCTCTATAAATTGTATTTTTTATTCGACATACATAGAAAATACTATATTAAGTCGACAATTTGTAACGCTAGAAAATATTGAATTTCAGAAACTAAATAAATCTTAATGATTATAAGTAGTTCAAATTGAGACTCAACCATATGTCGAATATTTTAACAATTAACACTGTTAGTGGTTTTCTATACTTATTTTCTTTTCCTCTAAGATCTTAAAACCTATTCCACTTAAGGAATTATATATAGACGGGAATCGCAACCACGTTCATTGTGCCAAGACATTTTCGTGCTCTATACGTCTTTTTGAACAATCTATCACCGGAAGGCAAAGCGACGACAAGCGGCGTCAGTGTGATGAGCCACTGCCTGGATTTGAACCCGCAACCTCCAGTATAAGTAGTCAAATAGGCAAAGGTGTTAGTGCCTTTACCCACTTGGCAATGGAAAATGACCTAATGTGCGCACTTCAATCTTATTTTTCTCAAAAATTTATTATTGAATTCGGTTAAAACAATTTTTCAAAAAGTAATTATTCCGATCTTGTTTAAATATTTCATACTTTTGAAAGATAAGATTAACTCGTACTCGAGGGGTACTCGAAGGGTACCCGAAGGGTTTTTTTTATCTTTTAACTACAGCTAATTTTACCTTGTGCATAACTTTCAAAAATTCAAATAGTTTGTGAATTTTAAATATTTCAAAATGCAAATTTTACTTTTTTATTTATTCTTCAAAAGTTGTGAAAATATGGTGTTTTAAGACCCATTGAATTCGTCCCTGAAAATACAAACCCTCTATAATTTCCCTCTATAACTAAATTTCAGTAACTTTGCGGTATCCGAATAGGTTAAAACTAAAATGATCACTAAAACAATGCAGTGCTTCGATTCATTTCGATTTAAATCAAGGAATTGTTTTTTTAATTTTCTTGTATTTGATATTTCCATAAATTTTATTTGAGATCTTTCATAAACTTATAATGAAGTAATAATGACACAAGTTTTTATTTATGAAGCCTAATGAAGTCATAAAACATTTATTTTTATTTCGAATATCAAGGAGTAATATAAATGTATATAATCTTGATATTAAGGATGCAGGATACAATATTTATAATTGTAATACTTTAAACACAATTAAAACTTGTATTGAAAGCTGTGTGTATAACAAAAGCTTCGTATATAAATACAAAAGTTATGTAGACAGTGGCGTAGCAAACCCTACGAAAGCTTTATAAACAAAATATTATAAAGAAGTTTTTTATAGAAAATGTAACAAAAAAAGCTTACGCCAATTACAAATTCTATCGATTTTATGAATCTTATTATTTTGGAAGAACGACATTTTGACGAACAACATAATTAAGCTCAATAGCTTCCTTAAAATTAGAAAAGCTTATTTTAACCGCTGTGAACTAATTAATACAATCTTTTATTCTCATTGGAAATAATACACAGGAAAAAGGGCCTGTTTTAAAAATTTGTGTGTAATTTGACAGATTTCTTATATTACTTGATTTTCAATATGAAAATTATCTGGTTTTATTGAAGTTTAGACTGTTGGTACTGGACTGAAATTTAAATAAATGAAGTAAGCAAATTTTCTAAGCATTAATTAATTTAATTAGCATGCAATTATTGACATGTCTTCTGTATTGAATCTCAAATAATAAGAGTTAATACTTATTTTGTATTTAATATTGTAATAGTTTTAGCTCCCTCTTTGAGAAGAAATATCTGTTAAATATTTAACATATTTTTCTGTGTTCATAATCATCAATATTAATTTTTTGTGGACCGTTTTTAACACAGTAGAAATCAACGTTTAACGGAGAAGTAATTGTTAGATTTTTGTAAGAAAAAAAGATGCAAAAAAGAATACTAGAATATATATAAAACAGGACAGAAAATAAAACCTTAAATCAGATAGAAGGATGAAATCTTGTATGAAATTGGGACTGTTGGAGTCACGGATTGATGAAACTACTTCAAAAGAGTCTCCGGTAATGGAAATCAAAGCCATTTGGCCATAAGTATGAATGGAATCGGGTATATTTTTTATTAACCTAGAAACTAAGCTACATTAAAATTTCTAATTTTTCGTATCTTATCCAATATACCATATTTCCAGAATAAAATACGTCATGCTACTACGTGGCTACGCCATTGTGTCCAGAGTATTAAAGAGTCTATAAAATAAAATAGACGGACATTGAAACTACATCAAAATGGACATACTGACAGCTTATAATAATTACAATAGAATAAAACGTTAGAGAGAGAGTGTGTTTATGGCCTATAAGGCATTTAGCAAGGCAGTAACCAGTAAATGTGATGAGGAAAACTATGATTTAATAATTAATCGACTGAATAAAAGGAAAATAATAAAATTTTCAATCAATATTTATATATCCCTGACGTGTATATATTTAGAACATTGTTTAACAACTGCACTATGATACAGTGTTTCTCAAACATTACATAGCATCTAAAAAAATTTTGGTATTGTGGGTGTATTTTCTTCAGCCACAGTAGACTTACTTTGTGGGTGTTATCAAATTTTATTACCACTGGTGAATTTGATTAAGTATATCAGTTTTTGAAGTGAGACCTTCTAAGAGAAAGAGAATAAATATATACATACATATATTATATATATTTTCTCTCTAGGGCGGTCTCATTTCAGTATGTACTAGCTATACAACATTTTAAAACGGAGTAATCAACACAAAATAATTAATGTAATAAAGAACTTTTACAGATTACCAGTCTCTTTAAAAGTGCTCTGATATATTCATGACAATATTTAATGGAAAAATAAAAACGTTGAACCATGGATCCGATACCATGGATCCCACTGATAAAATTGCATACCATTTCAGTTAAATGTTATGTGGAATATATTGGAATTTGACGATAACAATACGCACAATATTTGGTTATTAATAACTATTCTCTCATTTGAAATATTTTTGACATAATATTTCACATCAGGAAATGGAACAAAATTTTTAGTTAATTTTCGAATTAACAGAACTAAATCCATAAAAATATGATATGAAAAAAAAATTTTCCTGATTTGACACTATTTGATTCTGGATTAGTGAATAAAAGTACCAGCGTTCGAGAATCAGAGGAGTGAATAAATTTCTTTTTATTAATCTTTTTGGATTTCTGTATGACGTTCAGTTAAACGTATGAGTGACGGCTAGTAAAGAACTTTAATCAATTAGAGAGAAAAGAATATTTGATAAGAAATTCTTGAGATATTTCACGTGATAGTGGTGCTATAAAAGTTTAAAAAACACTGTAATACTGCACTTTATTATGTGTTCGTCGCATACACTATGCTTCTTTGAGTACAATTACACCAAACATGCATGTAAATAATTGAAAATGTACCTACCTATACACTTCAGTTAATCATTTTTTTATTGGGTGGCTAATTTCATACCGACTTAAAAAGCAAGGCGTGAATTTTGTGAAGTTTTCGTAAAAAATAATCAAAAATTTATATTTTAAATTAAAGCTATTTCTTCGTAGTTTAAGAATTGGAAACTTTTTTTAATTCAATATTATTTTTTAGAGGAAGTTTGAAATAATGAGAAAAATTATCATTAACTGTTTCGTAGATAAAACAAGTGAAGATAATAACTAACAGAGTTAACTGTTTAGATATTCGACATTTAATTGAATTTGACTATTTTTAATTAGCATTCATAAAATACTATACAATGAATCGTATTGAAATAAAAGAGTGAAGCTAATGAACGAAAAAGTTCATTAATTTCAGAAATCGTTACCAAAGTTTAACTTATTGAAATTCCACCACATTATGCAAATATAAACAGTTGTATAAAACATTTCAGATTGAAAAATTACCTGAATTACGTGAATTTCCTGAATTTCCCATAGAATCACCGCACACAGCAAATCTTTCATTGTTAAAAAATGTTTATTCAAAAAAATAATTTCATAATTTTTGAGCACCCTATATTTCAAACAGTAAGAAAATGGAAATACTTGTTTTTGACTGAATGAAGCAATGTTTCCAAGTAGAACATATCCAGCTTTATTGAATGCAAATAGTACATTTTCTCGGAACCGATTATTATTTGTTGATGCCACTTGAAGGTGTATTGATGTATTTCTCGAAAAATTTTATTGAGGTGGCTCTTTATCCGTTGCATATATCCGTAACCATTGACTATTAACACTGTGGATCAAAATGTATTCTTTTGTTGCTATGGCTACGAAATGCTACTTTATCAATAAAATCCTATATACGTCTGTGAATGGTTACTTTTTTAACATAGGACATTTTTGACATTTGCAATACAATTGAACATAAATTATATTTTCTAGATTGCGAATGTTTTATTACACATTTTAGGTACTAGTGGCGCATCATTCGATTGAAAAGTACCTCCCACGTATTATGCACGGTATTTATAATAATTAACAGATAAGATCAATAATTGTTCCAAATTTAATTCGTGATTTTTCAGATATAGTGATTTAAAGACCAGGAATAAAATAATTGATACATATTAGAATTAATGAAACATTGAATAAAATGGCTGATACTAATAATTTAATTATTTTATATAACGATCTTATATGAGACTACAAGTAAAATAGAAAAAAAGGTAATAATTAATTAAAGTTTTTAATTATAAATTTTTTATGTTGAAAGGGAGTTTACAAAATTCTAAAATGCGCAATGTTATTTGAATTCATATTATGTGTAAGTATTAAAATTATATTGTATGTTTATAATCTTGTGTTTTCCAGATCCTTGAAGAATACACAATAAACATCGAAATGTCGCAAAAATAAAAAAGTAATTTTTTATTAAACATCCTATTTATTATGTTCACATCCCTGAAAACTTAAATAATTATTATTCAGTGAGGTTTTTTACTTTCTGCAGAGTATGAATTGCATGGGCAAAACCATCAAAATGGCTATTACTTAAACCACTTAATACGTTCCTCGACTACGAGATCTCTTTTACTGTCTATATGCATATTCTAAATGATGCACAATGCATTATGGAAATATTATTTTGAAGAATAATGGTGATTAGTTATGATGTATTTACAAATGGTAAATGCAATAGATCATTATTTATGGATTACAAACATAAACTAAAGGTATGTTCACACACACACAACAAACCACTTATAATGATTACCAAACAAATATCTCAAACAAAATATGCACTCAACCACAATTGTGACAATACTCAAAAAGATTAGGTTATAATACATATTATATGTAACCCGGTATCCAAAAAATATTGTGGATTCCTAATTCGCGGGTAATATGAATGAATACAATCCGTTTGTCTTAGTTTGGTATTACTGATTTCGATATCTATGTAGAGTAACTTGTGTTTATGGACAATAGGGGCGATGACTACAGTCTATGTGCTACATAATTTTCCCCGAAATTACATTAAATTAAGATGGCATTGTAGTACCACAGCACCATTTTTAAAGAAAATTACTTTCTAGTGAAAATATAAAAAAAAATCTTTCTAGTGAAAAAATAAACTATGCGAAGGAAAAATTTACATTATGATTTGGAATTTTTAATATTCAATGTAAATTTTGAGACATTTCGTAGTGTGAAAGAAAAAATACGGCCAAACTTTTCCCATAATTTAAGAATCCCATATAAAAAAATAATTTTTTTCTTTCGTATATTACATGCTTCAATAGCAATGGTGCATTAAGTAAAATGACGGCGTTGGAAAAGTTTCTTAGTATCTAAAAAGTGTCCCAATTGAGCTCAGTAATCTGAATAACTTACTATGATGACTAAGGACTGAGTTCGGTCGAGCACATCTAATGTTTGATTTTGTTAAGCAATGAATTTATATCAAATTTTGTGCAACAGCGGATGAAAATGATAAAGAAGATCTTTGTTTGAAAAAATTTCTTCTAACGGGTCAAATGGTGAAGAAAGGATATTCATTCTTAATTGTTATGCATTATTTATGCGATAATATTTGCCGAAAAACATCAAGTCTTGATTTTGACATACAACATTGATAATTCAAGATTGTTTCGTCAATATGTTAACTCATATTGTTCCGGAACCACCATATTCTACAAGCTAAAAAGATCATTCGTGGACATCGTTAAGACTGAATAGAAAAAACAAGAACCAAATTGTCGAATTCTTTAATGGAAGCTAAATTAAAATATAAGGTATAATTGGATCAAGTGAGAAGAATAATCGAGGTGATGGAATTGATTTTGAAGAATAAATCAAAATTCCAATCTTAGTTTTGGACATCGTAGTATATCTCCCACAACACTCAAACAGTATGCAAGGCTGTATGCAAAAATCATCGTTGATAAATATAACAAATTTTTAGTAAACGCTACTATATGGTAAAATAAGTTTGATAATAACATACAATTGTGTATGGGTATAGTTCTTGTACGAGCTTATGACGAAGCTTCAAGCTAACTTTAGTTATCTATAACAATTCTAGATGACGATAACATAACTTCTAAAGCTGTATATGCTATGTATTAGTTTTAGAAACTAAATGAAGAATTTGATTAAGGAGACTATATAGTGATATAAAGTTGTGCTTAAATGATTTAATATTGTCATGAGAACGTAATCGTTATTAATTAGTTTCTCTTGGAACTGATTTGAATGTTGTTTAATCAAGCATTATTGCAAAAACAAAAATAAATTCATTTCTTCTCTGAAAGAAAATGAGACTACAGAATACATATAAAGAAGAATCGTTTTCCAAAGAATTTTCTTGAATAATAAATTTATCGAGCGAAATAATTTGTTCTTTAAATTCCGAAAATTTCTGTGAAATTCATAATCAGTGTCAAAACTTTAATCTTTACTATCTAGTTGGACAGTTGGACTGGATGTCTTAGGGCTAAAGATTCTGACGTTAGTCAAGGAACATCCTCGGTGTTTCGAGGAAAATGGAGAGAGAAATGTGTAAAGAATACACCAAATTATCGTTGATGCTGCACGTAGAAGTGCAAGATTTATTAATATCATTAATATATCTATAATATCTTTGCACACCAAAAATTACATCCTTGAATGACATCCAAGTGGCCATATTTTAATCTTTGATTCGTTAGGAATTATGCGGTAAAAATTGTTGCCTCTTATCATTATTTTCAGGTATCGTATATGCGCACATCCAAAAAACAACACATCTTGAATCTTTCATGTTTATTTAATATTACAAAATACACGATTTTTATGGTGTAGATAAACCCAATTACATCTGATAAAGATGTTAAAACACAATAAAAATCGTTAATTTTTAAATAACATGAAAAATTCAAGTTAATACATTTATTTTTAATTTTTTATTTCAGTTTATATACTTCGAATAAGATTAAAAAACGAGTGTAGAAAAATCAAAACCTTATTCAAATTTTAGACCCTCTATAGACCTTCTGATGTACAATGATGTGTAATAATTTGATCTACATTTTTCGTAGTGTGTTTGAGAAAACAATTTTATGATGCGAATGGTTACTGTTTTTCAAAAATAGTCTCAAAACAGATGGTCTTTAATCATTATTTCGCTATCAAACTATCAAACTTGATTAGATTATTCAGAAATTTTGATCTATAATAGAATGGGATAACAAATTCCAAAAATTGCTTAAAAGTTTTTTAGCATCCCGCTGATAATTTTAACTTACAAAGGGAAGGTACAACCTTGCGATTTTTATTTTGGGATGAGATTGCATTTAATTAACATATTGTACCTCTATACGGTGTTCTGCCCTATAGCTCATTCGTTTAGAAGAAAATCTCATTCTAAAATAAAAATCTCAAGATTTTATATCGAAATTTGCCTTGTTGTACTACCGTTTGTCTCGAGCTTGTAAGAAAGGTTCTAGCATACAATTGACCGATTTGTAGGAGGAGACTTGTGTAGGAGGTAGCGTCAAGAGTCTCCTTAAACGAACGAACAATATTGTGTAACTTCAGAATTCAACTGTTCTAGCTACTATAGACTATACAGTCTATAGTCTGTGTCTTTCTATACTATATAGTACCTACTATTGTCAATATGTGTATAATAAGGCTTAATGTACGCTTTATACGATGATGACTATACGGCTTGGTTTCGTCGTTGTTGGTGAAATGCTTTCGATATATGCATATATGTACGTATATGTTTAGTGTATGTATAAGTCTCGTTTGTACTTTACGTACTTTGCGCTTGTTCTAACAACCGCCGGAACTAGTGTTTGGCGGTTGACTTTATACCGCGTTTATTCACATACTATAAACAACGTTTTACAGTGTGATTCAATTTTTACTTTTTTTTTTTTTATTTTATCATTTTTTTAATAATTTGGTATTATCAATTTCTTCTGAATTTAAATAATAATTGAATTCATTCAAAAATTCATCGGTTAGTGAAAAATGAAAGCATGAAATTCAACATAAATTAAAATTTATGTAGAAATATTCTTAAATATCCTGAATTTGAGTCATAAAAGCACATACTCGACATACATAAAATGACAGATTATATTAATTTCAGTCTACAGTTTCTAACGGTACCTAATATTGATTGACCACTCAAACAAAATTTTGGTATAGGTGTTTATAGAAACAACTAATTAGTTCATATTCGATTGTCCGTCAGTCCGTCATCAAGATCATAACTCATAACCGTTCATTAGTTCTAATGGATCCTTGACCCAACTCTTAAACTTTAAAAGAGAGAAGAAAAGTTGAAATATAAAAAATGCTTATTGAGAATCTTTCAGACCTATTTAAAATTATAAACTGTACTATTTGTATGGTGTGTTAAATTGTTTTCGAGATTTAATTTTCTTTACTGAAAACTAGATAGATTTCAAAATACATCATTAAAATAGTGGATTCAAAATTAAACATGAAAGATTCAGGTTGCAGCTTTTTTTTGTTTCAAAGTATACTTGGAAATAATAGAAGTTTTACAAAAATCATTTTAAATGCAATATATTTTAATATTTGCAATCTCACATGAACACCGTTCTAATAAGCTTTATTCCAAGAACTTCGTAATAGTATTATAGTTATGTATTTCGATTATAATGTAGTGATGTTTAGTACGAATACAACTTATTGTTTGTTTAGCCTGTGGATAAATATCATGTCACTTGTCACAATTTGATTTGTATCATCCTGCATTCGATATTTATATCGTGTATTAAATTCTAAAGCATTGTATTTCATTTATTTAGCTTAGCTTAGCTTAGAAAAAGCTCTAAAGAGAAACTTTCATAATCATACACATATAGTGTATTACACGAGTACACCATATACAATATATATATATATATATATATATATATATATATATATATATATATATATATATATATATATATATATATATATATATATATATACCGGGTGGTATCGTAAATAATATTTTATAATTAGGAATATTTAGAAAATTTATTTTATAAAACTTTTTACCATTTTGTGTATAAAAACTTTAATAAAATAAAAATTTATGATTTGTGTTAAAAATACTCACTCAAGTATAATCTTGTATACAAGTTTTGTGTACAACAAAATGTGATTTAACAATTTTTTTATTTGAAAATTTTTAATATAATATTAAAACAGAAAATTATAATTGGCAGTATATTATGGGCGAAGTAATTGTTTGTAACTTCTTGCATGTTGGACGAATCAAAGAAAAAAATGAAAATTTTTTAAGCGAGCTTTTTTCATTGAATATCAGTTGACCTATCTAATTAAAAACAACCGACTATTGACAAAATTCGATCAGCATATTTTGAGTTTATTCATATCTCTAGTAATTTTCATCCGATTTAAAAAAAATAAAATGTTTGGTTTTTTTTTTTGTTTTTAAACCAAAACCTCGAAAAATTAACAAGTTTTTGTCATTTTGAAAACGTGGCTTTTCTTTAATGATTTATCTAGTTCAAAATATAAAAAAATTGTTTTTGGTCATAGCATTTGTACCTGACACCGAAGGAAGGAAAACTTGTAACCAAAATGATGATTTTTCTAAATACTTTTAAATTGTAAAAAATTTTGTTGTCTCCAATTTTCAAATCCTATCTGAACGCCGATATATCGAATCGATTTCAAGCGATGTCACGGAAACTAGTCTTTACCAATCGATAGATAAGTATAATTTTCGGTTTTCTTACGATTGAATTACCCCAGAAAACCCATAATAGCGAAGCGAAAATTTTTTGACCATTTTTCATGAAAACAAGACGTATATATTCGTTCTCAACCATATTCCAGGTACTTAATTGGTTATCACTTTTAGTTATCTTCAATTAAGTTTAACAGTTAAAGTACTTTTTTTTTATACTTTTTAGTTCGGAAATCAAATAAGCATGTTTTTCTTATTTGTTCAATAAAATCAAGATTAAAACAATTATCTCTGCTCTTTGAATCGAAGCAGGATGTCTTGGAGCTATACAGAGTGTCTAAATCACACGACCATCTATTTTAAATTTTCAAATTGAAATAAGTTACACAAATGACGTGAAGTTTTTACTTATTTTTCTTTCTACTTCTCAATAACATAAGTGAAAAATTTATTGTTTAAACTGTTATTACGTGTTAATACAACAAAATTTTAAAACAATAGCATACTGTTATTGAAACAATTCGCTTGTGTTCATAACAACAAGCTATGCTAAATATGATAGTGTAATAATAAATTTATTTTTAAAGTTATTTATCAAAAGATTTGATAGATTTTATTATATTGGCATTCTGACATCAATGCATTTTGAAATGAATTCATCTGTCATTTTCTAACTTCATATACTTCATCAATAAATTACAAAGAATAATGTAAACCTCAACAATAAAGTTTCATAAATATCGTTTCGATGAAGAAAGCGTATTTGAAAATGAGAAAATTGTTGTATAAACTAAATGTTTATTTAATATATTTTACTATTAATCTTATTTGATGCAATTTGGTATTAATTGTTCCAAATATTAATAATTTTTTATTTGAACTATTTTATACTAGTTTTAAATTTTTATTTGTGAGAAATTTAATTAATGATACATACAGTTTTATTGTTAATTATTTTAATTTAAAGCGTTATATATTTTGAACTATTTCCCGTCCATCATTAGGCGTTTAAAATCATATTTTTGTTGTAACCGAAACTTTAGAATAATATTCGTTTCGGACATGCATACTTGTTAATAATTTTTAATTACATAATTATTTTATTTATTAATTTTATAATAATTATTCAATAATAATAATAGTAATAATGGCTATTAATTAAGTACACTAAATACGTAGTTCATATAGCTATGAAGTGATTATATAATAATGTTAATTATAACTATTATTATATTAATTATGCGATAAACTGTACCATAATAATCTATATTTAATGTAATACATCTATTAATTTTCTATAATTAATGTGTTAATTAGCGATATTTCAGTGGAAATTGTGGCGTATCTTAGTAGTTAATGCTATAAAGAAAATTTTTATTACTTTAACTTTCCTTCTATCTCTAATAGAATAAAAGACGGGTCATGGATTAATGAGGCTCCGTCAATCGATTTTGTTAAATCACGAATTTAAAGTAAAAAAAAAAATGGTCTAAAGCAACCAAAATTTCAAATTACTTTTTTTTGAGTTAAGGTATTGATGAACAGACGAAAATGGACTTATTAAAAATGTTGAATTTTTAACACAAAATCAGTGTTAACTAATTATTATTTGAGTTTCAATACAGCGAGGTTTGATAATTAATTTAAAATAAATAAATATTTAATTCTTATTGGGAAAATAAGTATATTTAAATTTGTTATGTGTAAAAGTGAGGTAAGTTGAGTATTTTATTAAAAACACCGTTTTCATGTTAAAAGTTAAAAAATAAATGAAAAGTGAAAAACCTAAAAACTAATTTTAAATACAGGCTGTTTTTGATGCAAATTCTCAACATTTTTTACTTAACAGGAAAATAATTAGAAAAATATTTTAATATTGGTTGAGAATTTTTTGTCTATAGTGCTGAGATCTCCAAATTTTAAGAAAGCTTGTTGAAAACAGTGTACAGGATGAGTAAGTAGTTAGCAGTGACATCCTATACATTATTGTCTATGTATTATTTATATTACTTAACAACTTATTGAAGAACAAAAATGTACAGAGTTTTGTAATTAATAGGCATTAAGTATTACATCGTTAATACGAATGTGTATAATTTAATTTAATTGCTAGGCATTATTATTTTACGTAACGTCTATTTACTAATAGAGAAGGTGTATAGTCCAGTAGCAAGAGACAGTATTAACGAATTTATCGTATAGTGCTAGAATCTATTTTAACATCTGACTCGATAAGCTTATAAAAATGGCTACATAAATATGTGAAGGAAATTTTATTTATTAGATTTCGATAAAACCGAAAAATAAAATACGAGTAATTCTAAGACCACAAATTCATCGAAATATATACAAAAAAATTTAATTCAGTTTTTGTATTTTATAGAGTCATTAAGGTCTGAAAAAACATAAAGAAATCTCATTTTATGATTGTCTCTTGTAATTTTTGAAATATAACGTGAAATGGCTCCAACAAATTGACCTCAACAAATTTCCGACGATATGTCAAAACAACACTTCTAATCGTTAAAAAGATCCGATTATTAACACTAATAGGTAAATATTACCTTATATATCGAGTTTCATCGAATTCTGGAGAAAACTTTTTTTTTTTCAATTTAATTTTTTTGGATTGTTTAAGGACAAAATATCGATAGAAACCACGTCTCTAATATCCAATAACTAAGTGTATTTTGTCCCACAAATTTAAACATCGAATTTATTTAACAATTAAATGTATAATAGTTTTTGAGATATCTTCGAAAACCATATTTTGATATCTGATATATCAGGTTTTTTTGAAGTGAAGTTTTTCGGATTATTAATACTATAAGAATATTTTATTCTATTTTTTTTCATTTTTTTGGAGTAATTACGATTTAAAATTTGAATGAATTGAAAACATTACCTCAGCTTCTCGACTAATAAATACATATAAATATATAAATAGTTATTGTCGTGTCGTGTTATGTCGTTGCGTATAAATACATACGACATACCTACTTAAATACGTTCAAATAAATCTAAATAATTAATCATTTTTCATTATAATTATGGTTAAGTTTTAAGTCTAGAAAATTCTCTGAACTTTAGATCACAAAACAATATATATTATTTATAACTTTGATAGAAAACAACGCATGCGTATTTATTATCAGTAATATTCTTTTTTTTTTATGTGTATGCATATTCAATTTACATTTTATCATGTAATTATTTTTTTTTTTTCGTCTGTATATGCTAATTATAAATAAGTAAATAATATGAGAGTTATTTATTCGATATGAGATGGATTTCTATTAGTCGAGGATCTAAAGCAGTGCACTGTCGATTTTGTTGGTAGTAAGACATAGTTTAATGCAGCTTGGTGCATTGGATTCGTGAGAATTTCTATAAACTTTGTAACGTAGTCCAATTACACAATAATTTCAAATTGCATTTGTGCATAAGAAAAATGCATGTCAGAAGTGCATTTTGAAGTAAACAATTATTAAAAATGTGATACATAGTAAATAAGAGTGAAAATGTGTCTAATTTTGTAACACGGGAGTTTTCGGGGTCGATGAACACAAATACGAGAACGTAAAAAAACGAAGTACCCGGAGTAAATTATTCCAGAGGAACACGTTTATAAAACCTGTTGCAGGAAGTAGGTTTTTGTCGATGTCGTTTTTATGGTCAGTGACCTCAAACACCAACATGTAATGAGGCTAAGTATACAATAAATTGTCATAATACTCCAGAGGAAGACGTTTATAACATACATTGCAGGCACCAGACTCTCCCTCGTCGATCTCGTATTCGTGTTCAGTCACCTCAAAAATCCTCGAGTAACTAGCTGGGGCTAATTATATGATAAATTATCAATACTCCAGAGGAAGATGTTTAGAACACCAGTTGCAGATACCTGGTACTCCGTAGCTTTTTCCGAATCTCGAATTAGTGTTCATCGACCCCAAAAACCGCCGTGTAACTATATTGAATTCATTTTCACCATTATTTACCAAGTATCACATTTTAAATAATTGATAGTAATTTTATTTATTTAAATATAATTGAATATTATGTACCTATGTTAACATGCAATGGCAAGATGCACAGTACAATACTTTCTACCTAAAGGCGGATTGAAACATAATACTGACGCACATTCCTTTAATGTAAATTCTTTCAATTTTTGCGCACAAATAACTAAAAAAATTACTTCTCTAAATATATGAAATTTGGTATGTATATTCTTGACATAAAACGGAAATCTTATCGAAGAGTTTTTCCATGAAAAACTCATTTTTAAAGTAAAAATTTAATTTTATATTTAGTTTTATATTAAGAAGTCCTTCGTTTTCATGTCAATATTGTATATATCAAATACCATAACATTTTGATATATTTTTAGTTATTTGTGAGCGTAAATTGAAAGAAATACAATACACATTACATATAATTTAAGTCAACAGCTTGTTCGAAGCACACTCCTTACACAAAGGAGTGCGCTTTATGCAAGAAGTCCAATTCCTCTTACAAACATTACCGTTATCATGTAAACTGTATTTATAGCTGGTTATAAAATATTGCTAAAATTTCAAGTAATATGGTAGTTATACATGTTTGTTATATATATGTAATTAAAAATTTATTTTCAATTAAAAAGTTCAACGATATACGATACCAGAAAGATATTTTATATTATTTAAGCTACTTTCACACTTGTGTTTATTGCTGATAATATTGTCATCGTTATATTGTAAAGTACATGGCTCGGTTGTAGCGTAGGAAACATAATTAGTTATTAGTATCAAAATAAAATATTTTTGTTAGAAATAAATTTTTACATATGTAACATCTTTTCGTTCTGTATTTATTAGAATGATTCCGTGAAAGTAGACGGCAGGGCGTAACAGTGTTAAGATGTAACTAGGAAACTAGAAAAGTGCGAAATGTTTGAAAGGTTTATTATCGAATTATATGTCATATGAACACTTTTATTTATATGAGAGTAAATTGATGAAAAATGTAACATGTTATAAAAATGTGTAAAATGTTATAGAAATAGTTGAAGTTTCATCAACAAAATTGATAAAAAGTTTCAGTGATAAATGTTTATTTAAGAATTATTTCAATTCATAATGTTTAATTTCCCGTTATGAAAATTAAAAATTTCCAAAAATTTTATTGATTTCCATTCAATTTGGTTAAAGAGTTTGTCATCGACGTTTTCTAGAACTAGAATTGATTCTACGTCTTAGAAACCAATTCTAAAAAGCATGTAAACCCCAAATAACTTCTGAAACAGTATTATACAATAAATTATACTACAAAAAGTAATATTTTGTACTATTTGGTCTTCTAGTTCTAAACTTATCTTCTCAACTTTGTGTGATAGTGTGTACGAGGTGTCAGCTTTATAACACCGAAGCAATATAATTTATAATTTGAATAAATTTTGGTTTGTAGTATTCATAACAATTTGTTCAGTAATATACGAGAGTATCATGATAAACAAATCTAGATATTTAAATGAGAAAATATAGGTAGCAAACGGGAGTATACAATGTGTTGAAGGCGTAGAGAGGCAGAGAGTTTGATTAAATAAACATATAAAATTGAATAAAGATAAGATAAATTTGATTTGGTTAATGTTTGTTTGATAAGTTTTCATGAATAGTTCATTATTTCCGTACAAAAGTTTAACCAAAATATTACATAAAAGGCCATAATTTTCATATATATTAACTCAAATTAGTGATATAAAACAAAAGAAGACAACAACTAATAGGATTAATTGATTAAATACGTGGTTAAGTATAAGCATTTGAACTATTTATAATTATTCTATTTTGTAAAGTATATAAAACACGTTGTGCTTTTAGTTATGAATAATTTATTATATATTAATAATTATTATAGTTATATGTGCTGAAACGTGTTCATTTTCTGAACTTTCAGCTGAAATTTTGGTGAATTTTATGAAAAAAAATAATATAAAGAAAACGATTTGAAGAAAATAATATATTTGGGCATTTGTTACGGATATAAGACGAGATAAAAGATTGAATGATTCAGTTGTATTCGAATACTTAGTTTGAGTAAAAATTGGTTTGAGCTTGATTAAAAGATTTTTATATTTAGAAATATTTTTTCGAGAAAAAAATTTGGCTAGATATTTTTTATAGTTATTTGTGCGCGAAATAACTTGGTTTTAAAAGGTTTTATATAATGGAGTGTGCTTCTAGCTTTGAATAATCCTTCTACAGCTTTGAATAATCCTTCTTAATAGATGGTTCATAAATTCAAAGTAAGTTTTTAGGTACTATAAAAAAAGACTAATTAAATTTTGTGGTATCAAAGCAGACGGATAATGACTAGAAAAATTTAAAAGTCAGGTCTATTTCAAATAATAGCATTTAAAATAGGTTTGATCGTTGACCTAATTTTCAATACTACTTTAATAATTTATGTTTTTTCTAAACTTAAAATTAAGTTGTTTATTTTATAAATACAAATGACTGCATTATGTTAAATAATACCATTAAAATATTTTACAAATTATTATTGTCGAAAATTTAATTCAAAATATTTATGGTTGTCATAATTGTATATACATTTTATTTCAATTTAGACCAGAGTAGAAGCCTTAAAAAATGATAAAAAGTGGAAGAAAATTATAGCAAGATGAAACCCATTGGAACCGCAAGATAATATAATAAAAATGAAAGGAAAAATAAATTACGGGTGATCTGAGTTCGGGAAGTAGGAGGGGGTGAGTTTTTAAGGGTAAAACACGGTTTATTTCGATTTCCAGTTAAACTACAAGTCCTATGGAAAAAAGTTAAATCGCAAAGTTGTAGGTAATAAAAAGATCTACAACTTTTGTATTTATATTTTTTTTTCACATTACCTCCAAATTTTTCGATTGAAAATTAGGGTGCTTTTTCGATATTTATTCAAAATAAGGTGAAAAAATAAATATTTAAAATCAAATATATAAAAGTGCATTTGGAACATAAAAAGGTAAGTGTTCGTGGAAAAAATTTTTTTGTAAAAGATAAAAGTAATAAACTAAAAAATTAGTTATTAGAATTTCAACATAAATTTTGAGGTTATGTGAAAAAATTGTAAATACAAAAGCTGTAGATCTTTTTATTACCTACAACTTTGCTTAGCACTTATAGTTTTGCCGGAAATTCAGATAAACCAAATTTTACCCTTAAACACTCACCCCCGTCCCTAGTTTCCGAACTCAGAGCTGCCGTAATTTATTTTTTCCTTTCATTTTTATCATATTATGTTCCGTTTCCAATTGGTTTCATTCTATTATAATTTTTTTTGTTTGTTTTCAAAAATTATCTACCCTGGTATAATTTGAATATTATCAACTAAATAATTTAAATTATCCATCACTAATTTATTTAGTGATGTTTAGTGTTTTGTAAATATATTATATTTAAGGATGTGAAAATTTGAGATTTAAAATAGATTGAATAATATTTTTAAAACAGATAATATATTGTTTCTAGGCCGCAAGTTTTAATGATGTAATTTCCATATAAACTTTCATCCTCTATTTCAGCCCCTTACAGAAGTTTAATTATGTTTACATATAGGCAGGCGGTATGTCTATTTTAAGTCACCAGAAAACCAAAATTTTATGAGGAAGAACAAAATTAGTGAAGAAAAGTATTTTCAAAACAAGTGAAGGCTACAATTAACAGAGTTGATTGTTTAGATACTCTACATAGGATGGAACTTCATTTCTTAGACTATTTTTAATTAGCATTCATAAAATACTATAAATATCCAGCGTATACAGTTATATATGTATACATGTATAATAATATGTATTGTTATTATCTATATGTGTTTATTAGCCAAATTTGAGCTAAAATTGTGGAAACCTCAAACCATTTACGAAAAAATGTTTCAAACAAAAGTTGTATATTTGAAAAAGATAAACATTTTTTTTCTATTTGAACTTTTCTTCTTTCTTTTATAGTTTAAAACTTGGGTCAAATATCCATTGGACCCCATGGACCGATTTTGTTCATTCACGAACTTAAACTCGTGATGACGGATTGACAGTCAGAAATGGACTAATTAACCAAAATTTTGTTTGTGCGGTCAATATTAGGTAGCGTTACAAACTTTAGACTAAAATTAATACACTCTTAATTTTTTTGTATGTCGAATATAAATATATACAATAAAAGTAGAGTAAACTGTATTCAAAAATGGCGTATTTGAAATTTGTTCGATCTTAAATCACTTATATATTAAATCATTTTACAAAAATATCAAAAATGTTTATTTTTGTCCATTTTACTCAAAACAATCATTAAAATGACTAAAACCTTAACAAAGCATCGACAAAGGAGAGAGGGTCGCATTGGGATCAAAAATCCAGCAACATCCGAATTCTAAATTGATAAGCAAGTCCTTGTATTGATAGAATGTAGTACTCGATTTTTCCGATTAAAATATTTTCAAGTAAGAAAATTATATTGAAAACTTTAATTTGTTTTAAAACAATTCAGTAACTTTACATCCACAAATGTATTGAAGTTAGGTTAAACTGTTTTACAAATGAAATTCATGAAATGTGTGTTTGAAAAAGTTTTTTAATTTAAAACCTTTATTGATTTAACCCAAATAATATTTTGAATAATTAACGATTATTGGAAGGAAAATTGGCATCTGTTTAAAGTTTATTAAAAAATAATTGTATTAATAGATAAATAATTGAAATTGGGATTAGTAACAGTGGCGTGTATGCTAAATTAGATTTGAAATAATACAAATTGTGTTTTTTGAAACCTGTACTTTCGTAAACAGTATATGTAATGTCTATAAAATTTATTAAAACTTTACACACCTTCGTATATCCAATTAAAAAACATCTCTGTGATATACACTTATTTGAATAAAATAATAATTATCTAACAACTTACCTTTCTTTAATAAATCTATTAAGTGTAGGTTTGTGTAAAAATTCCTCGCCAGTGATAATTGAATTCAAAACAATAATAAAACATGCCACTAAGAATCGAATCCATAACAATAATAACACACGTCATATTTAAGTTAAACCGTATCAATAATATCACTTAAGAGACAATATCAACTCTGTAATAAGCACACCCATTAATATAAATAATATTTTTCATTTTTTCTCGAACAAATAACTCTATAATTATCGAATTAAAATAAAATTTAGTATGCACAATATTCACGCGAAAATAGACGTTGTAGAATTTTTTGCTAAAAAACATTTCTAAATATAAAATAAAATTTTAATTTTTACTTTATAATAATTTTTTTTTTTGTGTTAAAAAATATTACAATAATGAGTGTACTTATTACAGAGGTATCAACAATATCAGACTAAGGTGTTTACAAGTTAATTTTTAGTTGTAGGTATAAATAAAATTGACTAGTAATAACGTGAATGATTATACAATCATTTTTATATTAAAACTGATTACATAAAATACAAACCTTCCAATAAATGCATTTAGGTATTAAATATTTTTTTACAAGAAATTTTTATTTCAGAATAAATTGATGATAAACCTATTTAAAATTAATTGCGTTTG
The DNA here is from genome assembly GCA_020423425.1 of Chrysopa pallens. Lineage (NCBI taxonomy): Eukaryota > Metazoa > Arthropoda > Insecta > Neuroptera > Chrysopidae > Chrysopa > Chrysopa pallens. Next base: position 8,209,189 of record CM035596.1, on the reverse strand, counting down.
TACAGTACATTAAGATTATTTGCAATTTATTTATAAATTTTAGACTATTTGTAAGATTTAAAGAATTTTGTTTCTAATTTTATTTTCTAATAACTATTTTTTTATTTTTACAAATTTGGTGGTGGCCTGTAGGCAGTCCTAAAAACGGGGTTGGAATGTTCCTTGAAATAATATATGGTCAAACCCATTACTTTTAAGAAAAAATTAAGTAGTCTCATATTTTATTCAAATTGAAGTACGTCAATAACCTTTTTGTTTTTTGAATTTTTTTGAAAATAAATTTCTCCAGACCTTATTGTTAAAACAAGTAGCTCATTTCTTTCATAAAAGTACCTACGATTTATAGAAAATTGGGGCAAAAAATCGATGGATTATTTGGGTAATTAATTTTTTTGGTATTTGTGCACGAAAACTGACAAAAGTACATTAGTGTTTGTTTTTATTATAGATAACTCTACCAAAACAAACAATAACCCACTTTAATGCATATTCATGTAAATATATTTGAAGTGCTTTTGACAAAAATATTTAGAAAACAAGCATTTCTAATGTTTTTCGTTTTAAGATATTTGTATAATAGGTCCGTTACTGATAAATTGGAATATATATTAAAAACAATAAATATATTATAATAAAAATAATAATAATAGTAATAATAATAATAATAATAAATATTGTATATTACAGAAATAAACTAAAATAGTAGGTTATAAAGTGCAGAATTCAGTTGAATTGAAATGAAAACACAAAATTGTTAATTGGTTCACCAATGAGTCAAATTAATTATTTAAGCTTTGATTGTCAACAAATAATTAATCGGATATGTTTATTATTATTTTAAGCACATATTATTATTACTTCATACATTGTTGCAATATGTTACATACATTATATACATGTAAATATAAATATTATATAGTTTATTCCATAATTAATGAGTCTACTTTTTAAAATAAGTGAATTGACTATTGACTCAAAAATGAAAAAGCTATAATCTTTCACTATCTGTGACGTAAAGGCGCTAGAGGGTTATTAAAAACGTGTATTGAGAATTGAAAAAAGTGTATTTAAATATCCAATGAGCTGCATTTTAGAGTAAATAATAGCAATAATAACTAATTAATTTTTTATACTTTTGGTGACGTCATTAGATTCACAATATTAATTTTATCGATATCTTGGACAAATTCTGTCCGAATTGAGTGAACTTTTTTTTGAAATCCACTAATTTTGGGTCATTGTTTTCTATTTTTATACTTTCGAATTGCTTACTTTCACCCTTCTATGAAAAATCATGACCAGACCCTCACTATCTTGAAATGCCTTATAGATATGCTTGTTTTGACAAAATATTTGTAAACATTGACCCAAATTTAGTTGGATTATATACTTTGTTTACCAAAATTGGTAAAAAATTGCGGATAATATAGCAAAATTAATTTTTTGTGGTTTTGGTGACGTCATAAGATTCACAATATTCATTTTTTCGATATCTTGGCCAAATTCTGTCCGAATTGAGTGAACTTTTTTTTGAAACAGACTAATTTTGGGTCATACTTTTCAATTTTTATACTTTAGAATTGCTTACTTTCACCCTTCTATGAAAAATCATGACCAGACCCTCACTATCTTGAAATGCATTATAGATATGCTTGTTTTGACAGAATATTTGTAAACTTTGACCCAGTTTTAGTTGGATTCTATACTTTGTTTACCAAAATTGGTTAAAAATTGCGGATAATATAGCAAAATTAATTTTTTGTGGTTTTGGTGACGTCATAAGATTCACAATATTAATTTTTAGATATCTTGAACAAATTCTGTCCGAATTGAGTGAACTTTTTTTTGAAATCCACTAATTTTGGGTCAAACTTTTCAATTTTTATACTTTCGAATTGCTTACTTTAACCCTTTTATGAAAAATCATGAGCAGACCCTCACTATCTTGAAATGCCTTGTAGATATGCTTGTTCTGACAGAATATTTGGAAACTTTGACCCAAATTTAGTTGGATTATATACTTTGTTTACCAAAATTGGTAAAAAATTGCGGATAATATAGCAAAATTAATTTTTTGTGGTTTTGGTGACGTCATAAGATTCACAATATTCATTTTTTCGATATCTTGGCCAAATTCTGTCCGAATTGAGTGAAATTTTTTTTGAAACAGACTAATTTTGGGTCATACTTTTCAATTTTTATACTTTAGAATTGCTTACTTCCACCCTTCTATGAAAAATCATGACCAGACCCTCACTATCTTGAAATGCATTAAAGATATGCTTGTTTTGACAGAATACTTGTAAACTTTGACCCAGTTTTAGTTGGATTCTATACTTTGTTTACCAAAATTGGTTAAAAATTGCGGATAATATAGCAAAATTAATTTTTTGTGGTTTTGGTGACGTCATAAGATTCACAATATTAATTTTTAGATATGTTGAACAAATTCTGTCCGAATTGAGTGAACTTTTTTTTGAAATCCACTAATTTTGGGTCAAACTTTTCAATTTTTATACTTTCGAATTGCTTACTTTAACCCTTCTATGAAAAATCATGACCAGACCCTCACAATCTTGAAATGCATTATAGATATGCTTGTTTTGACAAAATATTTGAAAACTATGACCCAAATTTAGTTGGATAACATACTTTGTTTGTCAAAATTGCTTGAAAATTGAGGAAAATAAAGCAAAATTAATTTTTTGTGGTTTTGGTGACGTCATAAGATTCACAAAATTCATTTTTTCGATATCTTGGTCAAACTGGGGCCGATTTGAGTGAACTTTTTTTTGAAACCCACTAATTTTGGGTCATACTTTTAAATTTTTATACTTTCGAATTGCTTACTTTAACCCTTCTATGAAAAATCATGAGCAAACCCTCACTATCTTGAAATACCTTGTTGATATGCTTGTTCTGACAGAATATTTGGAAACTTTGACCCAAATTTAGTTGGATAACATACTTTGTTTGTCAAAATTGGTTAAAAATTGAGGATAATAAAGCAAAATTAATTTTTTGTGGTTTTGGTGACGTCATAAGATTCACAATATTAATTTTTTCGATATCTTGGCTAAATTATGTCCGAATTGAGTGAACTTTTTTTTGAAATCAACTAATTTTGGGTCATAATTTTCAATAGTTATACTTTCGAATAGCTTTCTTTAACCCTTCTATGAAAAATCATGACCAGACCCTCACTATCTTGAAATGCATTATAGATATGCTTGTTTTGACAGAATATTTGAATACTATGACCCAAATTTAGTTGGATAACATACTTTGTTTGTCAAAATTGGTTAAAAATTGAGGATAATAAAGCAAAATTAATTTTTTGTGGTTTTGGTGACGTCATAAGATTCACAATATTAATTTTTTCGATATCTTGGCTAAATTATGTCCGAATTGAGTGAACTTTTTTTTGAAATCAACTAATTTTGGGTCATAATTTTCAATAGTTATACTTTCGAATAGCTTTCTTTAACCCTTCTATGAAAAATCATGACCAGACCCTCACTATCTTGAAATGCATTATAGATATGCTTGTTTTGACAGAATATTTGAATACTATGACGCAAATTTAGTTGGATGACATACCTTGTTTGTCAAAATTGCTTAAAAATTGAGGATAATAAAGCAAAATTAATTTTTTGTGGTTTTGGTGACGTCATAAGATTCACAATATTAATTTTTTCGATATTTTGGCAAAATTCTGTCCGAATTGAGTGAACTTTTTTTTGAAATCCACTAATTTTGGGTCAAACTTTTCAATTTTTATACTTTCAAATTGCTTACTTTAACCCTTCTATAAAAAATAATGACTAGATTCTCATTATCTTGAAATGCATTATAGACATGCTTGTTTTGACAGAATATTTGAAAACTATGACCCAGATTCAGTTGGGAATAGTATATTGAAGGATCATGATTTTATGAATACGCTATGAATATAAAATATAGGTAGACATATTTTCAATATAATTTTATAAAACAAAACATTATTATTAATATTATGATTATCATATATTGGACTGGTTTGATGGTAATGGTGATGTTGTGTTTGTGTGTCGAATTTCGAACAACATTTTATATTGCTTACAGAATTAAATGTCTATTATTAATTATATTTTATTTTGAACATATACCGCATTATTTTATATACTAAGCAGCAAGCCAGCCAGTCATTCAGTCAATACACATCACATCACATCATATTTATATTTTACCTATAATACTCTATAGTCTAAGAGCCGCCCGCAAAATATACTCTGAATTTACTAAAGCTGTTCATTTGACGATACTTGTGTACACACAGGTGTCGCATAAATGCTTTCAAAACATGCGTAAATTGTTATACAGATTTTAAATTGCATATAAATAATCAGTTAAGTGTGAGAACGGAGCTGATCAACTTTAATGTATGTAAATAAATAATTCAATTAATAAATGCATTATAAAGAAATGCAATTCATTTATTAAACTTGAAAATTTTTTCAGAGGTAACTTTATTGTGTATTAATTATAAACAAAATGGTCAGTCAACCATATTGTGAACAACTCCCACCAGTTTGCAATTCTTTCAACACTTAATATATTTTGGCTAACTGAGGGGAGTTGTGCCATAATATGGTTGGTTTATCATTTTATTTATGGTACAATTATATACAATTAAGTACCTCTTAGAAAATTTTGAAATATTATAAATGAATTGCATCTTAATTATTTATTGTACATGTGTTCGGGTTGGCTGACCAGCTCTCATTTAAGTGCCACGGCAATTCTAACAGTTTTGGCAACATGTATGTGGGACCGGCTCTACCGTTCCTATAACTGACCGCAGTATCTGTACACAAATACAATAACCAATCGTCAAATGATCAACTTTAGTAAATTCAGTGCATTTTTTTAAGTTGGCACTCCATCTATTATTATTATATTTAAACATCACACCGCATAGCACATAACATTATTATTATTATTATTATTATTATATTTATATAATCTGGGTTAGCCATCCATCAAGCTATCACACTTCCAAAAATATGATTATCGAATTTTTGAAATGTTAATAATTATAATATAATGAATTGTATTGAATTACACATCGAAATTCTATTATTTTATATAATATCTATCCCCCGGGGGCTTTATGGAGACGAGATCTCGTTTAACATCACCAATGTGAAAAAATAATCAAAATCATCGATATAGAATATTCGGATTGCTGGTTCCTAACATTACAAAGTACCTTGTGAATATGAATAAAATTTGCAAGATTAGAAACTTGAATTTGAATATATAACGGTTTTGATTTTACCTATCACTGTAGGCACATAAATGGATTGATACATTATACATTGTAAAATTATGTTATATTCCATTTTTTTTATATCTATAGTCAAAATGTCATAGGAAACTAGGTCTTGGTGCGAACCGGGCTTAGGAGAATAAAAAAGCAAATATAAGTGTATTTATTTTAAAGATTTGTATCTTCAATAAAAAATGGATGAACAGATTTTGATGAAAAGTCATGTATGTTACTTATTTACGCGACGAATAAAAGTGGTTCCTCGAAAAATAGCTTCTTTTATTCAAAATTCTTATATAGGCTTTATAGTACCGATTATTGTTTGTTACATACTAGGAGGCAAGCATGCAGACAGATGGGGAAGGATCTAACAGCAAATCACGAATACTGCTGGATCTACCATTTTGAGAACCAGCCAAAAACGATGTTCTATCTTTTCTGTCACTGCTAAGATCTTGAAATGATAAAACTAGCACACTGGAGTCTACCAATTTTTACAGACTCTCAGAGCATAGATTCATTGATGAAAAATCTTACACAAGGCGTTTGTAGAACTGAGTACCAAAAGCGTTTGAAGATTTGGGGTTCAAAAGCTCGATATTGCCTGTTAAGTTGGTCTGTTGGTTTCTTGCACTGAAGTTTTCATCCTCTACGAAGATATCGAATTTATTTTCAAATGGACAGATAGGATCAAAGAACGAGATTTGCACCTCATAAAACATGTTTTTGTAATCAAATCAGTCTTTTATTGGATTTCGATAACGTGCGTTAACGAGGTATATATTTTTAATAGAGACCTCTATGAAAAAAACAGTCTATAATGTAATTGGCATTTTATCCCCCATTTTCACTCAAAAATAACTCGATAAATAATTATCCAAATGTTAGTCAATTCTGTAGGAACAAACTTTTTATGAAGTTTTTTTCGCAGTCCGTTTTCGAAAAGTTTTTTTCCAAAAAAAGGATTCTAAAGTAAAAATCAAAATTGAATCTTACCATACTGATTATTTAGATCTATTTAGACGATTTTCTGTTGATGACCTAGACGTTCAAATACATATCAACTGAAAACTAAAAACTTTTTTTTGGTAGGACATGTTTAGAAAATATCCGTGCTCCAAGATTTTATCTACCTTAAAATTTTATATTAAGAACAAGCCAAATAAAAAAAAAAACTAGTTAAGAACATTCAAAAGATATTGTTCAAGAAGACGTATAGTATTCGTTATATTGACTATGTCTGATGGTGGTGGTCTCTTGTGTGTAATTTTGAATATATTTTTAAGCATAACGCTACGCTGTATAATATACTTACTATATTCATACTACTGTAATGAACAATGTCGTTTAAGTATAATTAAATTATTTATACTATATAATGTAGCCAAACCATTATTATTTGCATACATTAAATAAAACTTTTTGAAACAATATCTTGTTCTAACTTCATTCAACCATTTTTCAACTCACAACTACTGATTTTTCACTATATAATATTATACAAATTATAATCATCATTGTGTGCTGTTACTGGTTTTCCTTTTTTTTTTCAATTTTTATTTTTATTTTTTTTTTTTTTATATTTTTCTAGATTTAATAACTAGTTCTGATGAATATAATTTTATAATTTTATTCTGATTTATAAAATTATTATGATTATTATATTTTTATTTTTAAATGATCTTTAATTGTAATTACTTGGGTTTTGTAGCGTAGAAAGCATAGTGCTTGGTACAAACGATATCACGGTTTTGAGAATGGTGATGTCGCTTATAAATGGTGTTGAAGAACTACGAATTTTCAAATTTTTTAATTCGTTAATATTTTACAACATTTTTAATCTTTAAAGTTAAAGTGTATCTAGCCATTTGATGTACGGAATTAATCTTTTTTCCTTCAAAGATTTATATTAAACCTTTATTAAACCTATTTAAAAATATTAAATACTCGATTATGTTGTATTTAGTTGTTTATCAGAATAACTTTTATTAATGTATCTAAAACGTTCATTTTAAACTGAAAAAAAAAACCTATAAAATACATCATAAAATTACTGTATCATATGTGGAATCAGGTCACCGCGTTTTATGTTTATTTGAGTATACCAAACAAAATTCTATCAAAGTGCTTAAAAATCTGTAAACAAAAGGTCATTTTAGATGCATAAAAATATATCTTATGAAGTTTTAGTGGACGAATATGGATACGATATGGATACGATATAAATAAATTATCGTTTGAGAAAATATTGAGTATCGATATATATCCCACTCCCAATAAATAATAGGAAAGGATAAGATAATGATCATTTTATCTACGAGTCTACTTTTTTCGTTTCTATGTTTACGAAATACTACTTTATCTATCAAATGATATATAAGTCTGTGAAACGTATATGATTTAATATAAGAAATGCCGAAATCTAAAGGAATATTTTTATATATTTATAATTAAAAATAATCATTAATGCCATTTCTTCAATCATTCTTACCATTTTTAACCAAATATTTACAATTAAATGTCTTTTTTTGTAATTATTAAATATATATTGTTTTTTTACATTTGCTATACAATTTACATGCAAATAATTGATCCAATCATTATATTTAGTAGAATGCGAATGTTTTGTTACAAATTTTAGCTACTTGTGACTATCAATCGATTTAGAAGTATAAGTAAGTAGTAATTTTATTATTATAAATTATTTTTTTATCGTAAACTATTAAAATATAATAAATTATTCGTATACGTAGCCTTTGATATCATCATTTATTATCAGACTTGATCGTTGAAATATAATATGCAACATTGTTCGATGATAATAAAACCTGCAACTATTACCATAAATTGGCTATTTTAAATGAATGTTATTTAGTTACTTATAGCATTTGTGACATTTAAAATGGACCCTTACTTACTGCTGTTTAGGTAATTGAATCATAAATTCAAATAAAATTATATCATATTTACACCATTTGTACTCATTTGATCAACTTTTGATATTTATTAATGAAAATCCTTTATTATTTTTCGAGTTTGTTTTCTGAAAGTAACGCTGTGCCATCTGCAAACCTTCTCCATGATTACTGTGTATAATTGCTTGGGTGATCCTTGATTGACGGCATTTTGTATAGAAAATACTGGACCTATAATTTTTCTAATTTTCTTCAGACTATGCTATTTTCATGCGCCTCTTGAATTTTTCTTTTGCCAAAGATGTACTTAAAAAACAGTTTGGTTAATACTTTTTGATAATTATCAATATTTATCTCTCATAAAACAATTTTATTCTACCCGGTTTTATTTTGGATGTATTCAACGTCTAGCGAATTAATCTATTATCAATAGGGAACTGAAACTGACTCAATACCTCCATATTTGTAACTTTTCGATGTTGTTTGTAAGTATAAAATCAATTTTAATTTTAGTTCTGTCATCTGGAGACCAGGTCTACCGTTTATTGTAATGTTTTTGAAAGAAGAAACTGTATATATTTAATTGATGTTCCATAGAAAAATTTATCAAATGTTCCCCTTTTTCGTTCTTTGTTCCAAATCCATAAGGTCCTAATGATTTGGTTGTAGAAATTTTCAATTTATGAGTCAGAATACCTTTCTAAGTCGACATGTATTTGTTCAAAATACATTTTTGACACATTTGTCAATAAAATCATCTACAAATTTAGCAGGATTTCACATTGTTTTGTTGTCGAGTTTGCTTTTTTTCTTCTATACTTCAACATGGTTTTTGGGAAATCTGTTTTAATGAGTTGTTTTAGAATCTTGTTTAAAATCCTCAAAACTTTGTGCTTCCATATTCAGTTTAAAAAAAAAGTAGACCTAAGCAAAATTCTGCTTTTCCTGTTATATCGCCGATATTCTTTAAGTTAACTTCTACACATAGTTTTCGGATAATAGATAAAGTTTAATAAATTTTTACATTTTTCCAGAACATTTGCTCCAAATTTGTTAATAGTGCAAGATAGACAATAGACATATAAATGTATAACATAAATCGGATTCAACTCGTATGTTGACCATGCTTGGTCTAAACAATAATTGACATGACATAACACTTAAGTAAAATGTACTAATAATAATTTATGTATGAACTAAGTTGAGTATATTTTTCTTATGGTTGTGTAATATGAATTTTCCTATTACTTATTATTCATTGTATTTTTAAGTAAAAAAGTTCGTATACGCTAAAATATGTATATAATAAACCCTATATTATTTACCTCAACCCCTCAAACCCCATTTCTCCCTCATAACATGTTCTTCGCATGTTATATTAAGGCATGTTATAGTCTATTCAAAAAATGGGGAGCATTCCGAAGCTATACAATTCTTTTACTATTCTTTATCTGTTACCATCGTCAAGGTAGCAGAATAAAGTAATCAAAATTGAATTTAAATATACTCGAAATTAGGTGCTTCAAAGGTGTTGCAAATAATTAAGTAAATTGATTGATTATTCCCTTATATCACGCAAAAGTTGTGAAATAATAACGTTTATAATGTAAGTATATCAGAATAAGGTGCTTTAATAGTGTACATTTAAGAAATCAATTTATTCAAAGTTACCAAAAAAATCATTGCCCTGATTCACTCATATCAATCACAGCTAAACAATGTATGAAACTAGCAGTGGAGTCTTTAAATTTCTAAAAAAAAAAAATAATTCAAAATTCAATTTAAATATGATAAAAGATGATTTTTCGGGGCTGCAAAATTAAATTAGTTGCTCAAATTTTTAATGAAGAAAAATTGTGATACAATGATGTCGTAAAATTACAATAGCAGAACAATGTGAAATAAAAATTTTTATAATATAAGTACCAGAATTTTATGCTTTTTAGGTAAAAGTTATACATAAATGTATTTTTAATAAGCGAAGCACATTCTAAGACACTCAACAAACAAACAGTGCTTCTCTATAGTTAATTTTCAAGAGATGGAAAATCGTGTCCAAGGTTCACAGCAAAACTAATTATAAGAGATACGTCATCACTTAGGAATCTTTCAATCTATTTGAAAAGACTATACTGGCCATATTCATTGCACTATATATGTTCGCTGCCTATACTCCGTTTCGTAACAAAACCCTTGTTAAAAACTTTATCTTTGCGACATCCGTTATTATTTTCTGTTGTTAATCTTAAGAATATATTCACATTAATTTCCTATGATCATTTACACTAATTATCATTGTTTATTAGCTATTTTCATGTTTTGCTATATTTTCCATATAGTTTTCAATTCTAATCTAAATTTTCTTCCTAGGTGTACCCAATTACTTTATTTATACACTTTTTATACATGACATTAATACAAGATGATTTTCAAGATGTATATGCAAATCGAAAAGTTTCAAAAAATATTATTACGATGGGTTATGTTTTTAATAGAGGCCTCTATAATAAAGTGAGTGGATTCTCTTCGGCACGTTCTCCATTTTCATGATATAATTGTGCCAAAGAAGAGAACATGAACTTTTGGATATTTATTTTTGAGTTATATGTTTTGTGAAAATTGAAAAAAAAAATACAATGTGTATTATATTGAGACACTATATTGTAGATTGCAGACTCAAATAAAGAAAAAAATTATAATTCATTGAAAAAAAAATAAAAAAAATCATATTTAATGGATAATTTGCAAGCAAATTTTTAGGACAAATTGAAAATTATAGCTTTTATTTTATTTAAAAGTGGATTCGACAAAGAATATTTTTCAAATTCCGACAAAAACATGACAAAATTAAATTTTAATAACTAAATTAACAACATGCTGATATATTCTATGTCAGTTTTTGCGTCTTTCGAATTTCTTTATCAACTCCAGTCTTGTATATCCAGGTGCTTTATTTTTAATTATTGAGAAAATTTAAACCGACCGCCTGCAAAGCAAAAAAATAATTAACAAATAACTTTTCCAAAACAAATATTTTGTTCAATTATTTTTTCGATATTTATAATTTCAAATTTAATAAATACAACCCAAATTTTACAATTTGAAATAATCAATCAAGACTTTAATTACCCCCCTTTAATAAATTTGAAATTATAAATATCGAAAAAATATTTATCAATTCCACCCACAGTTTCTTCATTCACAATAATCTTTTCTACTTTCGCTATATATTTCTAAACTAAAATAATAATAATTAATTACGTGATTGACTTCGAAGTTGAAAGTGCACTTGATTTTCAGAAAATACATCTATTAATTTTCAAGATTATTATTATATTTTGAATATGTTTTGTTGATTAAGATTATTGTATCGAATTGTATTCGATTGACCCCATAGCATATCAATAAATGAATTTATATATAATACGTGACGTGAACTGTCTTTTATATCAATATACATATTTGTAATCGTAATAAAAATTACAAATTAAAAGAAAAAATCTGTTTAATTTAATAATAAATCTAATAGGGTAAAAAAAATAAAAATAAATAAGCGAGCAAAGCTGCAGGCATCAGAAATATACAATAAATTGAACATGGCATATTATATAAATTGATTAAATAAACTACGTATAAACAATAATGATTTTGATTAAATAAAAATGTTGAATATTATATGTACAAGAACACAAATGAAATGATAGTGAATTTTATTCGATAGGTATAATCGTAATAGAACGATTATATATGTCAATATATATTATTTACGAATCGTTGTACATTGATAAATCGACATAAAAGACATATACACACATATTTCTAATAATTATTATAGAAAATTTTCCAATCGATCAATTTAGTTATGTTTATTTTTTTTTTCCGTACGATGTTTAACATATATATCGATTGTTTCATTAACGTAAATCGAAATCTCAACGGAAAATACACATTACATGTTTAATTGGAATTTCAATACGCTTTTTACTGACTTTTTTTTTTATTATAGATACTCTGTATGATAATATACTAAGTTGAAAGAAGAAAAAAATTTTTTTACAAAAAAGAATTGCCTTCAAAAAAATGAACTAAAAAGTAAAAAGTTACTTTTTTTCTTGTGACTTATCTTTCTCAATTGAAGCCAACCAATCAATTTTTTTGCTATGGATAATATTGACTTCAAAAGGTAATTCAATATACAAGGCAAAATTTAAAATTATTTTCATTTTTTCCTTCACCTTTTTCATTTTTATAATTAAGCGAATACCGCTTGTCATAATTTATTTTAAATATATTTATTTATTATACTTTAAATTATTTTCTGTTTTTTGAGACAATCGTAAGTAAATTAGTTTTGTATCGAATTAAACGTTCGCTTCTAATTTGACCAGAATAAAAAGAATCTATGATAAAACACTAAAACTATTGCCACCTGATTTTAGTCATAAAATTACCACTAAAATCCCAAACATTTTTAATTACAGACATAAAATGAATTTCCTATATACAAAAAAAAAAAACTATTCTACACAATGATATTATATTGACCTTTGACATGGAGGATATACTGAAACGACGGTAGATATTATCAATTGAATATGTGGCCAACACATGCGACGATATTAGAACAGGCGTTGGAGACACATAATAGGGTTGTTTTCCATGTTTAAAAAAAGTACTTCAAAATATTGAATTCTTCATAAAAAATCACAAAAACTAATATTTGTAAAATAAACAATAATTCTTGCAACAATATAACATTAAAAATGTAAACCTTTTTTTTCATTTTGATTGTTTCAATGTACATACAGCAATCATTAAAAACACAATATCCTTCTGAATAGAGCCTTACTTAACTAGTAGGTATAAATGAGTTAGGCATCTATATTTAAAAAATGTAAAAAATTACTACAGTAGAAACGTTTTCGTTTAAACTTTGAATAAAAACTAATTTGAATAACACAAAATGTGGTATTTCAACTAAAGCTTTACTCAAATTTTTTTATTTTATTTCAACTAGCTTCAGCGAATAAAGCTCTATGGCCAATATATCCTTTGAAAATAAAAAATACCTATATTAGTAATAGACAATCAAAAATATAAACCTTATATCTAAATTTGTAATACGTAGTGACATCTGACAGAAATCTACTAACATACAAAACGTAAGAATTTTTGGAAAATATATAAATATTTTTTTATAACGAAATTTGATTTTCACACAATTTTCACATGAAATGCATCACGAAGAGTTTTCTGAGAAAAAATATTTCTAAATACAAAATACAATTTTCCAAGTAATTTTTTTTCAAGGAAAACTGTTCCACATACATTCAGTTTTCATGTCTAGATTGTTCATACCAAATTCCATTACTTTTAAATAAGTATTTTTTAATTATTTTTCTTCGAAAATAAAGGTGTGCTTAATATAGAGATGTCTATCAAGTACATGGCCCCACCATAACTCGAAATAATTTATTGATTTTGGTGCTTGATTTTTTCATACTCAAATACCTCCATCGCTTGCTCTATGCATACAGTGGCTTTATATGTTATTTAGGTATTTTAGTGTCACAATAATGGGAGCCTACGTTTGATCCAACATAATAATGACATTGTTATGTTCATTACAACAAACATTTTGTCGTCAGTAGTTAGTTACTAACAATGGACACACAATGCCTATAAGTACGTATAGTTTTAATAATTAATGTTGGAATAAACGACTTTGATTTAGAAATTAATTGCATTCACACAAAATGAATTGTCTTTAATCATTTTTAGTTATTAAATGATTTTTTTGAATCCATACTTTACTATCATAACTTGAATTACTTTAGTAGGATTGAAACTTAATATTTCAATATGTAAAATAATAATAACCTTTCAATTTTCTTGCACAAGAAACTCTTTAAATAACTATCCAAATGTTTGGAAATTCTGATTGTACAATTTTGTTTTTTTGAGTTACAGTCTTCGATAAACTCTTCGTTTTAATGTCAATATTGTGTATATTAAATTTCAAAACTTTTGGGTAATTATTTATACTAAAGTAATTTGGGAGCGAAAAGAAATACAGAAATAATTCCATGTAATTTAAGTCAACAGATTTTTAGAAGTACACTCCTCTATGTCAATGATATCTGTGAATAATCGCTCTTAAGAAGATCTAGCATATTATATCACTATAATAAAAAAAACTCTAATTAGCACTAATAGCACTCTAATAATATGAATTTGAAATTTCAAATGGTTTGATATCACCATATTTAACATATGTCTGTACGATTTTGTTTTTAAATTTATTTTTACTAAATATACATTAGAGATAATTCTTATTAAATACAAAGCATTTTGCGGATTCATTCGACTTCTTTTCGTTAATTTAATTCGACACTGCAAATTAAAGAACCTACAACAATAAAAATAAAATTAAAGTACAGTTCCTTTCATTTAAAAACTCACGTTGTATAAAAACATTACACTGTAATGAAAGGAGTTTCACTATATAGAAAACTTTTTGACATAAAATTGTATTACGTGACGTGGCATATTTAAGGATTTTTGATGACAACCTAAAACATATACGAAATTTTGAAAACAGTGCTAAAATAGGGTTTTGCATACCATTCAAGATGACCGTTTTTTTTTCGAAATGTTCACGAAAAGACAATCTCTTAGAATATGTTTCCGGTTTAACTATTCTTATTTTTTATTTAACAATCTAGAATTGCTGATAAAAAGTTAAAAAAAAAAAAAACGAAAATGAAATTTTTGCAAAGTTTTATTTCGTCTAAAATGGAAATTGTTTAATATTTCCCTCGTCCAATGGAATACATATACTACCTATAATCCATTGATTTAGGCATGGGAGTGAAATATGTTTAGGAGAATCAATAAATGATGAAGCATCGATAAATGCCAATGTATATTAGTGTTAGACTGGAACGCTATCAAATATTGTTAGTTTAGGTTTGTCAATGATGTAAGTTGAAGTTTGTCAAAGATTAAAATCAGTCCATAGGATCGATAACCTTACCTTTGAAACAAAGAAGAAAATTCAAAAACCAAAAATGTTAAAACAAACAAGTTATACTCTATAAATAATTACAATGTATATGCTGAATATTTAGAGTGTTTTTGGAATGCTAATGATTAAAATTAGTCAAACATTGATAGTCCAATATATGTACAGTATTTAAATACTGTACTATGTTAGTTGTTTTCTTATTATTATTAAAAATAAACTCTATGATATTAAAAAAAATTTGCTTAAAAATGTCTCAATTTGAAAATAATTCGAGAATGAAAAGTATTGTAACGACGGACGAGAGTGCCCCTTTGGTATATTGTCCCATATTCAGATATTCAGGTATATTGTCAACATATTCAGATATTTACACTAAAACCTTTCAAAATTTTTCAATAATAAACGTCCGTATTGAATCCACTATATTACATATTACTCATACCAGTATATTTTCCAAATATACTGTTGAATGAAAAACCAAATAAATCAAAATTATCGGTTAAATATGTGTTTTTCCAAATAAATATGAGAGCATACCAAAAAATTAAAATTTTCATCGACGTCGCAATAAATTAACTCTTTTTTTTTTTTTAAATATGCTGCTATTAAATAGGGTGTTGGATGTAGCTTCGTTTGCGTGAATTTAAATATGTGTTACAACTACCATAAAATTCACACTACTAGGCTTGAAATCTCCCAGAAAATGAGCCAAAAAAAAAAAAAAAAAATAAATAAATAAAAATACGTTTTCATTCACTAAATCTAAAAATTTATATTGAGTGTACCTAAAGCATACAAAAAACAAAATTTGAGCACAATAAATTTATATAAAATTAATTATCAATAATAATAAAAATAAAAACAAAAATTAGTTTAAAGCTTTGCGTATCACTTCAACAAATTTCACTCAAATTATCTGAGATTGTTAGATTCAATTGATTTCCATATTTTTTTTTTTTTTTTTAATTAGCCCAAAAATTAAACTATCTCATTTTCAAATATAATACCATAGGTACAGCATGTCCTATGGTACAATATTTAAAAAAGTTTTCACAGAAATTCCATTAAATAACTTTATAATATTATTAATAACGGTACTCTTATTATAAAAAAAAAGTCATTTTTTGATCGGAATCATCCCATGTCTGGAATGGTCATTCGTCGTCTCATTTTCACAGCATGTTAACTACGCATTTAATGATTGATATTCAAAAGCTTTCTTAAAACTTTCCTATCGCGTAAATACTACCTTAAGAGCTAACATACAACCTTGGATTTTAACTTCAATTAAAAGATAAATATGAACTTTGCATAGATTTTGTATATCCTTGTTTCAAAACATTGAACATCTTGATTAGGGATTGGATGTATATTGAATGAAAATTTTCAATTGTATTTTGTTGAATATAATTGTTTATAATTAATGATAGAGCTACAAATACGTATAAAATATGTGTAACATGTATATATAAATCCTAAACGCATTAATTTAATTAGAAACAAAATTAATTAGATCAATGATATTCTATTCCATAAACTATACGAAGTATTAGAAATATAATGTCGCCTCCATCTAATTCTAACCACACAATGTCTTGCTGTTGTGTTTTGTTGGTTTACTGATCATAGTAGTATACTTATAAAGGCACATTCACATGCATTTAAATCAAAACTTCTTTAAGACTGATTGAAACATAATATTGAAGCATACTCATTCATGTAAAAACTTTCCAGTATTTTTTTGCGTTATTTGTTTGCGAAAATTGAAAGAAATATCATGTATATTACATGTAAGTGAATAGTTTGTAACGAATATGCTACTAACATAAAGCAATCATAAGAATGATAGAATGAGTCGTATGTATTTGAATAAAATTAGGTATATTTGAATTTAATATGTTTAAATGTATTTTCTATTTAAATCAGGATTATTATATTAATTAGATCGAATCCAGTTAATTTAATGATACTCATGTGAGTTTGGCACTATTTAGTTAATATTATATTGCCCTAACTATTTCGAAGTTACAGATATTCCCACATAATAAGGTACAATCTTCCTACAAAAAGGTACAATATGATTCAGTTATTACGATTAGCACTATCGTAATTTAGATAATTTATAACAAAGAAACCATTTGATCTACATTATAGATAGTAAGATTGATTATTACAATATTTCAAAACTTCCTCCTATTTTTCCAGAGAAATGTTTAGTTATGAAAAATGAATTTTCAATTTACACTTATTTAGTTATTTTTTACCGAGACGTGCTTACGTAGGCAAACACTCGAAGTTTTATGAACTAAAGTTGTGACACCTTTAAAATCATCAAACATCCAACCATTTTCTTGCTATTTTTAACTTTTCTATGTTATTTAATGTCTAGGAAAACCACAAATTGACACTTATTTTACGATTGGATGGCGTTTTTTCTAGACGTCGCATGAAATTTGTCCGAAATATTGGTCTCGTTATGTCGAAAATTGCGCATCCAATTGTTAAATGAATGTTGTTTTTGAAATCTAATGGTTAAATCACACAAATTTATCTAAATCAAAAACTAATTTGTAGATTTCAAAAATAACATCCATTTAACGATCGGGTGCATAGATTTGAAGGAATCGTTGTGAAATCTAATCCAGAGGTCAATATTTTGTATAAATTTCAACTGATATTTTGAAACCTACCTATATCGTAAAATAAATGTCATTTTTGGTTTTTCTACCCCTTAATTACCCTAAAAATCCTACAAACATTAATACGAATTTTTTTGGAATTTTTTTAATTTTAACTGAATTTGTCTAAAAGTTAAACTAACCACAAAATTTATTCAGGAAGAATTTGCAAAGGCTTTCCCCACATATACGTTAGACACAAACAATATTTTGATATGCATTTTCATGAAACGTGTAGAAAGAAAGTGTTGTCTCGTTTCTTCTCATAATGGAAAATATTTGCCAGAGACTCTAAAAAGGCGACATTTATATTTTTTAAGTTATTCAGAAAGTTTTACAAAAAAAGGTAAAAATACACAAAAACTATGATTTTTTTAATCAAATATCTTATTAAATGATCCCGTTTCGGTCTTTTAACATGCAAGATAGATTAAAAAAAAATTCATTTCAAAATATCGTTATCGAAAACCTTTGGATTATCTGAAACATTATCTGAAATGGCTTTTAAGATATAATACGGTGTACTCTCCACCATACGTAACAACAGTAGTAAACACACGCCTTATAACATGACGCCTCTACCCCCGTATAAAGCACTTCAATGTTTACTTTCACCGCGAATGAATAATGACTCGATGAGGGTGTATATATCTGTGTGTATTATGTTTTTCCACCACCCCTTACTTTCCCATCTTTAATGTTTATGTGTTGATTTTCATTTACGACTTTGAAAGATTTGTTTGCGTACAGTGGCGTATAAATAAGGAGAATTTGATTATGCTTAGTCACAATTAATCGCAAGTTTTCTAAATCAAAAATTTTATACTATTTTAGTCAAAAGTTTAGTTTTTAGTCAAACGATAGAAAATATTATCTCCACCAACAAAAGTTTGGTATACTTATTCATAGAATCACCAAATTAGTCCATTTCGGCATGCCTAACCGCCTGACCACCTGTCTCAACGTCTGACTGCCCGCCTGTCTGTCGATTCGTTTGTCCGTCATCAAGATAACACAAAAACAAAAAGAGATATATAGTTAAAATTTTGGCGGCGTATTGTGGACAAAAAGATTACATTTAAGTTCAAGATTGAGCAAACTCGGTCCATTCAATCCAATGGGTCCAGGATCCAACACTTGAACCATTAACGATCGAAGAAAAATTTCAAGACCATAAATACTTTACAAACTTTTATATGAAATATTTTCTCGTTAAATGCTTAGCTTTGTCACAATTTTAGGTAAAATTATGCTAATCAACACTTTATAGATGCGTAGACTAGATATTTATAGTATTTTATGAATGCTGATGATAAAAAATGGTCGAGTTTCTAAACAATTATCTCGGATAGTTGTTATATTCACTTGTTGCGTCTAAAACCTTATTAATTCAGTTACAATTTTCATTAAATTAAAAATATAAAATAAAAAACCAAAAGAAGTCTAATGCGTCCTGTAATCTGCCCAGTTTCAATAGCATTTAAAAGTTAATTCATCCATTTAAGCTGTGGGCGTTCTTTCGTTCTGGATGGCAATAATTATTTTCGCCAGCCTTTGCTTCTCTATTTTTTTTCTTCAAATTACTACACCACCCAGTGCCGATTTTAGTTTGGTGAAGGCCGTAAGCATAAAATGGTAGGGGCCTAATTAAAAGTACAATTTAATAATAACAAGAACTAGTTTGCAAAGAAACTTATGCGTGTAGTGATGTACATCTTCCCTGTGATATTATTTATTTGAATAAAATAATAATTATCTAACAACTTAATTTTCTTTAATAAATATATTCATTGCAAATGTATTTTCGTATCAAAATTCCTCGCTAGTAATAATTGAATTTAAAACAATAATAAGATATGCCAGTAATAAGCGATTCCAAAACAATTAATGACATCCTTTAAGACGCAATGTAACCTCTGTAATAAGCATACTCGTTAATAAAATACTTAAAATTTTTCAATTACTCAAGAAATAATAATCCAAATGTTATGACATTTGGTATACACAATGCTGATATGTAAACGAAGGGCATGTCAAAGAGTTTTTGGCGAAATTTCTAAATATAACATAGAACATTTACTTTAAAATCTTTTTTGTTTTGCGAAGGAAATACTATATATATTGTATTAAAGATTGTATGTAGTATGACTAAAATACTTAATTTTTATTTGTACAAATATTTGTATAAATAAAACTTAACTTGTAAAAAGCATGATTGTAAAATTATGTACTTTATAAATCAGCCTCTAAAACATTTAAGAATTTAAAGAAATATAAAATAAATTTTTAATTCAGAATAAATAGATGATAAATTTATTTAAATTATTTATCATCATAAACTTCAGATTTATTTTAATGTATATTTTGTATATTATGTGAACTTTATTTGACACTATAGTTGAGGATTTTAAGCAGTGAACTGTCGATTTTTTTATGCAGTAAAACGGATTTTAATGCGGTTTGATACGTTGGATTCGTATTAATTTCTAGAAACTTTATGACCTAATATGATTATGTCAAAATCCCATATTGCATTTGTTCATAAGAAAACTTCATGTTAGAAGTGTATTTTGAAGTAGAAAATTATTAAAAATGTAATACTTAAGAAAATATTGATGAAAATGAGTCCAATTCGGTTACTAAGGAGTTTTCGGGGTCGCTGAACACAAATATGATCTTGTATTCGAGTTCATCGACCTCAAAAACACCCCAAGTAATTTGTTTAGGCCAATTATATGATAAATTGTTATAATACTCTAGATGAAGACGTTTAAAACACCTGCTGCTGGCACTAGGTACTCCGTGGCTTTCGTCAAACTCATATTCATATTCAGCGATCCCAAAAACCACACTAAATTGGACTCATTTTCATCATTATGTACTAATTATGACATTTTTAATAATTGTCTACTTCAAAATACACTTTTGAAAGGTGCTTTTCTTATACATTAATGCTATTTCAGATTTTTATAGTATTAGAACAGGTCACAAAATTTCTAAAGATTCTCACGAATAAAACGCACCAAACCGTATTAAAATCCTATTAGAAGTCGACAATAAGGACTATTTATTGTTTCATTTCTTCGACTTCTATAAAGGTATCCACAAACGTCCTAAAATAAGGAATTACTACATAAAATTGACTTTTAAAGAATAAGAAAATAAAAAATGCATGAATATGCTACAAATAAAATAGTTCTTTATAGTTTCATGTGAACTCAATGAAATATTTATAAGGTAAAAAATCATTTATTTTTTGAATTGAAATAAACATTTCCCTGATCGATTAATATTCGTCAAAGTTAATAAATTCATACATCAAACAACATTAAAATTCAATCTGTAAGTATTTTTATAAAAGGATAGGCTGCTTTAGGACGTTCCAAAGATAATATGTTTCATTATTAACCCTTCGTACCTATTGTCTTTCGTATAACAGTCATTTCTTTTTAATCTTTTTTAATGTCTTTCAATTCAATTCTATTCTAATTCCGAAAAACAATTGAAAAACCATTTATAAGTTTAAACTTATAATTTTCTGTTAGTAATAGGAATGATTTTATTGGGCGACTTTAAAATCTTGAATCAAGGACCCAAAAAATCCCCGAGAGACGATTTTCGTGATGAAATTTCCAAGTTTAGTTTTTTTATCACTGTTAGTATTTGGGTTGAGAAAACTCCCCTAAATTTCTTAATTTTCATAGTAAGGCAAGTATTAGAGGTGATGAATATTCCTGGGAGATCTAACGAACACCGAATGTGGGCCTTACGTGTTTAATATGCAATTTTTTAAAACTTAGTTATGCACGATATGAATAAAAATTTTTTACATACAGACGACATTCTATTCATCAAAATTTTTACGTTTCAAAGTATGTGTATTGAAATTTTCTAAAAGATTCTAAGAAAACATTTTCTTGGTAACGTCCTTAACACAAACTATAATAAGATAAAAAAAAAAAAAAATTCATACTGAAGCATCTTTGATAAATAAATTCTTTTGAGTATATTTTCAAATCATTACTAAAACTTGACTTCATTAAATATTTATTTTGTTTAAAAAATGAACAGAATGTTTTTCTTGTACAATGTAAGTAGCGAGACGTAAAATGGTTACGTTTTTGATCTAAAAGCAAATGTTTATATATAATTCTAATATAATTGAAAGCGTACTCATAAATCGTTATAACTTTTTCTTGAAAATTTTCCTGGATTATATCATACACTCATTTTCATCAACCATCGATTTTGAAAAAGGTGAGAAAGGATGGGAATGGGTAGGGCATTCATTTGCTCCACTTTTATGTTGCTCTATGCTAGTCATTATTCGTGAGGTTGGCTTTATCTTGTGTCTTGTAAACTAATTTTCGAGTACAGACTTTCTTCGGATGATGTCAGATAACTTAAACGAACAAATATTGTATGAAGTTATAGTTTTTGAGATGTAGTTGCTTAAGTTTCTATGCCATCCCGAAGTTGCTGAATTTTTTGGCGTTTAGATATCGAGGATTTCCGTTCCTATTCAAAACATGTAAAAGTTATTATATCGTTAACACGTGAATATAACACCCAATAGAGTTAATTGTTTAGATATCATTCATAAAATACTATAAATATGCAGTCTAAGGAGTAGAGATGTATGTATACGTGTATACTAATAATATGTATTGTTATTACCTATAACTGTTTATTATCCAAATTTGAGTTTTAATTGTGGACTCAAACATTTTACGAAAAAAATTTTCAAACTAAAGTTTTTTGTTAATTTAGAGCGTTATTTGTAGAATTCCATTATATTTAATAGAATTCCATTATTCTATATTTAATAGTTTAAAACTTGAGTCAACGATCCATTGGATCTCATAAATTTTTAAAACAAAAATTTATTTTAAGACATTAAATTTGTTATGCAATAAAATATTTTCTCATCTCAAACTGAATTCTTTTCTTTCAATAAAAAGGACAAACATCTTAATCATAATCTAAAACCCGGTAGCTTGCACTTCCCTTTCATTGCTTGCTTCAAAATCCTTGTTCACTTCCTTGTATCTTAGCACAGTGTACGTCATTTTGAATTATTGTCCATACAAACCTGGTGCATTTGCTCTTTTTCTAGCTCCATATAGCCTCTTTTTCTAGCTTATGCATGAGTCGCCCACTTGAAAATACTTCCAATCTTTAGTACATGTTTTATTGGGCCTTGTTTTAATTGTTTTAGTTACCTATGCTAAAATTTACAGTACAACCACGTCTTGTCTTTCTCAAAACAAAAATGCATGGCACCATTAATGTAAAGAGAGCTCAACAAAAATTTAAAATGTATAAACATTTATCTTTGGTTTTCTTGTATAAACAAATATAAATGAAATCCAATTTTTGTACATGATATGAATGTTGCAATACATTTAAAGCAAGTGATAAACATTTATGCCCAAATCAATTATTGCTTTTTTTTTTTACAGGAGATCGAATACCAACGATAATGTTTGCATTTAAATTGTTTTTAAAATTCTATTTTGTATTCTCCTTTTTTTTTCTACTGTTGTTATTTATTTCGTATTAAATTTTGAAGAAGTTTTTAATGTAGATTTATTTGTATTTCATATGATTAGTATTAAGTTATAATAGTAATGTTCGAGTAAATAATTCGATGAATATGTTACTATTATAATACAAATTTCTGTATAAAAATTAAATTAATAATTTTCGGTTTTATAAAATCAATCAAATAAATATTATTAATTGTCTTTTAATAAAAAAACACAGATTATTATAAGATCAATTAAATATTTGTTAACAAAAAAAAAATTATATTAAGAACTTCAAATAAATATTTACGTTTTTAATAAAAATATCTGTGAAAATATAAATCAGTAGGTTTCATGATTCTTGGTGAATTTTTGAGACAGTTTTGTGAGAAACTTCAGGTCAAAATAGTTAAAAAAAATAACAACAATTTTTATAATATAAATGTATCATTTTTATTATAAACATTTAATATTTACCACTCAATTTTTTTCATGATAGCAAGGTTTTTTGATTACCCAGTGATGTCAAATAATACACTAGATTTATGACTGTGGCTGGAACAAAAAATGTTAAACTGCTAACTTCATTGTTATATGTTTGTGATACAAGATTGGTGGTAGCACAACAAAAAATTTAACTAAACTACTTGATTTAACAATTTTATTAAATATTTGACTGAAATGTTGCTGTTTACACACGTCGTGTAACTAAAGTACTTGCTACTTGACTAAATTACTTGATCAATGTGAACAAAGCTTTAGACTATAAATGTTGCTACTGGAGATGATTTTAATTACTGGAAAACACTTTAAAAAAAACCCTATTTACAGTTTCATTATTATTTGAATTGAAGAAATAAAATATACATTTCATTGAATTGTGAAGGGCTATGCGTATAAAATATATAAGTAACAAAAAAACGTAATGAATTTGAACAATAAACGTCATTTTGTCTTTACGTAGAAATATTTTATGTTATCGTTCATGGGTTTTTGTTTGATGCTTAAATAATGGATAACGCAAACCATCTCAACATGGCATTGAAACAAGGATCAATTTATATTTTGTTTGTTTACGAAAACTGTGTGCTATTCTAACGAAACTTCAAGCATTTACATGGATATTTATACTTATTTATGAGGGGATTGTTTCGAATATAATGGAAATATTTACACTACATTAATAGACCTTTGAGATAATGATCTCGCTAAAAAATAAAATAAAAAAAATAAAAAAACTGTAATTTTCTTCATTACAAGGGATTCTAAATAAAATATAAGTTTGATCCTTCAGCAAGATAGATAGCACAGCTGAATATCCAAAATTGATAAAATATGTGTTTTAAAATCGTTATATTAAAATATTTGTAGGTTGGCAGTATTGGAAATATTTGAAATGAATTTCTAATTACTTATTTATAAGGTTTTAAAAAGGACTTTAAATAATCATACAATTTATAATACAAAATAATTTATGTAATAAAACGTCATAAACGAGCTATATATATATATATATATATATATATATATATATATATATATATATATATATATATATATATATATATATATATATATATATATATATATATTGTTATTTGAGGCGATTAGTATAAAAATAAATAAAAATAAACTTACGTATACAGCACGGCAGGAATGAACTATTTTTGCCTCTGGACCGAATTGGAAAAAAGTATTTTGCCAGGCTACAAAATCAAAACTAAAAAAAAAATGAATTTCTTTTCGACCAAACTAATATATACTAGATATGATATGGCATGATTTTGTGGGTCTGTATATATCAATACTGGTACCGCTGCAGCTTTCGAATACGTTGCCCTATTTCAATCAAAATTCTTACTTTGGCTTACTAACGTACTACGTCACATGTCATTATCGAAACATCGTTCGTACTATTTTACAAATTTAAACTTTAACATTGGCTTTCATTGGTAATACTGTAGAAATCCCATAAAAATCAATGTAGGTAGTGTGCTTATAATGCAATCAATAATAATATTAAATAATTTCTATAAAATTAGTGAAATAACCGATTGAGCTAATTTTAATACCAAACACCTCATTTTGTATTTCGTTTATTCAGTTTTACGTTTATCTTAAAGGTGAATATTGAGTGTGGTATTTATGTATACATTTATGGCGGTGAATAAATGTGTATGTGTTATTTAAATAAATATGTTTTCATGTAAATAATATGACTTATTTGATTTATGGAAATTTATTATTAATTATTTTATGAATTTGTTGGCCTGTGAGTAGTAGACCTCGCTCAGAAGTAAGTGTGGACAAATATTCAATAACTATTAATGTAAATAATATGTAAATAATATTGTAAATTATAAATAGTATTGTACGATTTATTTGTATAATAGGAGCTGGTTAATGAGTCTTTAGAAGATGCTCATAGCATCGCTAATAGTCTGTTTTTAGCAAGCATCAAAGCTTCATCCATATTCATTACGTAATCTCGTTTTTATCGTAAGATAAAGTAACTTTTGTTTGTTTAAAAACATGAAAAAAGTGAGTTTACGGTGATGGTTGCAAGACCTCACAGCAAAATAAATAAAAGTTGATTTGTATTCAGTTCATGGTACATTTGTCCCCATAATTGCAACAGTTGATAATTGGATAAATTAATTTAAACGTGGCGGTAATCCAGAGAAGACGAACATCGTAGAGGACGTCCCGCAGATTTGAGTAGCCCTGTAATGAAGGACAAAATACACGATATGGTTTAAGAATATATAGATAGATAGACACAGTCTAACAAAATTTAAAATCTAGTTAAAGACCTCACTTCTTTCGGTGAATATGCATGGATCTCAATTATTATCATATTTCCTTGAAGTCAAGATATATCCCTTATAGACAAATGTCTATAAATCGAACATAAATTATATACATTTAAGGCTTATATGAAAATACGAAAAACAAGTATTCCAATTCAGTTTCATTAAATCTTAGAAATATTATCAATATATTAAATCTTTTTTTAAAAAAACTACCTAGTCTTTGCATGTAGGTTCGAATTCAGGTTCAAACAAAAAATGTATTCAATTTATGTAAGCTCTAAATTATGGTAAAGTTATTTTAAAATATATTACGAAAACTTTGGAGTATGATTTAATTTTTTTTTTACAAATTTAATTTATTTTCATACATTAAATCAATAAAATCTTATTTTAATAAAAGTATCTAGTCAACACTGTAAATTATTGATATAATTCCAATCTTGGTATAATCTTCAAAGATGATTTGTTGCGCTCTCTTTAATACAAACATCTATAAAGTGTCAAATTAAAACCATAACATTTTAAAATTTTGGGTAAGATTATTTAAATTATTGAAATTCTTAAATTGTCTAGAGCATCTCTATACTGGTAAGAAAATAAAATAATAATCCATCAAGTTTATTTAAATGGATTAAAACGATTTCAAAATGAGTTCAAACGAACTATCGCAAATTTACTCTTTTCAGGGTGTGCAAAACACAAATTTTAAAAACCAATTATAATAATCGTATAAAATTAGGACTTCTTGAAATTTTTCATAAGAGAAAAGAAATAAATCAAGAGTAGTATTTTGTTCCACACAGAAACTGGTGGCAACGATGACTTTGAATTGGTTGTACCTTGACATTATCAAACACGTAAATGACATAACGACACCATTGACTTTTAATATTTTCTAACTTCTATCTATTCTAGAAATATTACAAAATTAAAAGAGTTTTTATAAACATTTGTGAAACAATTTGTGAAACACTTTTGCATTCATAATCGTAATATTGTGGCATACATTATCATAACATAATAATGATGGTCACGGCAAAGAATTAATTCCGATAAATATTTGCAAGTTTTGTTTATTTTGTTTTGTTTGGTTTTTTTTTTGTAATCGAAATAATGTGAAATATTCGTCGATCCAATAACTTAGAACAATATGTAGTATATATTTTATAAGATTTATTTTCATAGGTACTTAAGGAATAGAATGGTATAGATGTCACTTCACAGTTACAATATTTATAGTCTAACTGTTTGATGACAAGTAATTAATATTAATTATAGTTAATAGTTGCTTGAATTCAGGTGCTTCATTAGCCATTATTTGGTTAACAACAGCTGTGATACACTCAACTCAAACTCAAATCAACCGTTGAGTTGAGTTGGTTAGGGTAGATGCATTTAACGACTAGACATTGTATATACGTTCTATTACTATCTCTACTCAACATATAGATAATCTAGAAATAGAACAATAACTAGGTGCTATGATTTAGTATCAAATTAACAATAGCATTATCAATCAATCAATATATACCAGCTTTATTATATATTACATTTTATTGTGTATCGAAAATTAAACCATGTTTTTCATTTATATACTGGCCCGAAATATGTCCGATAATGTGACGTAACGATGTATGTTTAGTTTTATCGAAACGTTTGTATCTAAATTGGAGATTATAAATTTCAAATAGGTTTCTAAAGAGTAAAATTATTAACGAAATACAATTTTCTCTAAATTTTATTTTTGTATAAATGCAGACTTTGGAAAAATACGCTTTTATATTACATAATAAAAATACAAAATTTTTTTCAAATTGAATAATATCATCAACAAAGGTCTTGATTTTTTGAAAAAAAAAAAAACGTGAAAAATTTTTATACTTAGTGAATGTTGTCAAGGTTTACATCAGATCTGCACCATAAATAGGAACAAAATGAGAAGCACCAGCTTTCAAATAAAAACAGAATAATCAAAATTGGTTCACCCAGTTGAAAGTTCTGAGGTAACAAACATAAAAAAAAAATACAATAGAATTAGAAACCACCTCCTTTTTTAAGTTGATTAAAAATAAATTAATATCTCCTCGAAGCTTAAGTCTGTCGATGCCAAATAAATCTTCCTGATCCTAAAGCGCTTCAAAAAGATTAATTATAAGAATCTAATTGAAGAGCGATGTTCCATTGAGTATCACAATAAGCCCAAATCTATCAGAGACCTAAAAAAATAAAATAAAATTATATAAAATATATAAAAATAAAATGTTTAATTTCCATACGTTAATTAGTTGATATTTCGATAATTGATAATTTAATTACACTTTTCACATTGAGATGTAAGTAATAAGAGCAAAATACTACAAATGAAAATGCAAAAAAAAAAAAAAATAACGAGTACAAAATTCACACATGACTAAATATTATACAGTAGCCATTAAGCTAATTTTGATTAATGATTTGTTATATATATTTTTTTTTCGATGTTATACTGATTTCATGTACTCTCGAATTCATAAAACGTGGTTCAGTCTTACCAACAAAATTAAAAATACCACAATCACTGTTTGGTCTCTGTCTATAATTTGTTATAATGAGTTATATTTATATTTAGTTATACAATATTATAAAATTTTATTAAATAAATATTATAATTATTGTTTGGGTATCTTGGGTAAAAAATGTATCCTATCGCTTTAAAATATTTATGTATATTATGTAATGTTGACCTGCGGAATCCACATGGATGGATAGTTTTCAAATTTATGATTTTTTTGGGTCATAATCACTCTAGAAAAATACGATTAATCTTTTTGTGAATTTATCCTGTTTTTAAAAGGCACGTCCCATAAAAAATATGTTTCTTAAATCGAAAAAAAATGTATTCTAGTGTTTTTTATAAAATTAACTATATAAGATAATTTTGACCAAAAAATTCAAAAAACACACCACTTTAGGTGTACTACAGTTTTCAAAATTTCATTTTACCACATCGAATCGAATATATCTTGCCAACTTTGCATCCAATCGCTTCATAAACATCATTTTTAGAATTTTTGGGTTCGAAATTAACTCAGAAACAGAGTATTCACAAAGTCTGCAACAAAAGTTTTTTGTGATTTTCTAGATTAATGAAAAATGCATAATATTGAAAAAAAATCTTGAAAATCATTATATACTATACAGAAAATACCTTATAAACTTATTTATTAAAATAAATAAGTATAAAAGGTAATTTCGATCTAAACAATCCAAAAATGGCATCCATTTAACGATTGGATGTACATTTTACATAATTAAAACATATATTTTATAATATTTATAGTATTTTTATAAACATATATTTCGTTCACATAACTAAATTATATTGGAAGTACGGAAAAAAAATAGTTAAGAAAAATAATATAAAAAAAAAAAGATAAATATAGGTACTATTCGAGAAAAGGAATACAAAAAAATTACCAAATTTGTAATGATTTTTGAATGGCTGTTCTCACAAAGCCGAAAACAATTGAAAAAAATAAAAATTTAAAATTAATTTTATTGAAAAGTCATTTATTGAAATTTCAACAAAATTTCAATATTTACAAAACATTTGAGACATCGTTATCAATCTCATTAATTCAAAGTGATATATTGTTTTATCTCTTTTGATCATTTTTAAGTTTGATACAGTTATTTTTGTTCAATTAACATTATCTATTATTGTAGTATAGATTCTATGAATGATAATGTTTAAAAATAGTTTAAACATTTATACTCAATTATATATCGAGTATCCAAACAATTAACTCTGTTAGTTGTTATATTCATTTGTTTGAAATAGATTCGATTTTATTTTCAAAAAAAAAAAGAATTCTATTGTATTCGATATTGAGGTTATATATTTTATTTGAACAATAATACCAAAGTGAGTTTGATATGGTGTGAAAATGAGTCAAGGGATATTGGGATTTGGTGACATTATTGTCCACATTTATTAGCATATAATTATACTATAGGTGATTCAAAAACTATTCAAATAATGATGGTATTTGAACTGTGTTTAGTATAAAATTAGAATTAGATTTTAATGGCTGTCTGTGATCATTATATTAAATTACATAAATATATTTAATCATTCCCATGTGTCTACATCATACAATGTACGGTTAACGAACAATTATCCACATTTGTATCATTAACCATGTTACATACTGTATATTAATTAACCGAGTGTCTCATTTTAAATAGCCCTGCTAAATAGTGTTTTAATAATTATCTCAGAATGTTTTTTAACAAGAATAATTCAAACTGGACATTGTTTCTTGTATCCAATATTATTTGTAATTGTTTTGGATAATAGGAAGGATTTTGGTGGGCAAAACTGTTCAATACCTCAATCTAGCCGTGTCGATTGGTAAATATGCTAAATCTATTTTATATAAAATATAAAATATATAAAATATATTTATTTTGTACAAAAATAGGTTTTTGTACAGACTAGAAAGTTCATGGTATTATGCACGAAAAATGAAAAAGGTATTTTGACAACGAAATACTGCTAAATCCGCAGTACTAATATTTTTCACTAATATTGTTCGCCCATCCACGTGCCAGTATGCTCGTGTTAAATTTTATCGTGATCTAGCAAAATATTTGAGAATGTAAACAATTAGTTTTAAATAATATTATGCCCATACTTATCAGAAAAAAGACAGTATGCAGGAAAATTGTAGGAAAATCTATTGAAAAGGTCGGAAATTTCGATTGTATTCTAGTATGAATATCTCAATATGTGAATTTAAAATAAATAAAAATGATTAAAATGTGAGGTACTTACTTAAACCATTCGGCCGATTTTGATGAAATTTTTTGTTTTATGCTCAAAATTATCAGGAAAAGAAAATTGTAAATTGTAAAGCCAATACCAATACAAAATTATTGAATAATTATAAAATATGACATATAATTGTTGTAATTAGATAAAAAATTCTAAGAATGATAGAAAAATATACATTAGTAATTACAATTAAAAATAATTATTCATTTAATTTTGTTAATTAATTTTAATAAATTTTCTATGATAAATCATACACCATTCACAGACTTATATATTATTTGATTGATAAATTAGTATTTCGTAACCGTTATAGTAACGAAAGAAATCAATTTGATGCCCGTTGTCCATAACAATAATAATTCGATGTATACAATAAATTGGAGGTAAAAATAAAATAAATTGTTAAGTTTTTCAAGCATGTTTTTCAACAATTCGAAACTCATCCAATATTGTCTAACACACACACACACACCATAAGTCGGTGGTGTAATTCGTTTTAATAGATATCATAAATATTTCTACCCATAGTAAGAATTCTATCCATTCCATTATTTTTTTTCTTTATAAAAAAAAACTTTATACAGAGAAAGAAAAATCTAAATTACAAAACAAGAAAAAGAAAGCAAAAAAATAAAAATAAATACTTCAATAAATTTTCAAATAAAATCCGTTTTTTTTATTTGATATTATAGTGAATCGATTAGTTCTTAATATGATAAAGAAGACAGGTGAACTAAGATAAGAATTATTTAAGTACATTTCCAAGAAAATCAGTTTTCCTGCAATCATTTTGAATACACATATTTTGTTTTTGAAACTTAGAGACTTGTGCCATAGTCCATAAGATTATAAAATTACGAAAATAATTGTATTTTTTTTGACTTTCGAATCCTTTTGTATGCTCAAATTTTTCTGAAAGATTTCTCTACGGTAATATTTAAATTAGTTTTTTTAAACTTATTAAACAATAAGGGGTAATTTCTATTTAAATAAAAAAAAGAACTTCATTCATTATTTTTCCTTTAAATGGCAGGAAGTTTTTAATTTATAAAGTATGAAAATGAAATATAATTCAATTTATATATTTGGAATTAATTTCGTATTTAAAATACGCTCTTTGACATAATTGAAAATATTCTACAAAATGTGGCCATCGTGTAAGATATGAGCCTAAAAAAAACATATTTCACTTTATTGAAACTAAATTATGTTTACTATTAACATAAAATTGCACAAAATGTAACATAATTGCAATTTTATCTGGAACAGAATCGTCCTGTGATTGAAATGTAACATAATTGCAATTTTATCTGGAACAGAATCGTCCTGTGATGGGTGACAACATGACAATTAATTTAACAAATGTTAAATGATAAAATTAAAACGAAAAGTTTTTCACCAAAAAATATTAACTAAACTAAAAATAAATTAAAATTTTGATATTTATTTGAGAATTATTGTTTTTGGAATAAACTCTTCGACAAGCCGTCCGTATCAAAACTGTATATACCAAATTTTATAACATTTGTATAATTTACAATTGTTTATGCGTGAAAATTTCAAAAAATACAATGTATATAACATTAGAGATTGTCTTTATTATAAAGGTTTTATCTAAATCATAGATAATCCATTTTAAAAAACACAACACAAAAGTTGTCCATATACCTTTGTATCAAAAATTTTTCAAACCGACGCATACAAGTAAACAGTTTTATAACTGAAATTTTTAGATCATATTAAAGTTCCAAAGCTAATTAAAAATTCATTATCCATATTTATATCGTCTAATATATTAAATAATTGATTTGTAACGCGTTATTTGAATTAATTAAATTAGTTTAATATTAATACGATAAATAACCCATTTCAATTTTCAACTGATTAATCTTATCAACAAAATCCTCTTTTATGTTTTATAACACTCATTAATTATCCATTTTTACCGAACAACATTTTATAATAGATATTCAAATCTTCATTTATCTGTAATTATTTAAATTAAAAAAAAAAAACGGATACATCTACAGATAGTCAGTCAATTCGTATCCCATTCGCTAAGCATTGATTAAAACTTCTGTATTATTTTTAAGGTGATATAAATGATTTTCGTTATTCGCAGGCAAACAAAAATACCATATACCTAACATATTAAGCCTGGTACATATATTAATAGAAATCCTGTAAAACTGCAATTATTAACAATAATTCAATAATTTTTGTTTGACATTACCTATACAATAAATAATCAAATAATTGAGCAAATAACTAAATAATATTCAAATATTACTAATTTTAGCTTCACGTGATTAATCGATTAAGAAGTCTACCACGATTTCGGACTGAAATCTAAACAGTCAACGAAATAATATTTCAAATAAAAATTATTTTTTTAAAGGTTTAAAAATTGACCCCAATGCACCTATTTTGTTCATTCACGACCTCTCTGTTTAGGTCTACAATACGACCTTTTAGCAGCGTTTTTCGATTTTGTGTTATCTTGATTAGAGAAGGGTGGGCAGACCTTAGACTAAAAATAATAAAGTTTGGCATTTCCTATATATTCAAACAATTGAACAAATAATGATATTATAAAGAATGCGAATATTTTATTACAAATTTTAGCAAAGCTATCGATTAAGAAGTCTCTTCTTCCACGTTCTATACACGGTACGGATAGATGGTGCCCAACGAAGCGGGCAACTGAATACTAGTCATCTATAAATGAAAAGAAAGTAAGAAATGAAATTCAAAGAAGCGTATGAAAACATTTGTGAAAATTACAATAAAGCAATAAAAAAAAATCGATATATTTATTAACGACTGTTTAAGATAATTTCGAAATATATGAGTTTCGCGAACAATAATAAATTTGTATTCGAACACAAAAGTCACAACTTTGAATGAATGGTATTCGATTTATCGTTACGTAACGATTACAGTATTATATATTATAGTGAATACTATGGTATAGGTATAACGTTTTATAATTATATAATATATTTTATTATATAGGAAAAGTTTGAATCAATGTTTCGGGTCATTAATTAAACTTATATTTAATTATTTTATCCTCAATAATGACTTTTCCACGAGAATAATTGACAATCACAACTGTCCAATTGTTTCAATTTATATTTATTTTCTATGTTTCAATTTTGTTCGTGTACTGATGAGAACATAAAACAAAAAAAATTACACACTTATTTTGTTTTGAAATTTATTACATCCAATTCGACCATCAAAATTAATTAATTTTTTTTAAATTGATTATATAAAAAAATATCTGTGAAGTCAGTTACTAAGCCAGAGTAATTTTCTAGAACTTAAATAATCTATCCGGGAATTATATTATGGAGTATACAATGTTCTGATGATGTGTACATTGTTCAATTTTTGTGAACAAATTATTCATAAAATAATTACCCAAATGATATAAAATTTAGAACAAAAATCTTAAGGATGTTTGGAAGGTGTATAAAAATGCTATGAGACGAATGAAAATTTAGTAGAACGTTCATCATTCAATTCTAAATCACTTGAATAAATTACAAACTGATTGACTTACTTGTGAAAAGGTTAGGGTAATTTTAAAAAAATATAAGGTTATGGCAATTTTATAATAAGTTACTTGTACTCTGCGGAACTAATTGAGTATAAATTTATTAAAATTCACTAAAATATTTTCAGCAAACTGCATAATAATGTCGATTTTAATGGAAAAATTAATTAGTACATAAGAAATTTGGCGGCTCCGATCTATAGTCAGTAGCAAGTGTTCCACCACAAACATAAAAGCACTTGGCAAAGAATTTTTCTCGAACATAGCTCCTTGGTTTTTCCCTTCCTTTCTATTTGAATGAAATATTTCGAATGGTTAGTAATATAATACCATTAATATTCTTTAGAAACGGAATCCTAAATATGAATATATCAAATATAACCTGTGAATAGAAGAAACCATTAAATTTAATGTAAAATTTTAATAATAATATTTATTTATTCAAATCAGTTATAACATAGAATCAAAATCGACAAACACCTTTCCAATCGAATATGTTTGAGTATTAAAAAAAAAAATAAAAAAAACAATAAAATTGAATATTTTTAAAAGTGGAATATTTTTTAATATTAGTAAATCAAGTTGGTAACTACCATTATAACGTACCTACTATCATCGTATTCTCATCCTTGGTGCTTGGTGGCAACATACACCCGACCCGATTTCACATTTTATATAACTTATCACATTTGTCCAAGATCCCAGGGCCTCCAATTCTTACTTATTATCTCACAAATAAAATGTATGGAACAAGTTAGTGCTAGTATGTACTTTCACTATATGCATACTTGCAATCTGGTGTCGACGGAAAATTAAGAGAAAATTTGATTTAAAGGTAGATAAAAACACAACTCACTTTTCTTTATGTTTCAGGTTTTTAATTTATAATCCATACAACCAGACAATTTATACAGGCGATAACTTTTTTCAGACGCTTGAAAGCTCTCAAAAAAAATCTGCTTCCACCCCTCCCCCATACTTTTGACAGTTACATTAAGAATGTTATTAAATCCTGTTTAGTTTAAGTCTATTGCGCTAGAGGAATGTTTAATCCGAATTTCGAAGTAGGATTATTGGTTAGAAGAAATAATGACGAATGCGGCAATCGAAGTTGTCAGATATATAAGTTAAACGAAATAATGAAATATATACTTGAAATATATGAGGATATATTAAATTTAGACTAAAGTTTCCAACTTGGTAAAAGTTTATTAAGTTATCTAAATCATCTGTATGGACTACGCATTCCGAGCATTTTAGTAATGAAAATAATTATAAATTTAACATTAACAGTATTCAGAATACTCAAAACCATTTAATTTTGTAATTTTTAAGTGTTTTAAATTCGTGCGACAAAATAGGATTCAAATTTTGACGATAAAATTTACCATTAAAACAATATTCGCGATGATGGGACCCGAGTCAATTTATTGAATTCAATTTGAAGCATTTTTACTTCACGAATATGGATCTGAAGTGAAATAAAAAATCTTAAAAAATAAGCAATACATTCAAAATGCATAAATAAACAAAGAAGGAAATACCTATGACGTCAAATGTTAGTATCTCCATATAAATTACATGTTGAACATTGTTTTCATGAAAGAGATATCTTTGATAGCTTATAACTTTGTTTTGTATTGAATTTTTATTACTATGTTTTGTTATGGTATTGAGTCTAAGTATCACATTTTGATAATTCAGTACCCTATTGATTAGGGCTTGCAGTTGAGTAAACAAATTACCCAGTATACTCACACAGTATAATAATAATTAATTAGTAAAAATATATTTGTTATATATATAATATATAAGGGGATTTTCAAAATGGAAAATGAGGCATAGAAAATAATTTCAATAAATAATTAGATGTTTTATTAAAATTTTCATATATGCGTGTGTGAAATAACAAACTTTTACGTTTTCATTATATATTTTTATTTCCCCTGCGATTAATAAGAAAATACACGTAGTTTAATACTTCTAAATATATAGTGTATATATATATATATATATATATATATATATATATATATATATATATATATATATATATATATATATATATATATATATATATATATATATATATATATATATATATATATATATATATATATATATATATATATATATATATATATATATATATATATATATATATGGTCCATTGTGTGTTGAATGTTAAAACCTATCATTATATATTGTCAATATCTAATATACGCCATTTAGTACAGGCATACTCAGGTGAAATATCTATCATCAACGATTATATCACCCATACTAACATTCTATTAAATATTAAAATTACAAAGATAATAAATAAAACTGCAGGTATTTGAAATAAAAATTGAAAATTTGTCTAACGTGTAGATCAGAAGTGTATTACAAATTCGAACTTCGACTACAATGTAGTAGAATGTACTTATTATCAGTATGATTTAATAATAATAATAATAAGAATTTTGATGATAATTGTGAAGATAAAAACTAACTGTATTAATTGTTTAGATACTCGATTGAATATCAGTCCTCTATCCAGTCTAGATGTACTATAATTATACCTAAATAGGTTTATTAGCAAAATTTTTGAATTAAAATTGAGTCGAACCCACAAATTTTATGAGATAATAAACTTTTTTGTATTTGAACTTTTGTTCTACTTTTTTTAGTGTAAAAGTGGAATCATGGATTCATTGGACCTAATATAAACAGTTAAGAAAAAAATGTTTCAAGCAAACAATTTTTAGCTTTTAATTTTTCTTCTATCTTGTATAATTCAAAAGTGGGCTCATGGATCCATTTAATCCAGTGGACCGATTTTGATCATATTCAAACTGCAAACTCTGTATATTTTTGATAAAAATATAAAAGATAAAATTAATATATTTTGGCATATTCTATATATTTCGATACTCACTGAATACATTTAATGAATCTTACACCAAGATTGTATATTCATATAAACAATCTAAGTGAACCAACCGGCTGAGTTGCCAAGCGAGTTTAGGCATAATAACCTTTAACCGTTCGAATCCAGAAATCGGCAGTCAATTATAATAAATAGGACAGTTTATTGATCACACTGTCATCACTTGGACAAGAAAGAAATAACCTATTTCACTCACATCATAAATTTAATTCTATGTATAATGTATGTAAATAAAGATTGAAAACAATGATGTGAATGGCCTCTGTTTTAGATGTGTTTGTCTTAAAAAAACGGTGGTTAAACCCCATTATTATAATTATATTATTACATCGATGTTTTCATAATAGTTGTAAAATATGAAATTCAATGTATCTAAACAATTAACAATTTAATTACGATCTTCGATTGTTTACATTATAAGAGCATATATCTTTTGTACACTTTGTAAAATGGTTTTAAAGTGTAAAAGCACAGACTCTGAGGTAGAAACCTGAAGTAGAGGGTGTTATCAACAACCCTGTTGAACACAATATACATCCGGAGACCGTGTATGTGGTATGAGTTATGCCTTCAGTACTACCTACCTGTATATTATTGTATACAGTTGATTCACATGCATATAGCCTTGTACTTTATTAAAGGTAACATGTGGTTTTTCATAATATTATTAGTGGCTGCTAGAGAAATGAGAAAATATACGTAGATATTGTTAAATATAACTAAGCATTCATTTCCAGTATACGTATTTTTACAGATTGTATTTTTTAGAAGTGTTTACGGGCATCGTTAAACAAATTGTTTTCATTTGTTGCTATGATTTTTTCATTAATCGAATGGCATATAATCCTGTGAATGATATACGCAACTCAATTACATGCCATCTACTAGCATAAAACATAAGGTTTACAACATCTATAAATATATTTTATAAAAATGTTTGTGAAAATGTTTTTTTGGAAAATAAACTAGTTTCAGAAAAACAAAATTATGTTCAAGATATCATGTATCAATAGACGATTGATGCAAATGATTTATGGCGAACTATAGGGGTCAGCGAGAAATGCTTAGGGTGAAGAGCTAAAATTAAATGTCAGTCTTTATAATTATTCCAAATGTTTTATCACAAATTTCAGCTACTTGAAGTGCATCAATTGATAAAGTATTCTGATTGGATTGGATAATACTTTGTGTGGGCGTAAACGCGTAACGACGTCGTGTATCAAAAGTTAACATTAGTCAATTTTATTTTAGTTGTATTAAAATATTTCGATATGGCGTGGAACGAACAAAATACAATACAACGTATTGAAATTTATCAACATAAACAAATGCTTAAAGTGAAGGTACTCTGGTTGGAAAACAGATGGAACGCTATGCAACACATAGCAACATCGTAATATCGCAACACCTGCAAACGAAACAGTACAGATTTACTTTACGGTTTTACGCTACGAATGGATGTTGCATGTGTGTACGCTGCTTTATGTATAATATGTCGAGTATAACAAACGTAAAAGTACCTATACAATTTCGAAACATCCACAATACAATTAACTATTTTTATACTATGGGTATTGGGAGAATTTACTTATGTTTACTCATGTTTACTTCGACTGACTACCCAGACCTGGAATGGACGAATAAGCAGCAATGTATTAGAAATGTGTATACGTATTATATTTTATATCAGTACACAGTACACAGTACAGTTTATACAGCATATATCATATATGCAAATTACATAAATGATACCGATTTTCCTTGTATTTTCCCTTAAAAAATAACTATGAGGCGTTTTTTTTTTTTTTTGTGCTTATCGTTCGTAATGCAAATATCATTTCTAACACAGGCGTTTTTAATTCACGATTATCCTTTGTTATATTATTCGATTCGAAAGTTTCATTACTTTTTAATAGCAAATTTTAATCTAAATAAAGAAATGCGCTACGTAGCTCGTGTCTAAAAAGTTATTTCTATGTAATTTCAGGCGCACAAATATAGAAATTCGTAGACAGTTCATAAAATTTCATATTTAACTTTTAGAGTGCTAAAAATCTTTTATATAAATTTCAAACTTTTTTATTATTTTAAGCGACGTTTCAAAATATATTATTTTTTCTTCTGACTTTCATATTAAAGTTTTATGTATTTGTTTAGTTGTTTAAATTATATATTTATTTGTGTTATATATAATTTAAAAAAAAAGGGATATACAATCGAAAATTCCATTAAACTTAATGTATTTGTTTATGGAAAAATTTCCGATGTATAAGCTATTGAATGAAGAACCTGTGAACCTGTGAACCTGTGAAATAAACACAATGCTTATTTAAGAAAAATTTTTTTGAATTTTTCAGTATATAAATAATTGGAGATCCGTATATAAATATTTGGGCATATATATCGGAAACTTATTAAGGCCCTTTCTTTAAGGTGATTTTTAATACTTAAAATTAAAATTTAATTCCAATGTCTATTAGTTTGACTGTATTACGTTAATCGTTGTGATTAGGAAGCTTTCGGGAAGTATCGGCCAAAACAATAAAAAATTAAAAAGTGGGTGGTGATTTTTTTTCTTGATTTGGAGGGAGAGAACAAAATCGTAGACTAAATTGATTCGTCGACAAATTTGGTGATCAATAAAGCTCCACTCTTCTATGATAGGTTTTGACTAATAATGTCAACAATACTTTTAGGTAAATGACTCTACAAGTAACTCTCAAATTATTATCATATCTCAGTGAGATCGACTACTTTGTCTCTAATAAACTCAAAATAGTAAATGATTTGAAGTTTTCACATACATTTGCTGGAACTTTGTTGAAAACTTCTCGTGACATAAACTCACTTTTTGACATTTTCTCAAATGCAAATCATAAAGATCGATGTATTGCGACTATGGACATTTTTATGTTACGATTATTAGCTAAAAGCTCATATCTGAGTTAATTATCAATTATATAATCAGGAAAAAAGAATTATTTCATTATCCAAAAAGCAATAAATAATCTGTTTCAAAGAATACGCTTCAAAAATTGGTAGCTTAAAGAAAGCTTAACAAATTAAATTAGAAATGAATTACTTTAGCAATATTCGAATAACAATTCAAACTATTTTTAACAAAATTTTGATACCTTATTTTTGCTAAGTAGAGATGAATTTCGGAGGTCCTCACACATACTACGGATCTGTAATCGGCGTAAACAATTGATCATGAACTTTCTAGAACCAATAAAAAACAAGTCAATCCAGTTCAAATAAAAAATAAACAAAAAAATAAACTTGAATTAATAAAAATTTTCTTTCACTATCAATGTGCGGTCGACAAATATTTATAAATTTTTTTCAGATAAAATTTATAGCTATTCTTAAACAAATTTATTCCTATATATTTCGAGTTGATATTATTAGTTGTGCTATGGACGAGCGAAAGTGGTAGCCATAATGAGGGACGGGGGCGTATAGTAGTAATAGGGACCATTGGCTATTATATATATATATATATATATATATATAGGGTTATGCATGTTATGACAGGACGGTTTGTGTTACGTTGTATGATTGTTTATACTTACTGTATGCGGGAATACAGGGATAATTTCAAAGTTATATTCCGACAATAGTGCGCTCTTCTATTTTTTATATCTTTTTTATTTTTCCTTTTTCCCATGATATGTGTAGAAAAAAAGTCCTTATTTCTTTTTATGTGCACGTATAATATGAATCGGTCTACACAACACAGTATGATCCAATCCCCGATAGAAAAAATTGACGATACATTCAAATTCAGTTTTATCACATTTTAATCAAATTGCCTATAATATGATTTTAGTGAAAAAGGGCCGATTGAGGTCAACAGAAAATGTAAAATATGATTCAAACGTATAAACAAACTTACTATACAGAGAAAATTTTTATATATTTGCGTCAAAAACGGACTGTATTTGTGTCAAAAAAAGGACTGTATTTGTGTAAAAAAATTTTTGTATATTAATTTGACTTATGTTGTTTGAATTTTTACATAAAAACAGTGCCACAATTATATGAAATATAGCGTAGAAAATATCTGCTTTTATCGAAGTTTAAGACTGTTGGTACTTTACAGAAATAAATGGTAAACTAATTGATTCAAATAAGTATTAAATATTTCTTTATATAAACAACCTCTATATTGAAACTCAAATAATAATTCAGGTAACACTGATTTTGTGTTACAATTTAAAATTGGAAAAATTTTAGCTCGATCAAAAAAATTGACATGTATACCGAAACCTTACTTATGAATGATTACCGTTTATATCACCGTATATTAGTTTTTTTAGTATATAATTCTACCTATCTGTTAGATTTAGTCTACAGTTTAAAACGCTAGCAAATATTAACTGCACAAACCAAATTTTGATAGAGGTGTTCATAGAATCACCTAATTGGTCCATTTTTTATTTGTCCATCCGTCCGTCACAACTCAAAAACAGAAGAAGATATCGATTTCAACTTTTCGGACGCGTATACCTAACCTAAAATTGAGTTTTTGTTCGTGAATAAGTAAAATCAGTTTAGTGGCTCCAATGTATCCATAGCTTCCGCTTTTGAAGTATAGAAGATAGAAGAAAAATTAAAGAACCAAAAATGGGGGAATTTTTTAAACCTAATCCAAAACACCAATTTAGATAATAATAACGAATATAAGTTTATCAATGCTGATGTTTAAAAATTGATACTCAATCAAAATGATTTATTGCAGGCGCACTACAAAGGCACGTAAAAATTACCAAATTTTAGAACATAAAATATTATAGCTTATTCTTAAAGAATTTGCTCTACCATCGTCATACAAACGCAGCACTTATCTTAATTTACTTAAAGAGCACGTAGTTCTGAGCGTACTTAAATTCAATTTTGAATCCATTGCACTGTTTGCCTTAGCGGAGTTCAGAGTTTCGGGATAATTTTCCATGTAACATCTTGTATAAACATGCTAATACACAAATCGTATAGTTTTGTATGAGTGGGATTCTGGATTCTATATATATATATATATATATATATATATATATATATATATATATATATATATATATATATATATATATATATATATTTATATATATATATATATACATATATATGTATATATATATTTGTTGAACAATAAAACATTTGAAAATACGATTTATTTAAAAACATACCTATAGAAGATACAACCTTTATACTCGATATGAGAGTGAGTTTATGTAAACGGAAGCTCGTAATAATAATTATTGACATTCTTTTAAAAATATTGATTCTATTATTGAGAGTATTGGATCGTTCTATCTCATTCTATCATTCAATTTATCTTTGTCTTTCTCACACATTTTTATTCACTTAGGTATTCACACATACACACAAGAAAAAAAAACGGGAACAAAGCACATTTCTATTTTAAATATGTATTCAGATCCAAATGTTTAGTTAATTTTATTTTAATGAATTATCAAACAGGGAGTGAGGTTAAATGTCGGGTCAAGATAACTAGCAAGAAAAAAAATGCGAACTGGTGAACCTTGTTGAATAAATCACTCAAATATTGATGAGACTCACGGGGGGAAGTTTTGGAGAAATTTCAAAAAAAAAAAAAAATAAGTACCATCATTTTCAACCTATTTTGTGAAACACAAAAAAGCTGGAGTTCTTAATCATCGTGTACATACGTGCAAACGAATTGGTACCAGTTCGTATTTTATCACGTACGTTCAACATTAGTTCGTAGCGTAACTATGTAACGTAAATCTTTACTGTTTTGTGTTACAAGTTACGTGTTACGAGACCAATCGGTTGTAGGTGTTGTGATGTTATGATGTTGTTGTGTGTTACATAGCGTTTCATCTGTTTACCAAGCCGAATACCTTCACTTTCAGTATTTATTTTTGTTGATCAATTTCAATAAATTGTATTAAGTCCAAAATTGTTATTATGTCCACAATATTTGAAAACCCACCTAGCAAAATATTTTGTTTGAATTAAAATTTAAGGATAATTTGTGGAACTCGATGTAACATCGTTGCGTATCCACTTTTGATAGACGACGGTATTATGCGTTCACGTCCACACAAGGTTGCTGTTACGGGTGAAAGTTTCGTTACGTTGTTCCGTTTCACTCAAATGTTGAACGTGTATACGAGGATCCTGCAAGTTGGTGTTTAAAAAAACGTGGAATTCTTAGTGCTACAGGTGAAAAAGGATACAATGAGAGTAAATTTTTCTACTTATTGAAAACAATCATTTAATACA
This sequence comes from Chrysopa pallens, assembly GCA_020423425.1. NCBI lineage: Eukaryota > Metazoa > Arthropoda > Insecta > Neuroptera > Chrysopidae > Chrysopa > Chrysopa pallens. Next base: position 8,165,334 of record CM035596.1, on the reverse strand, counting down.
CGGTTTTCAAAAATAGCCCCCGATATACGCAAAAAACATGACAGTTCGAAAAATATTTAGAAAGAAGATTTCTTAATGCGAACTTCAATACTGATATACATTTAGACCTGTGATGACCTTAAATGGAATTTAAAGGTCAAATTTACAAATTTTGATCTTTGAGTTTATGGATTTAGGGTAGAGGGGTTTTGATGTTTTGGAATATTAAAATGGCCTTATGATAAGTTTCTTAATCGTGTCAAACTGGCATATTTTAACGGATATTAGGGACCCGATACTTTTTAAGAGCCGTGTATATATAAATGTATGATAAAAATGAATAAACGACATCAATTGGAAAAGTGTGAAGTATAGTAAATTGAAAAATTTGTTATTGTAATGTTTATTATCAGGATTAAAAATTCATTAGATTTATTGTACGCGTAATAAATATTAAAAATAACATTGAATGCCGTCTAGTTAGTTTGTTCACACTCAAATGTGGACTAACTACATTCAAATACAACATAAATACAGTTAAATATCTTTCAAACTAATAAATACTTACTAATTACGGTAGTTTACAATGTTTAAAAAAGGATTTCGAAATATTTATTTCATGATACAAAGTCGCAAAAATAAATATTTTTGTAAAATAAACACGATTTCTTGCGAATAAAATCAATATATTTTAACTGTCAGCCAAAGCTGCACACTTTCCCCTTTCCTTTATATGCCCCATCCTATTATTTTGACTCATACTGTACAATTATCTATTGTTTAAGAAAAGAATGAATAAAGAATTGAATTGAATTCTCTGACAATACAATACCAACAGGTTTCACGCCGGAATTACTTCAAAGACATTATAATCAACAATTTTGCTGAAATCTCTTATTTAAACTTTAAAATAGCGTGTTAAGTTGTCTGTCTTATTTCTGGTGGGCGATTTAACATGGTTTTACTGTCGAATATGTTTCAACTAAAGTACTATTATGAATGGATATAAACAATATATAGTTATTTTAGTTCAACTAGGTGTTCACTATTCGGTACTAGACACTATTAATAGACGCCGTATCTACCTGCTAGTATTTAAACGTATGTTTCATGAAACTAAATTAAAAAAAGACTGGTCATTAATTATTTATTGATACCGTATTTATACAATTCTATATAACATAATAAATAAAAACGATGGAAAAGTGATGAAACAGGTCCGATTTTTGTACATGTTCCTTAGACCTTTAGGAACATTCATTGCCGCTGCCTGATTATGAAAATTGAAGAAATTAGGGTAGTTTTTCAACCCCAAATAGTAATAGAGACAACAAAATTTAAAAAAATCAAAATTTCACCACGAAAATCGTCTCTGACGAGTTTTGAAAATTGTATATTTAATATTAATCATTATTCTGAGATCAAAAAGCAACTGAAGATTGCAATGTTGCAATTCCATTAAACCATCCCCAGAATTGACAGAGAGAGAATTATCAAGAATTATCTATCACTGTCACTTCTAGGAGTGCTGTCTTATGGAATTGAAGCCATCCTTAGTTGCTTTTTGATCCTTGAGATGATAGATCGATGTACACTTTATCATTAAGTACGTGTATAGGGACTCAACAGGGACTCAACAAATCGCTAATATTAATAAATTTAAAAAAAATTTAAAAACAATTTTTCCCTTCAAACAAATAACTAAATACGTAACATATGAATTGGTATTCGGTCAATAACGAAATTGTTTTTCTTTCACTGGAAAATATACAACAACAACAAATATTTTAGACGGAAAATATTTGTACATACAGGATGGTTTTTTAAAAGCAACTTACAGGATGCGGCAACTTCAAAATTTCAAATAGCATCCTATACGTTACGATACCTCAATTTAAAGAATTTCTAACACGTAAAGCAACGCGACTTAGTTATCTGCGCACACAAATATCATCAAAAATCTTTTTTTCCTCTTCTCTCCCCTTAAGGATATTAGATCTGGGCCAAATTGAAATGGTACCTTACGGTAAGTACCAGCTTTCAATTAAAAAAAATCATCAAAATCGGTTTACCTAGTTGAAAGTTTTATGGTAACAAATATTTAAAATAAATACACTCGAATTGAAAATCTCTTTGTTTAATATCTCAGTTAATATCTCTTGAGAGAAAATGAGATAATGCAAGTAATAGGGTACTATTTTAAGTTACAGTTCCCCTGGGTAACCCTGAAATTTTTTTTTGTCTTTTTTTAAATAGGTTCTCCATTTAAAACTAGACAGAAAAATATTCAATATGTTTTTTATTTTTTTTTTTTGTGCCGCTTTCTGTTAATGAGATATTTAGCAAGGGTTATTATAATAAAACATCCTGTATATATTGTATAACTATATATGAAAAAAAGAAAATTATTTTACAAAAAAAAAAAAAAAAATAAAAAAATAATAATAAATTCATCGAACCGAGTCATTACAGTCTCGCCTTTACATAATCGGTGTTATTTTGTGTTGCTAATGATCGAATCAATTTATTGAAGTGAAAATTTATTTTAAAATCTTCTCTACTAGTTGTAAACAATGTTTTTGAATAAGGTTTTTAGGAGACACCGAACAACAATCAATAAAATGGGTATGATAATTGTATCAGAATTGAATTGTCTTCGAAGTATATATATATATATATAGTAGTTAGCGAGGTATATATGTTAGTAGCTCCGATCCACAACACACATGTGCTCGACTCCTTCAAATAGATGGGTATATAGGTATTGCAACATTTAATACCTGTGTTTAATGTTTCGGCACATATATAAATAAATAAGCATATTTTCTACTTAGTCGAGCATGCAAAATATATGAAGCAAGTATAACTTACATATTATATATTCACTCAAAAATTTTTCGTATTGCATTTTGATACACTTTAACGCTTCTCACAAAACTTTGTTGGTATCGGATGTCACGCACATGACACCTTTATTTTTAGTGATTTTGACACCTTTTAGAAATACACCTATATATACGTTTAGCAAAAAACTTTGAATCAATTCTTACGAAAATTGGGTAAACAATTTGGTACACTTGTAGTATATATAGAGAACGAGTGGAGATTGCTAACATCTATTAATTAACTAACACAGTTAATTGTTTCGATACTCGATACATGATTGAATTTCATTGTTTGAATTATTTTTAATTAACTCTTAAGTTTTAATTTCAGGAATTCACTAGAGAGCCATCCGGTATCTACAATGTCGTTCTTTCAAATCCTCAAAATATTTTCTTTCTTGAATATTTTAACTTTATATTATTCGAATCATATTTCCTTGTTTCTAAAATTAACTTGTTTCTATAATACGTTAAAAGAGATGCACAAAAATGAAACAAGTTCTTATTAAAACTAACAAAGTGGAAAATATAAATTCTCATTTTTATACATAGGAAAACTATTTATTAAATTGTTGGAAACCGTTACTGTCTTTAACCTGTTAATTTGATAAAACCGATCGTTATTATTCGTTATGAGTTGAATATTCCAATTTTTATGGACTTTGGTATTGAGTATTGAGTATATTTTTATAACAAAATGTTATTATTTCAACTTTGTTATACAAAATGGTCGGGAAAAAATTGTGAAAACTATTGATATTGTGAAAAGGTATAAATTTATGTAAGAATAAGGCCAAAAATATCATTGACCGATCGCAATAAGATCTGTGATATAACTAGACGATTTTGTATTTCATTTATGTGTTTTCCGCCGTAAATTTCGAATGTATTGTCTGATTTTGATTAAATGTGGTAAACATATTTATCATCTTTAGAAACTTTTGAGGGAATTTGGGTAGATTCATACATGAGGTACATGCATACAGTACTTATATCTAGGCCCAACAACACTTTAAAGATTTTAAATTTACGAAAATTAGAGCCCCGTTTAAAGCAGTCGTTATTCGACCATAATCAAATTCTTTTTAGACTGACAAAAATTATAAAATACATCATAAAATTAGTATATTTTATAATTTCAAGTAACCATAAAAGATTCAGATCGTTGCGTTTTTTTATTCCATGAGTATACCCAATGACGCATGCTCCTCATGAAAAACAGAATCAAACTGAAACTATTCTTGTTACCAAATTCCACTTTGTACCTCTGAATAGCTCTTATATTAATTTACTTTACTAGAATTGATATATAGCGATATCAAGTCGCAATCATAGAAGGGAAGGCTGTCATTAGCGGCAATGTTAAAAAGCGTACACGAGTTTCAACGCCTCTAGTGATGCAGTCATGAAAACGTAAAACTATGTAAAAAAAATTTATTTTACTTGTCAGTCGAGCCGGGATTCGAACGCGAGATCTCTGTATAAGAGCCAAATACGCTAGCACTCAGGCACTTCAATGACTACACATGTTAAACAAATATATCATTACATTATAAAAGTAGTTTAGTACTTGGACACAAACATCAGATTCGTAACTGAATACGCGACCTTCCCCTCTATCTTATACTCTTTGGTCGCAATAAAAAACGAGTAATACGGAAATTAAAAAACAAAAATGTCATGAAATGTATCAATATGCTGCTTTGTTTGACCACAGTTAATCCAAATATTAGCATTGCTAGGCATTAATTCGTTTATACGAAAGTCAACTTCGAAAATCGTTAAAGGCAACCCTTCAAATTAATTTGAACCTAAATAAACACAGATGCTTCAAGACATTAGCAAACACAAAGGCTTCTTTGATATTTTCTTAACACAGAATACTCTATATGTTTGATAAATTTATTTTTTGATTAAAATTGCCGGGCACTGTCCCTTGAGACTGTACCCTTTACAAAAATTATGCGCTACTAAAGGAGCGACTGCAATTCAGTGGCAGCAGGGTTTAACAAGTGTCGTCAAGTATAAGTACTTACGAGACTATGATTATGCAAACATAATCAATAGTTTATATACATTCGAGTTCATCATATCACTTGTGAGAGCAGTAATAAAAAACTCCTAAGTCATGATAAAGACAAATATATAAGACGTCATTAAGCACACAGCCAACTGACCAACAACTAAGATATATATTCGTACTAGCAGACCCGACCACACGTTGCTGTGGCTATTATTTTTGTTATATTACATTGTAGTAAACAATTTAAGATGAACGGTAGTATAACATCAGTCACGGCGACCAACATGCTTTTTACGTAGATACCAGTTGTAAAAAAATATAGCGACCTCCATGACAGATTTTCTACTACCGTAACCCCTTAGTAAAATGAACTTATTATCTGGGAACGAATTCGGAAATGTTAAAGCTTGTATAAAAATCGACTGGATTGGGATTTGAACGGGAAGGACTTTGAACACGATTGATTTAAATTTTCTTACAGTTGATATTAAGCAAAAATCAATACAAAAGAATTAATTTATTATTATTTTTATTCAATTTTTTAACAAATGAGTATATTTATTACTATTTTTATTCAATTTTGTAACAAAGTTGTTATTAAAGAACATGTGACACTTAAATATATGAATGAGGTAGGTAGGGCAGATAGTCTTAAATCTTTAACAATAATATTTATTATTTTGAATTATAAATACTTTTAATTTCAATTTAATTTAGCACTAATCGGTGTACAATATTTTTGGTAAACCTGCCTTTAGCTAACACAAATCGATTCGACGGTTTCCCTACACGTGAATATGCAACATATAGTTGCCCATGAGAAAAACATGGATTTTCTAAATCCAAACCACAAATGAACATTGTTTGGCCTTGAGACTTATTTAGACATGGCAAAAGCTAAACGAATTGGAAACTGTGGCCTTCTAAAGGGTATGGTAGATTCCTGACGGTATCATTGGAATACGTGTCAGCAGGACCACTTCTCCTTTAAAGGTCGTCGTCGGTTATATTGATGAATTGTAGCTTATTAATTAAAGCGTTAGTACTTTTAACTTAACACCATTTATTGGATACTCAAACAAATCAACTGACTACTTTATACAGTGCCATCTATTCGATACTTACTAAATCACTAACTTGAAATGATTATACCGCCATCTGTTAGAATCTTGTTGAACTATGTATTTTTGTTAGTTTAGCCTACCATCTGTTAAAAGATTATCGAACTATATCTCTGTGTCATAAAAAACAATTAATTCGCAATAAATTAAAATTGGAATCTCAAATTAAGAAATAAACTAATCAAACAATGTGACATGTAATTTATATATATATTAAGATATCTCGGAAAGTTGTAAACGGATTTTGTTCCTGATTTCCGTGATAGAAAGAGGAATTTCTTAGGAAGTATTTGAGGCTATAATACAAATTTTTTTTCATTTCTCTCCTCAAGGATATCAGATGTGGACCAAATTGAAATGGGACTATACGAATGTTCAAAATCTATCTAAGCATTCATTCTTTTTTACGGAAATCAACTTTTATAATCTTTAAACGCCAATTAAAGTTAATTGGTTAAAGTCATCTAAAACTGAATTTGGAATGGGTTGGGAAGGCTTTTTATAATTCTAAATGAAATAATTTTCGTATAAAGAGGCTATTTTATTCAAATTATAGATTACTTTAATAAAAACCCATCTTTCTACCATGCATTTTTATTTAGAATGACACCCGAAAGAACGAAAGAAAGTTAATCATTTCTTGCACAAATCTTTTTATACTCTACGATGGTTAAACACGCCACTTCACGCTATTGTTTGTGTTTGTTTAAATAAAATAATAACTTTATTTAGCAGATTCATAAAAAGATTCACTTATAATTTAAGAAAACAAATACAACCACTAGAAGTGAAGAAAGAATGTAAGAAATTTAGTTGTGTTTAATTCGCCAACAACTTTGTTTTTTATTTTTGTCTGTTATAATAAAATAGTAATTATTGACCGAACGAAGTGAGGTCTTTGGTATAAATAGCCGATTTTGCATTTCGTTTGTCTATATCCATCCATATTTGCACAGCTGTAATTTTCTAACGCCTTGTTCGATTTTGACCAAAGTAAGTAGACACACTGAGTGTAATTAACTCAGGAATTTCACTGTATTTGCATTTTCTCCTTCGGGAAAGAATTACATTTTATCTAAAAAAGTAAACTGTTTTTTTTTTTTACTTGTTTTTTAATAAAAATATGTAATAACCAGATTCGAAAACGGGATCATATGTTTCAAAAACATCTAGGTATATATATATATATATATATATTATATATATATATATATATATAGAAATTAAATAATGTATAACAAAAATTTAATATATATATATATATATATTTAAATTTTGTATACGTATTATTAATATACTTTTTATTTACTTTTGATTAAGGTCTTCATTTCACAAAACTACTAGTTATTCGTAGTTAGAACATAAATTTAAGTGCTAATGGTCTTATTCTATCATTGCATGCTCAATTACAATCTTGGCTAAGTTTGAACATACATTTTTATTGAGTTGCAATATTTCAACAATCAACCAATGTAACGGTTTAAATTAACCAAATATCATTTTAACGGAAGTAAACAACATTTTGTGAGTTTAAAACTTAAAACTCAAACGTTAAAACGATTGTTAATTTCATTAATTAACATTATTATTTTTATTTTGCTAGAACTTTTCTGATTAAACCAGTGGCTTTATTTTGTGGTTTGTTATAGACCTCACTCACGTATAGGGCATATGCATGGCAGCTTGGCATGAAAGCTATGCATATTCTCTATACGTGAATAAGGTCTATAACCGCCCCCCCCCCCAATAAAGCCACTTGTTTAATCAGAAAACTTCCATGCAAAATAAAAATACTAATTTTTTTTTTTCAATATTTTCCCGTATACTCTGTAAGCTCGTATGTTATTGTGTGGAATGAATCATAAAGTATATAGTGTGTTTAAATAACATAACATTCATAGTTTTATGATCATCTTATTTTATTCTTGGTATTGTTAACTATATTGTTTATAAGAATTTTCTGAACGAATGAAAATAGATTTCATTTCAGGCGAATTTTATTTGCAACAATGTTTCCACACTTATTTATAGAATTATCTATGAATTATTACGTAAATGTATTTTTCTATAAAATTTAATTTTTATACTCGACTTGTATAAAATATGTTGGAGTATCTCAACAGGCTATTTTTGGTTTTTGGGCTCGATGAAAATTAGTGTTACAATATTTTATGACCCCGACACATAATGGGGACGTGTATGAACCCAATCAATGATTAGGTTCCCATTTTTCTTAAGTTCTGTGCACCCAAGAAGCGTATGACAAGATCTTCCTCTGCCTTGGGTATCGAATTCGGAACCATTAGAATGAGATCTCAGGGGGCTATCATTGAGCGCCTCCACTCCCATAGATCTTCAAGACTTCGACTTAGTCCATTCTTGTTTATCCGTCCGCCTGTCCGGCATTAAAATAACGAAAATAGATAGAGAGGAAAAATTCTGGTGATATATTCTAGACCTAAAAAACTTCGTGAAAGGGAAAATCAGTATATGGGTCCGATTGGGTCCGAATATAACCAGAGGAGGGTGAAAATAGTAGACTACAGATTTCCTCATTAGTGACACTGAACCCACAATCCAAAAAGCGCAAAGTATTCTTGCAATTCCAAAAATATTTACAAAATTAAACAGATTCTAAAGGATATTGGATATTTATTATGCATTTCGGATTTTCCATCAAATATTGTTTGAGAGTTTCATTCGTTTTAGTTTTAAAATAATTTTTAATGATTTTTTTAAAGTATTATACTCAAATTTAACGTTATTTAAGTGAAAAGAAAAAGCTTATAGAAAGCTTCAAACAACATGCAATGATTACAACTAGTAATTAACTCGGAGCTTAATTGAGGATTTAAACTGAATCTGAGTTCAATATAAAATCGAGCTGATTAGATAAAGTATTTGAATAAGAGAATATATAATTAAGAGAATCGTTTAAAAATAAAAAACAGAAGTAAAATTTAATAAAATGTTAGTATTTAGTTTAGACGCTAGATGAAAATTAATTTTTATTTTTCACAATTCATATATCTCTTAATAAATAATACATGGTAGCCAAAATTGCAATTATTCTACTAAGAATTGGCATATATTTTCAACAATATTAGGGCTAAGTTTTTTATTTTCTATAGAAATAATAATAAATAATAATAATAATAAAAATTTGCTACTGAAAATGAAACTAGACTAATATTAGCAATATGCATTGTGGTTACACCCATCCTAAAAATGAGTGGAGAAACTACACTTCTTTAACCATTATGCTCTAAGGCCAAGAAGAAAAAATATGACCTGTTAAAACTACTTTTTTTATATCTTCATTCGTTTTGTTGCTCAATCATAAAATTGTTCTATCATTTTTTATTACGAACGAATGGTTAACTTTTTTAACGAGCTTTTTTGACTTCAAAAACAGGAGGAGTTAACTTTATTTCTTTGCTTATTTTGTAATATTTGTTCAAAACTCAAAACTTTCGACTGGGTGAACTGATTTTGATTATTTTTATTTGAAATCTGATGCTTCCCATGTCGCCCTATTTCAATTTGGTCCAGATTTGATATCCCTAACGGGAGAAAATTTATATTATTCTATTTTTGGTGATTAAATTTCATCTAAAGGAAAAATTTTTCGTGCTTGTATACAATACTCAAAAGTCAAAAATACAAAATTAATAAAAAGGAACGGTGCTTTGAAGTGAAAACTAAAAATAATTTTTTCGGGTGACCAATTACTTTTCGAAGACGTTGGCCATCTTATTCTTAACTAAGATATTGTTTGGTTGGCGTCGACTGAGAAAGATAATTTAAGATAATTTTATTATGTGCTTCTGTTAGATAATAAAATCTTATATATTCTTACCAAGTTTTAATTTTATTAATCACGTATCAATTGCAGAGTTAAGAACGATGCATATACGTCAATTGACACACACCTATCATTTTTGTATTGAAATCATCGAAACCTAATTTGAAATAGAAACAAGTCGTTTGTGTTCATAATAATAAATGAGAAAAAAATTTAACAAGAAATCATTTTATATTTGTATATAATTGGCAATATAACAACAACATATGAATAGCCAAAGGTGATGTAATTCAATTTAATTCATTCTTTTTTAAACAATACTCATATTGTACAAAATATGTCAAAATAATAGGATTGGACATATGAAAGGAATGGGAAGGACTGTAGGTATGGCTGACTTTAATATAATTTTTATATAAATAAAAAAGTACTTTATATAAACGACGTATATAGAATATGTCAGTGTATATTAATTGTAGTCAAACGTTTGTACCTCTAGAAATTATTGAAGACACAAAATTTTTGGTATATATACTTAAAGAATCACTATTAGCCCATTTCCGCATGTTCGTTCGTCCGTCAACAACTCAAAAAACGAAAAGAGATAGCAAGGTTTCTAGGCATAAAAAGTGAGTTAAAAGTTTGCGAAAAACTTAAAAAGTTTAAATAAAGTGAAATATGTTTTTTATGCTATTATACGATGGTCATATTTTCTAGTGTGTTTTTAAAGTTTTCGTACCAATTTGTATGGAATCTTTTCGTGAGAGTCCTTACCTTTGGAGTCTAGTCTACTTGATAAATAAAACGATGAAGATAGTTAATTGTAAAAGACTAAATAACACAAACAAAACATCATCCTTATTAGACTTAAACACTAGAATTTAGTTATAATATGTATGGAGTAAGGGGCAGGGGTGATATTTAAAGAGTAAAGATGTTAAGTAATACACCTCTTTGTTCTTGCTACGTTAGATACAGAAGAAACTATCATAAAAAGCGAAGGAAGTAATGGTAAGCAAGATAATTAAAAATAATGGCGTGTAATAAACTGGTTTTTTTTTTTCTTCTTTTATATTTTATTTCAAGAAAATTATTAAACTGAAACATTGCAAGATTCTAAGTTAGAAAATAAACAACAATTTATTTGAAATAGTAAACTGTTTAATTTACTTCCAATAGAAGAATATAAGTTAGAAAAAGTGAAGTATATTCTATGTACGTAACTAGAATTGTATCTACAATAAATAACGTTAGAATTGAATTCGTCCTTTTGGTTAAATATCTCCCATATGGTCTTGAATGAACAAGAAACGACTTCACTTACCACCAATGTGTAAGGTGGATAATATTGTGTTACGGGTATGAGATTCATATATACGTACCTTCTATGGAGCTGTGCAAGGGATATTACTCAAGTGAGACTGGTAGCTGCTTGGTTTGCTTGAAAGTACGTGCATTCCCTTCGTAGTACAGCAGCCAGATAATTCTGATCGCACGCGAATTGCGTATGGTTACTAGCTTAAGGCAGTTCATCAGGCGTAGGCATACCTAAAGGGAATATTTTCAGAAGTTTTGTGTAATTTCAGAAGATATATTTTATGATGCTATCTCAAGTTCAAAATCTACCCCTTTTTTTATATATTCTTCGTGTTTAATATACGTCTGTTTAACACGTTTTAACTATCCCTGCAACTTCCCGCTAATTATATACCTAAGCACTAAAATTTAACATATTACAATGTTTATGAGCTTAAAATTTTGTTTATGAACTTTGATGTTAAAAAAACACTTGTTCTCGAATATTTTATTAACGATAAATCGAACCAATCAACCGACTTTCACGTTCTTGGCAACGATCGACGCGGGGTCTTTAATAATTATTCTATTTCATCATAAACACTCCGAAAAGAAACGTCGAAGTTATATCAAAAAAAAATCGTTCCCAAATTTTTCGTTAACGATATCTTTCGAACCAATCAACCGATTTTCACGTTCTTCGCTTCCAAACATGAGATGAATAGGGCAGATGATCCGGTCATTTTTAATATTTGTATATAAAATCGATATTTCCCAAGGACGTACACCTTTTCTTGGTGCACAAAATACAAAGACGCCAAATTCAAACCAATCTGACCACCGTACTATATGGCAGATGAAAAGTGTAGCCGATGTGCTCAAGGCAGTTACATCGTATACGATTTGGTTCGTTCGTCCACCTCAAGATAAACCATCTGTTTGTTGTATTGTATTGCTTACTACGAAAACACTAACTACTTACATCTTATACAGACTATCTCATTTTAATTCATTACAAACAATATAAGAATAGAACGTAATAGATAAATGCTTTAAACAACCCAACGAGAACGATTATACTTTGAGGAAACTTAACAAAATTGAAAGTTTTCCATCCTACCACCACCATACGTTCCATTTCTCTAACTCGAAAACATATTCTCATACTCTTCAAATTCAGTTAAGTTCTTCGTTCTTTTCAAAAAGTTGTTTGTTACAATAAACTATGTTGAATTCAAACTTATACACAATTTACTATTTTATTTATTTGACATGAAATTACCACAAAATTTTGATTGAAATTACTTATTATTTTCAATTACAATTTGTTTTATAAATAAATAGTTTGTAATTGAGTTCAATAACATTGATGTGAAAATCCCTTATTCATAAAATACTTATACGCTAATCAAGTATAATCCATCTTGCGTTTTCTTTTGTAAACAGTGGTTCCAAAAGAGATTAAGATATATGAGCATACAATATGTTTAATAACAAATAAAAAATTTACCAATATTCATAGAATATAAATGTCAATGAAAATATTATTGAGTAATTAAAAAAATAAGTTAATACAATTTTATTTATTAATAATATTTCAAAAAATAATAATATGATGGAATTTGCGAATGATATGATGAGAAATTATTCAATAGTTTTTATTGAAGTATCATTTAAAACGATTCTAAAATAAAAGCTATGTTTATTTAAGCAAATAATAGTAAGAATATTAATACAATTAGCACAAGCAAAAGGAATAAAAAACAGCATAAACTGTTCTTTGTGGGGAAAAATATATAATTTGATAGAGCCATGGGATTCTAATATAGGCATTTTTTCATATTGTAGAAGAGTTTCTCCGAAGGAGCCTCCCCCCTGGGTTTTTCTTCATAGATACAAAAATTAACTGGTTACCTTGTAGGCATGCTATTTTAATAAATCTGTTAAATAATTAAATTGAAATTTTAACATTTTTCTCGTGCCGTATTTTATCAGTAAAGCGACATCTTAACTGAGAATGATCCATTTATTTAATTAAAAATTATTTTTTACCATTTAGTTTATTTTTTTGAAATTAATGCTATTTTTTTTTTATAATTTTAATTTTTCTTTTGATAAAGTACTCGTGCTTTAAGGTGCTTGTTATAAAATACCCGATACATTTATAGTTTAATCTAGAAATATTTACAAAGAAAATAAATGGAATATGCATGGGGTTGAATGCAATAGGAGGGGATATATAAAAATAATATTGCAAAACAATTTAAAGAAAAATTTAGAAAAATGATATGTCCTTTGACAAAAAAAAAAAAAAAATAGGGAACACAACAAAGTAAATAATACGTACATAGAGCTTAAAGCTTTTTAAATGTATAGTACAGATAATACAGTAAAATTTTTATCTCAGAACGCACAAATTCGTTCATGTAAAATGAAGTTAATTGATATCTATAATAATAGACTCAAATCACATTTACGTGTACAATTTACCCAAAAAAAAAAAAAAATAATAATAATAAATAAATAAATAAAATAATAATAATCATTTAAAAGTAAGGAAATTTGGTATGCACCATACTTGAAATGAAAAATTGAAGGCACTAAGAGTGTGTTTTCGAAAAAATGATTTCGAAAGTTTCGAAAGTAAACATCAATGCAGGTAGGAAAGTTCAAGCGTTGATTTTTGGATTTACACGAGCTTGTCAGATTAAGATATGGGAGGGATAAGGTACCTGCTTTATATTAATCTGAAGCGCTCGAGAAAAAATTCCCCGCTTGGGCTCCCCGACCACATAATTTGATTTTAGATTTAGAACCATTTTGTCGTGAAAAAGTTAGTCACACCCACCGCGAAAATTGCAATAGTAATTGTATGTTTTTTAACCAGTTCTTTTTTAAGCCGAAATTTGAAACATAAGATGTGTTTACTAAATAAACAATAGCGATAATTCTTTTCTAAATTATAAAGAACCCTGGAGTGACTTTCGATTAATCCGACTTCTTTTTATTAATTTTTTATGACATAACAAATCTTTTTGAATTTTAGTTACAAAAATAAAACATAATTACCTACTTTTACGGAATAAATTCATGCTATAACAGTAGTATTAACAGAAAATCCTCTTTGAATTATATTTTGAAAGCATATACTATAGCATGATTGAAGAGACATCTATATTTAAATTAAATTTTTTCTATTTCTTAATCAAATTGAAACCAATTTAAATTCAAACTCATTTTCATTCCAAGTATTTCAAATACAATTTTCTTATTCTGTATTTTATTGATTCTTGACATATTTTGAAGTGGATACATCTATGTTTTCGCTTTGTGGATAATTTTGTAAATGGGAGCTTAAGTGCTAACGCCACCCGTTGATGCGTATGTGAAATAAATCGGGTTCACAGTTTGGGCTTGAAGTAAAGTGTGCATGGGTTATTGACCTGTATAAACGAAATTAAGTGTGATATATAATATTGCAGTTTAGTAACGACATCTGATGGTTGATAGGTGAAGTACGTGATAGAATACATCGGCCATCTAATGCCATCTATTGGTTCAAAATTAACACGGCGCATGCAGAATTCAAAACGTTTCTACTTATTTCAAAAAAACGTTGTTTAAAACTCTAAGTTGTATTGCTCTTTTTATCCTCTTTCACATAAACGTATTAACGAAAAATTAACGGTTTTTTTTCCCTAAATTTAGGAATGGAGGAATTTTTGCAAGCAAATTTCCTTTACTACTTGCATTATTAGGTGAGCATGTATTGTAACAAACATGAACTTATAGTTAGCTGAACATGGTAGTAGATATGTTTATGTCGTATAGTATGTTTTTGCCACATATTACAAAACATATAGCCAGATAAACGATTGTTATTTAACACGAGGGACTGAACGATTTATCGTGAATGGTATAGGCTCACGTTTTAGTTTAACGTTACACGTTACAACATAAAAAATAACTGGTAGAAAAAAATAACACACACAAACACATACACAAATATCCACATGGGATTTGTTTTCCGAGTAAGTACTTAGAAAAAAGAGAACTTAAAGGATTTGTAATATTATTGTTCACTTGAGCACAATCGTATATCAATTATTTATTCATTAATTCACATATCAATTTTATTGATTTTTTATAGTATTATTTGTGGCCATCCAATCACTTCCATTATAAAAGTTATACTAACGTACATATGAGAAACAATTAAAAAATATTTTGTCGAAGCAACAGGAAGAAAAAAAATTTTAAAAGGCATATTTTCGATCTTTTTTATTGACGTTCCATTTCCGACCGAACGTCCGCCCGTCATCACAATAACTCAAAAACATAAGGAAATAGCGAGCTGAAGTTATGGTGACGTATTCAACAAAATCAGTCCATTGCCAGTCCAACTTTTAAACTATAAAATGTTAATTTTTAACAAACAAACATTTTTTCGTAAAATGTTTTTATTCTCCACAATTTTAGCTCAAATTTAGCTAATAAACACATATACATGTATACATATATAACTGCATTGACTGTATATTTATAGTATTTTATGAATACTAATTAAAAATAGCCCAAACAATAAAATTAAATTATATTTCGAGTATCTACACAATTCACTCTGTAAGTTGTTATTTTTTTTTTAATATTTCTGATTATTTCGAGTTAAAAAAAGAAAAACAGAAAACGTTTGGGAAAATAATTTCTACCAAACTATATATTTATATACGATTTATTTTGAAAGATATTCTATATAGATATTCATTTTGAAAACTTGGTTTTTTTGGTATTTTTGAATAGGAAAGTGATTGAGATTTATTTTGGGGTTGCAAAATGTAAAACTTGAGATGCAATACGTACATTTTTAATAATAAATAATAAACACCTGACCTAAAAATTTATTTTTGGTCATAATATTTGTACTCAACAACGGAGAAGGAAAATTTTTGATGGCATGGATTAATTAGTTGATTCTACCAAAATTTTGTTTGTGCAGTCAATATTAGGTAGCGTAACAAACTTTAGACTAAAATTATTATACTCTGATATATTATATATGTGATGAGTGTAATTACTTGCTCTGTCATATTCTATATATGTCCTAATAAACAACTATAGCAGTTACATGATGTAGGGTTTCCTTTTTTTTTTTTATATTATATTTTATTGTTATGTTGTATACAAATGAAACTTTAATGAAATTTATTCTCTGATCAATTTCTGCTTATTTAAATTAAATTGCGAAGTTTTTGAAAGAAAATATATTTTCTCCAGAACGAACTTCTTCACAACGTTATTTGTTGAATAGGTAAAAAAGGTAAATTCAATTTTCCTGGATACAAACATACGAGAGAGAATGTGATGAATATGTGAGAACGTCAAAAGTGAACACTGTGAACATTGAACACTGAACACTATACAAGTACACACACAATGTTGTATAAATAATTCAAATATGTCGTGAATATATTGGAAAGTTATCGAAAACTTGTTAGAACAGTTTTCGATAACGAAACACAAGTTTACATATCTTTATTATAATATCTTGTGTGTGTGTATGTGCTGAATAAGTCGAATGTAATTTTGGCACTATTTATTTGTATAGATGACTGATATTGAATTTGTTATATTTCTCATAAAAATTTGAAACGCAATAACATTATAAAATTCAAAAATTGATTCAACAGTGAAGAAGTAATAAACTCTCAAAGAATATTTTCCATCTTTTGCTTGCAAACGATGTTTAACATGCAATTTGTAAGGTGATGTCACTACACAGTATCACTATCTATATTTAATCAGAATATTTAAACGTTCATATATTCATGAAATATTGATCCTTCAAATGAGTTTATAAACAATATCTAGTAATTGTTGGCTAGTTTTTAAACTTCATGTTTACCGAAAATCCAAGATAAATTAGAACTATTTATTTAATTGGCGTTAAGAATTCTTGAGGAATAACACGGGTTAAATAACATATTTATCCTTCATTTATATATAATCTTGATCCTATTTCTCGCAAAGTCTGAATTTCGATAAACGAATAATTCGATGAGTGAGATCTCTCGCCCATCGAAAATCTCTCATATATCAATCAAAGGTACTAAATTTTTACCCTGCTATGGTTAATATTTTAACCTTTATGATTGTTAATTTAAAGTCTGTATATGCGATAATCAATTTGTAAGTAAGAGAAAGTACAGGTAGACTGTCGCAATGCAAAGTTAAAAATTCCGGATATTGAGCTAAATTTCGTAAAAACTAAACAATTGAACTTACGAAATATATATGTGGGATTACTAGAAAATTTATCTTAAACCAAGAAACAAACGTTAATTTTTCTTATGACTGCAGGCCATATCACGATAACTAACAAATGAAATAGAGAAATTTATGTAAAGTGTTCTAGGCTAAATTTCATCAATAAGATAAATATATAGCTCCAAGTACTTACGGTCCATTTTATCAAACCAAATGGAAAAGTAGATTTACCAGAATTTTAACAATAAATTTAGCTCAGTACCACTTTTAGACCGGTCCATCGCAAAAATTAATTAGCTAGACATTCTACACATGCCACCGGATGGCATGGCCAATTGACCTACCAAGTTTGGCTAGTTATTATTTTTAATTTTTTCAATTTTATCACTTTTTACAAATGCCCTAGTTACATTCGACCTATTCTAGGTAGCATAGAATATCAAATTGTTTTGTGATGTCGATGTACCACTCTTTATTTATTTAATCAACCAATCAAACAATTTTCATTTACAAACATGTACTTTGTATATTTTGTACCTTGTACATTTTTTTTTCTTGTTGATCTAAATCGTATTATCTTTGATTTTCAATTCCAATTTTTCTGTTCTTTTTACGTTTCGTTCTCGAAACCTTTTCCATATTATCAAAAAATTATCAATGAAAAGAATGTATTCTTGGTTTTTTCATTTCAGTCTTTTTAGTACTAATTTCTGGAGCAGCTTGAAGCGACATATAAATAACCACTCTCACTGAAATGTGTTCGATCTCATCTTAAAGATAGCAGCACTCGTCAATAAAACCTAGTGAATGTAGCTGTGCATCTTTCGACAAAACTTTACTGACCAAAATTTCAGTCATATTGTACTCGTTGTTGTTATTTGATAGTCGTTTTGTGAAAATGATGAATCTAGCTGTCATTAAATTTTTGTTTGGGTTGGATTGTTTTGGCTTAATAATAAATCTGTTCCACTTTAACAATACCTAAGAATCCAAATATTGTAAAATTTCGCATATAAAATCCAAAATGAAAACGGAGGGCATGCCAAAGAAAAAATATTTATAAATATACAAATTCCATAAGATTAGGATAATTATTTTTTGAATTATTGCAGAAAATTAGTGTTTTTTTTTTTAGTTTCACCTTGAAATCTTGTTAAGATAAAATATGAAAGTATTTTGTATTTATAATATCCATAAATTGTTTTTTAATTTAAAGTTAATGGATTTAAACAAATAACTTGTTGTTGTAATAACGAAGTTTTTCATTTTCAATTTATCTTCAATAAGTATTCAAACTTCAAAAACTTGAAAAAGCTACTACGTACAATCGTTGTTGGTACGAATAATCACAGATTATCATAAAAACTTTTCGTTAGTTACAAAACACATAATCAACATAAAATTCCTCGAAAATTATTCAAATATGGAAAGAAAAATTCATCTCAGTCAAGCTAGCAACGCAAAGTATACCAAATTGAATTGAAATATGATCAAAATTGGGTGCTATTTAGGTGCTGTAAAATTAAATTAGGTGCTAAAATTTTTAATTGAGGGATTATGATGCACTGGTGAGGGATTATTTTATGGTGTGCCTCTTAGATTGACATTTTTGTCAGCAGTGATTAATTCACACGGATTTTTTGGTAATTTTGATTAAATAAATTTATTGAAGGCACACCATAAAAACACCTAATTATGGCACTTATATTACATTTTAAAAAGTAATTTTTTCACAGACCTCTGCCAGCGTGATATCATGGCAATTTTTTCACCAAAGCACCAAATTAAATATTGCAACACCTAAACAGCAACTGATTTTGAGCATATTTAAATTCAACTTTGAATAATTTACTCTGCTAGCTTAACGGTGATGAAAAATTCTTACCCAGACAGAAAAGGTGAATTCGTTTGATAGAATATAAAATCTTGAATTGTTATTCAGAACAATTAATTAATATCTCTCAAAGAATATCTGTCTTCATCAGTATCATGAATTCATGAAAAAGCTTTCACATTTTCTTTAGACGACTTCATTTGTATTACTTTATAATTATTGTGTCTATTGTAACAACGGTTTTTTATGCCTACTTATAAACACACAATAATTAAAATTTACCTGCAGCTTCATTCGTTTCATTAAGTGTATCTTTTTCGTAAGTCATTTTGAAAGGTATTGGGAATAAATATTAATTCAGTCAAAAGATGACTCTTTTTGTTATGTTATTATATAGTAACATCTGATTTTGGTGTATTCACGGAGTTTAGAATCTGTCAATAATATTCAATATTGACTGTCAATACGAACACAAGCGAATTGTTTCATATTTTGTATGCCATTATCAAATTCTACAACTAGATAAATTTTATCACGCTGTGTTATATTAATAATCTGGGAGGTAGCGTTGCATTTTTCATGGTGATTTCAGGCCGATCAATTTTCGATTTTATTACAACTTTATACAAAGTTGATAATCGAATGGCGGTTCAACAGGCGCACCCAAGGTGGAGGAATAATAAAATATATTTGAGGTCGCTTGGAATTTATAATAGAGATAGTTTTAATAATGTAGTAAATAAAAAAAATAGTCAGCAGAATATTTACGGGTGGAATAATTGCCTACTGAATATGACATTTGATTGCCTAAGATGGAGATTGCATGCCTACCCAGCAGAAATTTTTACCAAATTTCATAATATCTGGATAATTAGATTGTTTTTGATAATAGATATTTTGATAATCTTTATCAAAAACACATATTCACTTTATAAACAGTAGACACAAGGATAATTATAATAATAATATGCCCCCAGAAAATGTTACATTTCTTAAGGAATCTTGAATGGAAGTTAGTGTGATGTATTTTACATTGACTTATTTTCAAAAAATATAATAATAAATAAAAATTAATACATATTCACGGTTCTATAAGCTACATGGGTTGTTACATTTTAAATAAATGGAGCGGCAGCAATTAAATAACAAATAGTATTGTTTTAATCCTATATAACAACAATAACTGTTACTATATTAGGGAAGGACTGTAACACTACTGTTGTTTGTTACACTGTAACATAACAATCATAAAAAATTATATATAACCGTATATACATGGGTTATGTATGGAAGTGTCATCGTGACCGTCGCCTGCAATAAACTATTAGCCATTGCTGTTCAAAGCGTGACTTCGGCAAACGTTATATATAGTCTGCAGATTCGTATGATTTTTATATTTTAACTCTTGATTTAAAGTAAAATCTGTTGAAATCTTTATTAAATCAGAATTTAGAATACATCCGTTATCTAAGTTCTACGTCTCTTTATCCTATTTTTGAATGTAGATGCTTTCATATGCATCTAGTTCGGTTGGATTGGATACCAAGATTTTAAGAGTTGTAATTTGATTTGTCGATTTTATGATTGTTATCAATGACATGAGTAGCTACATAGGATTTATCGGTTCTTCCAAATTTTATGTGTGCCATGTGCTGTTTCAATCTTGAGAACTTTTAGTACTTGAAAATTATTATCGGCTGCGGTCACAAAGACACGCCATATGAAAATACAGTAAACAAATAAATAAATAAATAAAAAAATACACCAAAAAAAAAAAAAAAAGGAACAAAATAGTGAAATAGTATAATGGTAATACTTGTGCGGTTTCAGCAACAATCTCAAATTAACACCGTTAAAACTACGGAAAAAAACAGCAAAAAACAAATGAAACAAATGTTGAAGCTTTTGAACTAGTGTTATTCACTGTTAAATATAGTTTGTTCATCAAAATTATTTGACATCAATTGATTTTAATTTGCAAGAGAACAAGTTCATTGAATTTATTAAACTGGTTGATCTGTTATCCCAATAACAAATTTATTGTATGATAAGATGTAACAAGAACTGGAAATTTAGTGCCTACGTTTCTTTACACGCAACATAGATTTTTCATCATCCTCATCAAACATGGTGTGCAAACCCAAGTCTTTCTGAAGTAGATGATTCCGCCAAAATTCACTAGCAACCAGAGCTTCTATAATTACAAGTTTTGAAAAAAAAACCGCATTAATCGCATCTATCAATGAAGGCCTTAAAGAGCAATAACATTTTCTTTCAAGTTAAAAAAGTCGCATCTTAAAAATCTATTCGTAAACAACCTTTTAAATTGCCGTTATTCGCTGTTTTTATTTCAAGAATTTCTTTGGACATGTTTAATCAATTATTCCTGTTGTGGCTCTCAAAATTTATATTGTTACGGGGGTGTTGGGGTGAAATTATTTGTAATACATTCTTTTTCGAACTTCGAACGCTTTTATATCTTCTACTTCTGGCCTCAAGTGCCATATCATCAGTAAGAGTCAAAAGTTGAACAGGACTACTAAAAACACCTTTTCCCTTTTATCCTAGTCAAAACAATTTATTTAAGAAGTTTTACACAATTCTTTTCAAATTTAGATTTGATTCAAATTTTCTCTTCATAAATACGATTAAAAATTCTGTTTTTATAATTGTTATCACCTTTCAATAATAGAGCACTAGAAGTTTGCATGTGATACAAAAAGCATGTGTACATGCAGCTTTAATATAAACTTATTTGAAGGATAAATAAACAAATATTTAAATTTTAAAGTTCAATAAAATTTTCAATTAAAGAATGTGATGTGAAGAAAATGTGTGAATGATGAATAATGTGATATTTGAAAAATCGTAAAATTTTCTTAACAAAAAAAAAATAAATGAATCAAACATTTATTACTTGTGTCGAGACAAGTAGAAAATATACAGAATATCCCTACATAATAAACTGGATTTCAAACGACAATTCAGAAAACCTTATATCAATATATCCTTATATCTATTATACATGTTTAATAATGTATTGTTATTACCTATATCTGTTGATTAGCCAAATTTGAGGTAAAATTGTGGTGAACTCAAACATTTGAAGAAAAAATTGTTTAAAAAAATGAAGATTATTTTTTTTCTATCTTATATATTTCAAAAGTTTATAAATAGATCGATTTTACTCATTCACGAATTTAAAATGTTAACACTGTTAATGTTTATAATACGCCATCAAAATTTCAGCTCGCTATATCTTTTTGTATTTGAGTTATCGTGATGACAGACATTGTCTAAAATAATCAATAAAGTATTATTATTATTTATATTATTTCACAGCTATAAGCAGACTTTGTATAACTTAAAACTTATCTACAGACTAAAAGATTTATGAACTACAGTTCATTGGAGCTTAATATTTATGGTAGGCCATCTTATACTAAATAGATATTAGCATATAGTTTTAAGTAAAAGTATAAAATAATTAACTAACATAGTAAGGAGAGATAGGATGGCAGGCAAGGCAAATTAATACAAAACGGTATCTAGAATATATAGAATATATAGAATGTATACAGAATACAGGAATTCATGAGTTTGGCCTTTGGTTGTACAACAAAAATAAACATTACACCCCCTGTTGCATTTAATTAAATTTCAAGAATATTTGTGTCGAGTAAATTATGTGTAATCTTGTTGTTACAAAGTAACAAACATTTCAAGTTTAAAATGAAGTCGAAATTTAGTAAACATTACAACATCAGCATACAAATTTCACTCAACTGCCACACACTGTTCGAAATGTTTTTGTGTGTATTTTAATACACGGTGCTTGCTTGTTATACTCTGTTTTAACTTTCCTCAAACCAATTCCTAGAAACTAGTACGAAAATTCTATTTTATGGTATCAGAAATTGATTTGGATCTTTCTTAGATAGGTCAACAGACTGTGTAGCCTAATAGATAAGGTCACGGTCGGATAACCACTCTTATAGTCATATATCTGTTTATTTCTGTTTTCACTATTGAAAATACAAAATAAAGTCTTCAAAAATTTAGTTAAAAGATTTTATTAATTTTTTTTAATATTAGCTAAGCAGGCAAGCTGGATCAATCCAAATTTTATCAATTCAATTAAAAAAGGACTACAATTAGAAATCAAATAAAACAATTTAAGTGCGATTATCATAAAATGTTATGTACGTGAAGTGTGCTTTTAACAAGCTATTGACTTAGATTAATAATTTTACAAGCTATTAAATTAGATTAATTAATAAATTAGATGTATAATGCATAGTATTCGTTTAAATTTTCACACCCAAATAACTCAAAAAATACTTATCCAAATGTTTTGAAATTTGGTATGCACAATATTGACATGAAAACTGAAAACTAGTCCCAGAGATTTTTTCAAAAAAAAAAATTTTTTGATCTAAAAATCAAAATTCGATTATAAATTTAAAAATGTTTTATACAGAAAAACTCTTAAGTTAGTCCTCCGTTTTCATGTCAATATTGTGCAGTCCCAATTTGATTACATAATGGAGGGTGCTTCAATGTTTCAATCCCCCTTAAAGTTCATTTTCAAAATCTCATCATAACAGAAAATTTTATTTTGTATTTTTTTCAGAAACTTAAAATGGAACATCGTGTAATTTAGTGGTAATAGTAATCTATATTAAAATTTTATATTCTATATAGAAGAGATCTTTTATTTGAATATTCATACAATCTGCTCAAATTTATTTCAAATTTTATTTTATATAATAGTCTTAAGACAAAATCTCCAGTGGTATATTTTACATAGAAGAGGATATTTTCAACGTTGAAAATTGGAAAATGTGGTACACAGTAATCATATTTCGAGAATTCCTTGAAAAGTCCTTTTTGCATTCATTATATAAACTCATATTTTATATCATATTTCCAATACTTCCATGTACAATACTCATATAGTATTTTTGAAAATTTTATACTTTTTAACTTATTCTTGATTACAATTTTAAATAATCAAATAGACTTTAATAACTCCCCTTTATTAAATTTGAAATTATTATCGAAAAAATATTTATCAACTCCTTCCACAGTTTCTTCATTTACAATAATCTTACCTACTTTTCCTATATATTTCCAAAATAAAAGAATAATTATTCATTACTTGATAATGACTTTATAAGTCGAAAGTGCACTAGATTTCATTATTTTATAAATCGAATAGAATTATAACTTGATGAGAATAAAACATCAACAAATGCGTCATCACCGTCTAACTTATCATGTTGCGAACTGCAAAAACTGAAATAGATTTTAAATGATTCGAAAATGCATATAAATTACTTCTTTGTATATCTTGATGTCAACATAGAGGTAATTGGGCGTAGATGCTGTACTTTTTAATGATGGTTGCAAAATGATAGTTTCAAACACACTTGAAAATTAACTGAAACGTAAATTGGAAAACAAAAAAGGAATGAAACTTCCACTTTGTTTTTTATTCTTCTAGTTGACAATATTAAATATGTAAAGTGAGCTTTTTAAAATAAAGTTTCTAAAAATAAAAAATTCTAAACACTTACCTCGAAATAAATGACAGCCATGATGTTTTCTTCAATTTCACTGAAAATGAAAGTTTGTAAAAATGACAGAAATATAAACCGGTTAATAGACGTATGATTTTTTTACCTGATATACTTACCTATGCATACACTTTACCAACGGAAGTATCCATTAATGACGTGGCTCGGCCAACATAGACGAAATATATGTTCAAAATCTACGCGAAGGTACATGGAGGGTCGCCGGGCAATGGAGTCAAGCATAATAACTTCAGACGTATTTTTGGCGCAATAGAAAATTTAAGTTTAAGAAAAAAGAAATGGAACCTAAACATGAAAATAATCCTTTAGTTCCAAGTGAAAAAAATAAAACATTTTCCCAACAATCTATAGCTTCCAGAAGTATCATACTAGTCAGAATTTTGAATTGAATTTTTTTTTTTTTTATAGAAAATACAAAATATATTTCTGGACTTGGTTATAAAAAACGTTTCATCCGAGGAAGAGGTAATAAAAGGGTAACTTTAAGTTACATGGAGGGTGGAGGCTTCTGGAAACGATGAAATTGAACCATGTGGTTTGAGAATGCAAAAATGAAATACTAGGTCAAAACTGCATGTGTCGAGATTCGAACATGGGATCTTTAACTTTTCTGGTGGATGTTGTAATTTTTAGAACACGTGTTTTACCATTTACAGCAGTCAATAGATACTTACCTTTTTTTTTTCAAAATAATTAAAAATATTTTCAAAAATTAAACACAATTAAGTTTTTTGAATCAAGATCTTCCTAATTTTATATTGGTTCCTTGTTTTTGAGAGTTAAATTATTAAATGTATATAATTAAAAGACTTAAAAAAATGCCATCAAACTTTTTCGTGACTTTTTAGCTAAGTATATGATCGGTGTCGATTCAAGAGGTAATAATTTCAAAAATATTAATTTAAAATTATTTTTGAAATTTTTAGATATTTTGTAGGCAAGTCGAATGAAGTTATATCGAAAAATTGATTATTTTGTTTCTTCCAATAATACAAACCATTAAGAAACAAAAATATCTATACCGTCCATGGACCTCTTAAGATTCTGTAAATAAAGAAATTAATAATGTAAAAAATAAAATAAAAAATATATAGAAGTATTATTTCTGTTTTCAATTTTTTTACATTTTATTTTAAAAATGATTTTCTTTTTTTTTTTTCATATATATTTTCCATTTTCACAAAAATGACATACATTAGTATTTTTCCATAATAGTAATATTATGTTGTATAATAATAATAATATATATATAGATTATTTACAATTTTTTATCTCGAAATTTATTTAGTTAGATTTTCATCAGATTTGATTTATTTTTTAAATAATTTATATAAGAAATGTCTTCGCAACCAGTGCTGGCAACAGATAATTTTTAGTGTTTTTATCGAAATCTGTAAAATCACATTCTGAATATGGGAATATATTCAGGTACCGCCTTATTCAGGTTATTAAAGAAGGGCGAATATATGAACAAAATATTTTACATGTTTAGGTCATTAACACTTCATTAAAGCTCCAAATATTACATAAAAATGTCTTAAGGATTTTCTTTTTTAGATAACTCTGTTTGAATTTCGTTTAATTTTTCGCTCCGAAATAATTCAAAAATATATATCCAAATGTTATGAAATTTCGAGTACACAATCTTGATAACAAAACGGAGGAGTGACGTAGAGTTTTTCACGAAAAAATACAAAAATTAAAATACTTTCAAAAGATGTGTACCAATATAAAATAAAAAGAGGAGCTAAATGAACTGTTAGCAAAGACCTCTCTCCCCGATTACCAAATTAACACTTATTCGCAAGAATCTGATTATTTTCCAATATTTGAAAAGTCATTAAATCGATCTTGATAATAATACTGAAACCATTTGTTTCCAGCGCTGGTGACGATGACACGTTCTATTTATATATAATATATATTTAAATATAATGTTTATGTTTATGAATACAAGGTGCTCTATTTTTAAAAACTATATTTTATTTATTGTTTGCAAAGTAAATAGTATACATTTTTTAATCAAATGTTATTGTTTTTAATAGAGCAACTTGTAATTTTTTATACTATATTTTTTATTTTTTGTAAATATAATATAATTTATATAATAAATTCCCTAACTATGCGGAATTATAGTCTAGCCGAGAAGTGAAAAACCTGCGGAAAAACTGTTGGAGAAGTCAGCAAAATATAGGAGATAGCTCATTCGAAGCTGAAAAAAATTATGAAACGAAAAATGATATTTACAGTTGGAAAAATATAATGTTTATGTGGGAAAAATATAGTGTTCATTAACAAATCTTTCTCATTGGAAAGACTTTTGGAAGACCTCCTTATATAAAGACTTAATAAAATCACAATAAAAAAGTCATTACTTTTATTAATAATTAACAAATAAACATTAAAAAATATAAAAATTTTAATTATTAATGTTAAAACACTTTTTTCCTCAAATTTTCCGATTCTATGATTTTCTTATTAAAAACAATTGTAATTTTGTTTTTGTAGATAATAAAAAAACAAACACCTTTCTGTGAATTTTATTCCGCGTCGAATAAGCTTCCATTTGTCTATTTTTTGCAAATATTTCACTTCTCGACTAGACTTTTAGATTTCCAACTATTTTTGAGTGTAAAATCCTCGAAAAATCAATAGATTTTAAAAAATGAATTTAAAAAATAATTTTTCAATATTTTATACCCAAAAATAAATTGAAACCTTGACTGACTCTTCATAGCTATCATTAATTCATTCAACTTAAAATCTACATATACAATACTAGATCCTAGGAATCATTTAGGATCCATCCTCAAAATAGGTAACATTCAATTTTTTTTTTTTTTTTTTAATTACTTTTTCTTTTTGTACAGTTATTTAGGATTATGACTTCATTTAGTTTTTGGTCATTAAATAAAATTTGAGGGAGTATTTTGCCTTAATGGAAGAAGAACCGCCATTTGTTTTTATATAGGAGATTTTTTGGTGATATGAAATTTGTTTTGTACATTTATATAAGTAAAAATTTTGTTTAAAAAAAATTCAGACAGATTATTTACTAATGTGAGAAATGCGATTTCCTCTCTGACTAAAAAATGTATAAAAATCTATTTGGGATTTTTTCCACTCTATTTTGACGGCTCTTATCTACAGTGTTCATTTTTATATATAATTTGGCTATAAATATTCAGCCTTAATACCAACATCTTCGTCGAGGTACATGGTTGAAGTCAATAAAGTCAGTATTTTATGATAAAAAAATTCGAGTTTTCACTTTTCTATACGTATTTAAGCAATATCAATATTCATAATGAGCAAATGTATTTAATTATCCATGGTTTTTAGAAGAAAAAGTTTTGAAGGGAAAATTTTTGAAGAGAAAACAGAATTTTGAGATGATTCTATAATTGATTTAACCATTTTAGGTTAAATGTAAGGTCGGTCACGTCAAGATTTTTTGTCGAATCTTCAATAATTTTCGTTCCAAAAGAAAAAATGTTCTTCCAGAAAAAAGTCTAAGCAAATTTTTTCATCATAAACCGTTTTTTCACGATAATTTTTTTCAAAAATTGCAAAGTGTATATCTCGACGAATATGTAAATCGTCAGTAGTTATAATTGAAAATCATGCACACTGTTTAAAAAATAAAAAGGCGAGATAAATTTCATATGATTTGAGAAGTATTATAAATTACGGGTTACAATAAACACTGTGTAGTTGAGAATTGACGCAATAAAAGTGTTTACGTTCATTAATTATTTGCATATTACATCAAATAACGAGTATTATTATTATTATATTTTTTGTTTGTTTGTTTTACGTATATGAACAAATAATTTCATTTTTATTTTTGTTTAAAACTATTTTTTAATTAATTATTGAATTGTTTTTAATTAATAAGAGGCGTAGGCACTTAATATAGATAATTCATTTAATCACATAACATGTAAATTAATTTTTGGGCGCTGTTTATTTTAATTTTAAATATATATGTCTTTTCACTAAAAAAAAATTAGCCAGATGTCAAAGAGACAAATATTATTTTAAATCAGAAACTTTTCCCGAGACTCATTATAATTTCAGCCGATTTTCATTCTCCACCTCATACTGAAGTGATTTTCTGTTGCCATCTTGCTATAAAAACAATTATCAACTAATGCATTTAAAAAAGCGTCACAATATCTTCAGTAGTTTTTGCTATTGAAATCACTTATGTTTTTAAAAAAACTCTTTGTGCGAAATCATTTTCCAAACATTTTCACTGCATGTCTGATATAGCAACACCAGTTTGGCTGGATTCGACATGATCCGACATGAAGCTTTGCGTAGTATTGAACTTGCATAAAAATATCTGGCGTAGAAATATCGAAAAAGATTAAATCGAATGACATTCATGTGTTGGACCCTTCCTTTCCTCAAAATGAATTTTTTAAGTTTGTTTCTGATTTAAAACGATATGAAAACTACTTACTTAACACATGGCTTGAATATATTTCAAAATTCACTAAATTCACTTCTTCGATTTTCCCATTTCAATAAAACAGTGCCATCTTTAATCTAATAAAAAAAAGAAACATTCGAATTTCGTACTAATTATATATGACGTGTCAACCTTTTTTGTCAACCAAAATTTTCTGTCAATTAACTTTCAATTTTCCAAATATTGTCGACAATATATATATTTTTTTTATAATACAAAATCAAATAAGATTGATATACGTCAAATGTATTTAAATAAAAATCAAACAAGTGATTCTCAACATTTTTCTGTTTCGTCCTGTCCATTACAGTTTTTTTTTTAATGTTTTTATTTTTTTTTTATGTATTATAGATAAAATGTCTGTAACAATTTGATAATCTTTCGTATGTGCCATTTGATGGTTTTGTTATTATCAACATTTATTTCATTCAAGGATTTTATATCATCCAGGATTACTTTTAATTGGACATTAATTATTCAACGTTGAGAATCGATGGTTGTACATCGATATGGTTTATTTTCAGAGGAACATTAAAGTCAATTAACATTGTGAATACAGACCATACTGTTATTGGCAATGTTTTGATATAATAATTTTATGGGGGAAAAAAGGGATTTTTTTTAAGGCGGACGGTTGTGAATTCTGTTTTTTTCTGCTATTTCTAAAAACCAAAACAGTTGGCTGTATTATTTTTTATTAATTTTTTTTAATCAACACTTCGTAATATTTGTTTTGAGAATTTTCCAGGATATCAAAATTGCGAATAATACCGAAAATTTTCATTTTAAGATAAATTAAAATTAGTTGCTTGTATTTAATATAGATGTCTCATTTTTTATACAAATTCATCTTAAATTTTTGCTAGATATTTTCAAAACAAACGAATAAAGAGAAGTATCGATTATGACACAAATTAATGCACAATTTCTCCACATTTCTTGGTTTATAGCTTTGTAAAAGTTCAAATAATCTGTTAAATATGTATATGAGATGATTTTTGGAACATTAAATTGTGTTATATTTTAGGGGCTGAGGCGTTGGATGAACAGACCTACATACATATTATCTTATCATTATATTACATTTATATTTATAATGGATTTAGGAAATTTGTTAAGACTACGCAGCTTCTACGTACCATAAGAAATGTGAGGAAATGGTGCATAATAAATATTATGAATAATATACTCTTTAAAATGAATACACCCTGTATATATAAAATTTGAATAATGACAAACATCCGTCATCATAAAATTTCTTTAAAATTTGAAAAAGTTTACCATTTAAAATTTTTATTTTTAAAACTAAAACTCATTTCACTAGAAAAACTGTTTTTCAAACATTCTGATTTTTTTTTTGTATTTCATAATAACGACTTCCAACAATAAATAGTTATGTAACTGTTTATTTTTTGTTTAAACAAAACACAATAAGTTTATTTCGTTTTTAATTTTTTATTTATTTTTGATTTAACAAAAATATTTTCTGTTAGCCGATAAACACATTCGAGACTCTGAATGATGTGAACTGACCTCAACAGAGTCAAGGTCGGTTTGTCAAGAGATCGATGCAGTGGACGGGGGTACTTTATTTCGACTGACAGCAACATAAGTAATCGGAGATCATCCATAAAAGTAATGACTATCTGGTGCTCGAGCTAAACCTC
Organism: Chrysopa pallens; assembly: GCA_020423425.1. Lineage (NCBI taxonomy): Eukaryota > Metazoa > Arthropoda > Insecta > Neuroptera > Chrysopidae > Chrysopa > Chrysopa pallens. The sequence goes on along the minus strand of CM035596.1, from coordinate 8,134,383 downwards.
GTGGTAAATCTTCGCCACGTTGTGAATGGTGTCGTTGAAACGTTTGATATGCATCTGGGGGTGGTATCACATAACCGATATGGCCAGCACCCGGAGGATGCTGGTGTATATGGTGATGTTGACGATCATCAATACCAAATGTACTTACAGCAAACACGTTACCACCACCTCCGACACCCATATTACGTTGTAAGCCCCCTGGTCCATTACCGTTTGTATGATCAACAATAGGAGAAGCGGGAGGCGGTGGCATTATAACGTTATTTTGCATACCACTATTCGATCTTGGTAACGTGTTTGCCGAATTGATTGGTAAGGGTGTTCCAAGTGCCATATCATCATTGATATCACTGATATCGTCAACAAATTCACGTGGCATATTATGTTCACCACCGCTACTCTGATATTTACCATCGTCGTGATTTTGTCGACGTGACATTATAAAATGTGCACCCAATAATCCCAACACAATCACTATGCATATTGATACACTTATTATGACGATTAAGTAAAATCGTTCTTGGTTTTCTGAAACGAAAATTCATCAAAATCTTATACGTTTTTCGATATGTAAAAAGAAATGTATAGAGTGTTCTGTATAAAGCGTTGTCACAAAAAAAAAAAAAAAATTCATTTAACATAAAATTAGTATAAAAATAAATTTATCCAAACATGGAAATGTAAGAAACAGTCGGAGCAGCACACACATCTTCAAGACTGCGTCCAAAAACATTTTTTCGCAATAAAGATTTCTAAGATACTAAGAAATTTATCATAAACGTTCTCAAGAAAATCAAACAAATTATTTAATGATGAATACCAACATTTGGTCCAAAACGCAGTTATATCAGTCTTTATCGAATTAGTATAAAGTAGAAATTTTGTTTTCAGTGGACGTTAATCACATCTTATTTAATTCGATCGAATCAACATCCGTATTTAAAGATTTTCAATTTTTTTCTCAGTTTGATTGAGATTGATTTAATTCAAAAAAATAATTTCTTAAGTTTTTAAAGAATTTTAATATTTTTGACTATTTTGAAAGGTATTTTAAATTATAGTTGAATTTAGCGATTTAAAACTATAGCCGTTACTTAGATACTAAAAATGATTGAATTATTTTAAAAGAGCAACATTATAATGAAAAAATTGGATTGGGGAAAGTAGTACTGCTTCAGAATGAACCTTTCTGAAGTTACCAGAGAGTGGCAAGTCATTTTCTATATTGATAAAGACCAACCGAAAGTTAATGGCTGGCTACTTTTTGCTGTGGTAATCTAAAAGAGAAACTTGTAAAGACGTTTTCGTTTGTTAGGTGCCAAATATTCTTGAGAATCGGTGTGAAGAGAATGAAGCTTTGCTAAAGTTACCAGAAAGAGGCGTCTCAATGTATGTTGAACCGATCAAACGAAATTTAATGGCTGGCTACTTTTGGACGTGGAAAAGGGAATCTTGCGTGTGTGTGTGTTTGATGAACATAATTTTTATATATTAAATGAAAATTTCGAATTCAATCCAGTTTAATTTATACAAATTGAAAATAAATTTGAAAATTTTTTGAAAATAGAATTCTTTTTTATAGTGTAACGCTTTATTGAGAACACTTAGTAGAGTGTGGATCATATTACAATATCACTTCTGTTCAATATTTTTTTATTTTAATTTTTTTATTTTTTGTGGACAAAGAAAAATTTGTTTTTCGAAGTTCTTCGTATATAACACAAAATGGATTATGAAAATAACGATTGCTTTAATAAAATAAAAACATGTCTGTGATATAATAAGTGATTCAATAAATTTGGTCGTTTTTTCACGCCATATTTAGAAAATGGTAAACGATGTTTTTAAGAGGAATTGACACCAAATATTTGACTTCCATAATAAAGACAGTGTTTAGTGTAATATGACATTTATTTCAATTTTATATAATATAACTAAAAAAATAATTATCAAAATGTGATGGAATTTGGTTTACAAAGTCTTGATACGAGTCGAAGAGTTCTTACCGAAAAAATGTCTCTCGGTGTTTATGCTTAGAATGTCCATACCAAATTTCATAACATTTGGATAATAATATTTTGAGTTATTTTTTTGCGAAAATTCAAAAAATACAATCTATATTACATTGCCTTTATTAAAGAGGTGTCACTTACCCTGAAGAGGGATTATCCACATCTGTTAGAAGCACACTCCTTACATAAAGGCTAAAAAATACTTATTCTAATCTTTTGACATTTGGTTCGCACAATACTGACATCCAAATGGAAGGCTTGATGAAGAATATTCTCTAAAAAAATTTCTAAATTCAAATCAAAATTTGATTTTATATTTAGAAATGTTTTTTCAAGAAAAATTCTTCGACAAGCACTGCATCAGAATTTTTTGTGTTATTTATGCGCGAAAATTGAAAGATTTTGTACAAAAGAGTATGCTTCTAAGAGCTTTGGATATTACCTCTTAACGTGCGATTTAAATCATGCAAACAAATAAATTATCGATACACTTAGAATGTGTTACATGCAATACTTACAACGATTAATCGATGATGAATTTTGTTATTTGTGAAAAGTAAAAAAAAAAACATGCAAAATTTTGTCTCAAATTGATTCTTTTTATTTTAAAATGTGACCTAGTAGACATTTTTTGATCAAATAGACACCCACTTCAATTAAAAAGGGTTCACTAGGTCTTATTTATTTAGAAAACTACTTTTAAAAATGGGTGCGTAGGCTTAATTTTCATATTGTGATGCGATATTGAACATGATTTGGATCCGATCAGTAATCAGTAATCAGTTGACATGTACAGGCATGGATTCAAGATATTTTAACCTTATTTTTTAAGTCAAATTTTTCATTACCCCACATAAAAATTAAAACTTTTATGTAAAATTCCCTAATAACACGAAGATGCTTGCAGATATAGATGCTTACGTCATTTATATTAACAACAGAAAACTTTCGAAGAGTGTAAAACTTTCCCGGAAAACATCTTTACTGGCACAGTAATCGTTATTATCTCAATACCACTTGACGTTTTTGTTTGAACACCATATAATTCTGTACCGAAATAGTACAAATTTTTCCACACAGGAAGGCTTTCCATAAATTAGCGTTTTTGACTTTAAAATTAATTCGGTTACGCAAACTCAAACAAAAAATAGATTTCACAGTATTCCATTGGCATTTTCGCTTTGAGTATAATAAAGAATAGCTCAGATAAGTTTTTGAAAATATAAGACGGTCCTTTTAACTCCAATTTGGATTACATTATACTTAAAACAAAATATTAATAGCTATCCAATTAAAATTGTATAAATTTATTCGTTTATCAGTCAGGATTTAAATAGGGTTAAACAGATTTGCATAGTAGGTGTCTTTCTTTTCTTTTACTTTTGCTCGGCTAGTTTATACAAACAAAAATTGAGATACGAGGTAAATTATTTTGGGCAAAAACTGTAATTGAATCCACGCATGATTGTCTGTGATCGAATTCTGATCAAATAAAAATATGTTAGATTTATTTACAAATAAACTAATTGTGCATATTGAAAATTTGGAGTTTTTTTTTTGTATTTTTTTTTCTTGTATAAAACTAAATTTTGGATCAAATTGTTTTCGATGGTGTTGTGGATTGAGAATTGAATACTTACGTGTAACAAAGACTACAATACCCAGAACGCCCGATGTAAGCTTATTGAATGGTTGATCAGCGTCATTAATTGCTTTTGATTCAGAATCACCTTGCATTGTTTGATCTGTTGTCGATGGCGTGTACTGATTTTTTGATGGATATGATGGGAACATTTGGGACTGATTTTTAAATACTTTAGGTAATGATGATTCTGAATTGGCTGTAATATTTGAAACAATTCAAAACAAAAAAGAAAATACGAAAAGAAAAAAAAAATGAGAAAAACTAAATATAAAAATAAAATATAAATTTGTTTGATTTACCAGGTGTCTTAAAAATAGGATTATACTTAGGAGATGCTTATTTCAGGGACGGATCTACACTTTCTATCGCCTGAAGAAAAGTGGCGTCCAGTGCCCCTCCCACGTCTACAAATCACAAAATACGTATTATATAACTAATTTTTCTCGCCATTGGTACGCATTTCTGGTTGGCGTCCAGTAGCAGGAGGGAGCCACCATGTAGATCCATCGCTGCCTTATTTTTGAGACACTGTGTAGCTTTTTTATTTTAAAAATCAAATTCAAATGTGATGCAAACATTTATATCAATTTTTATGGAAACTTTTTTGAAACGTATTATGGAAAATGAGAAAATTGCAAGAAATGTATATTATATGTTCGTTAAGTCAACAGCTATTTTTAAGCACACTCCTTCTGGACAACAGCTGATGATAAACCGCCTTAAGAGGAAAATTAACTGGCTTCAAAATTACATTAAAACATACAAACTATTTTTGTAAACTATTACTTTTGGTCGATTCAGGAAATTTAAAAAAAGAATATTTTTACATATTATTGCAGTTGTTTTATTTTATAAATAATACCGTTTGTAAGATATAAAATTTTTTAAATATTATGCGTTAAATAATTGAGTATTTTTAATAGGAAAGTTTGTTTTTTTCTCAAAATTGATTTGTCTTCAACTGTGTGCGAATATTTTAAAACATTGGGTATAATAATAATGATTTATTATAAATATTTTTTTGATTAATTCAGAATATGACGATCATATCTTTTTATTTTAGTATCGATAAAAGTTAGCTAATGAATGTCAGAAGGCAGTCAAATCATATTTATAGCTACCGACTTCTCTACCTTCAATATATATATATATAAATTGATATATTTTTCTCTCAATTGAATGTGATTGGTGAAAAAACATAAAATAAATAATAAAAGCTTTGTGAGCTATAAGTAAAGAAATAAACAGTTTTCATTATAGTATTATACAGATTGGTTCTAAAAGATTGGAGCCTAGCTTTACGCAGTCACATGTAAAACGGCAGAAAGCCACTGAATTTGACCAAAGTTACTAATTTGAGGACCTATACATAATTTGAATTCATCCATTTGAAATTGGTAATTTGTAAATAAATTATGTAGTTCCGAAAATTATGTGTTCTGGTCCAAGCAAAAAATTTCATCAAGCACATAAGCAATTTTAAAAATAACAAGTCTAGATAACAATGGTCCATTAGACCCAATAAAACGATTTTACTCACTCACAAACTTAAACTCAGTTTTTATGTTTCGAATTTGTCACCAAAATATTAGCTTGCTATCTCTTTTTGTTTTTTATTTATCGTGATGACGGAGAGACTGACGGACGATCGAATGCGGACGGACGGACAAACGGAATGGGATCAATTACGTGTTTCTACGAACACTTATATCAATTTAGTTAGTGAGGTTAAATTTTTGATAGCGTTACAAAATTTAGACTAAAATTAACATACTCTGATGTATTGTGTATCTGTCGAGTATAAAAATTACGAAAAAATGAAAATGAACCCGCTAAAAAAATGATATGCGTTTCAATCGAAATGAATAAGAAATTTAATTTCCTATGCAATAGACGAAAGTTTTCATTTCCAAGCTAAGTTTATTTTTCAATTAACCCAATATTAAATTTAATAAAATTCAAAAATGTATTACTATAAGTTTTCTGTAGTCTACTAGTCAGAAAATTTGAATCTAGAAACAAATAGTATTATTGTTTGCCTGTTCTGTTGTAAAATTGTGCAGAAAAATAGATGAAAAAAATCTAAAACTATGGAATAAAAATTTCTCGAAAGATAATTTTACAAATATTGGTAAATGATTAATTGATCTAATTCACATTTTGTACAGCCAATCATACTTTGAAATTTGGGAATTTCGTAGACTAAAAGAATGATAATAATCGTAATTGTATAATAGTTTCAGTTTAAAAATTATAACTTCATAATTATGAAGCATCCGAAGCAACTTTGTATTGAAGAACCTTTAATTAAATCCAGCTTTAAATAGCTTTTAATTTCATATATATCGTGCAACATCAGCCCATAATTTCAGAACAATCTGTATATTTCATAACAAAGGTGAACATTTTTACCAACCGTATTGAGTATTGTGAAAAAAAAAAAATTGATTTTTATTGATAATATTCTCAAATACTTTGATGAAGGTCTGTAGCAATGCATTTTGGAAATGATTTTTGTAATAAAATTAAGAGAGTTCGGTTTGTTATTCGCATCATAACATTTATTCAAATAAACTGTATTCAAAACATTCAATTTTTTATGAATAGACTATTTGACTAATTTTAGGAAATCATATTAAATAATTACATAATAAACACACTACATTGATATTTCCGGGAAATCTACACTATTAACCAATAAAAATCAACGTTTAAGTTTAAATTTTCAATACATCGAAAATAAGGATGCTTCTGTAATGATGTTTGTTTTGTGGTTCGTGTGACGTAGCACGCTAGTAAGCCGTGCCCTCAAAAATTATTTCATGTGTTTTTAAGGCTATTATTTTATAGGATGGCCACATTTTGTAATACAACGATAGAACAGGAACAATTTTTGGTTGAGATTCCCAAAAACCAGAGTTTCAAATCAAATTTAAATGTAGCTAAATGAGCTAGTTAAATTTTATGTCAGCCCTGCCTAGAAGTGATCATCTGAAAATGTTGTATGATATAAAGGAAAAGATACTAATAAAATTTTACAGACGATGGAGTGTATTCCTTAGGCTCTTAGTGTCTTTTTATTTGAAAAAAAATCCGGTATATCAAGTCAAATTTTGAACAATTTTATGTAAATATAGCATTTAGTAGCCAACAATCTGGATTTCGTTGAAACTTCTACAGAGTGTCCCGCTTCAGGTGTTGCCTTATATGCATCCTAAATTTTACATAAGTTTTCTTCAAAATAATAAAAAACTTTTAAATAGGGCGATTTTGAATATAGGACGAAATTGTAATTGGTACATCGTATATGTCTTCAAAGATTCATTGAAATCGGTTTTCGTTTATTTTTACACCCTCTTCTGCTATTTTTTAAGAGTGGCAGGAGACAAAAAATCTAATGCTTCTATTCACAACGGTTTAGTCGATTCAAATATAACTGCCGTACAAAATATAACTCCCTTTCCCAGTTTTTAAAGTATGAGGTAAAAAAATTATATTTGTAGTATTTCAACCAAAAAATTGAAATAAATATTAATTCTTAGTTTCTTAATGCAATTAAATTTTTTTGATGCAATTCATCTCACAAAAGCCAATACAACATCCGTATAATATTTCGAAATACGTGAATAAGGTAAAGTAAATGCGACGATTGCTCTTTATAATCCGAAATGCTAGAGTCGTTAGACTAAAAGCGGAACACTTGGTAAAAAATAAAGAAATAAAAAGTGAAATGTGGAATACACAAGAGAATTTATCCACCTACTCCAAGTAACATTCAAAACCACAATTCATTTGGGAATAAATTTTGTATAATAAAATGTTCCAACACATACATACAGTAATATTTACACACACATACACACACAGTCACACGCAAACCAACTTTTAACATAAATTCCAAAATACTTTTCTCTTAATTTTACTTCAAATTATATAAATATATATTTTTAATGGAAAATCAAAGAATTATATTTGAGACAAAATTTAATTAATTTTGTGTTAAAAAAAAAATATAAATTATTACTGAAAATATGAAACATTTTTTTGTATAAAAATTTTTAATTACAACATTTTCGGCATCATCGAAAATTGAAAATAATTATTCTACACGAAAAATAAATTAAATATTTATTGAATAGTTAATAAAATTTTTCTGAATTTACCGTACGTATAATGAAAAAAATAATACAATTCAACGAACAATTATTTGTTTTTGCGATCGTAATGGCTGGTTTTCATAAGCCCTAATTGATCATTTAAATAATTAAATTTGGATGCTTAAAAATAGGATTGCAGGCTTGTTAAATTTATCCCAACCAATTAATGTCTTTCCCATTAGTAATTTTATTTGTAGTATCTTTATTCGTTCCTTATTGATGTCATCGAATCTTGGACAACGTTTAGGAACTTATTTATAAATAACTCCCGGACTTATTTATAAATCAGAGGTTTTGCCAATTTTTGTATCTGTTATTGAGTGATTTCATCGGAAAACTAAACTATACGTTTTCTTTCGATACATAGTTTTTCCCTGGATTTGAGGCGCATGCTTACAATTTTGTGATCGAATTCTTAATTTTATTAGATTTTTGATCGTTGGGTAGAATTTTAACTGTAAAAAGCTTCCCTCAAGCTTTGTTGACTTTCCACAAGAATTATAATCATGTTTTAATAATTGCAAGCTGTGAGAAATATTTATACAAAGCTCGTTTCAATAAAACTTATTTTTAATTGACTATTGGAACCAAATGTGACAAAAGGATTAGATATTGACCCTATTTGGATGACTAGAATTCTTAAAAGTAGGGTAGGGTTTTAAAATTGTTTATGTTTTTTTAAATTGAATGCATAATATCTCAAGAATATTGTGTGCAAATTTGAAGTCACTCGAAGCGAAATTGTCGGCGTTATGACTGTTTAAATGGGCATCCATTGTTTAGATATATCTCGTATAAGACGAGCGAAATAGGGATCTAAAAAACCGACTTAAGAACGCAGATTTCGTCAAAAAAAGTTTTATACATCGTGAATGATAAAAACATCCTTTATATACCTGGCGTCGATGATTCAGTGTGACTTAATTCGCTTATGAACGTTTACGTTTCTTCGAAATTTTCAAAACTTTTATCCCACAACTCACGTTTTCAAAGTCGGTGCCACTCATAACTTTAAAACTACTGCACCGATCGTTTTGAAATTTGGAACTTATTTCTGTCTATCATTGACGAGGTATCGCCGAAAAATTTTCTTAAAAAATTTATAAATATTTTTATTTTAAAATAATAAATTAGCTGATTTATTTCGCAAAAGAGTTTTTCACTTAAAAGTCTTCACAAAAAGCGAAAAATTGCGAAAAACTTTCGACGGTATTGATTTTTTGATTTATCCAGCGCCGAGCTATGAGGGGCACTGCAATGTTACTTTTTCCTCAATTTAATAAATAGATTCTAAACTGTGTCGTGAAAAAAAGTTTACAAAAATTAATACTATCCGGCCCATAAATGTTATAATCGACATGAGGGTTTTTTGACTTTTTATTCGACGATTTTTTGTTAATGGGACCTTTTATAGAATCTCTAATCTTGTAGCCACTTATTAAGAACCATTCCTTTATTAAAACTTAATGTCAGAACAATCGCAAAAATTGTTGAATATTGTATAAAATGCTCAAATAAAAACAAAAAAACAATTGAGCTTACATTTGTAAAAAAATCCAATATTTTTATTTTGGATATACAAATTGGAGAAACATTCTTGAGACAAGCATTTGAAAAAATAATGAACATCGAAGCTGAACAATGACGGAACATATGGTATAATAATAAAAAAACGATAAAGATATCAAATATATAAAAATGGTGTACATAAAATGGTAAAAGACTTACTTGTATCAAAATCTTTGGTACGTCGATGCGATGGTGTTCCAGTACTTGTCACTTGCGGTGATATTCTTGTATAGTTATTATTGTTATAACGATTGACCTCAATCTTGGTAACTGGTGGCACTGCAAACGATTCCTGATAAAACTCTTGATCAACGGGTGTACTTCTATCATAATCTTCAATGGGTTCTTCCACCGATATTATTGTGTCTTGTTCATCGTCCTCCAATGGTGAATCATACATTTCTTTTAAAACTGTTCGTGGTACTGTCAACATACAATAACAATGCTTATGTTACCCATCGACTTTTATCCTTCTTTGCATAGTTTGTCTGGATACGGAGTGTCGCACGCAGATAAAATTCAACCAATAAATTGGCCAATATTATATAAAGTATCTTAATGTTTATATATTGATTTACTTATTACTTTATCGATTCAGAAGGGACAAGTAGATGAAACTAAATTTAGTATTATATGAAAGCTAGTGAAATATTCTTAATAAAAATGTGTGTAAAACGTATTGAGTGCAATTGAGCATAAACTTTTTCGCTATGAGGAGAAAAATGAAATGATATAGTATAGCCTTGTGTTTAAAACAACATATCTTAACAATCGTAAATAATATTTTAGTTCGACAGCAATAATACATTTACCTGAAGATTTGGAATCCATATTGGTTTAATCCTAATATTCGCAAAATAAGCAATAAAACGTTATTTAAACAAATCGTCAATATTGCTCCAAATTACGCCATAATCAATCACTGTTTAAATCAAACGTCTGGATTATTAAATATAAAGTGCTTTAAGTTAGACAGGTTACTGATAGATGATGGCTTCATTTGTATTGGAACTAATTTAGATTACTATTTCTTAAGTTACTTCATTTTCATCAATATTGGGCATAAATTGGTCATGAATTTCACCTCTATTCGTTTCGTTTTCGTTTGAATTTCGTTTCGTTCACTTCTCATTTCCTTACGCGAAAATTTTGAGAATTTTTTGTCATAAATCTCAGAATTATGTTTCAATTATGAGAACAAAAATGAATAAACAAATATGTGTAATTGTAACCGGAAGATAATTGAATAGCGAACGCAATTATCATTTTTATCGACTTTTTATCGACTTATCGACTTTTGTATTTGTAATTTAATCGTTATATAATAATTATAACCATAAAACGATATTTCGCATTCGCAAATAATTGCAATATTCCCAATGAAGTTATTTTTGTAAAGAGAAAAATTGAATGGTAATTAAAACGGGGTCAAAAATTTTGTGCGTGCGGATTTTCCAGTATTTATTTATCGTTTTTCTTTTGTTACTTGATATTAATCATGAAAAATCTATTAAAATAACATAAAATGTTAAAACTACCATCACTTTTGCATGAAATAAATTTGCTATATAAAAAACATTTGCTATTATTGAAGTTTATGACTAATGGTATTTTAAAATCTATTATAATAAGCCTTACATATTTCTTTATTTTAAATTAATTAATCTCTGTAATAGAACTACAATAATAATTGAGTTAGCACTGATTTTGTGTTACAAATTCAATATATTTTTGTGTATGTAGATAATCAACATCAATTTTGTGTGGACCATTTTTAGCACCTAAATTCTATTGATTATTGACTCTGTGGGATACATTCTGTAGTATCATTTTATCGATATTGTGTATACAATTTTTATTGAAATAAATCATGACTCTCAATTTATATATCTACCCCGATGATGGTCTATCCGTCTGTTTGCCTTCTTTTATATATACATTCATTCATTTGAATACACATCATGGATGTGTGCCGTTATCGAGAACGAATTTATTTATGAACTATTTTATATATAAATTGACAACAATGAGATGCTTTAAATATCTCTGTTCTTCCGGTATTATTTGTACAGAAAAAAAATAAAAAAAATAGAAAAATCACCACAAAACTTACGTATTTCAGATAAATTTTCTTTATATTATCTACTACGAACTTATCAATGAGAGAGGAAAATTACTTTTGTAGGTTTTCCTTCAAGAAAATGAAAAAAACTTTTTGATCAACATTCTTCTATTTACCTGTTCAAGTGAAATTAATCTACTGTATATAAATTTTGGATTATGATACGACATTTTTATAATTTTCGATATGGCCAGGAGAAACTTCTCCACAAATGTTCCATTAAAGCATTTTTTTATGACAATTGTAATGGAGATAACTATTCACCAAAAGAAAATATAGTCAACGAAAATTAAGGAAAAGAATTCGGATTAGTCTGAACTTCTGATTTGATTAGAATTTTACATTATCAATTTTACAAATTGAAAAAAACTCACGATTTAATTGTACTTTATTTTCGATTTAAGTTAAGAGACAATTTTCAGTGAATTTCCAGTTTCGGATCTCAGTATACCACATCAATATCTATGACCGTGTATAGAATTTCATAATACAAAACCAATAAATTTATAAACAATGGCGAAAAACAATTTTGTTTGATTATAAAATATTTGTTCATTACGGTATCTAAACGTTACATTTTGCACAACCCAATGAAATAATTTCTGTCACATTAGTTTTAATAAGAAGAGTTATTTGCAAGAAGGTAATAAAAAGTATCTCGTGGGAAAACTCTGTGACACTTAATTTTTTTTTTTTTTGTGTATACGTATTAATTATTATAAATGTAAAAACTAGTTACTGGTTCAAAGTCAGTAATCCTTAGGGAAATTTACATTTTTCAATCAATTTATGTAATGCATAAAACATAACATTTACACACAAATTCAAAAAAAAAATCATTTCTGGTTAGACACAAACCTCAAATTTTTATTCTACGATACTTAAGATTGTGAGAGCTAAACCACTGTTCAACAGATTTTCTCGTTTATTTTTCCACGGACTGAGAATAGCATCCAATATACGATCCAGCGTCAAATCCAGCTCGGGTTCGAAAGTTACAGCGGAACATACATAGATGCATACAGACAAAGGAAATGCAAAATCGTTTAGTTGTACCGTAGTTTGGTCAAAAAAATGGCCGAAGTTATGAAAATTATGATTTTACATCGGCTTTTAAACAGGAAATGTTTAATTTCTGGTTTTATAATTGAAAAGATCAAAATTTTCGATAAAAATCACCATGTTTATTTCATTATTGTAAAGTTCCTTAGCTCAAAAAATATTGTGCAAATTCTTTCGAGTCTCAAAATTGTGTCCACGCCCATACCTTTTTGAAATACAATTAGATCTGATATGAAACAATTCCAAACTTCATAATTTCTGATTCGCGTTACGAGAAATGATCCCTAGCAAGGCGGGTATGAAATAAGTTCGCAGTAAATTTAAGAAAACAAAAATGGATTGAAATAATTTGATTTAGTTTTTGAATCAATTTATATGAAATGCACAATATTTAACTAAAATAAAACAATTGTAAATAATGAAATTAAAAGCACAGTGAAGTGGACTCATATGTTTGATTAGATAATTGAAACGAGAAGTAACGAGACGAGTCACGAGTACCTAACAACTTGTTACAAGAGTGAAGTATTCACAAACATGTTAGTTTGGTTGTAGAATACTCTAGGTATACGGAGAAGGTAGAAAGTTGTTGAACAAACGAATACAACTTGTTAGAAAAATAAAATCAATCAAATAGAGAAAAACATACCACATGTGTACACCACTTTTAAATACATTCTGGATGCTGGACGACAAGGATTTCCAAATGTGGCTGTGTCAGCTGTTAATGTACATCGACGTTTCCCATGGCATAGATTCATCACTGCTTCTGTTGCAAAACTTACCATGCAACCTAGAATGAGAAAATCAACATGATACTTATTTTACAAATATAATTGAAATTTTGTACAGTATCATTTAAGAAAATTAATCCAAATTTTATTTATTGATTATCCAATAACTTTTCATCAATTTCAGATCAATAAAAGCTATTTAAAGCAGGGTGGGATTGATTGTCTCACGGGTAAATTTTTACAAAACTTTTTATTTTTTAAATTTAGAATAATTTTTGATGGAATTTTATCTACCCTTTTTGGAAAATTTCTAAAAATACCAATTTTTGTCTATAAGTGTTAGGAATTAACAATTTTCTAAAGAAATAGAATAATTTTATTTGTTATTAATCCTCACCCGTATTTAGAGAAAATTCTCCATGAAAACAAGTTTCTTGTCTATAAAAACTAAGAAAATACGATTTTCCATGTACTACATATCCCAAAAAAGCGTCTAATCCAATTGATAAAATTCATTTCAAGGGGTTTGACTAGATTATCCAATATTGTTTTGAATGCGTAAAGTTAATGCTTATTGTCGACGTATTGTTTGTACAGTTATTGAATTATAATTCCAATTATAATTATGATTATTTTCGAAGTCTATACTAACATTTTTTGTTAACCGTACTTAAACTTGTAGGATGCTACAAAATTTGTATTTATTTACCTTACAAATATAAATTTTCCATTTAAATAAACAAAAGACCATACAAAATTTGATCAAATTCAGGTGCTATATTTGAGTATTTTGATCCATAATTATGCTAAATAATGAGAACCGTGATGCAAGCTTTTATTCATGGCATTGTAAACCTAGCAAATAATATCAAACGGAGCAGAGGTGTTTGTATTTATTTGATATTGACTACTATTTGTGAGAGAGTTTATTTTTAATTTATATAAGTATGGAATTAGTCTACAGCTGAAACAATTTTCATCCAACTCGATAGCACTGGTAGCTATATAAGCAGATAGTTCCACAACTACTTCAATCGTCAAATATGATGGTTCCTAGCTACCACAAGTAATACCACTGTATGAATCTACAGGTGAAACTAGGATAATAAGATTTGTTGGGAAAGGTTATTTGGATCCTAGTCTTGTTGAGTTTTGGGCCTAGGTCTGGAAACAAGGCTTTCATAATTTTATTTTGGACATGCTTCAAATCGGGAAATCACCCTATCATATTTTAAAATTATACTTTTTCAGAAACCTGTTTACCCTAAAACAGACCCGCTATCATAGGATTGAAATCAAGTAAATCTAAATTATTATTGACAATCCTAAATTATTTTATATTTAGAAAATAAAATGTAATTTATTCAAGAGAAAAAATTCAAAATAACAAAGCGTTTTAAGTAGTACGATAAACATCCTTGATATTTTCTCCATGGATAAGTAAGTATATCCACAATCGTGTTTTTACATCCTCTGTTCAAAGTGTGTATATGTTAAACTTAATATGTCTATGTAATATAAATACGTGTACCTATCTATATATGTGTTTATATCGTATTCTACGAACAGGCATAAAGTAAACTTTATTAAAAAGTACAATACTATGAATTTATAGGTAACCTTTGTATTGGTTTTGTGTGTGACATAATTCACTGACCATTTGTTGATTTGTGTGACATGTTGCAGTGCTAACACATTCACACAAAGATCATGTAAATATATATTGGTTTCATATACTATGCCCACACAAACACGTATATATATATATATATATATATATATATATATATATATATATATATATATATATATATATATATATATATATATATATATATATATATATATATATATATATATATATAAATATATATAAAGATCCATTTCTCGGATTTAATTCAAATTTATGTATGTTAATCACCATCCAAAAAAGTGACGACTAAATTTTCCGGGTCCAATCTACAAAAATTTTCTTTTGCAACATATTTTTTTTGTTTACAATCGTCAATTTTTGTATATTTTAGTAATTAAGTTTCTGCAGGTCTAATTGTCGAAACAAGTAGTAACATAGCTCATTTTTGGCCAAGGTATCTACTATTTATCTAAACTAAAAAAAAAAAGTCGATACGAGAATGATTTCCTACGAAATTTCATTCATTCAGGAGAAATTCTAAAAAGATATTATTATTAATTTCAAAGCTCACTTTTCATATTGCTTTAATTCAAAAATTGATTTTGCTGGCTTTTGTTTTATGCTTTAATCGATTAGAAAATATACCCCAGAAATGTTAAAATTCTGTCAAAAACTCCTTTTTATTGACAATTTGGAACGCCTGTTCCAGTTTGTATAAAAATCCGATTTCTATGAAAGTTTAGCTACATATTAGTTTTATGACCTCTATTAACTGAAATTGTTTTGAAGATTGGTTCCTACAAATTTAGCAGTCGTCACCTTTTTTTTTTTATAACTTAAATATGAATAAAATCCGATAACCATGAACTTTTAAGTTTCATTATATACATCTCTTCATTATATATATATATATATATATATATATATATATATATATATATATATATATATATATATATATATATATATATATATATATATATATATATATATATATATATATATATATATATATATATATATATAAAACGTAGAAACGAATTGCAATTAAAGTTCAATATACACTGCAGCACACAGTGGGATTCGACTACCTCGATAATTCTATCTATGTCATGAATTATATACCATTGCTGCCTCTATAGTTCAATTACTATCCAGAGATTAATCTACATGTTCGAAAAATACAAATAAATAAATATAGAAATATTGAACATTCGAGGGTTATTCGTGATTTACTTATAACCTCTATATGTACGAATTTTTAACAATGTAGTGATTATTAAACCAAATAAAAGCAAATACTAAGGAAAATTAGGGGTTGACACGGAAGGCATCCGTAGTGAGAAAATCCATGCTTCAAATAATATACACCAAGAAATAAATATTTTTAAACTTTCAAGATTCTCGTGGAAAAAAGCATGTAAAAGTAGATTGGACCAACGTATCACTTTGTTCCAAACTAATTTTGCTACCGTTTTTCTATCCGTTAGAGTTCGTGTTGTGGTTCTCAGATACTTTGTAAAATGTACACAGACCTTCAGAACCACGAATGATTCCGATGATAGTTGATCGATGCCATATACACATTTTATATAGTTGACAGTTCTACATGCTTCTAGTGAGAAGAGATAATTAACTTGTATTTTGAGTTTCAAATTTAGATTTTGGTTTCTTTATCTGTGGTTTCATTCCATGCTATTAGACGAAATCAAATGCAAATGATTTCGTATACAAATGGATTTTTATACTCGACATATATAGAATGCGCCAGAGTATATTAGTTTTAATTTAAAGCTCGTAGCGATATATAATATTTGAGGTGTAGATTTGCCACAATTTTATCTAAAATAAAACACATTTCTCTATTCGTTGTTAACTCCACTTGTTTAATTCAATTTCCAACGAGTTACTTGGTTTATTATAAGTTCCATCCAAAGAATCTAACTTTTATCGCAAGAGGAATTGATACCTTTGTAATAAGTATACACTTTAATGTAATATATATTGTATTTCTTTGAATTTTCAAAATAATTATCCAAACGTTATCAATTTTGAAATTGACTTGAAATTATTCATGTTTCAATTTCTAATGAAAGATAACTAATGGTTTAACTCAAATGGTTTCTGATAATATCGACGAAATTTAGTAAAGATCAAATATCATTTCAATATAATGAATTCGTTGGTTCAGTAGCTTTCTAGGTAAATGAAATGTATTCTGTAAATGACTGGTTGCTAGATAATCGTAGATGATATTGTATTTGGGTATTAAAGAGTTACCATACTGTTCGATAATTTGATGTAACCATTTGTGTGATAGTGCAATGTATTATCATTATATTATAGTCCAGTATACTAAGATTTTGGACAATATTGTTTTATTTTTTGAAAAAACCACTATTTTCTAATCTAGTTTTTGTTAACGTAATTTTCTTCTGAGTCTGAGGTTAACTCGGTTTCATTTAGTTTAAACTGAAATTGCTTAAATTAATGAATTATTATTTTAATACGGGAAAATTGTTTTATACTCTTGGATGAAATACGAATAATAAAATTTGACTTGGTACGATAAAATCAACATTTTTGGAAATATGAATCCTTTTACCGGTTAGAAAAATCCTGATTTCGTTTACTTTTAATCCATTAAGTACAATCAAATATAAAATATATGTTTTTTTATACAATAGTCAATAATATCCATAACTCAGATATAAAAATTATACATTTTATACTTGTTTTTTAATTATTTGTTGCTTGTCTGATACGCGTAAATTAGAGAGAGGCAGAGATATTTAATCATGAGTGACGAATACTGTGTAAAAAATAATTAAATAACAGTTAAAAAGAAATTTATCTTTTATATTTCCAATGAGTTAAAAGTAATCAAATTCGGGTTTTTACAAACCTTTATAAATTCATGTTCTTAAAAATATATAAGTCACGGACCTTTTTTATTTGTATTAAATCAAAGAATATAAACAATTTTTGTCAAATTTATTAAATTTAAATCCTTTTTAACACGCTTTTATTAGCTTCACTCGTATGTTTGTTTGTCTGTAGGTAACTCTCTGAAGTTGGCTGCAGAACGCATCTGAACGGATCCTTTGCATGAGAGTAATAAAGATAGAGCTAGTGCGCGAACTACGCATGCATGCGTGTTTTTTTAGTTTTTTTAAACTATTATATTATTTATTTTACTTATTCTACTAGATTATAAGCAGAGTAAGCAACATAGATAGACAAGCAGATAGATGTTATATATAAACAATGATGATCATATTAACAAATTAATGTATGCAAGAGACATTGAATTAAGATTATATCGATCTATAATAATACTTGTTCATATTATCATTATCATCAATGAAAAGGCTTCATCAGACAACGGATGACACACGACACAATACACGACAATAATAAGGGTGTATTGTTCTTGAATACCGATAGAATCCGTTGTTTAATGAACGATACAATATACAAGTGTTATTGTAAACGTTTATTGACGAAGTGTGTATTAAAGTTGATTACTATACAAGTGGCGCCGTGAGTAGTTAAAAATTAAACAACTCTAGTGAAAAACTATCATATTTTGATAAACTATATTTCGATAAGCATTTCCTAAACTCTTTTTAAGCATTCTTATTAAAATAATACAAGCATTCCTACATGCCGAATATGCAAACAATTAACACTGTTAGCTGTCGCATATTCTCTTGGCACTGTAAGCCAGTCTTAAAGTTTTACATACTATTTAAAACAATTGAACTATGAATAGCAATATCTCAGTAACCGTTGATCGTACGGTGATTTAAGTGTAATCAATTTTTTCCTTGATTAAACCTCTATTTTTTTTCTTTAGCAAGGATACCTCCAAAAAAAGTTATGAATGAAATATTGAAAAAAAAAAAAAAACATATAATATTTCCCTAAACTTTTAGCTTTGTTTTTGGAATATTTTAAGTACAAGAAAGGAAAAATTAATTTTTAAACAACGTATTCATTTACTGCAAAAATGTGTCTCAAATTTTGAGATACGTTCCAATTATTTTGAAACAACTAAATAAGGGCCATTATAGCTCCTTCCTATAAAACTTTGTGCTTTTTATAATATTTTGGTGCCAAACTAACATATTTAACAAAAAAAAAAAATACATAAACGTAATTGCTCCTTTCTACCTTTTAATTTTCGCCATCTTAAATAGTCTATTTATATGTATGTCGAGTATAAAAAGGAAACAAGAGGTCGCGGGCCCCAGCTAGTATTTAATATGTATATGCAGCCTATAAGTAAGATTATACTAGAATGCTTTACTTATCTCTAGTAAATCTCTAGTCTTCTCCGAATATTCATACTGTTTAAGTTTATCAATATGTATACATACTCAACTCCGATAAGCTGCAGCGATTATACACTGATAATACTATGAACGAACAAACGTTAAACATGCTCAAATCGCTTACATATTGTTTCCAAATATTAATCATAATGTATTATCGATTATCAAGTTTACGATAATTATTTTAGTGGATTAGGTCATCCAATCTAGAATAAATCGAGAATCAAAGAACAATGAGTGATTATATTATTTTAAGATTAACCATCAATTATGGTCGATTATGTTCTCAGGTGAAATAAATGAAATCTTTTATCAAATAAATTATCGTTGTGAAATTATATTCATAATTTTAGATATTAGATGTCATTGTATAACGTATGTTATACGAATACAAATTTTTTCTTTTAATTTATAGATGTTTCGACACGCAAACTCAAAGGGCTATGTATCTGAGATTAACCCTCTAAAGGCAGTTGTATTTGACACTGAACGACATAAAGCGTCAGGCCCTGGGAAAGGCATCCTTTGTAGGATTATACCCATTACTCAGTCCCAAGTGTAAACTCGAGGAACGTTTTCATCCGGAGTAATGTCGCTAATCACGAAAATGCATCAATTTCAAAACCGTTGCCTTCGAGTGATCTCGAAAAAACCCCGTAAATTTCCGTCCGACGTTCTAAGCTGGATCCTTTTTTCAATCTTCCTGTAATAATCACTTCCTGGTTGTTAAATAGTATCAATGGTTGGTAAATAGTTTATAAGATCTCATATTTTCGGTAAAGCTTTGGCTGGGAACTATAGTTTTGAAATGTAAATATAATTTGATGAAAAGTAAATACTTAAATTTAACTTGAAATGATTTGAATTTGAAGATTTTGAAATCTTTTCCACCAGAAAGTCAATGTTAAGTTAAGATTGTGCAATTTTTGAAGTAGTAAATTTAATCCAAAAACAATTTTAATCAAAAATTAAAGACAGCTACTAGCAGTGTTCATTATTTAGACCATACGTGAAAAGCTTATGTTATTAATAGTATGTATTACAATATATAAATGAGCTTAATTTTTTATGGAATTCGCGGATCAAACAGTTTCTGAAAAATATTTCAAATTATAGTTTTTTTTTCTTTGTTTGTTAGTGTTCTTTGTTTTCAAAGAAAGTTTAAATAAATAGACAAGCAATCTATAATTACATATTCACTTGCCTATTAGTTTTTGAGTATGCATTCAAATTGGATATACAATCGTGTTATTATTCAATTAGCAATATTACAATTACAAAACAAACAAAAAAAAAATGGTATTTTTTGTATTTATTTTTTATAACCAATTAATTAAAAGTTTGAAAAACTAATTAATTTTTGTTTAAATTGTAAATTTGTGGTTTCAAAAGTCAATTCAATGTGCGCAATGTATTTTATTCTATACATACAGTGTGTTTCACTTCAAATGTAACCAGCGTTGAATATTTGATTAGAAATATGAGACTGGACTAAATTTTTTAGTTTATTATTTCAATTGAAACGGCTTAACGAACATGGCTTTTGGAAAGTTGTTTTAAAAAAATCTAAGCAAGATATTGACATTCAAAATTAAACACAGAAGGAATGACATATGACGTCAACTGTTAGAATGTCCATATAAACACATTGTATTCAAGGAAGAAATAGAAAAGAAAAGGAAATAATTATTGATAGCTTATAACTTCTGTTTTTTTAATCAATTTTAATTTAATTTTCTAGTTTTGTTATGGTATTGAGTCAGGTTTCACATTTTCTTGTGAAATATAGCTATTTCTTTCATTCTAAATCAGTCCGTTCTCATATCAAATTTTTTGTACTCAAAATGTACTTGAAGAACTGTATTCGAAGGCTAATTGCGTTTGTGCATATCACACAGATCAGTAAACTATTTAAAAGGCCAGTAACTCAATAGGCTATTAAAGTCCTTGTGACTTGGTTCCTGGGGAACATCATAACGAACCCATTATTCATATGGAGCAAGCGAGGTCAAAAAACCACTTAGCTGACTAATTTGTAGCTCACTTAATGATTGAGTACTCATTTATTAGACTTACAGGTACTCACATACCCTCAAAAATTTGTAAATTGAAGCTTAGTCAATAGCATCTTATAGACTCTTTGAGCTTGAAAACGCTTTGAAGTTTCCTGAATTAAAAAAAGGCATTTTTTGAAATTGGTTGTAAGCTGTGTGTGTGTGTCCGTACCGCGAAGTTTTTCGTTAAAATTGAACTACCCAGAAATATCTAAAAACACATATTATGTTCACAGAAAATTTTATACTTTTACTTGAACAATTTCTCTGGAAAAATTGGATTCAGGTAGAAATTTTAACGAACTATATTCACCTAGATAATTTTTTGTTGAATGTGGTTACACAAAAATGATAATCGGTACACTTTACGCGGGACATTCTATATATATATATATATATATATATATATATATATACAGCCTAAACATACACCCCCATATACGACCATCGAACGAATCTAGCGCCTGTTTATATCCGTTTAAAGCTAATTTAGTATATACATAACAATGCTTTGTGCAACTGCTATTATTAATATAAACACTCATTATTGTTTGACATTATTATTAATCAGATATTTATTAGGTAAAACATGCATGTGTTCAATCGATTGTAACATAATTTGTTGTTTTTTTTTTTATTAAACTGTCAAAAAATGTTTGGCCACAAATTCATTGACTCAAAACGTGCCAGTGACGGAACCAATGATGTTGCAGTAAAGACTTCTTCATATTCAGTCGCTGACTAATCATGCCTGAATAACAAAATTTTTTTTTCTGAAGTGTTTAAAAAAAATTGATTAAAAAAAAAAAAAATTGAGACATCTATAAAAATGACAATCTTTAATCTAATATACATTGTACTTTTTTTTTAATTTTCATTCACATATTTATCTTAATTTTATTTGATATATTTTTTTTGGGAAAAACTCTATGGCACGCTTTTCATTTTCATGTCAAGTATGCAAAATTTCATAATATTTATATTGTTATTCTTTTTAGGGACTTGTGCGCAAAAATTGATAGTAATACATAGTATATTACATTACAGATTATCTTTATTTTAGACGTTTCAAATTATTTGTGCCAATTCCTTTTATATGCAATTGTATAATTTATATTATCTAATATAAAGACGAGAAATTTATTAACTAGGATAATTTCAATCGGTTCCACAATGTTTTAATTTCTATTTAGGAAATTCGGTTACATGATTTATCTGTACGTAAGATTCGATGATCGCAAATTCGATGATTCTACAAAACTACTTAGTAAATTAAGAATTTTAAAATCGATCGAACTGTATAATGAAAGTAGGCTTTATATTTAGATTAACCGACATAAAAATAAAAGGGTTATTGTGAATTGAACAAATTTATAATTAAAACAACCTCTAAAAAGTATAAACAATTAAATAGGACTAAGAACTAGGACTAACATTTTTTAGCTAATTGAAATGTTTAAATCAAAAAAATTTTTCATTGAAAACTTTATAAAAAAATCGTTGTAAAAAATCAAATAAATTTTCTTTAAACCTTAATTTATTATATTATTTTCTCATTTTCAAAACATATTGAATTTTCTATTCAATGTTTTCACCGTTTTTATTTTTTATTTTTTTATTTTTTATTAAAATACAGATTTATAGCATATTTTTATGCATTTTATTAGCAATAAAAGCCATTGACACGATTATAAGCAATAGAATGCGTTTGTTTTTTTCTCGTCTCAATTCGATTCTTTTCTATATGAGCAAAGAAAACTTGTGTTAAAAATGACTTAAAGCTATTACAATCTCATATCACGAAAATTCTATAAACGAAAAATTTTCCATCGTACTTTCTTTCTTGTCGTATATTTTTCTTTTTTTTTTTTTGTTCCTTCTTATTTATTTTATACAGGAAATTACGAAAGTAAAATTTTCGTATTGTTCTAACT
The DNA here is from genome assembly GCA_020423425.1 of Chrysopa pallens. Lineage (NCBI taxonomy): Eukaryota > Metazoa > Arthropoda > Insecta > Neuroptera > Chrysopidae > Chrysopa > Chrysopa pallens. The sequence goes on along the minus strand of CM035596.1, from coordinate 8,111,124 downwards.
TTTATTATAAGAATAATCGTATGCTCCTTCTATTCAAAAAGTTATACAATCATAATATAATGTAATGAGCAGGGTGAGGGTATAAATTGAGCTAGCTCTAGCTCTCTGCCACTGACTTCGTGTATAGGCTATGAGTTTCACAACAGACGCAAATAAATTATAAACATTACTACTTGTAGTATACATTGAGGGAAACTTAAAGAAAATGTAAAACCCTGACACAATTCAGTTTATAGTGTATCTCTTCTTTGTTATACATATTTCATATACAGGTTGCCAATTTTTTGTCCCGTCGAACAAACGAGTATTTATAACAAAATTGTAAATTATAAATTAAGGTAGTAATGTCATGCAAAATGTTAAGAACTTTTCTATTCAAGTTATTGAAATGGTGTATACATATTTGGAAGCTGGCTTAAAAAGCTTTCTTTCGAAGGTATTTTGAGTTTATTCGTTATGAAACAGGGTCTTTTTGAAAAAATCATAATTGTTCATGATAAGCTCTATTCATTATAATTCTCATAAAGTCTACTTATCCTCTCATTTTTAGGGTTTAAAAAGGAACCAAAAAGGATGAAAATATTAAATAAAATCGTATAGTCAGTTTATTTATCTGCTCAACTCTCATAATCCGGTAAAAAAGTGGTGTTAGAGTCCTTACAATTTTATAGCTTTTTAAAAATCCTTGAAAAATTAAAATTTCATATATTATTAAACATATATACAAATGAATACAATAAATTAATTAAGAAATTGAAAATATCTCATATTAAATTAAATGAAGTTATTTGAGTGAAGCTCAATTGTTGAGAAAAAAAAGCAGACTGATGGGAGTTGTCTCACAATATCGTTGACTGGTTAATATTTATGGTTAATATACAATGACTTGCATCTTATTTAAGGGCTAATTGACCAGCTCCGTTCTCACATTTAACTGATTTATTGACATAAATATTATTTCTATGCAATATACTGTATCTGTATTACAATTTTTTAGCTTTAGTAAATGGTCCAAATGGAATGAAAGAGCAAGGTTTGCCCAAATAATGATAAACACTCGGTACAAATGAATATACAAACGAAGTAAATAAGAAGAGTGTATTATCTAAATAAAAATACATTCTGTCTAATATACATATTTCAATTGACTTATTGACTTTTGAGAAGAAATAATATAACTGTTCTTCAGTGTGGCTGTGGTGTTTAGTATACAAGAACAAGTTACCACTTTACTTCAAGTTATATGTATATATTATATACATATATCAAGACAACAGACGTACGTACGTAACGATGAAGAATTTGTAATGAATATTTTTAAAAAAGAACACAAAATAACAATCGTGAACAATATTTACATTAATACTTAACGTTTGAATAAACGATACACAATTATTATCGTGTTTTATATATATATATATATATATATATATATATATATATATATATATATATATATATATATATATATATATATATATATATATGTTACAGGAATATATTTTCACAATTTCCTTCTCAACTATTTTACGTTTAAATTATATTTTGATTTTCATTTTTCAAGTATGTTATGATCATTTTCTTTGAAAATTGGGGTAAAATATTATTTATAATATAACTGGAAATAAAGTATAACATTATTTATTACATGCCAGAATACGTTGTAAAAGTCTTTATTATAATGTATTGGAATAATATGCGATTTTTCCGTTTTTCACATTTACGTGATTCAGATGTTTTAATCGATTCATATTTGACAAGTTTTGTTACGATGTTAATTTATAATGGATATGTTTCCGTGCATGTTGCACCACATCCTGTATAGCCTAATAGTTCCTGCCTTCAAATACTCTGGATTTTTATAGTATTTGGACGAAATGATCACTCTCATGTTAGGAAGCAGTCAACGTGATCGAATATTGATTTTCTTCAATTCTAATTACTGCTATAAATTCAAGTATCTCACAAATTATTACTTTTTAAACGAAAATCGATTTCCTAACCGAATTCCCAATGTGTGAAATAATAAATAATTGATTTGACATACTTTCTTCAGGTACCCCTTTTGGCTGAGGACAATGAACACTTTCGTATTCCGTTCGGCCATAGCTTGCTGAAAATACAGCAACACGATGATTCACATCACATTCCAATTGAATTTTATCATTTTCGCAAGCAGTTTCACTTAGAAATTCATCTGAAAATCATTATTTACGGAATTAGTTCAATTAAAATGATGAAATATCAAAATTAAACTTACATGGTCGACATTTATATGCAACTTCCACAAATTTTCGTACACCAGGACATGGATCTCCACCAAATGTATGCGTTGATGGATGAAATTTACATTGGCGTTTCTTATGGCATGCTTCCACAACCGTCTGTAACAAAGAGTACTAAAACGAGTCAGTGAGATCGGCCGTTATCATTGTACAATTCAGATAATTTGATTTAGCATACACAATGCGAAGAAAGGAGAGAAAAACAGGGTGAATTATTTACACAGGGGAAGAAATAAGAAATTTTAGTAAAATGCAATTTATTAAAAGAAAATTTTTAAAGTATAAAAGATAGAGCATCAATTAATATTATATTCGGGGCCAAAGACATTCCGAATACCTAACAATATATATATATGTGTACTATGCGATAAGATTATGTAATGTATGTACACGTATACTTTATAAAATGTCGTGGAGTTTATATACAGAATGTTCAAGGGCTATGTTATCGTTTTTGATTTCGCGAGACTGGGGCCAGCGAACACCGTAAGCTTATAAGTTGTCACAAACAGTATAGCTTCAAACCTAGTAATGAGCAGTACATATAACCCTTACATGAAGTAACTTAGGCGTCCAACATGTTTAAGTGTTTGGCTACTCTATGTAAGAGGTTATAAATCCGGGAAACAGTTTGCCAATTATAATTAACGAGGCGGTTAATTGGTTATACAACTAGTGCATATATAGGAAGGAAGGAATCCTCTAAGCTGATTAAGGTTTTCTGTTCTTTTCCATTTACAATTCCATACGTTTTTCTTGGATTTTTTTCACGTTTATTCGTACCAATGTTTTACTTTTAGTAACGATATTCTTGAATAATCGATTTTCATACAATTTAAACTACTTATATAAAATACTATTTCACATGTACATGTAAGATTTTATCAACATCAGATGAACCATTCATCAGATATTGACATTTAATTGTAAAAAAGAAGTTTCAAGTCCTTTATCCCCGATGCAATAACTGATGAGATGTTTCTAAAATGGGAACATTCTGAATATATCCATTATGGTTTACCAAAAATTTATAAATCATTCATTGGTTGTGAATAATATAAAATTGACCACTTTAACATCTTGAACACTCGGTATACATAGTACGAAATAAGTTGATGGTATACATTGATGCGGGCTTTTAAATATATGTTAAAGTTTGAAGCTCGTAAGCTTCTCCTAATTAATCCCTTGTTACATGAATATACCTACTAAAACATCATCCTCAAGCTTCTTTGCCGTGGGTACGTAGCCTAACACCCCACGTAGATAGATGGATCATAAGGATATGCTAAGTTTTGTGTTCGATTGTATTTTGAACAAATAATATTCTATGCTAAATCTTCTATATACAAATAAGTCGAATAATCAAATTAGGAATGGATCTTTACTCAGTATTTACTGTTCTAAAAGTACTGGGTATTTCAAAATGCTCTCAAGTTTTTGAAACTAATACTTGGAATATTAAAATATATTCTTTTAAATTTTTTGTATGGATTCTACCAAGCAACTATACATAAGTTTAATTCAAGCCATTTACCATTAAGAAATTCTCAGAAATACAATCGTTTAAAAAAAAAGGATGGAAGGAATTAAAAAACCTTCCAAAAGAACAAAAAAAAAAAAAAAAATTATAAAAAAGACCCTAGATTAAAATAATATTAGTGAAAGTACTTTCCCCGAATTCATCTGTAGGGAATAATTAGAAAACGCCCACTATCATTATCGAATACTTCGATAAATCCATCTATTTAAAGATATTTAAGCTTTTATTAACAGGGCTTTGATAATTTATTTGTAATTAAATATTTCGCGAGTAGTAAAATATAATTGAAAGCCGTACCCAACTCTCGTAACGTAAATCTACCTTCTAAAGGAAGCTTGAGCTTCAAAAAAAGAAGCGACAAACTAGTGAATATTTTTACAAAATAATCAAAATAATTATGACCGACTTCTAAACATAGGTTTCAAGCTATACCTTTAATTAGTTTTGAGTGAAAATCAGACAAATTTAGTTCATAATATTTAAGATGATTAAGTGAAAAGTTGATTTCGAAACTATGGAAAAAGCGTCAAAAATCTCTCCATTATCTCAATTCAAGTTTTTTCTTTTACAACAAGGTCATCATTTGTTTACAAGGCTAATAAAATTCGCATTTCCACCGAAATTAATAAATGTCGCTTTTACATTCTCTTTTAACCATATTAATTCATGAATTTTTTTACAAACAAAAGTTGTATGCATATTAACGAAGAATAAAAGATACAAAGAATTACATAATATAGAGTAGTAATAGAGTAAGAAGGTATGGCAATGGGGGGGGGGAGAGCGAGGGGGTTCTAAAGTGGGAGGTATTGGTGAAGTAAGGGGGGAGTGGGGTGTATATGGTAATAATTATTATATGAGTTATATGGCATTACACCAGAGTGTTGTTAAGAAATATACAAATTTTAATATGATTATGTATTTAACAAACAAGAGAAAAACATAAATAATAACTCTTTTATATTTTCCTTTCCTCATGGCAATAATTTTCTTATCTTATTTTCCATACCAATGCCAGTCATTCAACTAACACACATATACAGTGTGTTTCATTTGAAATGTAACCACCTTTGAATAATCTATACAATTATAATAGTAGTGTTATGAAGAATTGTCATAAAAAATGAGAAAACTGTTCGAGACGTCCTGCGTTTGCTATGTCAAGATTGTACATATCAAATTTCATTTTTGGATAGCTATTGGAAAATTGGAAAAAAAAATACAATGTGTATTACATAAGAGATTGTTTATTAGAAGTTCTCATATTTTGAGTCAATGTCTCTAAAAGTATTTTTTATATGAATAAAAATATTTCTTAAATACGTCTTAATATGTTATAATCAAGGAAGATTCTACAGAGTAGAAACTCTCCTCTAATTAGAGTGTATACTTTTATATAGTATCGAGGCTATCGGGGCTAAAATTAATTTAAATTTTTGTTTCTATTTCAAAAAAAGGTTTATAAGCATTAATTGGATCACATTGTTTTTACAGACGCATACATAAACACGAGAAACGACCTTATCGTTATACTTTTTCTATTTAGAAGTGTGTATGTTTGTATTTCATGAATGTACAGTTAAACCTATTTAAAAATCCACCTATACCCTCGTGATTTAATTGTTAGAAGCACACTCTTTCATGACAATAACAGTTGTGTATAATCGGTCATAACAACCAGCGTGATAAATTTTAGGTTTATATGAATACATTTATTAAACCGTTACTTCTACATAGATTGAGTAAGATTCCAGCATTGAAGAGCATAGAGCTAAAATAAAAATCTAAGTTTTTTATAGTAAATTTCGAAAAATTGATAATAAAATTTTCCGAAAATAACATTCATTCATTTCTTTGTTCTCGACGTACTTAACAATCAACATAATTCAGGGAAAATATGCTTCAAATTTGCGTTGAAATTAATTTTCGATTCGATTAGCATTAGGTTACAAACTTTTTTTTATCAAATTCAATATACATTACAGTTCTGTTGAGCCGTATTTAATAAGCCACTGTCTAATACACTTAAATGAACTTGGAAAAAATAAATAAAAATTCACAGATATTATATGAATACTTAATGAAAATACTTCAACAACAAAAACATAAAATACAACTCAATTTGATGGAAATCAATAAATGAAATAAAATGAAATTTTCTTTCTTTTTTTTTTTTATATTTATATTTTTATTTGACACTTTTCCAATGTTTACGTCAGTTGTTCATCTTCAAATCTTTCAACAAAATCAAGTTTTATTTTATTTGTATATAAGGAAAATTTTTATTCAATACAGTTATAATTAATTTTTTCATAATTGGAGGATTTAGAAAATTTGGATATTAATTAATCAAATTCACCGCCTGACGTGATTGCATATTACGAATTATTGACTCTCAAAAAGATCTAGAATTGAATTAAGAAATCAGAGAAAATGAAAAACACGTTTCTCTATTATATAATCCCAAAATAAATTTGGCTATTATTTTATGATTGTTATCAACAAATTTATATCGTTGTCCTGATGTTATAAATGATCAATTTATCCTATTTAAAAAATAAAGGAAAGGCTTTCTGATAAAACACTTTTTCTTCCATAAATTTTTAGGAATTCAATACTAAATAATTAGACGCTAGGCGATTGAATATGTTTAGACTTTGTTGAAGGATTATTTTTTCCGAAATCAATACCTGAAAGAATTGTTCAAAAATATATCTGAAATAGGAATTTGGAGTACTTACGGTGCAATAAATATTTAATGTTATTCCGTAAGCACAGCGTTTTCGCAAGATTTTGCTAGTATAATGTATTTTTTATTCCTCAATTAAAATTGTCAGGTATTGAAAGCCGTTTTGAGTCAATACATCAGAAATTGAGTAAAAAAATTGTTTCGGAGATTGAGAAAAACGTTTAGAAGTGATAGCATTAAAAGTGATCTAATTAGATTAAGAGTGTCAGAAGTTTATAACTGACTAATTCTGGATTCAAAAATAAAAGTTCAATCATGATTTTTATTATATCGGTTTTAAAATGGATCCACATTTCTCTTCATTACTGTCAGAAAGGAGCATTAAATGTGACTAGTCCCATTTGCTCCATTTAGCTATGAATAAGTTAATTTTTAATTGTATACATTATGCACGTCAATTCTGATATAAAATATAAAATTCTCATCCCCTCTACTAACTTCTCATTTAACCATTGTGTCATAATTTATGAACAAAAAAAAATTTTTTGGGAAAATAATTAAAAAATATGAAAAAAAAAAAACTAAAAAATTTTCAAATGTAGTCAGACGAAAAATATTTTTTTAATGAATGTCATGTCATATATTTAAAATAAAAAAAATACTATCCCTACCCTTACTCCCACCACAAGTGATATTCACACAAATCATAATACTAACAACTCTTTTATATAGTACAATCAAATACTATGCATATACCAACTAATTTAATCATTTTATACGGTTATTTTTCTTATAATATTGTTTTTTTTTAACTTTGCGGTTTTAGACAATCTTTTCAGGACAGTATATTTAATTTTTGTTACTTTCGCTTGATTGGGCTAAATTAAAAACAAATATTCTCTAGATATCACCAGAAAAGTAGTTTTATTTCCAACTTACGTGCAGGTTATTTCGTTTCTATGAAAATCTTCAGATATCCAATAAAAAAATTAATTTTTCTGTTTTTTCAGGTTTTCGAAGGTAATATATCAATCTAATGAATGGCGTATCATCTAAATCATCTAAAGAATGGCGTATGGAGAAATTGTATTTCTAGTGAATTGATTTGAAAAACTTAAGTAAATAATTATCAAACATCTTTGAAAATGAATTAAAACATTTTTAAAACTTATTGCTAATATAAACAATTATTACTAAACTGATACATAAATTGGGATAGCTTCATGTAATTTGATCAGAGTATATACTGGGAATTTCAAGTATTGCAATTAAAATTTAAAAAATGTTAATTACAGAGGCATATAATTTTTGTTTTGATGTTCAATTGAAGTAGTCTGCATAGCTATGTCACATACCTTTACATACGATTTGCAGGTACATAAATACCTGTCTATATGTGTGTCATGTCACATACATATTAGTCGAATGTAAATTGTGAAATTAAGCGCAATTATATTTTTTATTATTATTATAATTTTTTTTTTTTTTTTTTTACAGGATAAAAAATTTTATTTTATGAATTTTATTCATGATGTTTAAGTGAATAGAAAAGTGTTAAATAATATGCTTGTTGTAATTAAAAGAAAAAAAATAGGTATAGTAACGGAATTTCTTTCTAATTAATGCAGACTATCTTCATTTACTGGACTAAGAAGTCATTATAGAATCCAGCCATTGCGAGATGCAGTTGACAGCGTTTCACATTTTTTATATTAAATGTATAATATATGAAATTTCCACAGTAGATCTTCGACGATTATTTTAGCCATACTTATAAATTGGATATTAAGAGCGACTATCCTGGTTGACATTAAGGAGTGTGCTTCCAACAAGCTTTTGAAATCTTTTGAAATTTGGTGTACACAATATTGACGAAAAATGGAGGCCTTGTCGAAGAGTTTTCCGGAAAAATATTTCAAATGTAAACACCAAAATTTCGATAAGGCCTCCGTTTTCATGACAATATTGGGCTTACAAAATTTCAAAGCATTTGTATAATACATAATGGAGGGTGTTTCAGTATTTGTCTCAAGATAAATACAAAAATTATGCAACTGTGCATTAGATCTACAAACAAGAAATAATGAGGGCGATTATTAATTACGTACTGAGCTAGGGCTCCGAGTCAATCAATTAAAGGCATATTAAAATGATATTCATATTTCAAAAACATACACGTTAAAAAATGATAAAAGCCAGTTACTACCTGACAAAGGGCCGGCTATGATCATTAACTAACTTTTTATGTTAAGAACAAGTCACCAAACTTTAACACGCTATCTCTTTGAGTTATCGTAATGTCGAATGTGTGGACAGAAGGAAAATTACAAATTGGGTAATTCTATGAAGTCCTTTACCAAAATATTGGAGCTTCAATATTTTCTACCGTTACAAACTTTAAACTAAAATTATAATACTGTGACATATTGTATATTATGTCGAATATAAAAATTTGCTTATCTATGTAAAAGTCCTGTTTTGTTTACACAAAAGTGTATTATGTATCGTTTTCATTATGTTATTTTTAACGAAGACAACAAATAACTAGTAAAAAATTTGTATTTCCGTGTAAAAATCACTGTTCCTTTTATAAAAAATTACATACATCTCATCATTTGTAACAAAACCAGGCATGTTCATTTTTATAATAAAATGAGTTGAATTTTAATTGGGAAACATTATTTGGATTTTGTGTGGAAAATATCATATGTTTTATGTATTTCAAGAAATCTGGATACCTGGAAAGTAGTTTAATTTTACATGTATGAATATAATACGTGCTTAGAGGAATAGATAATGTTGTAAATGGAAGTGTTAATCAAGCAAAACGTCTTAAAGATTACAAAGGGTCTGACTGGATCATATATCGTATTCACAGAATATAATTAATTGTTATAGAATGTTAGAATGAAATTTCAAGAGAGCTTGTATTCACATACATATTGTTATCAAGAGAGTTAGAAGGGTTGGACATAGCTAAGGACGTTGTTAAAACTTCAATGAAGTGATAAAATGTGTACATCTTCCCTATTAATAAGATATTCCGTTTCAAACTACTTCAGTAAAATACTGGGTATGTTCATCTATATCGGCTCTAAGTGTAAAATATAAGGCTCTGCACTAAGTGCAGAAAAATTCCGATGTCAGTCTTCAGATAATATTCGTTTGTCGTCAAGTGTTTGCTGAGTTGTAGATTGAGATTATCGTGGAACAGTAGATGTTTGTTCAGTAGCTGTTTATAGAGCTTTTTTTCTTCTGATCATAAAATGGGACCAGGAAGGGATTATTTATTATTATTTTATAAAGATATTTTATAAATATCAATCAGGATAGGGTTTATATGTTAAATATGCAAATTTTAATAATCTATATAAACAAATTTAGTAGTGCTAAAGGTATTCCATAAAAAGTTTGAAAAGGATTGCAAGTTCATAATTTAGGAACGTCCTTAAGGATATTAGCAAGGGATTGCAAGGGATGATAATAATTCATATATAAAAGCTTACCTGTAATGCTGATGGCCATATACATGAAATATTGTTCGATGAATTGACAACGTTTGTTGGTTGTGTATTGTAATGGTAGAGACCACGACGTGATGCCATCACGTCTTCATGATGATACGATGGTGATTGTATCGGTGGACATAATGTTTTCGATGCACCAGATTTACCGTATTGTGCGAACTGTATTGATATGGTTGTACCCTTCGGGCAGTTGAGGGTGACCAATTCTTCGTCGCATTTTGCACGTTGAAATGTCCGTAATGTGCCCGATATCAATGCTAGAAAGAAAAAAAACCCATTAATTTTTCGATCACATTTTTTATTCAAATATTCAAATTAAGCGATAACATCGGAGGTAACAGGCTAAAGAACAGATCTTATTTTTCACTACGGCAGATATTTAAAGGGAATTAACACAAAAAATAAGACGTGTATAATAAAAACAATCTATGTAATGAACAATGAATTTTTAAATATTTGTACACAAATAACTAAAAAAATAATTACTCGAATGTTATGAAATTTGCCATGGAAACTGTCGATATGAAAACGAAGGGCATTAACATTATTTACGATTGAATTTTAGACTATTTGCAATATTTTCAAGATTCACAGAAATTTTTTTCTAATTTTTTTCTAAGAACTTTGTTTTATTTTTCCAAATTTGATGGAGGCTTGAAGGAGTGTAGGCAGTACCTACTTTGCTTACCCTTGAAAACGGAACTACCGAGCAGTAAGCAGAATAGCATTTAACTTTCTTTATTTCTTTGAAAATTTACAGTTTTTTTGTCAAAATAATTTTTTTTACAAAATCAAACAGTAGAAAAAAATTACTTTGAAATGAAAGGTATTTTTATATTTTAGCCCATTTTTTTTTCTTCTTTCTAATCATAGTGAATGTATTTCTAATGCATTTCAAATGTAAAGAGATGTGACATACTGATGGTGATCACGAATCGAGGTAAATATCAAATATCGCATAGAAAAAAATGTTGATCAGGTTTTGGGCATACTTGAGTATGTTCAAACCAAAATTCGAGAACCTCTATCAATGAATTTCCGTTAAGAATAGCTCAAATATTAAGAATCCTGATTATTATTAATTTTTAAATGTAATGAACAAAACACTTTTGAACTCTGATAATTTTCGAAAAATGCTCTGTTTTCGTGCTATAAGCGATTTATGACCGAAAAAAGTTAAACACGCTATTTTTTAATATCGTTTACTCAGCTGAATATTTGCAAATATTTATTTTTTGAAAAAACTCCTAATCAGTTATATTTTCATACTACATGTTTCATTTTTTTATAGAGTTTGCTCTTCCTAAAATCATTTTTTTGCGACTGTTATTCGAATTTAAATCCGAAATGAATCACTGAAGAAAAGTATCATGTTGCATGGATTTTTTTTGCTAATTTTGATTAAATGGATGTAATGAAGGCACTCCATGAAAGCACCTAAAAAGCACATAAGCTTAGTACTATTATAATATTATATTTTTATAGTTCTTATTTTAGAATTGCTCTGCAAGCGTCATATTACGGTAGAAATACACCATAATGACTTCTTAATGAAAAATTAAAGGACCTAATTTAATTTTTGAGCAATTTTGAGCATATTTAAATTTTATTTGCTATGCTAGCTGAACATGATATGAGTTAATATATGTCATGTCGACGTGTTTTGAATTATTCCGAAAAAAGGAGTTAATAAATTAATACTTTTTCTAATTATAATCTTCTTCTTCTCAGTAATTAAAATTATTCCATCGAAGTAGGAGAAACGAATCGTACAAAAAACTCGGACCAAAAGTTGGCCTGGCAACATTCGGATCCTTAATATTTTCGGTGCTCAATTCAAGTACATCCGGACCAAAAGTTGGCCTGGCAACATTCGGATTCTTAATATTTTCGGTGCTCAATTCAAGTACATCCAGATCCTCCTCTAATAGTAGAAAGAAACATAGTTGAGTTACAACTTTTTGTTGTTAAAAAAGGTTTCATATCATTTTTATTTTTTTTTTATATTTTTGTATCAATGTTACTACACCATTCACTATGCTTCACATGTTATAAATACTTTCAATCTTATCCATATGATTTGTGACCTATGATTATTTGACATTTTCTCATTTGACGTAATAGCTTTTCTTTTCATTTTTCCTCTTTTTTCCACTATCATATATATGTCTACACAAACCCTAATCATTTAAAAAAAGAATATATATATATATATATATATATATATATATATATATATATATATATATATATATATATATATATATATATATATATATATATATATATGAAAGTAAAACATAAAACCGCATATATGATATATATATGAAAGTAAAACATAAAACCGCATAGATTTTATAAACTTGTTACAAAGACTTTACCTTATTGGTTTTTTCAATTGTGGAAAGATGTTTTCGCTTATCACCCTAAATCATTATCATTTCACTTTCGTATCGGTTTCGTAATCGATCTCGCAGAGAGGAGCCGTCATTTTATATATATATACAAGAACATCATTGAAAATTGTTCCAAATATGCATATATCTTTTAAATATTATTTCAACCTCCGAGGTAAAAACCAAGTTGTAGTCATTGATATTAATTTAATAGTTGTAGGGGTTTCAAAACAAGAATTTGATAATTGGAAAAAATTATTGTATAAATTCTTTGAAATAAATAAATAAATACCATATATCTAACTTTCCGTTCAATTATGAATTAAATTCCAATATCCTTAATACATCTCTTATTTGCTCTTTAAATATTCGTTTAGCAAATCCAAAAAAAAACAACAAAGAATAAAATTAAATATAAGCTTATATTTGTTGTGTGTTTATAAATATTTACAAACACTTAGCTCTGGGTTCAGGGTGGTTTTTCCCACCATTTTTATTTCATATTTTATTAGTTTTGTTTTTCTAACTGTATTCTTTTGATTTGAATCGCCCGGACAATAGTATCTATAACAATAGCTCCAAAAAAAAAAAAAAAAAAAAAAAACAAACAAACAAATAAAATGAAATTTTTCTTTGGTTGGTATTATTTTCACGATAACATTATTACTTCACACAAGTGGAAAATTATTATACTATGACTACCAATGCTATGACATTACTTCATTGATTCCAGTTAATAATTTTGAAATAAATACTTGTACCAATTATACCTTTAGGAATGGTTACCTTTTGTAGATACGATTTCTAAATAAGGATGCAACTATTGTTAACTTCAAAGGATAATTGTTTGCAAAGAAATTATTTTTTAATAATTTCAATTCGGTTCTATTTTTGTCATAGAATATTTATTTTTATTTTTTTCTGAAATTGTAAGCTATGAAACTTCTTCACTATGAGCGGCGTCAAAGTATTGCTTCTTCATGCATAGATTTTTTTGTGCAACATTAATTCGCTTTATGTTCAATACTAAAAATAAAAAAATAATAATGTTTATTATTTCCGAAGCTTTAATTTTTATACTTTTCATTTGGTTATTAAGTTTTAATTTTTGTATCTACATGAAAACTTATTCGTATTTTAGGCCATGATTTCAAATTTCACCTTAGAATTATTTTATCTGCCTAGAATAAGCTTTGCTTAAGGAATTTTACTTAAGGAAGTTAAAAATATCATTTTTAACAAACAATTATTAAATGATCTTTCATGTCTCAATTTTAATGAAAAATTAGCTTTTTTTCCCCGTTTCTCAAATTTGTTTCATTGTGGCCTATAGATGCGTCTCCTTGATTTATCCACCGCCAATCATTGGCCAACAATGAGAGGATGACATTATACCTGTGCCATTTTCTCCTGCTTGAACGGAGTCATAGATACCATAGATTCAAAGAAAAAAGAAATTATATCAGAATTTTCCAAAATAAAGTATTCAAGCTGATGAAGTTAAATTCCAGCATAACGACCAAATATTTGATATGCAAATGTAGAATGTAAAATATTTTGAAAATTTTGAGTTACTTGGATAATTTGTATGAAAAAATTGTACAAAAATTATTTTAGCAAATATTTTTCTGAAATCAAGAAGTCTTTCAGATTTATTTCTTGCATTATCTGGTGAGAAATTTTAGCTTATTTCTACAAATAATTTTTCTCTCCTATTTCCGTCATTTCGATTTTCACAAGAGTAGTTTTTTTGAGTATTAAATGATCGAAAAAGGAGAAAAACAGATCGTATTATCTTTCACATTGGAATTTTCACGTTAAACATTCAAATAATTTTCACACTAAGTTAACATGCAAATAGATTCATTCTCTGGTTTCCAGAATATGATGAGTCCGACCCATATATGAATTATCAAAAGCTTATTATTATCATTCTTATTATTAAATAAAAAAGATAGTCGTATTGAATAAAAAAAAAATTGGAGAACTAACATAAAATAATAGGATTAAATTTGATACAAGTTGATAAAAAAATAATACCAAAAAGAAAATAGAGGAAAATTGTGGAACACATACACACACAAAAAAAAATCCACGAATCAGATTACGTAAATAATATTGTTCTATAATGTGACCAAACGAATTGAAGCCTGTGTTTTAAATTGACAATTTTGTATTTTATTTGCCTTGTACTTATCTGTCTATCTACTTTCGTTTTGCCGTCACTTTCAAATGCGGTCTTCAATTATAATGAAATTTGGAAGGCAATTATAATGAATGATTTAGTTAGGGGATACAGAAACACATTAATTTTCTTCCTCCCATTGGAAAAGATTCCTAAAAATAACCCAATTCAATGTAAGCAAGTCTGGATGATATACATTTTTCATAAACGTGAATAGGCATGAAATTTTGAGATAACAAAAAAAAACCGTAATATATTATTGCACCCAAAATTTTTTCCTATGTAAGGTAAAAAGACGCTTTTTGTAACTGTTGAAAAACGGAACGACATGAGAAAAAAAAATTGGAAAAATTTTCTTTTCTTTTGATTCATCCTTCAAGAACGATGTGGATGGTTGTTTCTTTCTTTTTAGAAGTAAAGCTTCTAAGTGAGGTCTACAACTCATAGAGTTTACTAGTATTTATTCTGTATTCGAAAGAGTAGAAAATATATGACAAATATAATTTATGTATAGGGTAAAACGTGTAAACAAAAAAATCGTTTAAAAAGTGCAATATATTATATTGTTCTTATCTTATTTTATTTTGACCAATTTCCAACAATTTTATTATCTATGGATAGATATGGGTCATTCTCAGTTCAGTGGTAAAATCGATGTCTATGATACCATAAAAAATTTGAAAATAATTACTATAATATCTCTTAAAAAATACATTTTCTATGAATAAATGGACATTAATTAATGAAATTTAGTGAATTTGCCACAGATTTTTTGAGTTAATACACTTTCATCATCTTTCATCATTAATTTGATTGAAATAATAAACTTGTAATTTTTCGAAGTTCATGGGTATTTTTATGATTCTAAAAGTAACACAAATATATCTTTTATTTAACGATTGGATAGCTAGAATCCAAGATATCTCTTGAATTCGGATCGAGATCGAATAGATTATACCATTATTATTGAAAATAACCAATAGTTTTCTGAATTATGTAATATATTTTTAATCCCAATCCTCAATTCTTACATCAACTAATTGAGCTGTTCGAGTTGAACATTTTCGGCCTGCAAATGATTTGATAAATATTTTCACGTTTCAGGCAACTAATATCTTCTTGCCAAATTACCTATTTTTGTATTAAAATTCCTGATATTTTAATTCAGTTTTAGTAATACAATTTTATGAAATTTTTCTCGACTAGAGTAAATAAAATATTGTAAAAGGGTCAATTTCAAACAGGATACAAAATAACTTCGGTATTCGGAATTTTTCTCGGAAAATTTTACAAGGTTTTAAATTCATCATAATTAAAATTTTGTGGTTAAACAGGACGTGGGATAGGATAAGAATATTCACATAATATTTGAAAATACTGAATAAATATTGTTCTTAGTATAAATGTTAAATATATCGGCTACACATAAAACTCGTACATGTATACAATAAAATCAGCCTAAGAGGACGAATAATGCGTGGTATATGAATTATATATACACGGTGCTCTGATCGAAATTTCGAATACTTCCTAATAATGAATAGTTTTATAGAAAAAGTTGTCTTCTATCTAGGTCAGAGTTTGTGAATAGCAAAAACCAAAGAGTTGGGGTTTGTCAAGGCAATGGTTATGTTTGGAAAATGTCTTAGAAAATGGTCCCTTTTGAAATATCACATGTCGGGTACACTTTTCGGATGAATTTATTTTTATTTCGTAAGGTTTTAATACTAGTAAAGATATCTGAGCCCGAATCCAGTCAGCGGCAGTTAGATCGATTATAATAATAAAAAAAAAGGGTCGGGTAACCACACTGCCGTCGCTTGGATGGCAACGAAGTAATCGGCACCACCAAAAATACATTCACTATAGAATTGCCATATTTTGCTAAAAGGCACCTGTGCCTTCAGGCGATGGAGTGTCACAGCTGACCTACATAAGGGTACAGACGATCAAACGATAGAGGTACAAGGAACACAGATGTGGTTTCCCCCTTAATATACTCTATAAGGGGAATGATATATTAAATCCAAATTTTGTACCATGTATAAAAATACAGTAAGCCTGCGATTGAATTGAATTTTTTTAACGCTAAATTTTGACTCAGGCACCGTGTATATAGAATGTATGTATAAATATAAAGGTCGATTACTGGTTACAGCTTACAACCGACATCATTCAACCAAACAATATAACCTATTATTTATGTAAATGATCTTCAGTGAATAAAACAAACATTTGGTAGTTTGATATATTTGAAACATATATTAAACATTTGGGGAAAATTTTATCAATTCCAATTGTTTTCATGGAGTAATCGTTTTTTTTTATCCAAAATAAACCGTTATTTTGGAAGCTTGTTTGTGGTACATAGAAGCGTAATTCACTCGAAGATCTTAAATTGTCCCAGAGTAACAACATCTGTATTTGATTGATGAAATTGTCTCTTCGAAAGACCAAATCAGTTGTGTGATTTTTCAGTCTGTCTAAATTTTATTATTTCAGCTGTCTAAATTTTCTGGACATGAAACTTATCAAATTAATTTTTACTATAGGTAAGATTTTATATCTCAAATATCTTCTTTTATTAATTTTCGTTTTTAGATTACTTATTAAAATACAATCTGCTGTATGTTTCATTTCCAAAGTGATAAAATTTGAATTCTTAAATTCCTTTTTTCATGATTTTTCGAAACAAATTTATGATAATTTATATTTGTTGATGCTATAAATTTTTTTTGCCCAATATACAAATATATAAATAGAATACAAAAGCGTTATTTTCTTGTAATTAAATCCTGACTCAAACGTTTGTTCCCCAGGTTACACAATCTTCATAGTATAAGTCGATTGGAAACAATTCCCTACGAGGTGTGCAGGATTGAAAACAATTCCATGATTTTTATTTGCACATTTCGCCGGAATTAAAAAATATGTTGTTAAAATAAGAACCGACGTCAATTAATTCTTATATGGTGTTGAAAACTCGATTCCTATTGAGAACAATACAGATATTAGCAAAGTTGGATTAATCAGTTATTAGTTCAAGGTACAAAGACTTATATGTAACTACCAACTATAAGATTCTAAGCATCACGTAAGACATTCATTCGGAACAGAAACGATAATGTGGTATTTTTAAGTATCGAAGTACGTGAGTATATTGTAAGTACTTGGTATCATCCATAGAATTTTTAGACAGCAATGATTCCAATTACTGCATTGAGCAATCTGAATAATAAAAGTGTGTAATTATAGATTCAAGAACAGGGAATTTCGAGATAGCTTTTAAATCGATTTATAAGAGTTTTTTTACTTAAACATTAAACATAATTTAAATGAAAGGTATTACTGACCAGATGAAGCATCAAGCATATTGTATTACATTTATCTTTTGCCTTTCTCAATTTCTTATGGAGCGTTTTTGTCTCCAAATATTATAATAATTTTGTATTCCGATATTTCCAGTTCTGAATAGAGATAAAGGGTTCGTTTTAAGAACACTATCTGATTTAAGACTCTTCATTTGAGCCATTAACCAATCAAATTGGGGAGGGGAGCTAGAGCATTCAACTTGACTTTCAACTATTTATGAGATTTTCTCCAGTCATAGCTAGCATATGCCTGTTCTAATGAACATAGTTTTAATCTAAAAACACTTAGTGACTCAAGACCTATCATTTGACTTATTAAACAGAAAGCTATCAAATTGGATGGGTTTGGAGAGAGTTGAGATCACAGCTCACACTCATCACCTTTGTGTTATTGGATGATTGGCAGTATCAAGTTTGATTGAAAAAATCGACAGTTTTTTAGAATTTAGGATTCAAATTTAGGCTTTAAAATTATTATGTACACAGCACACGAATCCATTAGTATTTCTTTGATTGAATCAGATACAATAGGTTTTTTTTTTTTTACAAGATATGAAACTAACCTAGAGGTCAATTGTTATTCTTTACTTGTTTTTATTAATCTTTATACGTAGTGGATATTCATATACGCGGAAACATAGAAAATCTGACAAGCGTAAATAAATGAAAACATTATACATACATACATACACAAATATTTAGATAGACACTTTCAAAACAGACGGACGTGCATGTAAAAATAAACAGTTCAAACTGACGATCTCAAACATACAAAATGTTCAATTGATGTTGTAGACAGAATTGAAACTGTGGTGTCACCATAAAAAGGATGGTTTTTAATATTTAATACAAAATCCTTAAAAGTTCTTAAGGGAATAATTCTTACATTATTATTCGAATTTTCTCTAACTGTTAGACAAGTGAAGATTAAAATATAGTAAGTTGATTTCTCTGATTCGCGGTGATATCTCTTTGACATTTATAATAGCCTTCAAGGTTATTTCAAGGTCAACTGTCCACAAAATCCACTAAATCTAAATGTTTAACATCCGTCCTATATTTCCAAAACCCATTTACCGCAAATCATTTACTTTTTTTAAAAATTGACCTTGCAATAACCTTGAAGGTCGTTTGTCTAAAGCATTTCTTTCAAAGTCTATTCGTTTGTTTAATAATGAGGATGGGAGAGATTTTTTGACCATACTATATAATTAACTTAAAAGTACATAATTACAGAAGCAGAATTTTGATAGAAATTTTTATCATGGGAGTTTCAGCATGTTTTGCACAGTTTTGGCTGCGTTCATTAAAGGATAATCTAAAAGTGGAACAGAATCAAACATGAACGTTCGACTGAAATCTAAGGTTCAACTTAGTTTTCATAATCAAGACACTTATGATGGATTGATTTGGATTCTTTTTCAGTTAGGATTAGTGCCTGGATATTTAGGAATCGATGGAAATGAAAAGGTTGGCGAATTAACCGGGATCATTTATTGGGATATATTTGAAGAACCAAACCGATGCTTCCTGAAACGCTTAAAAACATATGCGAATCTGTAATTATCAGTGGCTAAACTTATATCCAATGGAAAAGGATACTGAATCTAGGTCCGAGAAACGTATGGGTTATAGACATTCGAGTGAGCCCTTCAACCAACTCTCTAGGCAGAAATTAAACTTTCGAAAAATCAATTTGGATTTCCATAACCAAAATCTAAATAATGTATGAAGTAAACAATTTCATGAAAATTGTATCGTCGGTCAGAGAGCCATATACCAATAATACTGGGGTACTTTTCATCCATCTGTTCTCATAATAGAGTTATAGTTTAATATACATACATGTACAACAACATTGGAGAGAATGTTTGATGGAAAGAGATATGAAGATCTGTTCAAACAGATGTGTACAATGTTTTGAAGGTATAAATGTGTGTTTGAAGAGAGAAACTAATGTTATGTTTTGTAAACAATTTACTTACTATCACTATTTACTATAATAGTAAATGATGACGTACGTTGGAAATTTATAGTGAATGGTCTACCGAAAGTGTATTGTTACATTTATTATATCAAGCGAGTATCAGAGCCGTAACAAATCCACTAAATTATTATATTATTATTACTAGACTTTTACCGAGTATGGCCTTTGCCGACTGGCCGACTAAGTGATTAGTCAGCCAACCCGATCACAGAAAACGATTGACAAAAATAAATGAAGCCATTTTTAAATGTGTCAAATTTAATTTGATTAGGTTGTATGGCTATAAATCTGCTCAAACATGATTTGTATTTTATAAAGACGTATTGCGACTACAAAGTAGTTATCATCAGTATGAATTAGCTAGTCGTAATACTTCTCTGAGAAGATGTTACTCGTTGCTAATTTTGTTTTTATGAAAGATGTTTAGAATTTTTAAAATTGTTGTTTTTTAATTTTTATAGAATATCAAAGGGATTTTGATTTAATATTACTGATTCTAAAATTAAAATAATCAAATATTTATTAACAATCAAGGTTTTTATTTATACCTCAAAAATAAATTTTAATAAAAAATTTTATTTATACCTCCAAAATAAAATTAAAAGTCAGATAGTCGGCACTATTTGCCGAGTAGTCGCAGACTTTGAAACTGGCCGGATTATTGGCTTTACCGGCTAGTCGCCGGTTAATCGGAAAAAGTCTTTGTATTACATAACATGTGATTATCCAAAAAAAATACAAAATTTAAAACAAAAAAAAATGGAAAGTGATTTTAAATAAACAATCAAATCGATTGTAAAAGTGAATACAATTTGATAAATTACCATATTTGAAAGGTTTTTTTTAATATTAAGGGCAAAAAAACTTATAAACCAATTTGTATTTTACATATATCAAGAATTTTATGGAAAAATCAAAGATCTGGATTTTTTTTGTAATTTCTAAAAAATAAAAATTATAAATATATAGATTAAAAGTTTAACTCGATTGGGATAAAATCCAGTATCTACATGCATTGGAACAAAATAAACTGACCCAAAAAATCGAAATTTATTCGTTTTCGTACGTTTTTGAATCAGAATTACCTCGATATTTAATATTATTCGAGATTACTAAAAGACAGAATTATCTTAATTTGTCGATATTATGGGTGTATTGAAGGATGCATCTCATTACTAACGTTATAAAATAAGGACAATAAATAAGGCTTATGATAAGAACGACATAAATTTTCTCATAAAATTATAGTTACGCCTCTGGCAAAAATTATCGTTTTACTAAAAAATTTAATATAAATTTTCTATTGTTTTTTTTTTTTTCTTGTTTAAACATTGTAAAATTTATGGATAACTTCAATTCTAATTTCTGACTTGAATTTTTATGGTTAAATATAAAATTGATGTGCTATAAATTATATCAACAAATTTTATAACTAGTTCATAAGGAAAATATAATTTCATAATGCATCTGTATATTCTTCTAGAAGTAATGTTTAATTAATATGGGAAAACTAAAACATTTTAGATAAAACACTGTTCATATTATGACTTTAAAATTATTTATAAAAAATTGTTAAGTGTGAAGTTTCGAAAAAGCTTCTCTGCAATGGATCCACTTGCACTATATACAAACTAGATGATCAGTGTCACACTATATCTATACTAATATTATAAAGAAGAAACATTTGTATGTATATATTTTTGTATATAACGAATAAACTTTAAAACTGCTGGACCGATTTGGAAAATTCTTTCATCGTTGGGAAAATTCATTATCCCCTGAGTGACAAGATTTACTTTTTACCTTTGTATTCTTAAGGGAACGGGAACAACGTGGGGCAGAGAGGAAACATTTGTATTTTTGTATGTAACGAATAAACTTTAAAACTTCTGGACCGATTTGGAAAATTCTTTCATCGTTGGGAAAATTCATTATCCCCCGGGTGACAAGATTTACTTTTTACCTTTGTATTCTTACGGGAACGGGAACAACGTGGAGCAGAGAGGAAACATTTGTATTTTTGTATGTCACGAATAAACTTTAAAACTACTGGACGGATTTGAAAAATTCTTTCATCCATCAGTAACTACTCTAATCTAATTATTGAAGGATTAAGACAGTGTTCCCATTGGAAAAATTAACAATTTTGATCTTTCACAATTTTATGAACATTTTAATGAATTTAAAAAGGAAAATTCGAAAAAGTAGCAAAAAATTTTTCTCCAAAATATTCTGATTCTATTTTTTAACCTTTTGATGAAACAGTTGAAAGAAAGACGTGTCGTTTTAATTGCAAAAATTGATGCGAATGTAATTCACCAACGGATCTACAAAACAATGAATAGTTCTTAATTAAATTTCTAGAAAATGAAGAAGAAGTTATAATTATTTCTTCTATCGAACAGAAAATATATTTTATAATATAAAATAAGTAGATATCTTACCTGGAGAGTTATTCAAAATAGTTTTGCATGTAGTAAGAGATAGAAAGTTAATACTTCGAGTAGTGCCTTGTCTCACGTTTAATTGTTACAATAAGCTCACTATGAAATTCGTTTTCTGTTACTATAAATATAGTAAAATAAAATTCATTAAGCATACACTTTTATTTACTACCAATGGTTCAGTAGTATTGAATAATATGACGAATATTTTGAAAATTTCATTTATAGTAGTTCTCGCACGATAGCAATGTTTTAGGAAATTTTAAAAATAAGAGCGATTATCCACAGATGTTATTGTCATAAAGGAGTGTGCTTCTCAAAAGTTGTTGCCACTAAATTATATGTAATTAGCATTTCTTTCAATTAACACGCTCAAATAACTAAAAAAATCCAAATGATTTGAAATTTGATTGTGAACAATATTGACATGAAAAAACGGATGGCACATTCTCTTCTTCGACAAGCCCTCTGTATTTTTTGAGTTATTTGGGCACCAAAATTGAAAAAATTACAATGCATATTACATGCAATTTACGTCAACAGATTGTTAAAAGCACATTCCTTTATGCCAGTACCAGTTATGGATAATCGCTCGTAATATTCTACTTTCCTCCAAAATAATCTTGGTGTCATCCATGTTTACCAATTGTTATGACTTCATTAATTGTTTATGAATATTGTATTGATTTATTGAGTAATGTGGTTTTCCGTTACAGAATACTAAATAATAAATAAATGAATTCCAAACAAAAGCCAGTTACTCGATGTGTAATCCTATAGTAATGCAATTTCACTTTAAAATTTACAATTAATATCGTTAATTAAAAGATTCCACCTTATATACTTTGAAAACATTTATTTATTCACTGGTTGCTTTGTAATTGTTATAAATAGAGAATGTACAGGATGTTAAAGAAAACCAATTTTTCATATCATAATTATATACATACTGCAATATATATATTCAAAATTGACTTTTGAATAATGAATGAAATATTACATACAATTTACTACATTACAAATTTTTTTTACTCTATATAAGGCTAAGTATTAATGTCCGAACTAATTTAAATCATTAACCTTGATAAAATACTATAAATATGGTAAAATTTTGGTGAATATAACAGTTTATGAACATATGTTTAAAACAAAAGTTGTTTGTTGTTCATACTGAACATCTTTTATAGACTCAATATTTAAGTAAAGGAACAAATGAAAATAAACTAATTAGGGGATTCTATGAACACCTATACCACAATTTTGAACCTAAATGTAGTATAAAAAGTTTGGATTATGAGAGGTTATATTTTTGATAGAGGCCTCTATAACAAAGATAATCTCTAATGTAATATACATTAATTTTTAAAATAATTATATAAATGCTATAAAATTTAGTGTGCACAAAACATGAAAACGAAGAGCATAAGAAGGAGTTTTCACGAAAAACATTTTAATATATATAATTTTCATTTTAGCAACCTTTTTTCGGAAAAAAATTCTACTTTGCAGCCTCTGTTTTCAAATCTAGATTATGCATACCGAATGATATACCATTTGGATAATTAGTTTTGGAGTAATTTGTGCGTGAAAATTGACAAAAATTATAATGTATATTATATTTGTGATTGTGTTTATTATAGATGTCTTCTTTTTGTGTCGATTTCCTTAAATCTAAGTAGGCCGTTTCCCCTTGAAACACTCAATATATTTACTTAAAACAATATAAAATATAAATAAATAAATAAATGATAATTTATTTAAAATGTAATGTGAAACCAAAAATAATTATGTCAGTTGATATCATTCGTTTTTTAGCATAGAATTTATTTTTATTTTCAATTATATATCTATAAATAATTCGAGAGGGTTTTCTTTACAATTTTCACACCCACACAATTTCTATAATACGTCAATCTTTTTCAATATAATAAACATGAATGCAAAAGTTTTATTATTTGGGACAATTATCTTTCCAACATCATTCAAAGTATCTTTATTAATTTTGTGGTAAGCTGCTTAAAAAATATTTACACCTTATTTAAAAGCTTTTATTTTGAAGTTTTCGAACAAGACATTTGTTATCCCTTACCGCTTTGTATCGACGAACAAAAAATTTGAAAGCATATATTGTTTGAATTTTGAAAGTATGGATTCTGAATTTGAAGAGGCGTTAATTTTAAAATCATTTTAAACAAGTGAAGATTACAACTAACAGAATAAATTTAGATTTTTTCCCCAATGTCCTAGATCAAATTATTTTGTATTTTATAAATACGTATTTCGACTACAAAGTAGTCATCATCAGTATGAATTAGCTACTTGTAATGATTCTCTGAGGAGATGTTACTCGTTGCTAATTTGGTGACGGTTTGCACAAACACGTATGTATACGTATTTATAAAATACAAAATAATTTGATCTAGGAAATTGAGAAAAAAATCGAAATTTATTCGAAAAATCCTAGAGTTCTCATTAATAATTTAAAAAAAAATACAACTAACAGAGTTAATTGTTTAGATGAAAATTCATTGTTTGGACTATTTTTAATTAGCATTCATAAAATACTAATGAATATTCAGTCTATACAGTTATAAATACATGCATAATAATATGTATTGTTATTACCTAAGAACTCGAAAAATTGTTTACAATCAAAACTTTGTTTCAAAAAAATAAACATTTTATGTATTTAAACTTATCTGCCATCATTTATAGTTTAAAATTTGGCTCAAAGGATCTATTAGACCGATTTTGCTCATTCATAAACTTATTCACAAACTTATTAGGCGTTTCTATGAACACCTATATCAATTTTATTTGTGCGGTCATAATTAGGTAGCGTTAAAAACTTTACACTAAAACCTGGAGTGAT
Organism: Chrysopa pallens; assembly: GCA_020423425.1. Taxonomy (NCBI): domain Eukaryota; kingdom Metazoa; phylum Arthropoda; class Insecta; order Neuroptera; family Chrysopidae; genus Chrysopa; species Chrysopa pallens. Next base: position 8,085,825 of record CM035596.1, on the reverse strand, counting down.
TCCCAAGTCAAAATATTAATATCGTATGTTAAAATTTCAAAATTCAGAATAATGGAGGAGTAGTAAGATGATTTGCTATCACGATTGAAATATTTTTACTAATTTTTCTGAATAAAAAATTATAACCACAAGAATTTACAAACACCTCAAAGCTTCGTTGATTGAATAAAATGACGCTTTCTATAATTGAAAGAAAACAATTTTTTTTTTGAACTAACAAGAAAATATTTGTTTAATGGAAAATAAAACAAAAGAAATCTATTCCGGACTTAGCTAATTCCGTTGTATTGTTTTTCCTGTTGATTGAATAAACATAGAAAAGTTAGTGTAGATGGAAGTGATTTGCGAGTATTTTGCATGTAAGAATATTTTTTAATTTGATATAAAGAAGAAAAAAAAAAACTATTTTCCATGAAAAACGATATGCACATGATCAATTGTGTTGTATGCTAAAGGAAATGGAATATGAAAGATAAAAGTTCTACTAGGTATATTTGAAATGAGATAGAAACACATACCATCTAAAATACACGCGTTCTAACATTTATTGGAAGGAAATCCGTTTGACGCAGACACGCTTTCCTGCATCACGAAGAATATATTCTTGGTGAAATGACGAAAGGTTCAACTATACATATACATATAGACATATTTTCTTCTTATACAAAATGACCTAAAACAAATTCCGTGGTCACTTTTATTAAAATTCTTCGTTTCTTAATCCGGCTAAAACTTTGTCAAATCCTGCCTGAATGAAATAAGACCCCACAGCCAGTGATAATAGAGTGATTCACCATGTTTAAAAAAGTACTTCAAATTATTGATTTCTTAATAAAAATTAAATATTTTTGAAAAATTTTCTTGCAATAAAATTACATTAAAATTTAAACTTTTGTGATTCGTGATATTCGTGACGTCACACCCTGGTATTCTAGTGTTTTAGGTAACGATAAACATATCGAACTTAAATTTTATGATAAGAAATAATTCTTTACTTCTATGACTCTTTACCTGAATATTCTGTACAAAGAGTACAAAGAAAAGGAATTATCCAAATTGGCTTTGCTTAAAATTAGCGTATATATACTAATTTTTGCCATTTTCAGTTTACCATCTAATATTCGATAAGAAAATTTCTAGATGCACATTTAAAAAGAAGAAAGAAGACTAGGAACCAGTAAGTTATATATCTCTAGTCGACCATAAAAAAAATTGCCTTGAAATTCTTCTAGAAATTCTCCAGATATTTTATTGCAACAATAATTGAATCAATTACTCACCCCGTTAATTAGAATTGACAGACAAACGCAACCGGGATTGAAATCCATAACTTCATAGCCTTCTCCGTCACATGAATGTCGAAGAGATTGACAGTGTTTTTGGATCATTTTGTATTATGAGTACTTTTTTACTTAACCAACACATTGAATGTAACCACCGTCAGATGAATATCATTCCTTTGTGTTCGATATATTTATATTTATTTCATCATCATCGATGCTGTCTGTACTCTCGCGTACTCGAACAGTACTTGCACGCACCCACATACAGCACAGTCCATTTAATAGATTCTATATGGTTCGAATCAAATCGGTATTAACCATATCGTTTTTTTTTTTTTTTTAAATTTGTATATTTTATAAATTGTTTTTTTTGTACGACCATAAAAGAAATTGCCTTGAAATTCTTCTAGAAATTCTCCAGATATTTTATTGCAACAATAATTGAATCAATTACTCACCCCGTTAATTAGAATTGACAGACAAACGCAACCGGGATTGAAATCCATAACTTCATAGCCTTCTCCGTCACATGAATGTCGAAGAGATTGACAGTGTTTTTGGATCATTTTGTATTATGAGTACTTTTTTACTTAACCAACACATTGAATGTAACCACCGTCAGATGAATATCATTCCTTTGTGTTCGATATATTTATATTTATTTCATCATCATCGATGCTGTCTGTACTCTCGCGTACTCGAACAGTACTTGCACGCACCCACATACAGCACAGTCCATTTAATAGATTCTATATGGTTCGAATCAAATCGGTATTAACCATATCGTTTTGTCATTTGGGAAATTTTGAATGATTTGTATTTAAGAAAATATTTCACAGCCTTTATTTCATATGCCGTAATGTATTCAAAATTTTTTTTGGATCCATTTTCGACTGTAAATCAAAACTGGGAATTCTTAAACAAGCTTACAAACTTCTTAATCATTAATTAGTATACAAAATGAAATCTTTAAAATTCATTGAAAAATTATTTGGAATGTAATTTTGAATTATGAAAATTATAAATTTTGAAAGTCCTTAAATTCATTAGATAAATCATCCATTATTATTTAAAAATATACTTCGAAAAAAAAAAAAAAATTTAAAAAACGTCTTGAACAAGAACCGAAGCCCCAAACGCTCATGTCGAACAAAGTCCCTCTATCATCTGTGCTATTTCGCCTCTTCCTATTTAAGAACCATATTAATATATGGAGTATATAAAGCTGAAACGAAAATTTTCGAACGTCATTTTCATCGAAACTTCTTACCCCAAAATAAAAAATCCTAAGATGACCTACCCTTGTAAAAAAAGTTTTAGAAAAAGAGCTTAACAGTTTAGTGGTAAAATTTATTTGTTTTGCGACAATTTCGATATTGAATACTTATCGAATTCACTGTAAAATACATAAATCCATTCGAATTATAACAAATAAATGATAATCGTGAATAAATGTTGCAAACTGATAGTTTCTTTGTATATTAAAAACTAACAAACTTGTACTTGTGTGGTTTATTGACTTTGGCTACAAATTAATAATATCGAATAAAGTACAGATTGTGTTGTCAACATTGGCTTGTAGCAGAGCTTACAGAGAACGACTTGATCTTATGGTTTTAAATGGTCACTGGTATGGGTGCCTGTACTTATAACTCTCGCTCTAACTGGAGTCAAACAATATCTTGGTAATGTTTATCATCCAAACACTGATTTAAAGCATGGCGGGAGGTGGGGTGTGTATTTGGTGAATTGGTTCAATGTTGATAATATATATTTGTCATAATATGATGATGTTATTATCCCCAACCACACTCAATGATTCGAGGAGCCAAATACTATCCAGTAAATTTAGACAACCCTTAAATATATATGTATGCACAACTTGTGTGTATCATAATTGAATATATAGAAGTTTTACTGGACGAAACAGTAATATTTATACAAAAGATGGTAAAAAAAACTTAAATTATACACTCTTTTAAGAGTTCTCATCACTTGCCAAATAAGTGTAAGACAAACATGAACTTTTTGGAAGTTGAGCAGTTTAAATAGATGGAAATAAATCAAATTTATCATGTTTTTTTGGCCGCTTTGAGTAGAAATTTTGTTATATAAAAGGAGAAATCTTCTGGGTAATAGATTACATAAAAATTGTTAAAAATAGAAACGGTTGTAGCTTATTTACGGTGAAAGATAAGGAATCCCGTAAAAAAAGGAGGTAGTGACACAGAATTATAACAGTTGTTATATTTATTTCATCTTTTTCGTAATTTTTATGCATTTTTATATTCGACATACATAATATGCCAGAGTATATTAATTTTAGTTTAAAATTTGTAACGCTACCTAATATTGACCGCAGAAACTTTGTACAAATTGGTTTTGTCGACTAGTTTATAGATATATAGAATGGAATATCCTGATACATGCTGTACATAATAGTATATTAGATTTTGGTATACATACAAACATATATATATATATATATATATATATATATGTATATATATATATATATATAAATATATATATATATATATATATATATATATATATATATATATATATATATATATATATATATATATTATCTTGAAATGAGATCAATTACAATACAAGCTTAATTGGTATTATTGTTTAAGCTCTGGGATAAATTTAGCTCATCAACGTTCAAAATAGTGTTGTAGTATGGTGTATAGCATATAGTGCTGCTATCCTCTTTACTCATCTAGAACTGTACATTACCCGAAAATACGAATCTAATTCGATGTTGTAGATGGAGATTTAAATAAACACCATACGAATCGTTTTATAGAACTTTATATTGTATTTTATAAATTGGTTATAAATTACAATATTCATCGACTATTTAAATCTATAAATAGTCTATACAATCGTTGTTTATTTTAGACATTTTCCAATATTGACTTTTCTTATTTTCATATTTTCTTTCATTTCTTAAGGACGTTCTGATATCTATTCATAAGACTTTCGAAGACGGCAACTTTATTCTAGTATTTTCGAAGTCAGCGACCATTCGTTAAACACTAACTTAATATCAAAAAGATATTGAGCATAGATTAGAATTTGGTATGGAGGGCACAATGTTTGCGCTGTAGTTTTTAATTAGAGTCAAATGAAGGCTGGACTGCATGTGCTGAATACAGCAAATGGGCTCACTCAAAGTGTGCTGGTATAGGAAATAAGGAAGAAAAATTCATTTTCGCAAGCCTCACCTTTCTTCTTAGCATACCCCATCTTACCTAAGGGAGGGGGAGATACGACTTTTTCTACTTTTTGAGAATTTTTTAATTAATTACAAAACATAATGTTCATAATTATATTGAATCATGAAATAGTGATTACCAAAGATGATTAAGAAAAATGATAATAGAGACACGAAAATGTAGGTTTAATTGAGTATCAAACTTTAAGAACCTCATCTTATCCCCCACTGCCCTACCTAACCTACTTATCTAAATTGAAAAAAAAAAATTCAGTTAACACTAATTTTGTGGTAAAAATTCAATATATTTTTTGGGTCGATAATCAACAATAATTTTTACTTGGTCAATTGGAAGGTATAAAATATCACTTACTCAAAACTCTCCCCTATATCTCTTACCAATTTATGGCTGGTGTGATTTTCAACTATTCACGATACAAGAATGACAACATTCTCTGTCATAAGCAATAACTGATATTCAATATAACTATCCTAAATAAAAGCTATCTAATATATGATGCCACATCAGAAACTATATACTCTGAATATAGAAATACCTTTTCGAAGCATATCGTTTCACATGAATTAGTGACTCGAAAGTTTTGTGCGAAGTGTGTTCATATTGTCAAATGCATATAATAAATCAATTGAGAATTTTGGTATTTGTTAGTCGAATGATTGAGAACAAATTGAAATTAATTTATGTAAAATTATTTGACAATTTAGTTAAATGAGTCTAAATATAAATCATAAATGTGTATGGATAATGTTAAAACACCACAGAGTACCATTACGATTATTGGAATATGACTCTAATGACTCGAATACAACAAAAGGTTTAATACCAATTTCTAGTTCAGAGATAGTAATTTTTTGCTTTTAATAGCTCTAAAAAAATGGTATTTGATGTGTTCTTCAAATGGTCCCAGAGTCACCTAACCTTACTTATTTTCTCACAAATCGAATATGTCACAGTAAGCATAATCGTGTGCCGATTTCCCATTTATTGGTACAGGGTGCTAAAGGGAGGTAAAAAATGCAACTCACTTTTCTAATAGTATCAAAGCTAATTTTTTAGGTATTCATAATCCACACTTTCAGACACTTCCTATCAGCTTAAAAGCTCCCAAAAAAAAGATAGAAACTCGACTTATATTCTCAGTTTTGATTTTTATGTATGACACTCAAAGAATTATTACAATACCGCCTATGCGAAGCCAAACCAATCGTAGGTACCAAACATTCTCGCAGAAAATTTCTTAAGTTTTTTTTTTTTTTGTGAGGACTTCATGTCAATATTGTGTATAGGAAATTCCAAAACTTGGATATGTATTTGTTCAGTTATTTGAACGCGAATATTGAAAGAATTTTACATAATGGAGGATGCTTCTGTATTATGTTTCCATCCCCCTTAAAATACAGAAAAGGTTATCTACAAAAACGACAATCTGTACTTATATTATGTTATATACATTGGATGTTTTAAAATTTTTGAATTTTTGATAATCCCTCTTATGTGTGGAATAAATATGCAATTTTTATTCTTTCAAAGATTTAATTCTTTTATAGACACTACTTGTACTAATACCATATCAATTTTTTATAATTTACTAGTGTAATAGGATAAAGAAAGCTCTGTAATACATAAAGAGACAGAGAGCTTTAAGCTTATATATATAACAACCGTACCGATCAACTTACAAATATTTGGCTGCATTAGTTCGACACCACATTCAAATAGATATATATTATTATTACTCTATCTACTTTATGATACAACGAACTCTCTAATCGAAATAATAATTAGTGCAATACAATCAATTTAACAGGACAGTAACACAAATTTTATATAGGAAATTACTAGCCAATAATAACGGAAAATTTAATAAAGTTTATTGAAATAATTTCAAAATATTTGTTCAATATACTCTATAGTATGGTTACTTGTCCACCTGTGCTTTGGTATTTTTGGTTATTTTATTCAATAGGGAAGATGCACAAATTTTTTTTATCAATTCAATAATTCAATTGAAGCGTCTTTACTTCAAAAGCATAAATTTGCACTACAGAGGATGGGAAAGGTACAAACGACCATTTAGTTGAGACTCTTCAGGTTTCTCCCTGCCCACAATGCTTATTAATACTAATGTAACAATTATGTTATAGTCCGTATAATAGAGGTCAAATTAAAGTCCGTATTGACATGTTTTATTTGAAATACATTTTTTTTGTTCGTATTGTTTATTTCATATAACTTGACTTAATCTTTGAACAATACAAAAATAATCCATGTAAGTCATTGTATTCGATGACAATTCTATATTAAGAATGTTTGTAAATCTCATATAAGACATGAGATTTTGAAAGGATCAAACAGATACAAACAAACAAAAAATACAAAATATATACATACTTTGTTTTGATGTGGAAATTTTATATAAAGCAATTGTCTTGATTCCAAAAATACAATTTTTACAGAGTGGTCTATGAAAAAAGATCCACTCAAACATCCAACTATAAGAATCTAGGGTTCTTTCGTTCAAAAAAAAAAAAAAATTCTTCAATTGTGATCGAAAAACTCCTTGCGATCTTATTAGGTATTCCTAACACAAACCTCGGATTTTTATGAATAATTTTGATTACGAATCAGAAAATATTCCTATCTAATGCCAAATCATTTCTTCTTTATGGTTGCAAAACGTAAAAAGTCATTAAGTTTAATATTTAAAACTTGCAATTTTATGATTGAGATTCATTCAGAGATGGCTACAGAAAATATCCAGTTGAACTATAGACAAGGTATTGTGCAGAGATAATTGAGAAAAACATGGTAGTATGAAAAGATAAGATGAAACGCAGACACAGCACAAAGATGAAAGGCAACATCGAACAAACAATATAACAAAGTCGAAAAATCGATTTTGAGAAGGGAAACTTCTAAGGTAAATTCAAAAGTTGTCAAATGGAAAATTTTGGACCCAGCCTCACGATTTCTTGGAATCCAGCTTAAAAAATACATAGAATTTCTCATGAACTAACAATAAAATTTATAACTGATAAGAGGCACGAGACAAATGACGGTGAAGAAACTTTGATTCATACCACCAACAGTCTTCTTATTTATAGCAGTGTGAAATTTTAGAAAATTCTAAGTAACACGTTTAGAAAATCACATAAATCATTCAGTTGAGTTTAGTGTTGCGTACATTTTCGAGACGTGTGGGGATCTTAAAGACGATACATCGTATTCAAAACACCATATGAATGTTGATATTGAAAAGTTGTAAGTTGGTATCATTTGTAGTTTTGTTATCAATACTCTATATGTAATATGTATACATTTATTTTATAAATGTTACAGATAAAATATTTCTGTTAATATATGCATTTAACTAGTTAATTTTTTATTCTACGTCGGGGTCTAAATGTCACACGTTTATATGGTAACACATACTAGGTACTAACTCAATTATTATTTGAGTTTCAATACAGAGGTCATATAATAATTTAAAATAAAGAATGAATGCTAATTAGGAAAATTGTTATACTTCATTTATTAAAATTCTCACCTTGACTGTCAACTTAGCAACATAATTTCTTTACGATCAACTTCGGAATATGCCCATAATTAGTCGTTATTTAATCGTTAATAAGTTTTAGAAAAAAAAATTTGAATGTTTCGCTAAGTTGACAGTCGAGAAACAGCGAAACTTTTTATTTTTAATTCATTTTTTTTAAGATGCTCATAATTTGCGTTCATTAATCCAAAATTAATTGTTGACAAATATTTTCTTTTATGGAGAAGATGGATCAATCATGAGTTAATTGGGAGTGTATCCACAATTAATTCTAGGTTAAATAGCGGCTACTTATGAGCATATTCCGATTGAAAAGAGTTATTTCGCTAAGTTAACAGTCAACTTAGCAAACAAATCATTTTCCCCGTAATGATTAGAGTGAAAAAGTTTTTTTCCACAGCTAATTAAGAGTCTATTCCGAAGTTAATCGTTAAAAGTTGTTCAAAATACATCAATTTTTTACGAAATAGTACTTTTTTTTCCACAATTAATAAACGGCTAATTATATTTTCAAAAAATTGGATTAGTTGACAGACAACATCAATTTACCCATAATGTATAGAGCGGTTTTTTTCCACAATTCATTATCGGCTAATTATGGGAAAGTTAAAAAAAAAATTGGAATAAAAATAAATAGGTGTCATCAATTTTCCCCGAAAACATCAAATTTCTCTGTTATGACTAGAGCAATTAAAATTTTTTATACAATTATTTAACGGCTAATTATATGAGCCTATTTCGAATATAACTGAGAAAAGTTGACATACTTGATTAGTATAAGTTTATAATTAAACTGTAACATTTACATTATTATTTACCCACCTTTTACTTATACAATCCATATTCTTAACGCCCTTCTATCCCGTTACTAACTCTTCCATCAAGCAAACAGCCAACTTAACTCATACCAACAAATGATAATATAAATTTAGTGACTACAACAATCTGAGAATACTATTTACAAAAGTGACAGTAAGAAATTATTGCCCATTTACGACATATATCACATTGTAGAACATTTATTCGACATAATGTTGTATTATTTGAGTATACCTTGATATCTGTATGACCCATTTTACTGCGAATACATTTATTATATTTTTATCCCTAAAAAATTGTTATCTTTCATTACTACAATTATGACCAATTACTATCACTAGGGATTTGTTCTAACTGATTTTTCGTCTGTAACGATCAAATAAAATTTCGTCACGTAGTAAACATTATTTATACTACTTATATCAATTTTACACTAGTTACAATTTTAGTCTGGTAAAAGTGTTGAAAAACCATTAATTTTGAGCAAGTACGCCTTGTCTTTCTTCAAATATTTCTTTTTGTAGTTGATACTTAAGAATATTCCCAAAAAAATCAGTTTTCGTAGTATCTAGAAAATATAAATACACATACTAAGAAGTCTCCTCTAAACGTAGAATTTTTTTTGCATATCCTGCACCACTAATTTAAAAATTATCGGTTAAAAATTGTATATTAAACATGTGCAGTTCCTATTTTGGACGATTTTGAAGCAAACGTTTTATTAGGTATCAAAACTATTTTCTTATGATGGCCTTTAAAAATTGCAAGCCATTAATTAATTGTATATCAATTATATATCTATAAAAAAATTTTAACAAGTGATTTTCGATTGATTACAAAATTTAAAAAAGTTAGATATTTTTGATTGAATTCAATCTTTTTATCGTAGAAAAATAAATTGTTAAATTTATTTTTACCTCCATAATTTAATGATAATAAATAGCATTTATTAACATAAAATAAATTTTGTTTTTATCCAAAACATAATTTGTAATGGAAATTTCGTAAATAAAATTTTCTTTTTGCATCAACTTTGGGAACATCTTTAATAGAACCCCTAGCCTCGAAATACTCGCTTAACTCAAATTCGTTATTGTTGGTTATAATTCCCAATTTTTACAAAATTAATTAACACACACTTTAATAAATGTGTAATTAATTTACAAATTTTTGTCAAATTACTTGTTATCACATTCAAACGTGGACAAAACAATATTCTTGTGTGCATGGTAAATTTCAAGTGGTGATAAAATCAAACAATGTTAATTGTAATTTCGAAGAGTACTCGATACTTTTCAAGACTTGTCCAAAAGTACTCAAACATGTAACAGGATCGTATAAAAAGTATTCGTAAAAAGTATCGATACTTAAGCCTACAAGAATTGCTCATATTTATTACACTATTAAAATTATTTGTTAGGAAATAAAGTAGAATGAATAGTCATGCATATGAAAGTAATATGGGCATTAAATAGAAATATCTCCGTGGCCGGGGACGGCAAAGAATATTATCAAGTGATAATTCCGGCGTCGGTTATTTATATAAATAACCGGAAATTGATAGTTATTTGATTTTTAAACTATGTTTGTAACTTCTTTGATATTATCAACGATAACTACGCATAAAAAAAATCATACTTCATAATTAAATTTAAACTTGTCCCAAAATTTATGAATTTGAACATTTAATATATAAATAACGTTTCAGTTTTGTTTAAAAAAAAAAAATTTAAAAAAAAAAACGCAATTGTAAAAATTTGCATATCAAATTACCAATATTTAGAACATTATATGACATATTATATGAGTTTCCAAATTCGCACATAGTCTATATTTAAAAACTGTGACAGTTCTAACTTCATATTTTTTCATTCAAATAAATATAATAATCAATTTTCATTTACGTAATAAACTGTCAATGGATACTTTTTTTGAGTTTCCAAAATTTTGTTATCTAATATTCTTTGAAATGTTATTTTTCTCATAATTTTCAAACTTTTCATTGCTGTTAATTATTTTTCGTCGATTTCAAATTTCCAGGGTATTATTGGAACTTACAAACTGATTCATATTTTCATCAAATATTATAACCTACAAGTCCTATGGAAAAAAATAGAATTCAAATCATATATACGAAAAAAAAAAACACATTAATACAAAAAAAATCTTTATATTAGGAACATATTTGGTCCATTTTGGCACTAGCACCATTCATTGAAAACATAATGACGAATATTGAGCTATTATATTCGACAATTAATTATGCCAGAGGTGGCACTTATATTATTAATTGAAAATATTCGTTACCGGCACCGGTAACGGAGACAGTTCACTATATTTCCGATATAAAAAAAAATATTGGAAAAGGATAAAATATTGATTTGATAGAACTTCACATTTACTATCGAAGAATAATGATAAGAATTGAGGATTGTATTTGGTGGATGTTATGAAAATATAATATATATTATTATATGATGATGGTTCGAAAACAATACGAAATTGATTTTGATCAAAATGACAATAGCATTGTCGAAACGAAATGAATACGCAATATATAGATAGATAGAAAACTGATGATACTAGTTTAGCTTTTATTATGATTATGTACTGGATGTCCTCTCTAGAATAACACAGGCCAACAGAAAACGTATTTGTACAAGGTCTCAATCGAAAAGAAACCAAAAACTTCCTTGATTGCAAAAAGTACCAGGGAGTTTAAAAGAAAATATAAATTAATCCAATTTGTACTGATTTCACTTCACATCGATTGGCAAAAAACCAAGAGTGGCTCAAAAAACTACTTCCACATCAATTGCAAAAAATTACTCATTCCAATGTTGCATAGAAAAACATTGGCATTTTTAGAAAATTTTTCTAAAAAGGGTGGAGATTGCTGTAAAAAATAAGAGTTTGCCTATTTCTTACTAATAATTACACATTAGATGCAAAAAACAACATCATCCAAGCTTGGAAAAAGATTATTCTTTTACAGGTTGCGCCATAAAAAGAAGCATATGCAACAGGCAAATTTAAGTTTTCGTATTTTCCCTACTTATGCTAATTCATTTTTTATCAGTTGTTAGAAACTTTATCTTTCTAATGTACATAGAAAAAAATATATAATTATGGAGATTTTTCACATACAAGGTGATGAATTTTTAAAAGATAGAAGAAAAATGCTTATACAAAAAATGTTAATTTTTTTTTTGAACAAACCGTTTAAAACATTTTTCCGTTAAATGTTTGAATTCCTCACAATTTTAGATCAAATCTGGCAAATAAACACATATTTTTTTGGAAGGGTCAAGTGTAAGAAATAATAACAAAACAAACTAAATTCCTTAAGATTATAAAATATGGCGTGTGGTGTGGGTGGACACACTGTAGTATATATTGAAGGTATTCAGCATTCAAGCATTCGAGTATAAATGGCAACTTCTTAGCTTTTTCACAAAGCCTTAAACGTATGTCAATGAAAATAATTCCCCTTGAAAAAGTCATCCATATCATTTTTCTATATATATCAACAAAAAATATTATCTATCTTTTCTTTTTTTTTTTTGCTTGTATTGAAAATACGTTACGTATTAAGTTATATAATTCGGTTTTTCATAAGAAAATTCTAAGTCACTTGTTTTGTTGTTTAGAATTTTATTATTTATGACTACCTAATTCTACGAAATATAAATAATGAAAAATAATGATAATTTATTTTCTTTTTTTAAATTTGAAAGTATTATTTTCTTTCGTTCTATTCATATTGTTGACGGTAATGATTTAACTGGAATTTTTCATAAAAATCGTAATCCAGATTGACATGGCAATGAGTTGTTTTCATCCAATTTTGTTAGGTTTGAAACGCTTCAAAATCAGAAAACTTAGATATATAAAATCATGGTAATTACTTTATTTTTGTTAGTCCGTAAAAGACAAAGAACTGATGTTTACTCGGTTATTGTTGACCATGAGATGGCCAAAACAGTGCTACATTTACGGTGCGGGAGAAAGTAACCATAATTGTTTATTAGTAATAATTTTGTTTTCCTATCTGAATCACAGCTGATCACACAACATGCAAAGATCTTATAATCGACTTCTGCTTTATAATCACATTTTGTAATAGTGTAATTGACCGCAAAATTTAAGACATTTTAAACCAATCAACATACAAATCAAAATGACTAAATGGAAAAGAAGTTTTAATGGTGGGCAACAACATTACTCCAAAACGAAAAGAGTAATGCTACTGTAGGTTATAGACATTCATGCATACCAAATTTTGTATGAATTTGATACTTATTTTTTGAGCTCTTTCTCGAAAATTGAAAGAAATACAATGTATGTTACATTAAAAAGGGTACTTATTATAGAGATATCAATCTCCCTTAATGTTTAAACGCATAAAAATGACAATATTGTCTGAATGACAATTAATTGCAATGGCCATGAATCACGATATAGTAGGCTAAATGAGCTATTGAATAATTAACAATAGGAGACACAAGAAGCACGAGAATGTATTGGAGCGGCCTAAACAATGTTGTCAGTATTTGAGATTTTCAAAAATTGTATGTATGAATTATTTTGTAAAATTAATGAAAACTTTGTTTAATGTTTTTTCAAAATTGGAAAAATAGATATTTAATCGTAATTAAATGAAATTCGATAAAATTTCTAGATAAATAGTTCTACGTGCAACCTTAATCACAAACTATACACAAATTAAAACGATTTAAATATCCGATTACAATTCGATAAAGTACGATATCAATTAATTTAAATGAAAATAATTCAATATACGTTAATAGTTCATTAATTAGTCATTTATAATTAAAATTTGAAGCTCAACTGAAATGCGTAATAAAATACGAGGAAAATCATTAAAATTATTGAATTGATTCCAGGGATAATAATTATTATAATTATTATTATCATCAAATTATTAATTATGAATTATATTACTTTATGTTTTGGTAACTATGAGTTACCAAACGTATTTGAAAACGATAAGAAAATGTAAATGGATATATTATCTGAAAGCAGGGTTGGATTATGTTAACATAAAATATACCTCTGAATAATTGTTAACAAAAAAAAAAAAATGAAACAAAAAATTCACTAAAAAGTAAAACTATTTTGAAATTAAAAACTTTAATAATTACCTTTCAAAGTTTGCACTCTCAAATAATTTTTATTTCTTTCCCTTCTTAGTGGATTTTTTACAGTTAGTTTTTCGAAAACAATTTAGTAATAATAAAAATTAGCAACACAGTAAAAAGTTTTGTAAATTTGGTTCAAAATCGGTCCGTATCAAAAATTGGTGTCCAGATTTTGTGCATTTATCACTTTTTTTATGTTACTTGATTTTTAACATAATATGCTTAACTAACTTCACTTTTTTTACTTAATACGTTTGCTATATAAAAAATCTGCTTGATATTTGACTATATTTAAATAAATTAAGTAAACTAATTAACTATTGATTTTAAATTAATTACCTAACTTTCAAACTCAAATAATAATTCAGTTTCAACACTAAATTTGTATTACCTTTAAAAAGACTTTTTGCTCTCTCTTTGAGACGAAACACTGATAATTCAACAACTTTGAGTTGATTAATTTTCGGTGGACCATTTCAAACACTTACATAATGTTGATTTTATTCCAAATTTTTTCTGTATAGTTAAATTTTGAAATTCAATACAACTTTATCTCCTATTGCTCACCTTAAATACCTTTTTCCAAAGTTTTATATAAGTTTAATATCGACTTCTAGTTCCGAATGTCTTTCGACATGTACTCGACAGAAAAAGATAATTCAAATCACAAACGAGAAGACGATACTATGGAACAATAGAAAATGTATTATTCTAGCCGAGACAATATCAATATTATTATATAATGAAATGATATTTGAGTACTTTGTTTTTTTATCGATTAATCTGGACCTGTTCGTTTCAAATAAAGAAAGTACTTTTCAGATAATATTAATGAGTCCATCTGTATAAAATATTATAATGTTTTGTGTCGTCAATATTTTCGAATCGATATTGTGTACGACATTGCTTTTTGAAGAGATAAAAATTGTACGAATATTTACAGATCATTACGCTTACAGAAAAACAATATCAACATTTTTCTATATTTTTCTAACAATTTTTCTTCTGTATATTTTCTTGATGTCGTCTCTTTTTTTTTTTTTTACTCCCGTTAAAATTTTCTTTCAGTATTCAATTTTATCGAAAATATATCAATTTTTTTTTTTGTTATTATTCTTTTTCAAATTTATTTTTTAAATTGAATGAAATTTTGACATCTGTTTGAAATACATTTTAAATTAAAGTAGTTCTCGGCTCTAAAACTCAGGTAATGTGTTTAAACTTACATGTAATCAGACTATATCATAAACATTATTTAAATCGTAACAACAGTCTAAGCATTAAACCACTTGGTTATATGTTAGTATATACAATGTTCTAAATATTATAGTCAGGACACTTTCTATGTTATAAATATTATTACGTCAGCCGGATTCATGAATCTGCCAAATTTATTTTGGAATAAAATGAGTTTTTTGTACGGACTATAAAGTTCATGATATTATCTACCATGTAAAACAACGATATTCAGTTATAAACGAATGAGAAATGCTATGCTCATCTCATCCAGTATACTCGTGACAAATTTTTTCGTGATTTAGCCAAATATTTGAGGATTTAAATAATAATTAATATTATTTACATATTATGGATTATTTTCTTTTATCTTTTCATTAAATACATAAGAATAATATTTTTAACCAAATTTTCAATGCTTAATGTGAATATTTAGAACTGAAAAGTTGTAAAGCCGCCTAAGATCACGACATTATTTTTATGATTATAATTCTTTCTCAATTTTCATTTCGATATTATGGCTAAGAAATTGTTCTTGCATCACTCAAGTTGTTGCAGAAAAGAGCGCAAAAAATTAAAAATTGAAATTATAATATCTCGAGAACAAAACAACGTAATGTTATTTTTTTTAACTTTTAAACATTTCTTACTTAAGCTTGAAATGGGAAGTAACCATCGAAATCGCGAGCTTTGAGCTTGAAGTATCACGATCTAAACAGCCAAAAATTCTGCTTCATGCCCACATTCTGATTCCGTCGAAAATTCGCAGTCGAAAAGTAGTTTTAATGAACAATCTCTAAGTCCATTGAGCTTCACCACTACCAGTTTGTTGGCTTAACGAGATAAAAGGATTTTTAAAATATCCTATACTATAACTAGGTCCTAAAAGAAAACAGGCACTGACATCCTTTACCGTTATTATCGCTGCCGAGATTTACATGGGATAGAATTATGTAAGTTTTAAAGAGATAAAATTTGGGACTTTTCTTATTTAAGGGATTCAATGTCAGAATGGCGTGAATACTTTGTAGTATTTAATTTATTTGGCAATATTCATTTTAAATTGTTGTAACTTTTAGACTTTAATCGACAGTTTTTTTTTTAAATTTTCATAATTAAAAACTAACTAGCTTTAAACCAGGTAAACATATTTTATGTAAAAGCGGGTATCGAATGTTTACTAATTATTTTTTACATTAATCTGTACAAACATTGGCCCAATGGCTAAACAACAAAAGAGGCAATATCATGAATTGTCCCAAAATTATGGAAGTTACAAGATGATAATCGATTTTATATTGATAAGAATTTCATATAGATAATATGCAATTATTTTATAAAGATACAACAATAATAATAATATTTCTAAACAGTTTTTCCTTTCTATTTTCAATAATATTCTTCCTTTTTTTTTACTGATCTAAGTTCTTCTCATAAATGAGGCATAAAATAAAACACTGTTTTCGAAAATTATTATTATTCAAGAAAAAATGTTACATGTAATTTTGATGAAATTTTAAAAAAAAGTTATAAATTTGTTATGCAATAAAAAGCGCAATTTACATAGAGTTGCAGCACTATTTTCGTGAAAAATTAAATAATAATAAATGGAAATTAATGAAATTTATCATGCTCAATCTTGACATAAGTCGGAAGGCATCTTTTTTCGCGAAAAACCACTTTTAAATGTTAAAAAAATACTTTTGGATATTTATTTTTGAATTATATTTGAAATCAAAATTATAGTAAATTAGAGATAATATTTTTTGACAAAGCCACATTCTAAGTTTTGTGGACCCTTAAATAGAAACACTTACACACGAAGAAAGTCCATACAAATCCGTTTTACATACAAATAATAAATGATAAATAACACACACATAATATTTCTTAAATGAAATTAAATATTTAAAGTGATGTTTCCTATACAAAAATTGAGGCAAAAAATTAGATGGAAAATAATGAGAAAAAATTGTAATGTTATTCTCTAGTTTAAGCATGAAATGTTGATCCCAATAGATTAAGCCGTAAACAACATGGTGTATCTGCTGAAAGTAAAATATTAATAAAAATAAAACCAGATAAATGCTTGGTGAACCTGGAGACAATGTATGAAGTAAGCACCTCCACAGAAAAATTATCGTAAGTTTTCTTTCAAAGATAATTGCTATTTAAACTATAAAATATTCATAATTTTTGTTTGGCCTTCAAGATAAAATTTACTCGTTGTAGGTTTGTCTAGCAACCATATCCAAATTTATAAATGCAAATTCTGTTTTCTACGATTATGTTATGCATTGAATATCGTTCCATCTGTTTACCAAGCAGAGTACCTTCACTTTAAGTATTTGTTTATGTTGATGAATTTCAATAAATTATATTTTATTCGTTCCACTCTCCATATTGAAATATCTAAATACAATAAAAATAAAAATAAATTATGTTCTTGTCATTGAAAATGTTGCGTTATTGAATCCACACTATGCGTAACCCCACCTAGCAACATCTTGATCCAATTTAAATTTATACGATGGTGTTACGCATTCACGTCCACACAAAGGTTGCTGTCACGCGACAAGGTTGCGTTACGGTATTACGTTATACGTGAATGTTGCATACACGGCTTAGCAGTGCCAAATTCACATACCTATGAATATTTAATATACCTATAGAGAGTTTTCACAATTCACACATACCAAATTGCGTGTAAATTGTATACATTAACTGGAAAAACCAAAAGAGTGGGTGAATAAGTAAGTGGAAGCAAACATATAAGCACAGACACATATATATATATATAAACCATTCTTTTCTGCCCGTAATATTAATCCCATTG
Organism: Chrysopa pallens; assembly: GCA_020423425.1. NCBI lineage: Eukaryota > Metazoa > Arthropoda > Insecta > Neuroptera > Chrysopidae > Chrysopa > Chrysopa pallens. The sequence goes on along the minus strand of CM035596.1, from coordinate 8,067,685 downwards.
GAATTTTGAATGTATATTTATACATAAATACATTTATTATAAAATAATTTTAAAAATATCAAAATTTATTTATATATTAAATCATGCGGTGGGTAGCTTATTTTAAATAAATAAATATATATATATATATATATATATATATATATATATATATATATATATATATATATATATATATATATATATATATATATATATATATATATATATATATATATATATATATATATATATATATATATATATATATATATATATATATATATATATATATATATATACAGGTGTTCGAAGTATATATGCTCGAAGATGTATTCGACTTGATAATATATGTTTATATTATTATAATACATATGGGACATTACGATATTTTATCTTTAATTACTGTACTCACTTTCATAAAATCGATTTAAAGTCATTTTACGGGCAACATAAAATTATTATTATTTTTTTAATTCTTTGTGCATGTGTAATATTTACGTAATCTTAGTCATTTATCATTGAAATTTTGTGAATTTGCACTGCTTAGTGTCTAACTTTGGTTATATGATTACAATTTTTATACCCTGATAAATGACCCTTAAAAATTTTTAATTGAAAATTTTAGTACTTGATATTGGAAAAATGATTGTGGTTTATTTGTGAAATAGTTTTTTTGTATAAATAGTTATAACTGAAAATAATATTTTTATAATTAATAATGAGAACTCTAGGATTTTTCGAATAAATTTCGATTTGTTTCCCCTAGATCAAATTATTTTGTATTTTATAAATACGTATTTCGACTACAAAGTAGTCATCATCAGTATTAATTAGCTAGTTGTAATGATTCTCTGCAGAGATGTTAATTTGGTAACGGTTTGCAAACTAATTCATACTGATGATGACTACTTTGTAGTCGAAATACGTATTTATAAAATACAAAATAATTTTATCTAGAAAATTGTGACGAAAAAATCGAAATTTATTCGAAAAATCCTAGAGTTCTCATTAATAATTATAAAAATATTGATGTTGCGTTGAAAATTGTAACAATAAGAAATGAAATTTCAGTAGTAATATCTGAGAATAATATTTTTGAGATTAGAATTCACATATAAATTATAATTATGTCCGGGGTTTTTCTTTGTGATGTCTAATCACAAAACTTCTACGTTTGTACCGATTTGCAACCGAATCTATCATTTCAGACTTTGCTCTTATTGAGAAGCCTCTCTTCAGGCCAAAAACTAACACACTCATTGTTCACATTTTCGTCGATTACCATTTAAGTGGATTCCATGATAAATGTTGATGAGTATAATCAATGAAAACATTACACAGTGCACGATCGATCCATTTTCATTTTTCATCGTAAATTTCAGATGATATACTTACGGACTTGATTTGATATTGGCAGAACAGTTATAAAATTTAAATCTACCGATAGTACAGTGCTTATATCAAAATATCACCTCCAAATTGTGTAAAAATAAATTTTGTATGACCACCTTGTACAACTAATCAGCATACAAAAAAAAAAAATTAGTATCATCATACAAACATATATATCATAAATACATAGAAATTGAAAATAAATTCCTATGAGATTATTCGATAATCATTGTATGGATGATATTCGAAGAAAAGTTTACGTAAAATTTTATATAAATCCACAAGAGACCAAAAAGTATGTAAATAAATTTTTACTGTATCATAATAATATTGTTTATAATATTTAGTGAGAAGTCACGTGCTGTCATATGATTATTTGTAGGAAGGCACACAAAACTGTTTGAGTATGTTTTATAAGATTATAGTCCCGTTTATAAACAAAAAAAATATATACACAATTGTATATTGAGTGTAAAAAAAAGACACCAGAATACCGAAATATTAAAAAACGAAACAGTTTGATACAAAACTCCAAATTTTTACTAAGTCAGTATCTTAGAGTCGATATTCAAAGTTATTTTTACACCAAAATTGATAATTTCTCAATATTGTAAAACTACTCATGGAAAATGGATTGATACTAATATTGAACGTTAGTAGATGTTAGTACCTCATACTTGGGTAAAATTTGGTCTTAATACCTGAATGATTTTAGGAAAAAGGCTTAATACACAAATTGAATGAAGACATTTGTATCAAATTAAGACTTCCAATTATTTATTTAAATTTTTTCGTCTTCTTTATTTTTCGAGTAACCATCTTAAAATAACCATTTGGCTCAATTATACTTTACTCTCGGACATGTAAACATCTTTGAATGTAATACTTTTGGTCGATTTGTTGTTGATCTAAAAAAAAGGGGATTTCAAAATAATCTTAAAAATCGCATTTCAAGCTATTTTCAAGATCACTTCTAAAATTATTATTTTCAAGTAATTCTCATGATCCGGTATGGTTTTATTAACCGACTAAAAAATGAGGATGTTTGTAGGTAACTTCATCGTTGATGAACCCTTATTGATGATTCTATTTTTGATGGAAAGCAGATATTCCAAGGGTGGTATCATCATCAAGAAACCAGCATCTGGGGCCCCAGATGCATGTTCAACCAAATCAAAAAATTTTCATGGTTTTATACAACACTGAAATTTTTAAACAAAAAAGAGCTGCCTTTGCTTAAAAAATTGATTGGTTAGCGTCGACTGAGAAAGGTAATTGGTCACAATGAAAGGTTTAATATTATTTTTTACTTTTTAGTTCATTTATTTGAAGATACTTCTATAAAATCAGATTAAACAAATTTTTATTTTATTTTTGAAATTATACTTCTTTATGCGCGTTATGAAAAAATAATGAGCCTGAAATTTTAATATACGCGCGCGATCATTCTCGCACAAAATTCACAGGTTCAAGGTTCAGAGTAAATATTAAATAAAGAAAATAATAAATATTTAAAAAATGAATAATGTATGAAAATATATATTTATTTATTTAATTTTTCAAATTTAAACTGAGCTTTATTCACCGTGTTGACTATCCTTATCCAGTCCTTTTTGTTATTTTAATTTTTATTAATTATTTGCATGGAATTAAAAATTGTTTTTTAATTATGCCAAAGAAGTATAACTTCTGGCGCGCGTACATAAGTACACGCACCCATTTTTTTTTTTTTTAGTTCTGTTTTAGATTTCCTCATTTAAAATTGTTTTTACCTTATATGATGAATTACACTAAATTTTAAACAAGAGTCATCTTTATAGAAATCCTTGAAGTTGTAATTTGAAGGAAACAAATTCAATACAAGATGGAAATTGAATTAAAAAAAAAGAATACATGGTTATTGAGTGATTAAAATATAATTAAATCCAAAAGAGATAAAGATATACTACTATCATCTTCGTGTTCAAAAATAATTTAATTATTCCATAAATAATGAAATTGGTTATTGTTATAATTTGTACATTATGGCTATTAGCTATTAGCTTAGAGAATCAAGTAGTTCATTTACTAAATCACTTAAAGTAATGTTATTAATTTTTTATCCCAATATCTGATAATTTTTGGCTCGTTCAGTAAAATTGTCATTATTTTGATTCAAATAATTTTTCAATATACCAAAATAAATCAAGTGCGGAGTCAGATGATGATTCAGTGAAGTTAGATGATTATAGAAAAAATACGTCCGACGTTTCAATATCTGAAATTTCTAAACAAGAGCAAGAAATAGTGGCAAATTCACTTTTCAACCAGTAGAACCTTATGAAGTTGATAATAAGTCAGTCGAAGGCAATAATAAGCCTAATGACGCCGATAAACCTTTAGAAGAAGATGCTGAAAAAGAAGAAAGCAAGCTGCCTGAATCTGATTTCTATGATGAAGATGTTCAACTACTTGGCCCGAAACACAACATGAAGGTATTGTACATCCTTGCACTGCTAATCCAAGTGTTTAACTCAGTGTGTTAAAATAAAACACTTTATTGTTTTCTGCTACTAAAGCGCTTAGAAATAAAACGGTATAAACGTTTAAACAATTGTATTAACCATTAAAAGTGGTTTAACGGTTCGCGTAACACATTTAAGTGCTTAATCCGAAAACATTTTATTCGTTTAAAGAAAAAAACACTCCAGTTTTATTACAAAGCGCTTACTATTACATTAAACGTTTAAAAAAACATCGAATGTTTTAAATTAAAACGGATATTCCGGAATTAAATTTCAAAAAAAAAAAAAAAACGTTTAATCTATAAGACATGTATATTATAAAACGCTTTAATTTCTTAAACAGTTTAAAAAAATTGTATCAATTTTGTCAGTCGATATTCCATTTCTAATTTTATGCTGAATATATGTTGCAATAATTCTTTGAAGATTTATCAGAGGAATATATTTTAAATTCATATTTTTGAAAAAGCTAAGAGGATGTGGAAAGATCAAATCTCTAACATTCAGTGTGCATTTAATTTGTTTTCAAACCATAAAGTTTGGAAAAAAATTATCTTAAAAATATTAGTGCTGCCTCTATACGTGATAGATGACAACTACAGTTGTGAATAAGGTTAGGATGTGTGATATGTAATGTAGTTTAATGGCGGCAAGTAACAATTCACGTAGTGCTGCCTCAATACGTGGTAGATGACAACTACAGTAGTGAATTAGGTTAGGATGTGTCATATGTAATGTGGTTTAATGGCGGCAAGTGACAATTCACGTAGTGCTGCCTCTATACGTGATAGATGACAACTACAGTAGTGAATTAGGTTAGGATGTGTCATATGTAATGTGGTTTAATGGCGGCAAGTGACAATTCACGTAGTGCTGCCTCTATACGTAATAGATGACAACTACAGTAGTGAATGAGGTTAGGATGTGTCATTTGTAATGTAGTTTAATGGCGGAAAGTGACAATTCACGTGGTGTGGTTCATTGTGTGTTTTTATTTTTGATTTGTTATTGTTTATTTTAAAAGAAAATTCAGGGAAGCCAAGTTCAAGCGATACAAGTAAAGGATCCTGATCGATTCAATCAAGAAGACGTCTAATCATCACTGGCCACCTCTCACTGCTGACTTACAGAAAAAACTGGAAGGCGTTGGAATTTTACAAGCAACATTATTTCATATATTGTGAAAATTTTGTGAAAAATAATAATAATATAGAATGGTTAAAAAAATAACATAAATTAATAATTTTACCATTTTTATATTATCAATATTGGCTATAGATAGGCCTTTTCATTTTCAGTGCGCATGCGTTCGCATCAGCCATTTTTTTCGTACTGTTATTTGTAAACAAGCGTGTTAAAGTGCCCGCGTACTAAAACTTAAAATTAATAATTACTATTATAAATGTATTTATGATTTAAAAAAGTAAAAAAAGTAAAGTAGTAAGTGTCAAGATTCAATAGAGCAGTTTTGCTGTAGACTATAATTATGTTGTCTGTACGAAAAGGTACAACAAAACGGTGTTGTTATGGAGTATGCAAAAGTGATACACGTAATAAGTCTTTTAAAACAAATACTTATTATTTTATAAACTTTCCAAAGCCTTGCCTGGAATATCGCAAGAAAGTAATTAAGTCATCCAAAAAAATACATATTAAAACATGTCAAAAATGTTCTAAATGTGATTCGTGGGTGAAAAAATGTGGCCGAAGTGACAGAGGATTTAAATCTATTGATGATGTTACTAAGGACACTTATATTTGTTCGTTGCATTTTTCTGGAGAAAGTGGTCCAAGTGAACAAAATCCTGATCCTTTGAGCTATCAAGAATTTCAACAAATTCATAAATCAACCAATAAGGTATAATTATTAATCCAAAAATTTTATTTTTAAAGTAATAACCTCAAACTTCTTTGACAGGTGATTAAAGCAAGAACCAGCTTATTAGAAAAATATCAAAGACATGCTATGGAAGAAAAAAATTTATCTGAAGAAAGAGATATTAATAACATTTCTATAGTTACACAGGTAAAGTGTGAATATTATAATTAAAAAAATACATGTGAACAAAAATTATTTTTTTTGTTATAGGCGTCAACGGCTCATGAAGAAGTTGACAACATTCTTGATAATAACATAAGCTTCAACGAACCTTTAATACAGGATCAATCATTGGAAGAAAGTTTCAACGATAGAGACAAAATCTGTGAAGAAAATAACAATTCCACAGCCACAATACAAACACAAACGGATTCCATAAAAATGTGTAAATATATGATATAACTAATAATAATTATTGAATTTAAGTAGCATGTATGAACAATATGTTAGTCTTTGAATTTTCAACTCCTTTTTAAATGTCATGTTGATTTTATAAATATTTAATTATGACATTAGTTATATTAGTCAATTCTTATATTAATTAAGGTGCTTTTATATGCAAATTTAAATGAAATCATGATTTTTATTAATTTTTTCTGATTTTTTTACAAGAGTAAATACAAGTATTGACACCTAACCTCTCAACTAGCACATTTTTTTTTCCTTGCTGTGAACGTCCGTGACATTTTAACCATCTTTTTAATTGCTCACAGCTATGAGCTTCCACAGAGTTATAAATAAGTGAAGCACCATCAATTAATTCTTCAAGTAATTTATTATTTGGTAGAGATATTATTGCATTCCCAGCCATTGCTAACAAAAACAGTACGAAACTTTTAAATTACCGCTATTTCAAAATGGCTGCAGCGCTTGCGCAATCACCTGATGAAAAGGCCTATTATACACAAACCCAGTAATTTAAAAACAAAACATTAGATAGCGCAAAAATACTTGATTAGCGTATTAGATGTCTCTCTTTTAATTCGATTTCCACTTAATAAAATTATTTTGATTTAAAAAAAATACAAAAAAAAACTATGAATTTTCACGATTTGATAATTTAGATTTTCCTGTAATACTTACCTCCTATGGTTTTTGAAATTATTATTTTTACTTAAGACTACTGAGGTTCAAAAGAGATGAGTATCATAAATAATATCACATATCATTTTGGAGCCCCCTTGGGACTGAGTCGAAGATCAATAAATGACGTGCACTGACTACACGATAGATCATGTATTATTATGTCGAATTTCTAGTATTAGAATGTTTCGTTTCCAAAATAATAATTTTTCGAGGAGGGTAAAGTGAAATAAATACAGATAGAGGATAAATAAGAACATGACTGTGTGCGTATCTTTTACAGAATTGTTTACAATGGACATAAATATATTTTTAAATAGCATGAGTTGAAACGTCTATATTTCACAAACAGGAAACTAAAGCCAGAAGCGGATCTAGGCTATGTGCCGCCCTAAGCTCATGTGGCGCCTTTTATATGAATGTGATTTAAAGAATATTAAATGATAGTTTTTCAAATTCAAAAAAATTTGTCAAATTTGGTAACTTATCATAGTAGTTTTCATTTCAGTTTAGATCTTAAGGTAGTTCCAGATTTTTGAAATAGTATACCCTTTGGCCCGGACCTCTCGAATCTAAGCGGAAATCCAGCGCTGTTTATTTTTTTTAATTTAAAACCAGCAAGATAAGAACGTTTAAAAATCCTGATTGAACAACGCCAGTTATTCGTGACGTCATTATTCTGTAGCTCTATAAAAATTACTTAAGTTAAATTCGATTTTCAAAAAAAATATGGAAAATAATTTTTGTGAGGTTATGAGATCTTCTTTTTTGGATTAATTTAAAATACATTTTTTATGTAGTTGAGTCTGCTTTTTGATGTAAAATATAGTAAATTTAATCAGTCATCTACCCTATCACTCAATTCTCCTCTGCTTTACCTACATATTTTTCTAAGACGTGTCGACCTTGGCCATTTGATGGTATAAAACTAGACATTTTTTCGAGAACAATATTTTTGTACTAAGGCATATGTATATACTTTTTCCAGTGAAGGTACTATTTTGTTTAAAATGAAAAAATTTATATAAGACAATTTTCCAATTTATAAAAGTATTATTGTATATATATATATATATATATCACACAATAGCTATATGGATTTTCTTTTGCAATTTAAATAAAGTGGTAAGATGAAAATTGATGAAAATGTTTGCTTATATTATATGTATATATATATATATATATATAATTTTCGTATTAGTACGGATTTTCAATTTTATTGATATTATTTTATTTGTAACAGAAAAATTTGATTGGTTACTTTTTTTAATAATTATAGTACTCTATTCGATTTACGGATTAAGTTAGGTGCCCCGTAAAATTAAAAAATACTCCTTTATTCTTATTTTCTCCTACTTATTCATATCGATTCCTAAAATTATTCATAAATTATTACTTTATTCATAAAAATTCCGCTCTTTTACTTTATCGTATAGAAAAATAGTTGGTATTTTTGGAGATTTGTCCCCAAACGAGGTGCACACAAATTTAAAATTAACTTTTTACTCTGATTTCCGCTTTTCATTTCACAGCTGTTGTAAAAATTTCTCTTTACCTATCTTATAACATATATATATATATTTTTTTTTTGTACGTTTCCTCTAAAGGAAGTGGAACTATTCAGATTGAAATTATGATTATTTTGTTTTATTACGTAAACTCAATTTGTGTAAAATATCAAAGGGATTGGTTTAGAAATATTTAAAAAATATATCTCAAGATTTGAAAAAAAAAATGTGCTTCAAGTTAAATAAAATCGATAAATAATACACATAAACAAATATAGATGCTCCTTTATTGTTTGGAGTCCGTTTTCAAAATACATACAATTGAATATAACAATAATAACCATAAAACTTTATTTAAAATATAACATACATAATATATTATAATACATCAAGTATTTATTCGTTTTCTTAAAAATAAATACAATGAAATTAAACAAACTATGCTTTATTTACATGCGGTATTTCATTTTAATTTACAACTTAAATCGATTAACATGAAGATGAGTTTTAATATTATAAATAGAAATTGAAATATTCATACCATTCATAATTATAGATTTACATTTTTTTAAAAATCGCGCTATTTCTTACGATTTATGTGTATACACTAGTAAAATTTTATATTATACAACCGTGTTTGAAATGAATAGGATGTATACGCTCTTATGTAAGTGAGACAAGTATGATGTCTCTCTCCAACAGAAACTGTAACTTTAAATAAGTACCATACAAACGAGTATAAAAATACGTAAATAGCCAATAAAGAATATCATTTACAAATGTTTGTACAGTGATTGAACGTAGCCGACTATGAAGTATATCTGTACTTTCAATAATGTATTTGAAAATATAAAAAATTTCCCAAATGTGTCCCAAAATTAGCTAAATTCCTTGACTAATCCATGAATTTTTATTTAAAATGAATTTTACCAGAATTTTTCAGACTTTCACTGATCAAAAACTACTCTGAATATAAAAATAAAAATGATCGAAAAGCAAGCTTTGGAAATTTATTGAATTTTACTACTTTCAATTGTTAAAAAACAAATGAGTCTGTCAAAGTACTAATTAATTGCCTTTTCCTCGTAAACTTCGATTATCTATAGAATAAAAGTCTTTTTCTTCGTAAATATAATAGTTATTTCATTTTGTTATTATTTTCATTCATTAATATCGTTTCACAAATTATATTTCATCGAAATTTCTGGTAAGTTTCAAGTTACAGTTCCCAAATTTTTGTGCAATCTGTGTAATATTGATTATTAAAGTTGACGACAGTAATTTCTAAATAATTTGCAATATAACTTAAGTTTGGACCTCTAATTAGAAAGTTAACTGGGTTTTTCTGGTTTGAGAAAAACAAGAATAGGTATTATGTCTTTTAAATAACTCAGTCAAGAAATTCTACAGTATTAATGAATGCATTTTATAATTTAGTGTCAAAGAGTTTTCCCCGAAAACAAATTTCTAAAAGAAAAAATCAAAATTTTCCTTGAACAAGTCTTTGAAACGCGCCCTCCGTTTTCATATTATTGTATTGTATTAAATTATGATTGTGAAAATTTCAGCAACGATGAAGAAAACAACAAACATAAATGAAAAGAGTTCAACAGGGAGCGGAAATGTTAGTACCAGTGACCAATCTATGCCGTCTACTAGCAAAGCATCCGGAATATCGTCTTCTGGAAATGATCAAAGCCGTAAGTTAAAACTATTCAATTTATTTTATTTTATTTTTGTTTATTTTTTTTATATTTTTTATAATTATTAATTAGAACGCTAGGTTGTTTCGAATAAATTTCGATTTTTCCCCCAATTTCCTAGATTAAATTATTTTGTATTTTATAAATACGTATTTCGACTACAAAGTAGTCATCATCAGTATGAATTAGTTTGCAAACCGTCACCAAATTAGCAACGAGTAACATCTCTGCAGAGAATCATTACAACTAGCTCGAAACGCGCCCTCCATTTTCATATTAATGTATTGTATTAAATTATGATTGTGAAAATTTCAGCTTCATTAATGAAAACAACAAACATAAATGAAGAGAGTTCAACAGGGAGCGGAAATGCTAGTACCAGTGACCAATCTATGCCGTCTACTAGCAAAGCATCCGGAATATCGTCTTCTGGAAATGATCAAAGCCGTAAGTTAAAACTATTCAATTTATTTTATTTTTTACTTTTTTATAATTATTAATGAGAACTCTAGGATGTTTCGAATAAATTTTGATTTTTCCCACGATTTCCTAGATCGAAGTATGAATTAGCTAGTTGTAATGATTCTCTGAGGAGATGTTACTCGTTGCGAATTTGGTGACGGTTTGCACACTTGTTCGTTCGCGTGGTCCTACCACGTGGTCCAATATCATTGGCCGAACACTAAACACGTGATCGATGCTGATTGGTTGACGTAGCAATTTGATAGATACTTGAAAAGTATAAATTGCGCATACGCGAACGAATAAGTAAGCAAACCGTCACCAAATTAGCAACGAGTAACATCTCCTCAGAGAATCATTACTGGCTAATTCATACTGATGATGACTACTTTGAAATCGAAATACGTATTTATAAAATACAAATTAATTTGATCTTAGAAATTCGGCGAAAAAATCGAAAAACAATGTTTTCCAATTCTTGTGGATTCAAATTCCCAAATTTTTGTTTTGCGGGCAAAATGAGCTGCTATATTCAAGCCAGCCATGACCATAATCTAATTTTAAGGATGAATTCGTTTCTGCTAACCGAATCTGCATGGTATCAAATGATTTAATTAATATATGTTTTTAGAAAATAAATATGTAAAAAAAGTTCACCAATTCCACCCATGTACCAGTTCACAAATGCCGATACTAACAAGTATATATTCATTAACACCAAAAGCGGGTGCTACTAGAAAATCACCTGGAATACAAACACCAATTGCACCAGCTAAACGATCGCGTCCAGTGACACAAGCCATACAAACAGAATCTGTTGCTCCGCTAAACATCAAGCCGGTATATATTCGTCAAGTGATTGTGCAACCGCCTCCAGTACCGGAGCAACGCAATAAAGCGACTATGTGCAAACCTAACACAGTATCAAAGCGTTGTTCGTTTAAACCACGCACGAACACCATAGAGACACAAACTGATAATAACCTGGCGAACAATGTGATTGTTCCCATACCCGTACCAATATATGTTCCAGTACCGATGGCATTATTCAGCACTCCGTTCCCAGTACCAGTACCCTTTCCATTACCGATACCGATACCAATTTTTATCCCAACAACGAGAAATTCTGCACATGATATTATGGAAGCAATTAAGGTATGTCTTAAAAATTAGAGCTTGATTAACATTCTAAATGAATTTGTTAGAGCAATATCCTCTGCAAATTTCTTCCAATTTTTCTATATAACTGAACTTTATAAACAACTTTTGCTATTTCTTTTAGGCAATAAAAACGCAAATGCTTCATTCAGAAAGTGATGACTATGATAATGGTAAGTTTCATGGGTATTCTGCCTAAGTAAGTTTCATGGATATCCCACAAAAATATATCGAACGACTTGGATTCCAAGAAGTTAGAATATTCTGGAATTTTTATTTTCTAAAATTCTACGAAGAAATTATTATTTATTGATATTATGAAATCTATAAAAATAGGATCAAGTTTTTGGGTTCGATTGATTTAAGGATCCCATTCTTCCCTGTTTGGTCTAAATATCAATTCAAAATAGAGATTTTGTGCTGTCTATTTAGATTAAAGGATGTAGTCATTACAGTCATTAATTAACTTTTGTATACTTTGTGTCTAGGCGGTAATCAAGATGATTCCCGTGCTGCAGTTGTGAGTGCAAGTTCTGTTGGTGATAGTATGATAGCAGTTGCCGCTGAATTAGATGAAGTAACTGCTAAGGTAGAATGTGAGTACGAACACAATAACGGCTAGTCAATTAAATAAATAAGCAATATCAAGGTTTTGGGTTCGATTGATTTAAGGATCCCATTCTTCCCTGTTTGGTCTAAATATCAATTCAAAATAGAGATTTTGTGCTGTCTATTTAGATTAAAGGATGTAGTCATTACAGTCATTAATTAACTTTTGTATACTTTGTGTCTAGGCGGTAATCAAGATGATTCCCGTGCTGCAGTTGTGAGTGCAAGTTCTGTTGGTGATAGTATGGTGGCAGTTGCCGCTGAATTAGATGAAGTAACTGCTAAGGTAGAATGTGAGTACGAACACAATAACGGCTAGTCAATTAAATAAATAAGCAATATCAAGGTTTTGGGTTCGATTGATTTAAGGATCCCATTCTTCCCTGTTTGGTCTAAATATCAATTCAAAATAGAGATTTTGTGCTGTCTATTTAGATTAAAGGATGTAGTCATTACAGTCATTAATTAAGTTTTGTATACTTTGTGTCTAGGCGGTAATCAAGATGATTCCCGTGCTGCAGTTGTGAGTGCAAGTTCTGTTGGTGATAGTATGGTGGCAGTTGCCGCTGAATTAGATGAAGTAACTGCTAAGGTAAAATGTGAGTACGAACACAATAACGGCTAGTCAATTAAATAAATAAGCAATATCAAGGTTTTGGGTTCGATTGATTTAAGGATCCCATTCTTCCCTGTTTGGTCTAAATATCAATTCAAAATAGAGATTTTGTGCTGTCTATTTAGATTAAAGGATGTAGTCATTACAGTCATTAATTAACTTTTGTATACTTTGTGTCTAGGCGGTAATCAAGATGATTCCCGTGCTGCAGTTGTGAGTGCAAGTTCTGTTGGTGATAGTATGGTGGCAGTTGCCGCTGAATTAGATGAAGTAACTGCTAATGTAGAATGTGAGTACGAACACAATAACGGCTAGTCAATTAAATAAATAAGCGAGTCTATAATTAATTAAAGAAAGCGGTTTTTTCACATTTACTAACAAATAATACTTATCTTAATATACATAAATTACATGTCACGTTGTTTGTTCGCGATGAACTCCAAAACTATTGAACCGATTCTACCGTTTTTTTTTTAATGAGTGCTATGCTCCAACTTAAGAGACAGGATTGTTTATTTCTTAATTTGAGATTTCAATTTTATTTTATTGCGAATTAATTGTTTTTTATATGACAAAGAGATACAGTTCGATAATATTTTAACAGATGGTAGTCTAAGTAGAAGGTAGTCCGGTAAACGTTGTTTTGACATATCTACACTACATAGTATAAAACAAAGTCGCTTTCTCTGTCCCTATATCCCTATGTATGCTTAAATCTTTAAAACTACGCAACTACAGAAAACTGATGGTATATGTCTATCTCTTATGGATATCTCACAATAACATTTTTTTGTCATGTACTTTTTACGACAAATAAAGGCTAATTTTCGAAGCGATTAATTTTTAATTAATAATTTATTATCTATATAAAAATAACCGTTATCTGCTACAAAATTTCTATGATGCGGGGCTAATGCCAAACACCGCCCCGTGGGTCAAAGAGCCGAGGTATCGGGTGGCTACACCAAATACCGGGTCAAAATTTCGTGTCAAGGGTTTCGTACTTTTTGCTGACGCGGAACCAAGGTCGTAGGCAAACTCAGAGGTACGCATACCAAATACGAGGTATAAATATTGAAATTTCGTGTCACGGGTTTCCTACACGAAATACCTGGCAATAAATACCGGTTGCCGCACAACAAATACCGGATGCTCCAAATTGTCACAGCAACGCGTTGTCGGATCTGCTAGTATGTTAATAAAAATTAATTATTATCAAATTTGTTGATGATAAAAATACCTAATTAAATAATTTGTATACTTATAATATAGATTTTAGTGATTTATTGATGTCTTTTAGTGATATATTTAATAAACTTTTGTATTCTTTATGTCTAGGGGATAGTGAAGATGATGATGACAGTCTTTAAACACTGAATTAAAAGATCCAATTAATTTATTTATATTATTTATTTAAATACTATTTAATTAAAAAAAAAAAAAATGTTTTTGTTTCAATTAATAAAATGTGAATTATTTTCAAATTTGTAGTTAAAACAGTTTAATTAAAGAATTTGTACACTTATATATGTATTTTTTTGTGATTTATTTTTTAGCGACCCAAAAAAGTTGATATCTGTTGATAAAAATTTCGTAAGCCATAAATTCATGTATTGTATAAGCTTTCGATTTGCTTAATTCTATTTTTTGTGCAATTTCGCTGTCACTAAACATGCATTTAAAACGATTAACATGAAGATGAGTTTTAATATTATAAATAGAAATTGAAATATTCATACCATTCATAATTATAGATTTACATTTTTTTAAAAATCGCGCTATTTCTTACGATTTATTTGTATACACTAGTAAAATTTTATATTATACAACCGTGTTTGAAATGAATAGGATGTATACGCTCTTATGTAAGTGAGACAAGTATGCTGTCTCTCTCCAACAGAAACTGTAACTTTAAATAAGTACCATACAAACGAGTATAAAAATACGTAAATAGCCAATAAAGAATATCATTTACAAATGTTTGTACAGTGATTGAACGTAGCCGACTATGAAGTATATCTGTACTTTCAATAATGTATTTGAAAATATAAAAAATTTCCCAAATGTGTCCCAAAATTAGCTAAATTCCTTGACTAATCCATGAATTTTTATTTAAAATGAATATTACCAGAATTTTTCAGACTTTCACTGATCAAAAACTACTCTGAATATAAAAATAAAAATGATCGAAAAGCAAGCTTTGGAAATTTATTGAATTTTACTACTTTCAATTGTTAAAAAACAAATGAGTCTGTCAAAGTACTAATTAATTGCCTTTTCCTCGTAAACTTCGATTATCTATAGAATAAAAGTCTTTTTCTTCGTAAATATAATAGTTATTTCATTTTGTTATTATTTTCATTCATTAATATCGTTTCACAAATTATATCTCATCGAAATTTCTGGTAAGTTTCAAGTTACAGTTCCCAAATTTTTGTGCAATCTGTGTAATATTGATTATTAAAGTTGACGACAGTAATTTCTAAATAATTTGCAATATAACTTAAGTTTGGACCTCTAATTAGAAAGTTAACTGGGTTTTTCTGGTTTGAGAAAAACAAGAATAGGTATTATGTCTTTTAAATAACTCAGTCAAGAAATTCTACAGTATTACTGAATGAATTTTATAATTAAGTGTCAAAGAGTTTTCCCCGAAAACAAATTTCTAAAAGAAAAAATCAAAATTTTCCTTGAACAAGTTTTTGAAACGCGCCCTCCGTTTTCATATTATTGTATTGTATTAAATTATGATTGTGAAAATTTCAGCAACGATGAAGAAAACAACAAACATAAATGAAAAGAGTTCAACAGGGAGCGGAAATGTTAGTACCAGTGACCAATCTATGCCGTCTACTAGCAAAGCATCCGGAATATCGTCTTCTGGAAATGATCAAAGCCGTAAGTTAAAACTATTCAATTTATTTTATTTTTTACTTTTTTATAATTATTAATGAGAACTCTAGGATGTTTCGAATAAATTTTGATTTTTTCCCCAATTTCCTAGATCAAATTATTTTGTATTTTATAAATACGTATTTCGACTACAAAGTAATCATTATCAGTATGAATTAGTTTGCAAACCGTCACCAAATTAGCAACGTGTAACATCTCTGCAGAGAATCATTACAACTAGCTAATTCATACTGATGATGACTACTTTGTAGTCGAAATACGTATTTATAAAATAAAAAATTATTTGATCTAAGAGAATAAGGGGAAAAAATCGAAAATGTTTATACAGTGAAAAATTAGAATAATATTATCTCTTTTACAAAACTCAGTCAAGAAATTCTTTAGTATTTCTGAATGTATTTTATTATTTAGTGTCAAAGAGTTTTCCCCGAAAACAAATTTCTAAAAAAACAAAATCAAAATTTGCCTTGAACAAGTCTTCGAAACGCGCCATCCGTTTTCATATTATTGTATTGTATTAAATTATGATTGTGAAAATTTCAGCTCCGATGAAAATCAAAACATACGTAAATAAAAAGAGGTCAACAGGGAGCGGAAATGCTAGTATCACTGGCCAATCTATGCCGTCTACTAGCAAAGCATCCGGAATATCGTCTTCTGGAAATGATCAAAGCCGTAAGTTAAAACTATTCAATTTATTTTATTTTATTTTTGTTTATTTTTTTTATATTTTTTATAATTATTAATTAGAACGCTAGGTTGTTTCGAATAAATTTCGATTTTTCCCCCAATTTCCTAGATTAAATTATTTTGTATTTTATAAATACGTATTTCGACTACAAAGTAGTCATCATCAGTATGAATTAGTTTGCAAACCGTCACCAAATTAGCAACGAGTAACATCTCTGCAGAGAATCATTACAACTAGCTCGAAACGCGCCATCCATTTTCATATTAATGTATTGTATTAAATTATGATTGTGAAAATTTCAGCTTCATTAATGAAAACAACAAACATAAATCAAGAGAGTTCAACAGGGAGCGGAAATGCTAGTACCAGTGACCAATCTATGCCGTCTACTAGCAAAGCATCCGGAAAACCGTCTTCTGGAAATGATCAAAGCAGTAAGTTAAAACTATTCAATTTATTTTTTTTTTAAATATTTTTATAATTATTAATGAGAACTCTAGGATGTTTCGAATAAATTTCGATTTTTCCCCCGATTTCCTAGATCGAAGTATGAATTAGCTAGTTGTAATGATTCTCTGAGGAGATGTTACTCGTTGCGAATTTGGTAACGGTTTGCACACTTGTTCGTTCGCGTGGTCCTACCACGTGGTCCAATATCATTGGCCGAACACTAAACACGTGATCGATGCTGATTGGTTGACGTAGCAATTTGATAGATACTTGAAAAGTATAAATTGCGCATACGCGAACGAATAAGTGAGCAAACCGTCACCAAATTAGCAACGAGTAACATCTCCTCAGAGAATCATTACTAGCTAATTCATACTGATGATGACTGCTTTGAAATCGAAATACGTATTTATAAAATACAAATTAATTTGATCTAAGAAATTCGGCGAAAAAATCGAAAAACTATGTTTTCCAATTCTTGTGGATTCAAATTCCCAAATTTTTGTTTTGCGGGCAAAATGAGCTGCTATATTCAAGCCAGCCATGACCATAATCTAATTTTAAGGATGAATTCGTTTCTGCTAACCGAATCTGCATGGTATCAAATGATTTAATTAATATATGTTTTTAGAAAATAAATATGTAAAAAAAGTTCACCAATTTTACCCATGTACCAGTTCACAAATGCCGATACTAACAAGTATATATTCATTAACACCAAAAGCGGGTGCTACTAGAAAATCACCTGGAATACAAACACCAATTGCACCAGCTAAACGATCGCGTCCAGTGACACAAGCCATACAAACAGAATCTGTTGCTCCGCTAAACATCAAGCCGGTATATATTCGTCAAGTGATTGTGCAACCGCCTCCAGTACCGGAGCAACGCAATAAAGCGACTATGTGCAAACCTAACACAGTATCAAAGCGTTGTTCGTTTAAACCACGCACGAACACCATAGAGACACAAACTGATAATAACCTGGCGAACAATGTGATTGTTCCCATACCCGTACCAATATATGTTCCAGTACCGATGGCATTATTCAGCACTCCGTTCCCAGTACCAGTACCCTTTCCATTACCGATACCGATACCAATTTTTATCCCAACAACGAGAAATTCTGCACATGATATTATGGAAGCAATTAAGGTATGTCTTAAAAATTAGAGCTTGATTAACATTCTAAATGAATTTGTTAGAGCAATATCCTCTGCAAATTTCTTCCAATTTTTCTATATAACTGAACTTTATAAACAACTTTTGCTATTTCTTTTAGGCAATAAAAACGCAAATGCTTCATTCAGAAAGTGATGACTATGATAATGGTAAGTTTCATGGGTATTCTGCCTAAGTAAGTTTCATGGATATCCCACAAAAATATATCGAACGACTTGGATTCCAAGAAGTTAGAATATTCTGGAATTTTTATTTTCTAAAATTCTACGAAGAAATTATTATTTATTGATATTATGAAATCTATAAAAATAGGATCAAGTTTTTGGGTTCGATTGATTTAAGGATCCCATTCTTCCCTGTTTGGTCTAAATATCAATTCAAAATAGAGATTTTGTGCTGTCTATTTAGATTAAAGGATGTAGTCATTACAGTCATTAATTAAGTTTTGTATACTTTGTGTCTAGGCGGTAATCAAGATGATTCCCGTGCTGCAGTTGTGAGTGCAAGTTCTGTTGGTGATAGTATGGTAAAAGTTGCCGCTGAATTAGATGAAGTAACTGCTAAGGTAGAATGTGAGTACGAACACAATAACGGCTAGTCAATTAAATAAATAAGCAATATCAAGGTTTTGGGTTCGATTGATTTAAGGATCCCATTCTTCCCTGTTTGGTCTAAATATCAATTCAAAATAGAGATTTTGTGCTGTCTATTTAGATTAAAGGATGTAGTCATTACAGTCATTAATTAAGTTTTGTATACTTTGTGTCTAGGCGGTAATCAAGATGATTCCCGTGCTGCAGTTGTGAGTGCAAGTTCTGTTGGTGATAGTATGGTAAAAGTTGCCGCTGAATTAGATGAAGTAACTGCTAAGGTAGAATGTGAGTACGAACACAATAACGGCTAGTCAATTAAATAAATAAGCAATATCAAGGTTTTGGGTTCGATTGATTTAAGGATCCCATTCTTCCCTGTTTGGTCTAAATATCAATTCAAAATAGAGATTTTGTGCTGTCTATTTAGATTAAAGGATGTAGTCATTACAGTCATTAATTAACTTTTGTATACTTTGTGTCTAGGCGGTAATCAAGATGATTCCCGTGCTGCAGTTGTGAGTGCAAGTTCTGTTGGTGATAGTATGGTAGCAGTTGCCGCTGAATTAGATGAAGTAACTGCTAAGGTAGAATGTGAGTACGAACACAATAACGGCTAGTCAATTAAATAAATAAGCAATATCAAGGTTTTGGGTTCGATTGATTTAAGGATCCCATTCTTCCCTGTTTGGTCTAAATATCAATTCAAAATAGAGATTTTGTGCTGTCTATTTAGATTAAAGGATGTAGTCATTACAGTCATTAATTAACTTTTGTATACTTTGTGTCTAGGCGGTAATCAAGATGATTCCCGTGCTGCAGTTGTGAGTGCAAGTTCTGTTGGTGATAGTATGGTAGCAGTTGCCGCTGAATTAGATGAAGTAACTGTTCAGGTAGAATGTGAGTACGAACACAATAACGGCTAGTCAATTAAATAAATAAGCGAGTCTATAATTAATTAAAGAAAGCGGTTTTTTCACATTTACTAACAAATAATACTTATCTTAATATATATAAATTACATGTCACGTTGTTTGTTCGCGATGAACTCCAAAACTATTGAACCGATTCTACCGTTTTTTTTTTTAATGAGTGCTATGCTCCAACTTAAGAGACAGGATTGTTTATTTCTTAATTTGAGATTTCAATTTTATTTTATTGCGAATTATTTGTTTTTTATATGACAAAGAGATACAGTTCGATAATATTTTAACAGATGGTAGTCTTAGTAGAAGGTAGTCCGGTAAACGTTGTTTTGACATATCTACACTACATAGTATAAAACAAAGTCGCTTTCTCTGTCCCTATATCCCTATGTATGCTTAAATCTTTAAGACTACGCAACGGATTTTGATGCGGTTTGCTTTAATAGATAGAGTGATTGAAGAGGAAGGTTTATATGTATAATAGCATCCATTAAATAGTGGACAAATACTATTAATTTTGAGGTTTCTAATGTGATGTTGTAAATAATTACATTTTTTCCGCTTTCATTCCAAACGCAGGGTGAACCCTACGAGATTTATCAAAATTATGTACTCAAAGTATTGTATACATTGAAAAGGTCTACAGAAAACTGATGGTATATGTCTATCTCTTATGGATATCTCACAATAACATTTTTTTGTCATGTACTTTTTACGACAAATAAAGGCTAATTTTCGAAGCGATTAATTTTTAATTAATAATTTATTATCTATATAAAAATAACCGTTATCTGCTACAAAATTTCTATGATGCGGGGCTAATGCCAAACACCGCCCCGTGGGTCAAAGAGCCGAGGTATCGGGTGGCTACACCAAATACCGGGTCAAAATTTCGTGTCAAGGGTTTCGTACTTTTTGCTGACGCGGAACCAAGGTCGTAGGCAAACTCAGAGGTACGCATACCAAATACGAGGTGTAAATATTGAAATTTCGTGTCACGGGTTTCCTACACGAAATACCTGGCAATAAATACCGGTTGCCGCACAACAAATACCGGATGCTCCAAATTGTCACAGCAACGCGTTGTCGGATCTGCTAGTATGTTAATAAAAATTAATTATTATCAAATTTGTTGATGATAAAAATACCTAATTAAATAATTTGTATACTTATAATATAGATTTTAGTGATTTATTGATGTCGTTTAGTGATATATTTAATAAACTTTTGTATTCTTTATGTCTAGGGGATAGTGAAGATGATGATGACAGTCTTTAAACACTGAATTAAAAGATCCAATTAATTTATTTATATTATTTATTTAAATACTATTTAATTAAAAAAAAAAAAAATGTTTTTGTTTCAATTAATAAAATGTGAATTATTTTCAAATTTGTAGTTAAAACAGTTTAATTAAAGAATTTGTACACTTATATATGTATTTTTTTGTGATTTATTTTTTAGCGACCCAAAAAAGTTGATATCTGTTGATAAAAATTTCGTAAGCCATAAATTCATGTATTGTATAAGCTTTCGATTTGCTTAATTCTATTTTTTGTGCAATTTCGCTGTCACTAAACATGCATTTAAAACGATTAACATGAAGATGAGTTTTAATATTATAAATAGAAATTGAAATATTCATACCATTCATAATTATAGATTTACATTTTTTTAAAAATCGCGCTATTTCTTACGATTTATTTGTATACACTAGTAAAATTTTATATTATACAACCGTGTTTGAAATGAATAGGATGTATACGCTCTTATGTAAGTGAGACAAGTATGCTGTCTCTCTCCAACAGAAACTGTAACTTTAAATAAGTACCATACAAACGAGTATAAAAATACGTAAATAGCCAATAAAGAATATCATTTACAAATGTTTGTACAGTGATTGAACGTAGCCGACTAGGAAGTATATCTGTACTTTCAATAATGTATTTGAAAATATAAAAAATTTCCCAAATGTGTCCCAAAATTAGCTAAATTCCTTGACTAATCCATGAATTTTTATTTAAAATGAATATTACCAGAATTTTTCAGACTTTCACTGATCAAAAACTACTCTGAATATAAAAATAAAAATGATCGAAAAGCAAGCTTTGGAAATTTATTGAATTTTACTACTTTCAATTGTTAAAAAACAAATGAGTCTGTCAAAGTACTAATTCATTGCCTTTTCCTCGTAAACTTCGATTATCTATAGAATAAAAGTCTTTTTCTTCGTAAATATAATAGTTATTTCATTTTGTTATTATTTTCATTCATTAATATCGTTTCACAAATTATATCTCATCGAAATTTCTGGTAAGTTTCAAGTTACAGTTCCCAAATTTTTGTGCAATCTGTGTAATATTGATTATTAAAGTTGACGACAGTAATTTCTAAATAATTTGCAATATAACTTAAGTTTGGACCTCTAATTAGAAAGTTAACTGGGTTTTTCTGGTTTGAGAAAAACAAGAATAGGTATTATGTCTTTTAAATAACTCAGTCAAGAAATTCTACAGTATTACTGAATGAATTTTATAATTAAGTGTCAAAGAGTTTTCCCCGAAAACAAATTTCTAAAAGAAAAAATCAAAATTTTCCTTGAACAAGTTTTTGAAACGCGCCCTCCGTTTTCATATTATTGTATTGTATTAAATTATGATTGTGAAAATTTCAGCAACGATGAAGAAAACAACAAACATAAATGAAAAGAGTTCAACAGGGAGCGGAAATGTTAGTACCAGTGACCAATCTATGCCGTCTACTAGCAAAGCATCCGGAATATCGTCTTCTGGAAATGATCAAAGCCGTAAGTTAAAACTATTCAATTTATTTTATTTTTTACTTTTTTATAATTATTAATGAGAACTCTAGGATGTTTCGAATAAATTTTGATTTTTTCCCCAATTTCCTAGATCAAATTATTTTGTATTTTATAAATACGTATTTCGACTACAAAGTAATCATTATCAGTATGAATTAGTTTGCAAACCGTCACCAAATTAGCAACGTGTAACATCTCTGCAGAGAATCATTACAACTAGCTAATTCATACTGATGATGACTACTTTGTAGTCGAAATACGTATTTATAAAATAAAAAATTATTTGATCTAAGAGAATAAGGGGAAAAAATCGAAAATGTTTATACAGTGAAAAATTAGAATAATATTATCTCTTTTACAAAACTCAGTCAAGAAATTCTTTAGTATTTCTGAATGTATTTTATTATTTAGTGTCAAAGAGTTTTCCCCGAAAACAAATTTCTAAAAAAACAAAATCAAAATTTGCCTTGAACAAGTCTTCGAAACGCGCCATCCGTTTTCATATTATTGTATTGTATTAAATTATGATTGTGAAAATTTCAGCTCCGATGAAAATCAAAACATACGTAAATAAAAAGAGGTCAACAGGGAGCGGAAATGCTAGTATCACTGGCCAATCTATGCCGTCTACTAGCAAAGCATCCGGAATATCGTCTTCTGGAAATGATCAAAGCCGTAAGTTAAAACTATTCAATTTATTTTATTTTATTTTTGTTTATTTTTTTTATATTTTTTATAATTATTAATTAGAACGCTAGGTTGTTTCGAATAAATTTCGATTTTTCCCCCAATTTCCTAGATTAAATTATTTTGTATTTTATAAATACGTATTTCGACTACAAAGTAGTCATCATCAGTATGAATTAGTTTGCAAACCGTCACCAAATTAGCAACGAGTAACATCTCTGCAGAGAATCATTACAACTAGCTCGAAACGCGCCATCCATTTTCATATTAATGTATTGTATTAAATTATGATTGTGAAAATTTCAGCTTCATTAATGAAAACAACAAACATAAATCAAGAGAGTTCAACAGGGAGCGGAAATGCTAGTACCAGTGACCAATCTATGCCGTCTACTAGCAAAGCATCCGGAAAACCGTCTTCTGGAAATGATCAAAGCAGTAAGTTAAAACTATTCAATTTATTTTTTTTTTAAATATTTTTATAATTATTAATGAGAACTCTAGGATGTTTCGAATAAATTTCGATTTTTCCCCCGATTTCCTAGATCGAAGTATGAATTAGCTAGTTGTAATGATTCTCTGAGGAGATGTTACTCGTTGCGAATTTGGTAACGGTTTGCACACTTGTTCGTTCGCGTGGTCCTACCACGTGGTCCAATATCATTGGCCGAACACTAAACACGTGATCGATGCTGATTGGTTGACGTAGCAATTTGATAGATACTTGAAAAGTATAAATTGCGCATACGCGAACGAATAAGTGAGCAAACCGTCACCAAATTAGCAACGAGTAACATCTCCTCAGAGAATCATTACTAGCTAATTCATACTGATGATGACTGCTTTGAAATCGAAATACGTATTTATAAAATACAAATTAATTTGATCTAAGAAATTCGGCGAAAAAATCGAAAAACTATGTTTTCCAATTCTTGTGGATTCAAATTCCCAAATTTTTGTTTTGCGGGCAAAATGAGCTGCTATATTCAAGCCAGCCATGACCATAATCTAATTTTAAGGATGAATTCGTTTCTGCTAACCGAATCTGCATGGTATCAAATGATTTAATTAATATATGTTTTTAGAAAATAAATATGTAAAAAAAGTTCACCAATTCCACCCATGTACCAGTTCACAAATGCCGATACTAACAAGTATATATTCATTAACACCAAAAGCGGGTGCTACTAGAAAATCACCTGGAATACAAACACCAATTGCACCAGCTAAACGATCGCGTCCAGTGACACAAGCCATACAAACAGAATCTGTTGCTCCGCTAAACATCAAGCCGGTATATATTCGTCAAGTGATTGTGCAACCGCCTCCAGTACCGGAGCAACGCAATAAAGCGACTATGTGCAAACCTAACACAGTATCAAAGCGTTGTTCGTTTAAACCACGCACGAACACCATAGAGACACAAACTGATAATAACCTGGCGAACAATGTGATTGTTCCCATACCCGTACCAATATATGTTCCAGTACCGATGGCATTATTCAGCACTCCGTTCCCAGTACCAGTACCCTTTCCATTACCGATACCGATACCAATTTTTATCCCAACAACGAGAAATTCTGCACATGATATTATGGAAGCAATTAAGGTATGTCTTAAAAATTAGAGCTTGATTAACATTCTAAATGAATTTGTTAGAGCAATATCCTCTGCAAATTTCTTCCAATTTTTCTATATAACTGAACTTTATAAACAACTTTTGCTATTTCTTTTAGGCAATAAAAACGCAAATGCTTCATTCAGAAAGTGATGACTATGATAATGGTAAGTTTCATGGGTATTCTGCCTAAGTAAGTTTCATGGATATCCCACAAAAATATATCGAACGACTTGGATTCCAAGAAGTTAGAATATTCTGGAATTTTTATTTTCTAAAATTCTACGAAGAAATTATTATTTATTGATATTATGAAATCTATAAAAATAGGATCAAGTTTTTGGGTTCGATTGATTTAAGGATCCCATTCTTCCCTGTTTGGTCTAAATATCAATTCAAAATAGAGATTTTGTGCTGTCTATTTAGATTAAAGGATGTAGTCATTACAGTCATTAATTAAGTTTTGTATACTTTGTGTCTAGGCGGTAATCAAGATGATTCCCGTGCTGCAGTTGTGAGTGCAAGTTCTGTTGGTGATAGTATGGTAAAAGTTGCCGCTGAATTAGATGAAGTAACTGCTAAGGTAGAATGTGAGTACGAACACAATAACGGCTAGTCAATTAAATAAATAAGCAATATCAAGGTTTTGGGTTCGATTGATTTAAGGATCCCATTCTTCCCTGTTTGGTCTAAATATCAATTCAAAATAGAGATTTTGTGCTGTCTATTTAGATTAAAGGATGTAGTCATTACAGTCATTAATTAACTTTTGTATACTTTGTGTCTAGGCGGTAATCAAGATGATTCCCGTGCTGCAGTTGTGAGTGCAAGTTCTGTTGGTGATAGTATGGTAAAAGTTGCCGCTGAATTAGATGAAGTAACTGCTAAGGTAGAATGTGAGTACGAACACAATAACGGCTAGTCAATTAAATAAATAAGCAATATCAAGGTTTTGGGTTCGATTGATTTAAGGATCCCATTCTTCCCTGTTTGGTCTAAATATCAATTCAAAATAGAGATTTTGTGCTGTCTATTTAGATTAAAGGATGTAGTCATTACAGTCATTAATTAACTTTTGTATACTTTGTGTCTAGGCGGTAATCAAGATGATTCCCGTGCTGCAGTTGTGAGTGCAAGTTCTGTTGGTGATAGTATGGTAAAAGTTGCCGCTGAATTAGATGAAGTAACTGCTAAGGTAGAATGTGAGTACGAACACAATAACGGCTAGTCAATTAAATAAATAAGCAATATCAAGGTTTTGGGTTCGATTGATTTAAGGATCCCATTCTTCCCTGTTTGGTCTAAATATCAATTCAAAATAGAGATTTTGTGCTGTCTATTTAGATTAAAGGATGTAGTCATTACAGTCATTAATTAACTTTTGTATACTTTGTGTCTAGGCGGTAATCAAGATGATTCCCGTGCTGCAGTTGTGAGTGCAAGTTCTGTTGGTGATAGTATGGTAGCAGTTGCCGCTGAATTAGATGAAGTAACTGCTAAGGCAGAATGTGAGTACTAACACAATAACGGCTAGTCAATTAAATAAATAAGCGAGTCTATAATTAATTAAAGAAAGCGATTTTTTCACATTTACTAACAAATAATACTTATCTTAATATATATAAATTACATGTCACGTTGTTTGTTCGCAATGAACTCCAAAACTATTGAACCGATTCTACCGTTTTTTTTAATGAGTGCTATGCTCCAACTTAAGAGACAGGATAGTTTATTTCTTAATTTGAGATTTCAATTTTATTTTATTGCGAATTAATTGTTTTTTATATGACAAAGAGATACAGTTCGATAATATTTTAACAGATGGTAGTCTAAGTAGAAGGTAGTCCAGTAAACGTTGTTTTGACATATCTACACTACATAGTATAAAACAAAGTCGCTTTCTCTGTCCCTATATCCCTATGTATGCTTAAATCTTTAAAACTACGCAACGGATTTTGATGCGGTTTGCTTTAATAGATAGAGTGATTGAAGAGGAAGGTTTATATGTATAATAGCATCCATTAAATAGTGGACAAATACTATTAATTTTGAGGTTTCTAATGTGATGTTGTAAATAATTACATTTTTTCCGCTGTCATTGCAAACGCAGGGTGAACCCTACGAGATTTATCAAAATTATGTACTCAAAGTATTGTATACATTGAAAAGGTCTACAGAAAACTAATGGTATATGTCTATCTCTTATGGATATCTCACAATAACATTTTTTTGTCATGTACTTTTTACGACAAATAAAGGCTAATTTTCGAAGCGATTAATTTTTAATTAATAATTTATTATCTATATAAAAATAACCGTTATCTGCTACAAAATTTCTATGATGCGGGGCTAATGCCAAACACCGCCCCGTGGGTCAAAGAGCCGAGGTATCGGGTGGCTACACCAAATACCGGGTCAAAATTTCGTGTCAAGGGTTTCGTACTTTTTGCTGACGCGGAACCAAGGTCGTAGGCAAACTCAGAGGTACGCATACCAAATACGAGGTGTAAATATTGAAATTTCGTGTCACGGGTTTCCTACACGAAATACCTGGCAATAAATACCGGTTGCCGCACAACAAATACCGGATGCTCCAAATTGTCACAGCAACGCGTTGTCGGATCTGCTAGTATGTTAATAAAAATTAATTATTATCAAATTTGTTGATGATAAAAATACCTAATTAAATAATTTGTATACTTATAATATAGATTTTAGTGATTTATTGATGTCTTTTAGTGATATATTTAATAAACTTTTGTATTCTTTATGTCTAGGGGATAGTGAAGATGATGATGACAGTCTTTAAACACTGAATTAAAAGATCCAATTAATTTATTTATATTATTTATTTAAATACTATTTAATTAAAAAAAAAAAATGTTTTTGTTTCAATTAATAAAATGTGAATTATTTTCAAATTTGTAGTTAAAACAGTTTAATTAAAGAATTTGTACACTTATATATGTATTTTTTTGTGATTTATTTTTTAGCGACCCAAAAAAGTTGATATCTGTTGATAAAAATTTCGTAAGCCATAAATTCATGTATTGTATAAGCTTTCGATTTGCTTAATTCTATTTTTTGTGCAATTTCGCTGTCACTAAACATGCATTTCACAATAGAAACACTATTTTCTATATCTCGCAAAGAGTTATAATTCATAACCCATTTTAAATACCATATTATTTCAGCTTTTGTCACATATTTGATTGAAACTTTTCGATCGTGCTTTACTTACTCCCCATAAAAACTTTATTTCTAATACTCTCTGCCACCATTAACCTATGAAATAATAAGATGTCGAATATTTGACAAAAATTTAAATTACCCATAATCAATATACGATGTATTATCAGGGGTTAATGATGGGTTAATAATTCATTACATAGTGGTCATAAATTGCATAGTTGATGCATTTTAAATTTTGCAGCCCTTTTTTGTTGATTGGGCCATGGTTATAAATTATTATTTTACAAAATCCGAGAAAAATATATCTTTACGATTCAACGTCACTAAAATCCAAATCCAATGTTTTTTTTTTACCTATCGATTATCACGAGAACAAATAATCATATGGAAGTGAATTCACTTTCATAAGACGCATAATTACGTAACTGAAAACTGAGTGACTTTTCAGACGTTTTCAGAAATTATTTGTATCACATAATACATCTGTTTTATAAATTTATGTATTAGCAAAATAGTATCATACTTGAATTTTGTTTTTGACCGAACGAAGTGAGGTCTATGGCGTAATAGCGATTTTGCATTTCATCTATATCTGTCTATGTTTGTTCCGCTATAATTTTGAAAAGTTTTGTTCGATTTTGACGAAATTTGGAAGGTACATTAATTACACTCAGAAAATTCACTGTATTCACCTCTTATTATTAATTTCCTCTTTGTCACTTTTTTCTAAAAAAAAAAA
This sequence comes from Chrysopa pallens, assembly GCA_020423425.1. NCBI lineage: Eukaryota > Metazoa > Arthropoda > Insecta > Neuroptera > Chrysopidae > Chrysopa > Chrysopa pallens. The sequence goes on along the minus strand of CM035596.1, from coordinate 8,038,980 downwards.
AAGTAAAATAAATTTTTCATCAAAAAAATAAAAAAAGTTCATAACCCGTTTCGAACAAGGGACTTTTATGTTTCGAAATCCGGTTGGCTCAACACTAGGCTACTGTAATATGCTACTTTATATACTACATTCCTTTTTCTTTAATGCATATATTATTTAATTTTTTGATATAATGTTTTGGATTATGTCCGATATCTTCTACATTTTGTATGCATATTATTTATATACTTTTTTTATATACTACCGAGTGAGGTCTTCAGTTCACAGTACTACTGATATGTAAAATAATAGCAATCATTATAACTAATAAGCAAATATATTCGTTGCAATTACCAAATTTACAACTAAAATAAAACATTCTAATGACTTCTTGTTTGTCTAGTGTTTTGTATGCAGTTTCATGCAGTACAAGTCGATCTATCTTTATTAATAGCTCTATGAATTGTAGTTTTCACTTATAACTAAACAAAATCATATATGATGAATAATATTTTACAGTTTATAGGATAAAAGTATTTTTATAAATGTTTATTTAGAATCTTAACACAACGTTTCACTATTTTCATAGTTTCCTCAGGTGCTTACTCATTATTAATTTTAAATTTAAATAATTCACAATATTTACAATATAATGGTATTTTAAAATTGAATTATTTCAATATATAATTAATGGTTAGTAATTTAGCACCTAGGAAACAAGAAACCTATGAAAAAAGTTGTATGAAAATTATATTTATCCTATATCCTTTATCCTTTATCATTTCACATAGGTAAATGGATAGATAGAAAGAAAAATCTTTTCTATTGTATCTATATGGCTAAACTAAAAGTCCTTAATAGATCGACCACCAAATATTTCGAAATTGGCATTTCAATTTATCTAAAAAATGCTGATTAATATAAGGTGTCATATAATCGTGTAATATATTTCAGAACGTTTTGAAGCAAACTGGTTATCTAGAAAAACTTATTAATTATTGTACATGGTATAATAAATCAGTCTGTACCATAAAGAGAGAATATTGTTTAAGTTTATCTTAGAAATTATACAGATTATTGACAATTATAGTTAAACTTTGTAGCATTCAGTTTACTAATTAAAAAAAAACAAAATTTAAAAAAAAAAATAGAATAAGTACACAAATTTGAAACATCACACAGATTGAATTCTAACAATAGTACCAAAGTTTCTCTGAAGTTTTGTTTCAATGCAAATAATTGTTGTAGTGGATTTTGTTCAAAATCCAATTTTATTAAAATCTTCAAATAGATATTTATAAAACCAAATCGAGTAGTTTTTCCAGTAATAAAAAAAATATTCTTTAATTCGGACGCCATGAGAGGTTTCCATGGCCAATATAAAAGTTTTTTTCTCTTTTTTTTTTCATACACGATTTATTTAGAACATTTGTCTTTAAGTCTACAGTTCGTAACGGTAGCATATATTGAAGGTTCTAAGAAAATTTTGGCATCGGTGATCATAGAATCACCAAATTATTCCATTTACGTCCGTACGCCTGCCCTTTCATCATTAAGACAAATTAAATAACTCAAAAACGACAAGAGACACCAATTGAAATTTTGGGCAGCGTATTCTGATTCTGGAGTATAATCAAAAAAACAAAACATGTTTTTTTAAAACAAACAACTTTTGTCTGAAAAATTGTTTGAGCCAATAAATGCATATATAATTGAATACGTATTATATATATATATATATATATATAACTGTATGGACTGTATATGAGTATTGATTAAAAGCAATTCAAAGATTGATATTCAAACCTCTCTTTCTAAACCTCTTAGTTTTTATATTCATTTGTTTTATATTGATTATACTACCGGTATACTACTAAATTTTCATGTAGCCATTTTTCTTAAGAGCCGCATTTTCCTGCACATGGCATTTTCTACTTTCTTGACTAAAGCTACTATTTTCTAGACATCTTGAGTTCTGATATTCTTTATGAATTCCATTGAATGATAAATACCAGATACTGAGAGTAATAACTTTTTACGAGACTGGGAAAACCGCTTGGTGTCCTGGGGTTAACTTTGAAAAAAATATTCGTTCTCAATTTGGTTGTCAAGTATTTTGCAATCAATTAAAAATTATTGAAAAATTGATTAAAATTAGAAAATAATGAAAATTTGAATAATAAATTAAAAAACCTTATACAAGTAATGTAAATAAAATTTTGATTGCCCTACCATATTCCACTGTTGATGTTTGGAATCGGAACATTGGAACATAAAAAACAAAAAAGTATTCGATTATAGAAAACCTATCTAGCGCCTAAACTAATTTCTATATGTGGTTTTATAAATATAAATAAATTATTTTCCATATAAAACCATTTTTATTAAATATGACACTAAAATTTAATATTTCTAAGTGCAAAATATCAGTATTTATTTGTTGTGGTCTTTTCCACTAAGAAAACTCATAATAAATGATTAACCCAGTTCAAATTAATAGTATTTCTATTGAGTGGAACTTAAAGAGAAAAAAAAAGACCATAAACCACAGACGTTACTCGAATAATACTTTTGATAAATTCATTTTTTTTTTTATCTCACCACCCGTTACGAAATATGATTAGGGGTATTTGATGAAAATCTCATACAAGCACTGTTACGATTTTCTTTTATTTCAACACAAGTTTTATAACTTCCATATAAAAAATACAACATCATTTAACCTTATGTTTATAAAATCGCATTGAAATATCGCTGCTCTAACATATATGATAATCCACATTAAATACTGGTATAAAAAATGTTTAAATAAAAAAGAACCGCATTCAAAAAAATGTGCTAAAAATTAAGAAAATACTTAATAATTTTTCCTTGTGACCAATTACGTTTCTCAGTAGATGCAAACCTTTCAATTGTTTAGCTAAGGATAAGATTAGGCTCAAGAAAAAATTGAAAATTATATTTATATTTTAATTCATATTTTTGAAGGCGGTTTTATACCTTTTATCTACTTTTGACTGTTTTATACATCCACGAAAAAATGTTCATTTGGATGAAATTTTATTACTAAATATTGTTTCTCTCCAGGGACATCAGATCCTGATTTCCTTATAATGATACCATTCTTAGGATATAGCTTTGCCAACAAAAAAAAAAAAAAAGAATCATCAAAATCGGTTCACTCGCCGAAAGTTCTGAGGTAGTCGACTCCTTTTTTGAAGTCAGTTAAATAATATCGACTTATTCAACTCCACCAAACAACGAAGTTGCCACATCAAACTGTGCATGCAGTAAGAACAACAGCTCCGTTATCACTTTACCGGCGTTTCCATAAATGAAAAAATTCACTTTTTATGGAAATATTTTAAGTCATAGGCTATATGATAGGTAGGGTTAACAGAATCGGTCACATTAAAAGGACACCAACGCAAAAAGTTAATATACCAGAACATTTAACAATCATGCAAATCGAGTTTCTAATATCGCTTGGAAATTTACGTAACAAGGGATATTTCGCGGTTTATCTTGGACATGAAAATAATTTTTAGAAATATTTTCTAATTTTAAAAGATTTAAAAAATTGTTACACCTTGATTCTGTGTATGGACGTTAATTGTCGCTTACACCATCATATATATATATATATATATATATATATATATATATATATATATATATATATATATATATATATATATATATATATATATATATATATATATTTTTTTTTTTTATATTAATATTTCCTTGAGTAATAAAAAATAAATGAATTTTTTTTCTTTAATTACAATTAAATACAAACAAACAGAATAAAAACGAAAATGAATTTTCTTAATTATAAGATCTTCGTTAAACATTTTACTTTTGGAATTTTCATTTTAAAGCCTTGGCAGATATTTATATTTAAATGACTCGGCAGATGCAATAAATCAAATGAAAACTCACAAAAAAAATAAAAGTTTCAAAGCAACAAAAAAATTTGGTATATATAGTTCAACGTTTAAACGAATTATTTTAGAGAAATGGGAAATGTTATTTGAATAAAAACTTTATGTTGTGTTAAAGACCTTTGTCACAAAAACATGCCAATTAAAAACGTCCCTTTGAAAATAGGACATTGGATTCTAAATTTGCTATATTTCACATCAAAATGTAATTTAGAATAAAATTTGCCCGGTCTACTGTACTATTTTTGAACATAAATTAAAGTAAATCTTAAAAAAAAGAAAATTTTATGAAATTACTTTGCACCGAAAACATCTAGGTAACTGTTTATAAAAGCAGGAGACCTTGCTCAGGATACTTGAATACAAATTTTCTTCTAATTTTTATTTCTTTATCGCTTTAAGGTAGTTCAAGCGAGAACTTTCAGTAAAAGAATTGAATTTTTTAATATATTATTTAAATTCATTTATAAAAATCATAAAATATTTTGATAATTTGCGTCGAAAAACAAAAATGAAAAAACGGTTTAATTAAAAATGTAAAATTACATAAAAAATAACCATTGTAAATTACATTATATGGCAAAATATAACACTTAATATTTATTTTTTTGCCTTTATTAATTAACTATTTGGAAAATAATGAATTACATGATCACTGATTGTGCAGCAGACGTACCTGAAGCTTCTGAAATATAATAATAATTGTTGTATAAAATACATCATAAGAGTTAAATTTCTTAATTGCCTCGTATGGCCAAAATTTGAAATAAAATACTCGTATTTTAGAAAATATAATGATTTTTTCAATTGTTTGCATGCAAATATCTAAGAAAAATTATTGAATAATTACAAAAAAAAAAAGTCATTTAATTATTCTGATGAAAATTGTAAGAATATTCGAAAAAAACTACATTAATAATTATTTTTAATTGCAAATATATATAATTATGCAGATTTTGTTTTAAAAAAATTCCTTGCTATTGGTACAGAACTACTTTATCTGTCAAATGATCCATGCCTGTGAATTAATTAATTATTTATATTTGCAATTAAAAATAATAACTAATATTTCTTCGATCATTCTAACCAATAACTTCAATTTATTAAGTTTCAACCCAATAACTTCAATTTATTATCATTTTATGTAATTATTTAATTATTTTTTATAAGCATTTGCTTTTCAATTTAACTTGAACAAATAATTTTTAATGTTTTTTACATATTTTAGCTACTCAAACTACAGGGTACGGATAGTAACTCACTTTCCTTGGTTAATGATACTACAAGCGATTTGAGTTTAGTCATTTTTGCGTATTTTTATATGAATACTTTTCATTTGTAAATGTGAAAATAATTTATTAATCTCTTTATTCAATTTATTTTTTCCAAATGAATGAATGTTAAATATCTCAACAATTATCAACAAACCACAAAAATGAATGTCGCATTCAAACGTGAAGTGAAGCCATCACAGTCAACATAAAAAAAAAAGATAATTTATGTAAAAATCAATTAACGATTCCATTTATAGTTTCATAAAAACATATGTCGCTTAAAATTTGTTGTCTCCCTAAGTTTATAAATATTGTCAAGAATATATACTTTTTTCTACTAAAAAAAAAAATTCTGTAAAAAATAAAATTTATACTAAAAAAAAAAAAAAAATCTGTAAAAACAGGCGGCATGCACAGGAACACGCATAGGAAGTATTTGTTTTTTATATGCTATTACTATTTACACGGTAACAAATAAATAAATTTTCATCACGCTAGTATAAATTGTAATTTGTATCAGTGGTCTCCAAATAGATATGAACAAAGCAAGACTAATATTAAGTCCGGGAGAATCTTGGTCTAGCTAAAATACTTCATGTAGTCTTGGTCTGGCTATTATGGTTTTGGTCTTGGATATTTGATCTGATCGTTGTTTATTAATTTTCGATGCATTGTCATTATGAAGATTATTAAAAATATCAATTATAAATAACCAACAATTAATAATATTGCATAGCACCCTGAGAATTTTAGGGGTACTGAAAAATTCAATGATTTTTAAGATAGAAATAGAAGCGTTAAAAATCTTAATGTACCAAATAAAGAAATTTATTTTGCAAATGACTGCCTTGTGTAGGATAAATACAGTCATAAAATCACAACAATAAGATTTATTTTACAATTGAATGATTAGTTTTGGAGATATTAGCGTCTGGGTAGGGTTTCAGACGATAACACAAAAACACCGATCGTAAAATGTTATTTAAGGAATAAATGATTTAAATTTATTTTACACACCGAGTATTTTCGAATTCGAAAATAAAAGTTTTTTCCGCTTTAAATCTTCTATCTCCAATTTCGATAATATTTACTGAAATAACGTCCATTTAACTTTTGAATGGATGGGTAGTTTTGAGATATTGCATTAAATTCGTACTCTAATACCGACATGACGACTCGATTTTGAGTGACAGCTCGAAAACTAGCCATCATTGAATAAATATTATTTTTGATTTTCTTAGATCTTATTTATTCTAGAAAACTCAAAAACATCAAGTTTTTGTGTTTTTTGATATGATGTTTTGCTGAAATATTTTTCTGCTGAAAATAAAAATCTAAAGTTATCTTGTGAATTACATTCATCGTGTTTTTTTTCTCGATAATGTGTGTTTTTGTACGAATTCACCTTACACCTAGTTATTTAACTAAATGATGTTATTTTTATCTTAATTGTGGCATATTCGTGGTAATTTATAACATTTTAAGTAAATATTTTTGTTTTCTGAAGCGAATGTCAAAGTATGTGTAGAATAACATACGTTATAATACATTTCTTAAGTGTGTTTTTTTTTTTTTTATTCTATGTGCATTTCTATAATAAAAACATCCGAAATTTCTATTTTTAGAGTTCTATTAAACAAATAAAATTTCTCTCTTTACTGTAAGACCATAATTGATATGTATTTCAACAACATTTAGAAAACACAGTGGTCATCCTAAATTCAAATATACACAGCTACATTGATAGCGTGCGTGCAATTTTTAAAATTTTTAATAAATTTTAAAAGCTGAAAAGTAGAATGTAAAAAATTAATTTTATGAATTTTCGGCTAGTTTCTTTTACAGCTTGAAAGAAATAGAAAAATTATGCCTAAAATTTCACAAAGCACAAAGCAAAAATGTACGCAAAAACAAAAAAGAGTTCCTACAAAAATTCTTGCATAAATCCATAGAGTTGCATTTTAAATAGAGTTTAATAAATCTTGAATAATATTTCCTAAAAAAATGTATCCATTGTCCTTGTACACGCAAGGACATGCATAAAATTTGTCATCAAATTAAGATGCAATTTTTCTCATCAGATCTGGATCAAATTAAAATGGACACGAGAAACACCTGCATTCAAATACAAATAATCAAAATAATAATCAAAATCGGTTCACCCAGTCGTAAGTACTGAGGTAACAAACATAAAAATACAGTCGAAATGAAAACCTCGTCCTTTTTTGAAGTCGGTTTATCAAAAATAATATATACAGTGCGTTTTTGCATAAAAGAAGAATACTAATTAAATACATTTTTATTTTGCATAAAATTCACTTTATTTAATAAAGTGGATATTATGCAAAATAAAAATTTGTTTAATTAATGTTAATAACATCAAAAATTAATGTTAATAAAGCTCTCAAACTTTAATTAAAAGATGAACACAGTTGAAGAGCTGTATATCTCATTTAAAACTAATCAGAAAACCGTATCTTTCCTGTTTGCATTAAATAGGCGTGGCTACAAATACTATTTCCTCTGCTTATTTCATGTCATAAAATCGTTAAAATTAAAGCTTTCCTACTATTCTCGATTTAAAATCGACCGGCTCCTCCATACATTAAAAAAAATTAAATTTTCCCCAATCCACCCTATTTCATTTTACAACGATTGTAAAAAACTGCATGAAAAATTATAACTAAATATGTTCAAAATATACTTAAATGTGATAAAGGTAATTATCAAATTTTATTAAAACCGAACGACGCGTTCGAAAGTTACAGCGACACAAACTAAGTGTAAATAAAACATATTAAAATATGTGATGAATGTAACAATAAACTTTATTACCCCGTTTTTTTTTATTTTACAAGCTACGCCCCTGAACATCACAGGAAAAACAAACAAATAAACGTACAACATTGTGTTAAAGATATCAAATAAAAATAATAGGAATAAAAACTAATATGAAATAACTATATGGATTTTCATCAATCTTTATGAAAAAGAAGAAACAAAACATGAGACTCTTATTGAATCCTTTTGAAATAAATGAAAAATCCCATGATAAAAAAAAAAAAAAACACATCATCAACGCGGCGCTTATGCTTTTCTTATTTATTTAAAACAGTCATGTTATAAGAGAAGTAGTATATATTTTAGTTTGTCTAGCTCATTCTTAGATGAGTTTGTGGGTTGTGAAAAGTCATTAAAACTAGTAATTCTTGAAGAGATTTTCCTGTCGTATGAACAATCCATCACGAAGGTACGCCTAACTTAATGTCTCAATGGTAGCATATATAAATACAAATATACTCTGATCATATTGTTTTAATAAAAATTATGGCTTATATTTACTAATGAGCAGAGTAAGGCAAATACCAAGACTTAGTATGGGTCTTGATCTTATTTATATAGTCTTAGATTTGGTTTGATATTTTTGTATTATATTTTCTGTACATTATCATTATGAAGATAATTATTATCCGTTTTTGTAGTAATTTTTGAAATACAAACACGTTTTGTTCCACAAAAAAGACATATTGAAGTTGCTACATATATTTTGACTACATATATGAATTTATCTGAATCTGTTATTTTTAGCGTAGCCTGGTATATTTAGTATTGGTCTTGCATACTCGATCTTCGTTTTGATCTCGGACTTGCTTGTTTGGTCTTAGTATTGGTCTAGTTGGTGTATAAATAATTTCGGTCTTGGATTTAGTCTTGTTTGTATGCAAAATCAAGAACAAGACTGCAAGCCCCAGACTAATTTTGCTCATCACTATTTAAATTAATGATAGAAGTAGTAAATATAAAAAAGATTATGACGATACGATGGTATCCTTTTTTAATCCCTATGGCCTCAACTATTTCGCGCAATTTTATTTTTCGTTTACTACGCCATATAGTGGATTTTATCAATCATTTCTCGGACAGTTACGTCTACGGTATGTCTTATCCATTTATAATGAACTGAATTCTAACTTTTATTTCTTAAAGTTTTTTTGAATAGAAATTTTTAATCACCGTTCTAAATTTAATTTTTTCATTTTTTAAAACAAAAAAAACTTGTTTCCTCAACTGAATGAATTATGCCTACTAAAATATCAGCGATGCTACAAGCGCCATCAATTAGATTTTCTAAGGATTTATATACCTTCCCAAGCGAGAAAACTGATTGCATCGTATTGATTTTGGTTTAAATGCACTCAGAAATGTGATTTAACGTTAATGTGATGCCTGCTTAGGCCAATAGAATATATTAAAATAATCTAAAGAAAATTATATAAATGATATGAATGCATTAATATGTAACAAAGTTTTTGATCGTATTATATATCATCTTATAAAAACGTCTTTACTATTATGTTCGCTATAGTATTTTCCTTATATAGTTTTCGCATCGTCGCTAGTCGCTATCACGCCACACTATTATACAATCGTGCTTTTGAATTATAAGATGTGAGAATGCACCTCTGTAATTCAAGCAATGTTTTTCAAATCACTGCGTTTTTTATTTCTACTTTGTTTTACAATCTTTGTATGTGAACAACTTTCCGATCACATCCAACTTGAATACATTGCTTTAGAGTTTTTTCGCTCCGTAAACAAAAAATAGGTAGAGCCTTATTATATTGAAAAAAATCTATTGGGATTTAAATAATAAAATATTCATGATGTAATATTTATGAAATTGGTATTGAAAAAAATTTTTTTTGCGTGTCATATTATCAAAATTTGAATTTTCCTTTTCATCCTTTATTGAATAATCCCTTGAAACTGGAATAAATATTTTTCCAAAAAAAAAAATCGCCTTCAAAAAAATTAACTTAACAAAATTTTAAATAAAAAATTTCTACAAATATTTTCCTTGTGACCAATAATGTTGCTTTGTAATTGGCGCCAACGAATTTATGTTTTAGTTTAGAGAATGATTGGCGCCAACTCCAAAAGATAATGGATCCCAGGAAAGTTTAAAATTTAAAATTAGTTTTGATGTTTTTGCTCATTTGGTCAAGGTTTTATTTTAACTTAAGTAAAATTTTTAATTTGTATAAATAACAACTTCTTCCTTTTTTGAAATCTGTTAAAAGGTAACAAAAAATAGAGTTAATTGCTTAGATACTCGATAAATGATTGAATTTCATTGTTTAGACTATTTTTAATTATCATTCATAAAATACTTTAAATATCCAGCCTATACAATAGTTGTTGTTTCAAAGAAATAAACATTTTTTGTATTTGAACTTTTACAGTTTAAAAGTAGGGTCAAGGATTCATTGAACCCAATGGATCGATTTGCTCATTCACGAACTTTAAAATAGCTTTGGAACTCGCCATCTGTTTTTGTTTTTGAGTTATCATTAAATGATAAGAAAGGAATTTATTAATATTACGTATATTTAACATATGATGTCAAATAACTATAATTAACGAAAAATCATTAAGATAGTTATCCAAAAATATAATCTTTCAAGAAAACAAGCATTCTCTGGAAAACATAAAGCAACTCTCAAAAATGACATAAAAATGAACAAAAACGTATCGAAAATAAATTTTCTTTCAGAAAATTCGCCTGGAAATTTTTCACTATTTACGATAAATATATTTTAAATCTAAATTAAGGATACTCAAATTGGACACAATGTACAACGTCTATCAGTATATTTCAAAGTCTATAAAGTTATACAAAAAATAAATAAACTTGTATTTTTTACTAAAGTATTTCCGGTAACTATCTATGCTCATTCATTCCCCTGGCTATTTTAATGTATAAAATCGGCTTTTATTGTTTTAAATCTTCATGTGTATATACAAAAAAAAAAACTATAAATATTATTAAAAAGTAGAAAAAACTAATAAAAAACGTTGTGAAAAACATAGAACAATAAATTTTTATTAAATATATGATGAGTTTTCCTATAGAAATATAGAGTTATATATAATCACTTGTTCCAAGAATATATATATTGCCTTTATTGATTTTTCCTATTACTTTTTGCAATCTGATTTTTTTAAAAGCCGTTTTTGTTTGCTTATATTACGTTTATTTAGACTTTTATCATTCTAAAGCTTTCCTGATAAGAGGCGACATTAAAAATTTTTAATTTTTATTATTTTCAGGACATTTTTAAGAAAATCAATTCTTTTGTATTCATATGATAGGAATGTTATTGAAACTTTGAATATAACATAACTCTTGCGATTGAGTGTAATGCGAATAGATTTATGTTTGTTACCTCAGAAGTTTCGACTGAATTAACCGATTTTGATGATTCTATTTTATTAGAAAGATATCCCAAAGATGGTTTCAGGATAAAGAAACCAGAATGTGATATCCCTAAGGGAAGAGAATGATCAAAAATAAATTTAATTTCATCCAAAAAAATAAACTAAAAAATAAAAATACTTTTTAATTTTTTCTAGTAATCTATTACCTTTCGAAATCGGTGTCAAGCTTACCTATACCTAAGAAATTGATTGGCTGACGTCGACTGAGAAAGGTTGTCATAAGAAAAAAAATTATTTTTTACTTTTACCTTCATTTTTTTTGTCAATGGTTTTACAAATTTTTCATTACTATTAAGTTGAGAACGTCCTTATGAATATTTGTCGATTGTAGTAGTAATTTGATTTAAAAATGAGGGTGTTCAATTCGCTGAGAGTCAATTAATTGTATCAAAGTGCTTGTTTAAATAAAAAAAAAAAAATAGAAAAATCACGGCTTCAATAGTAGCTTTTCGCACGAATGATAAATATAAAAAAAAAATATAATAAAATAACACATTTGATTGATTAGTGTAGTGAAAATATTTGTTTTTCTACTCTACCGTATCTCCAAAATATAAAAACTATTTATTATTAGTAAAACTAGTCACCTGTATAAATTTTAACGGTTCATTGATAGTGATCAACTTTGCTACATAAAATAATTCACATAGATAAAAAAGAAAAAACCTTACAGTTGAGTTTTCACATATATTTTACATCCTAGCTACACATCAGGTAAAAGGAACCTGTATTACAGTTTCGAAATTGTAGACTGGGTGATATGGTAATAATCAAAGTGGGATCCCTGATGATATCTGGAATACTCTTAAATCATATCTTTCTGAAGACTCATTTAGCTAAATATGGGACTATGTTATTTTCATGAAATTAAAGGGAATTGACAGAAAATATGAAACCACAATAATAAAGACAATCTCTTATATAATATACATTTTTCCAATTTTCGCACACAAATAACTCAATAGAATAATTGTCCAAATGTAATGAAATTTGGTATGTACCATTCTTGATATAAAAATTGGAGAGCGTTTCGAAAAGTTTTCCCGAAAAAAGATTTCTAAAGTAAAAATCAAAATTTATTTTATATTAAGAAATGTTTTTTTCGCTCTTCGGTTTTTACTTCTAGGTTGTACATATCAAATTTCATAACATATGGTTAATTATTTTTTTGAGTTAG